>NC_069471.1:16165835-16250835 GCF_026875155.1 Cherax quadricarinatus | reverse complement strand
ACAGTGTAATAATGTTGATAACAGTGTAATAATGTTGGTAACAGTGTAATGCTGATAACAACAGTGTAATAATGTTGATAACAGTGTAATAATGTTGATAACAACAGTGTAATAATGTTGATAACAACAGTGTAATAATGTTGATAACAGTGTAATAATGTTGATAACAGTGTAATAATGTTAATAACAACAGTGTAATAATGTTGATAACAGTGTAATAATGTTGATAACAGTGTAATAATGTTAACAACAACAGTGTAATAATGTTGATAACAGTGTAATAATGTTGATAACAGTGTAATAATGTTGATAACAATAACAGTGTAATAATGTTGATAACAGTGTAATAATGTTGATAACAATAACAGTGTAATAATGTTGATAACAATAACAGTGTAATAATGTTGATAACAATAACAGTGTAATAATGTTGATAACAACAGTGTAATAATGTTGATAACAGTGTAATAATGTTGATAACAATAACAGTGTAATAATGTTGATAACAGTGTAATAATGTTGATAACAATAACAGTGTAATAATGTTGATAACAACAACAGTGTAATAATGTTGATAACAACAACAGTGTAATAATGTTGATAACAACAGTGTAATAATGTTGATAACAACAACAGTGTAATAATGTTGATAACAACAGTGTAATAATGTTAATAACAACAACAGTGTAATAATGTTAATAACAACAACAGTGTAATAATGTTGATAACAACAACAGTGTAATAATGTTGATAACAGTGTAATAATGTTAACAAGAACAGTGTAATAATGTTGATAACAACAGTGTAATAATGTTAATAACAACAACAGTGTAATAATGTTAATAACAACAACAGTGTAATAATGTTGATAACAACAACAGTGTAATAATGTTGATAACAGTGTAATAATGTTAACAAGAACAGTGTAATAATGTTGATAACAACAGTGTAATAATGTTGATAACAGTGTAATAATGTTGATAATAACAGTGTAATAATGTTGATAATAACAGTGTAATAATGTTGATAACAACAGTGTAATAATGTTGATAACAACAGTGTAATAATGTTGATAACAACAGTGTAATAATGTTGATAACAGTGTAATAATGTTGATAACAACAACAGTGTAATAATGTTGATAACAACAGTGTAATAATGTTGATAACAACAGTGTAATAATGTTGATAACAACAGTGTAATAATGTTGATAACAACAGTGTAATAATGTTGATAATAACAGTGTAATAATGTTGATAATAACAGTGTAATAATGTTGATAACAACAGTGTAATAATGTTGATAACAGTGTAATAATGTTGATAACAACAGTGTAATAATGTTGATAACAACAACAGTGTAATAATGTTGATAACAACAGTGTAATAATGTTGATAACAGTGTAATAATGTTAACAAGAACAGTGTAATAATGTTGATAACAACAGTGTAATAATGTTAACAACAACAGTGTAATAATGTTGATAACAACAGTGTAATAATGTTAATAACAGTGTAATAATGTTGATAACAGTGTAATAATGTTGATAACAGTGTAATAATGTTGATAACAACAACAGTGTAATAATGTTGATAACAGTGTAATAATGTTGATAACAACAACAGTGTAATAATGTTGATAACAGTGTAATAATGTTGATAACAACAACAGTGTAATAATGTTAATAACAGTGTAATAATGTTGATAACAACAGTGTAATAATGTTGATAACAACAGTGTAATAATGTTGATAACAGTGTAATAATGTTGATAATAACAGTGTAATAATGTTGATAACAACAGTGTAATAATGTTGATAACAGTGTAATAATGTTGATAATAACAGTGTAATAATGTTGATAACAACAGTGTAATAATGTTGATAACAGTGTAATAATGTTGATAACAGTGTAATAATGTTGATAATAACAGTGTAATAATGTTGATAACAACAGTGTAATAATGTTGATAACAACAGTGTAATAATGTTGATAACAACAGTGTAATAATGTTGATAACAACAGTGTAATAATGTTGATAACAACAGTGTAATAATGTTGATAACAACAGTGTAATAATGTTGATAACAACAGTGTAATAATGTTGATAACAACAGTGTAATAATGTTGATAACAACAGTGTAATAATGTTGATAACAGTGTAATAATGTTGATAACAACAGTGTAATAATGTTGATAACAACAGTGTAATAATGTTGATAACAGTGTAATAATGTTAATAACAGTGTAATAATGTTGATAACAGTGTAATAATGTTGATAACAACAGTGTAATAATGTTGATAACAACAGTGTAATAATGTTGATAACAACAGTGTAATAATGTTGATAATAACAGTGTAATAATGTTGATAACAACAACAGTGTAATAATGTTGATAACAACAACAGTGTAATAATGTTGATAACAACAGTGTAATAATGTTGATAACAGTGTAATAATGTTGATAACAACAGTGTAATAATGTTGATAACAACAGTGTAATAATGTTGATAACAGTGTAATAATGTTAACAACAACAGTGTAATAATGTTGATAACAACAACAGTGTAATAATGTTGATAACAACAACAGTGTAATAATGTTGATAACAGTGTAATAATGTTAACAACAACAGTGTAATAATGTTGATAACAGTGTAATAATGTTGATAACAGTGTAATAATGTTGATAACAACAGTGTAATAATGTTGATAACAGTGTAATAATGTTGATAACAACAACAGTGTAATAATGTTGATAACAACAACAGTGTAATAATGTTGATAACAGTGTAATAATGTTAACAACAACAGTGTAATAATGTTGATAACAGTGTAATAATGTTGATAACAGTGTAATAATGTTGATAACAACAGTGTAATAATGTTGATAACAGTGTAATAATGTTGATAACAACAACAGTGTAATAATGTTGATAACAACAACAGTGTAATAATGTTAATAACAACAACAGTGTAATAATGTTAATAACAACAACAGTGTAATAATGTTAATAACAGTGTAATAATGTTGATAACAACAACAGTGTAATAATGTTAATAACAACAACAGTGTAATAATGTTAATAACAACAACAGTGTAATAATGTTAATAACAGTGTAATAATGTTGATAACAACAACAGTGTAATAATGTTAATAACAACAACAGTGTAATAATGTTGATAACAACAGTGTAATAATGTTGATAACAACAACAGTGTAATAATGTTAATAACAGTGTAATAATGTTGATAACAACAACAGTGTAATAATGTTAATAACAGTGTAATAATGTTGATAACAACAACAGTGTAATAATGTTGATAACAGTGTAATAATGTTGATAACAACAGTGTAATAATGTTGATAACAGGTGTAACACCTTAACGTCACTGTTCAGTGGCACACTGAGCCTCTTGTTGAACGGAGGGTCCCCACTGTGGCCCCTGGACCAGGGCCCCTGGTCCTAGCCCTGGTCATCACTCCCCTCCCCACACACACACACACACACACACACACACACACACACACACACACACCACACACACACACACACACACACAACAACAACAACAACTAAACCTAAGTGACATTTCTCTATTTTCTTTTTCTGTCAGACCACAACTACAACACAAAGTATATTACATAATGAAAATAGCGTAAGCATACGTAAACAAACATGCCCGCCAAATACGTAGACAGAAAATAGCGCAGTTATACCTTAATGTAAACAAACTTGCGCGCCAAAAACGGAATTTCAAACAGAAAATAGCGCAGTTACACCTTAATGTAAACACAATGATGTTACGTTATACTGACGTCACAATAACTACCATCACTGATGTTACGTTATACTAAAGTCACAATAACTACCATCACTGATGTTACGTGTTATACTGACGTCACAATAACTACCATCACTGATGTTACGTTATACTGACGTCACAATAACTACCATCACTGATGTTACGTGTTATATTGGCGTCATAATAACTACCATCACTGATGTTACGTTATACTGACGTCACAATAACTACCATCACTGATGTTACGTTATACTGACGTCACAATAACTACCATCACTGATGTTACGTTATACTGACGTCACAATAACTACCATCACTGATGTTACGTGTTATACTGACGTCACAATAACTACCATCACTGATGTTACGTTATACTGACGTCACAATAACTACCATCACTGATGTTACGTGTTATACTGACGTCACAATAATACCATCACTGATGTTACGTTATACTGACGCCACAATAACTACCATCACTGATGTTACGTGTTATACTGACGTCACAATAACTACCATCACTGATGTTACGTGTTATACTGACGTCACAATAACTACCATCACTGATGTTACGTGTTATACTGACATGCACAAGGTATACAAGTACAGGTACAAGGTATACCAGTACAGGTACAAGGTATACAAGTACATGTACAAGGTATACAAGTACATGTACAAGGTATACCAGTACATGTACAAGGTATACCAGTACATGTACAAGGTATACCAGTACATGTACAAGGTATACCAGTACATGTACAAGGTATACAAGCACATGTACAAGGTATACAAGTACATGCACAAGATATACCAGTACATGTACAAGGTATACAAGTACATGCACAAGGTATACCAGTACATATACAAGGTATACCAGTACATGTACAAGGTATACCAGTACATGTACAAGGTATACCAGTACATGTACAAGGTATACCAGTACATGTACAAGGTATACCAGTACATGTACAAGGTATACAAGTACATGTACAAGGAATACAAGTACATGTACAAGGTATACAAGTACATGTACAAGGTATACAAGTACACGTACAAGGTATATCAGTACACGTACAAGGTATACCAGTACACGTACAAGGTATACCAGTACACGTACAAGGTATACCAGTACACGTACAAGGTATACCAGTACACGTACAAGGTATACAAGTACACGTACAAGGTATACAAGTACACGTACAAGGTATACAAGTACACGTACAAGGTATACAAGTACATGTACAAGGTATACAAGTACATGTACAAGGTATACAAGTACATGTACACGGTATACAAGTACATGTACAAGGTATACCAGTACATGTACAAGGTATACCAGTACATGTACAAGGTATACAAGTACATGTACAAGGTATACAAGTACATGTACAAGGTATACAAGTACATGTACAAGGTATACCAGTACACGTACAAGGTATACCAGTACACGTACAAGGTATACCAGTACACGTACAAGGTATACCAGTACACGTACAAGGTATACCAGTACATGTACAAGGTATACAAGTACATGTACAAGGTATACAAGTGCATGTACAAGGTATACAAGTACATGTACAAGGTATACAAGCACATGTACAAGGTATACAAGTACATGTACAAGGTATACCAGTACATGTACAAGGTATACAAGTGCATATACAAGGTATACAAGTACATGTACAAGGTATACAAGTACATGTACAAGGTATACAAGTGCATGTACAAGGTATACAAGTACATGTACAAGGTATACCAGTACATGTACAAGGTATACAAGTACATGTACAAGATATACAAGTACATGTACAAGGTATACCAGTACATGTACAAGGTATACCAGTACATGTACAAGGTATACCAGTACATGTACAAGGTATACAGACCATAGCTGACATCAGTGACATACTACTACAGTGGAGTCCTGGATTTCATACTTAATCCATACCAGAAAGTCGGTCTAAATCCGAAGTGTATGAGAACTGAAGCAACATTCCCCAGAAATAATAATGCAAATACAATAATCCGTCCCAGACACCTAAAAATATTAACAAAAAACACATTTTTTTAAAGAATAAATATATAGTTTTCTTTCCATAAACAATGAGAAATAAATATAGAGGACTAATTTTAATGATAAATGAACATTAAATACATTTATTGAAGACTCTTGTTGGCGTATTGAAGAAAGTGAGGAGGGGAGCGGGAGCTGAACTATTGTACAACTTAAACTATGATATGACTCACGAAATCTTAATGACGATTGCAAACAAACCATACCCCGGGGGGGACTGAACCCGCGGTCAGAGAGTCTCAAAACTCCAGCCCGTCGTGTTAGCCACTAGACCAGCTAGCCACAATAAGATTCGTCCAACTAGGTATATTTCTACACCATAGGAAGGTTAGCATAGGCACCACTGTGACCACAAATGCAAGTAGAAATATACCTAGTTGGATGAATCTTATTGTGGCTAGCTGGTCCAGTGGCTAACGCAACGGTCTGGAGTTTTGAGACTCTCTGACCGCGGGTTCAGTCCCCCCGGGGTATGGTTTTTTTAAACTACGATAAATTTCTTGAGTATTAAGTAGTCAGTAAGCAATTAAATTAAGTCTGCCCATAATGCCTAGGCATGATGGAAGCTGTCTTTGTACTGCAACTCATTATTGTAAATACATAATCCCAATCTACTACTTGCAAAGAAATAAAATTTGATTTGATTTAATTGTTTGGAAGGGGAATCCCCCTCCATAAGGACTTCAGGTATCAAAGTCATCTCTGGGGTTACTTCCCTTCTTTGTCTTTTACTGGCACTAGACCCCTGTAGCATTAAAAATCTGTCCAGAGAGCTCTGTTTCTGGCATCTCTCTAAGATTTGCCTAAATTGGGACATGACATTGTCACTGAACATGTTGCAGATATGGTTTGTTTCAGCTTGGTTAGGGTGATATTTTCAACAAAAGTTTGCACCTCATTCCACTTTGCACAAGTGTCCTTAATCACTGAAGAAGGCACAGTCTCCCCTCTCTCTTCCTCGTCCTCTGAAGCAATTTCCTCAACTGTGGTCTGTTGCTGCTCCAGATGAAGCTCTTGCAGCACTTCCCTGTGGTCCTTCACCAACTCTTCCACATCGTGGTCACTCACATCCAACCCCATGGACTTCCCCAAAGACACAATAGATTCCACAACAGGCATAGAGTTGACAGGGTCAGCCTCAAACCCTTCAAAATCTTTATTGAGGACACATTCTGGCCACAATTTTCTCCAAGCAGAGTTCAAAGTCCTGGAAGTTACTTCCTGCCAAGACTTATAAGGCTTATGCAATGGAAGATATTGAAGTGATCCCTCCAGAACTCTCTTAGGGTCAAATGAGCATCCAAGGTCACTTAAAAGCACCTTTGAAACACTGCTTTGGTATAGAGTTTCTTGAAGTTAGAAATGACCTGCTGGTCCATGGGTTGGATAAGAGGAGTGGTGTTAGTAGGCAAGAACTTCACTGTTATAAAACTGAAGTCCCTAAACACTTGGTCTTCCAAGTCTGGAGGATGAGCAGGAGCATTGTCCAGTACCAGGAGGCACTTGAGTGCCAATTTCTTTTCCAAGAGATATTTTTTCACATTTGTGCCAAACACACAAGTGACCCACTCTTTGAAAATGTGCCTTGTGACCCATACCTTATTATTAGCCTTCCACATCACACACAATCTATTCTTGATGACATTGTTTTTCTTGGACACTGGAATTTTCAGAGTGAAATCCCCACTAGCATTACCACACAAGAGTAAGCCTGTCTTTCATAGGCTTGTGGCCTGGTAGTGCCTTTTCCTCTTGCATAATGTAGGTTTTCTCTGGCATTTTCTTCCAAAACAGGCTTGTTTTGTCACAAGTGAACACTTGGGATGGATTGTAAGGACCTGCCTAGTATGGGCCAACAGGCCTGCTGCAGTGATCCTCCTTTCTTATGTTCTTATGTTGTTGGGGGTGGAATCCTTCAGCCTTTACGTACCCCTTGAATTCCTACACAAATTCCTCGGCCGCACGTTTGTACGAACTTGCAGCCTCACCACACTGTGTATGCCACGATGCTTCTTGAACCTGCTGAACCAGCCTCTGGCCTTAAATTCACTAACAGCAGCACTCGTTCCAGGCATTTTCTTTACGACATCCGCATGCAACTGCCTTGCCTTTTCACAAGTGATCAACTCCACAACACTATCTGCCGCTGTGTCTCGTCGATCAATACCAACAACAACTTCTCCACATCTTCAATTGTTTGTAATCTCTGTTTTGTTAGCATATTTACCCCTTTCGCAACTTTAGCTTCCTCGATTTCTTTCTTTGCCAGGATGGAAAAGGGTGTTGATTTTAACTTCCCGTACATCCTGGCAAGCTCGGCTAAACGTACGCCACTTTCGCATTTTTCTACAATCTCTTTCTTGAATTCTATCGTGTTTTTGACCTTCTTTACCAAAGGGCCGGCACTAGAAACTTTCTTTGGACCCGTGGTGGCAGTCGCAATCAATAAACAAGCACAAAAATTGCGAAATGTTTCGGATGAATGCTCAGGCGACCACTGACAGAGCCAGACTGAGGCGGCATCCCGGGCGGGTGGACGTGTCTGATACGTACGATTTCCGGGCGAAGATACAAACTCCGAAGCTAAATTCTGCCCAATAAAGTGTTATAAATCCGAAACGTACAATATATGGTGCGTACGAAATCCAGAGTTCCACCGTATATAATTTATCTTAAATTGAAATGAATATAGTTTTGCTACAGTGACTATCTATCTAGATATCCATCTATTTGTCCATCTATCTATCTAGCCATCTATCCATCTATAGGAGTAAACTACACAAATATGAAATTCAAATGAATATACTCTACCTTGACTATCTATCACATCTATCTATCCATACAATTATCTATCTATCCATCCATCTATCAGGGTAAACCACACAAATATGAAGTTCATTTTAAATTCAAATAATTATACTCTGTCTACCTTGACTATCACATCTATCTGTCTACTTATCTATCCATTCATCCAATTATCTATCTATCTATCAGGGTAAACTACGCAAATATGAAGTCCATCTTAAATTGAAATTAATATAATCTATCTTGACTATCTATCTGCACATCTATCTATCCACACATCTATCTATCCCACATCTATCTATCCCACATCTATGTATCCACACATCTATCTATCCCACATCTATCTATCCCACATCTATCTATTCACACATCTATCTATCCCCACATCTATCTACCCACACATCTATCTACCCACACATCTATCTATCTCCACATCTATCTACCCACACATCTATCTATCCCCACATCTATCTTCTCACACATCTATCTATCCATCTATCTATCTAAAGTCTATTATTATTATTATGGTCAGAGCGCGCGCGCGCGCCCCCAGCCACAACAAGGGAGGTTTAAGGTAGTTTTAAGTGGGTCTGGGTGGGTATGCGGGTAGGTGCGGGGCACGGAGGGTACTGGAGGACGGGTACTCACCTACAACTCGCTGCTCAGTTACCTGCTGCTCATAATAATAATAATATTTGCTGTAAATGTGACGTTGAGGTTAATGGCTACATGTGCGCCCCCGAGTTGCCAGTCACTTGGCGGGGGGTTTAGGGCATGGTGGGGGGCTTGAGGGGGCACCGCACGACGCACCGTGTCCAGGGGTTGCCGTCTAAGGGGCGCTAAGGGTGTATAATGGGTGAAAATGGGGTTAAAATAAGGGTTGTTGTTGGTGGCTGCTGTTGACCAGCTGATGAGCCGCGCCACTCCCGCGATCGATCCCCCCTCCGCCAGGCGAACTAGATCCCCGGGACCCAACACACACCTTCTGCCCCTTCATACCCATCTATACCCACCCATACATACCCGTGCTGCTTATCTATACCATCTCGTACCCATAAATACCCCTGATTTGCCGTTTATCCCCCTAAAAATGGTATTTTTTCTAAAATAACGCTATAAATGACTAAACCTTCTACTCCCCAGTTTGAACTTTAATAATTTATAGGGGGATTCCGAGCAAACAAAATCTCTTAAAAAGAATCAAATTCTAAATTTAAAGTATCAAACACCTTCTAAAATAGCATTTGATCCTATTACATTCGTCATTATTAACTATTTAATCTCTTATAGTTTAGATCATAGCTCTGAGGATCAGCTGATACACTTAATGACAAGACTGGACCTCCCCGTATTTAACCGTATTTAACCGTATTTTAACATCATCATCGCCGGGTGCACAGGTGGGGCAGCTCCGCCGTGTTATTTACCGCATCATGTCTTAATGTGGAGGTTTTCTGGCGCTTATTACTGGTGGTTTGAGGGTTTTATGTGAGGCTGCGGTCACCTTCCTTATGGTTGTTAATGTGCCAGTATTTGTGGGTTAAATTATGTTAATATTAACATTATGACGGTTATATTAACATTATGACAGTTATATTAACATTCTGACAGTTATATTAACATTATGACAGTTATATTAACATTATGACAGTTATATTAACATTATGACAGTTATATTAACATTATGACAGTTATATTAACATTATGACAGTTATATTAACATTATGACAGTTATATTAACATTATGATTGTTATATTAACATTCTGATAGTTATATTAACATTATGATTGTTATATTAACATTCTGATAGTTATATTAACATTATGACAGTTATATTAACATTATGACAGTTATATTAACATTTTGACAGTTATATTAACATTTTGACAGTTATATTAACATGACAGTTATATTAACATTATGACAGTTATATTAACATTATGACAGTTATATTAACATTATGACAGTTATATTAACATTATGACAGTTATATTAACATTATGACGTTATATTAACATTATGACAGTTATATTAACATTATGACAGTTATATTAACATTATGACAGTTATATTAACATTATGACAGTTATATTAACATTGACAGTTATATTAACATTATGACAGTTATATTAACATTATGACAGTTATATTAACATTATGACAGTTATATTAACATTAGTTATTTTTATTCTTATGACATTATATTAACATTTGATAGTTATAAATTAACATTATGATTGTTATATTAACATTCTGATAGTTATATTAACATTATGACAGTTATATTAACATTATGACAGTTATATTAACATTTTGACAGTTATATTAACATTTGACAGTTATATTAACATTATGACAGTTATATTAACATTCTGACAGTTATATTAACATCAAACAGTTATTTTAACATTCATTTACGTTAATATTCAGTTTTTCACTCACTATATATACTAGCAACTTGATTTCTTTATATTTTTGGCTCGCTGAACTTGCCAACATTTCTGTTTTTCTTTCACTGTATTTAACAACATTGTCCAGTTTCAGCTGTGATTGGTTGCCAGGGTTTCTTCTTGCCCTGGGGTCGGCAAACTTTTTTTGGCGTTTCATCAAAAGAAATTTGTGTAGCGGGAAATTGCCCACCGGACTTGAAAGTCCACCGAATCAGGAAAATGCATGAAACATTCAGATTCAAAATAGTTTATTGAATCCATTTGTATGGAATATATACAGTGGGACCCCACGTATCTGCAGGGTACAGGAAGTCCTCGACTTATGAAACGTTGAGAATCTCAGGTATTGTGTAATAATATTACAACCTCTCCTCACTTAACGACGAAGTTCCGTGCCTAAGACCACGTTGGTAAATGAATTCGTCGCTAAGTGAGGAACATACTATAATGGTAGTGGGTTTGTGTCAGTCATCTTTGATATTGTTTTAATGTCACCTTTGCACCATTTATAACATTTCTGGTATATTTTTAAATGTTTATACAGTAGTGTACTGTATACTGTAATAAACAGAATAGAGGAAATCAGCTCTAATATACATTATTTTAGGTATAAATGCTGGTCAGAGAGCCCGTCGTAAGTCCGAGGTGTCGGTAAACAAGTACGTCGCTAAGTGAGGAGAGGCTGTATTATTGGGTATATTATTATTATGTCATTATTATCCCCTCTAGGGAGGTTCCTTGATATTGGTGAGGGGTTCTTGATCCAGGAAATTGAATCTGCTCCAGTTTCTTGAATTGAGCCTGAATACCTTCCATATCCTCCCATAGGCACTGTATAATTGTACGGGTTTAGCGCTTCCCTCTTGATTATAATAATAATAATATCATTATTGTGTATAACATTATTATACACAATACAGAAATGCATTAAAGTTGGTAGAATTGCGAGCAGTATGTTAGGTAAAAGGACACAAGTGCAACTAATTTAACATTTTATTGTGGCAACGTTTTGCTCTCCAGCTTTATCAAGCCGTTACAAACAATATGCTGTTTGTTCATGTATTGTTTGTAATGGCTTGATAAAGCTCCTGGAGAGCCAAATGTTGCCACAATAAAATGTTAAATTAGTTGCACTTGTCCTTTTACCCAAGACTATACAGAAGGTCCCCAACATGTTCGTAAGTTGAAGACTTCCTGTACAGTCTCTCCTCACTTAGCGACATACTCGTTTACCAACAACTCAGACTTACGACGGGCTTTCTGACCAGTATTTATACCTGGCCTGGGTTCGATTCCCAGCCAGAGTAGAAACATTGGACGTGTTTCTTTCCACCTGTTGTCTATGTTCCCCATCAGTAAAATGGGTACCTGGGTGTTAGTCGACTGGTGTGGGTCGCATCCTGGGACACTGACCTAAGGAGGCCTGGTCACAGACCGGGCCGCGGGGGCGTTGACCCCCGGAACTCTCTCCAGATATTAGAGCTGATTTCCTCTATTTTGTTTATTACAATATACGTACAGTACACTAATGTATAAACATTTACAAGTACAGTTGTACCTCAAAACTCAAACAGCTATATAAGTTCTTTTGTAAGTGTATTTTTGGTGGCCTGAAATGGCTTAATCTAATTTACATTATTCCTTATGGGAACAAATTCGTTCAGTATCGGCACTCGAACAGCCTTCTGGAATGAATTAATTTTGTATCCCGTTGTACCACTGAATGCTAAAAAATTTTATAAATGGTGCAGTGGTGACATTAAAACAATACAGGTCTCCCTCAACATTCGCGTTTTCAGCTTTCGTGGGCTTCACACATTCGCGAATTCCCAACTGCCAAATTCCCAGCCATCAAATTCCCAGCCGCCAAATCATATTTAAGTTTCCCGCCACCTGCGAGTCCCTACTACCCTCCCTCCGACCCCCACAACTGGCAGCCAGCCCTCCCACCACTGTGGTGAGTGTTTTGTTTGTTCATTATTTACTATTTATTAAACTACAGTATAAATAATGTAAACCTATTCATGACTGCATATTGGAATGGCTATTCGGACAAGTATTAGACGGTGACATCATGTGTTTACTCTTGAACACTGCAAAGAATCAAACATTTCTGCTATTGCTAATAATAACAATAATAATAATAATAATAATAATAATATTAATAATAATAATAATAATAATAATAATAATAAATACGATATAATTGAAGAAGGAAATTGTACAAAAATACGAGGGAGTGGTTGACACATCGTCAGTGTGACTGTTTATGCTGGAGTGAACATTAGTCTCCGTGCTCTTCCAAACATTTCACAATAATTCAGCGGTTGAGGCAGTGGTATTTAATAACATACATATTAATAATAATAATACGTGTTATTAACCCTTTCAGGGTCCAAGGCCCAAATCTGGAGTCACGCACCAGTGTCCAAGAATTTTCAAAAAAAAAATTTGTTATTTTTTCTTATGAAATCGCAGAGAATCTTTTTGTGAAGGTAATAAAACAAAAAGTACGAAATTTGGTGGAAAATTGACGAAATTATGCTCTCGCGAATTTTGATGTGTCAGCGATATTTACGAATCGGCGATTTTGCCGACTTTGACTCCCATTTTAGGCCAATTACATTATTCCAATCAACCAAATTCTTAGCTATTTCACTAGTATTACTTCTATTCTATCGATTGAGCACAAGAAATCGCCAAGTCAACTGTTTCAACTACAAAATAAAGTGATCGGAAATTGTTAATTTGGCCAATTTAACACAAAGTTCAAAATATTCCAATTTCAAAATAGGGTCCAGAATGAACAATGTAGGCATTCCTGGCACTAAACTAACATTTCCTCTGTTCATTAGTTATGTTTTGAGGCTTTACAAATAAATTCCATTTTGATTTTTTATTCACATAATGAATTTTTATTCACACCAAAAAATAGAAGATTTACTGTTATGCAATACTGTAATAATTGTATAAATATCATCACCATATTTGTGAATATATATTAGACCCACCAGCTGGCGTGTATTAGACGTGTGAGGTCGTTTGTTTACTCTTGAATATCGGCAAAAATTTAACATTTCTGCTACTTTGAGCTCAGTTTCAAGCTATTTCCAGTGCTAAAACCAATCAAAATCATCTCTATTTCTGTAATATGTCTTCCATTCTATCAAATGAGACCAAGAAATCGCAAATACAACTATAAAAAACATACGAAAAAACACTGCAAAGTCGCTGTTTTAATCGAAAAATCATGATTTCATTTTTTTTCTCTCATTATACACAGTGTGCTG
The DNA here is from genome assembly GCF_026875155.1 of Cherax quadricarinatus. Taxonomy (NCBI): domain Eukaryota; kingdom Metazoa; phylum Arthropoda; class Malacostraca; order Decapoda; family Parastacidae; genus Cherax; species Cherax quadricarinatus. Next base: position 16,236,407 of record NC_069471.1, on the reverse strand, counting down.
CAGAATCTGTTTTATGTGGTGCACACATACCACATAGATGTATTCTCTCATATCTAGGCCCAAATGTACCACTCACAGTTTATCAGAGTGAGCTGAGCTCATGGCGTAGATCTACGGTTTGGACCCTGAACGTAAAGCCGTAGATCTACGGGACGGACCCTGAAAGGGTTAATAATAACATGTACTATTATTATTTATAGCATATATGTTATTAAATACCACTGCCTCAACCGCTGAATTATTGTGAAATGTTTGGAAGAGCACGGAGACTAATGCTTATTCCAGCATAAACAAAGTCACACTGACGATGTGTCAACCACTCCCTCGTATTTTTGTACAATTTCCTTCTTCAATTATATTGTATTTATTATTATTATTATTATTATTATTATTATTATTATTATTATTATTATTATTATTATTATTATTATTATTGTTGTTGTTGTTATTATTAGCAATAGCAGAAATGTTTGATTCTTTGCAGTGTTCAAGAGTAAACACATGATGTCACCGTCTAATACTTGTCCGAATAGCCATTCCAATATGCAGTCATGAATAGGTTTACATTATTTATACTGTAGTTTAATAGCAAATAATGAACAAACAAAACACTCACCACACTGAGTGGTGGGAGGGCTGGCTGCCAGTTGTGGGGGTCGGAGGGAGGGTAGTAGGGACTCGCAGTGGTTGAGGAAGTGGTGGAGGCAGTGACGGAGGCAGTGGTATTTAATAACATACATGTTATTAAAGCATAACATATATGTATTTAGTACAATTTACGACGTTTTCATGTATTTTATGATTGTTCATGGTTCAACAAGTTAAGGAAGCAGTATTGTATTATATTTCCCTACAATACACTGGGGCACCAAACATTCGCGATTTTTCAACATTTGCGAGGCTCTTGATCCCCTAACCCTCGCGAATGTTGAGGGAGACCTGTATCACAGATGGTCGACACAAACCCACTACCATTATAGTAAGCTCCTCACTTAGCCATGAATTCGTTTACCAACGTAGTCTTAGGAACAGGACTCCGTCATTAAGTGAGGAGAGGCTGTATATGAGTTTTTCCTTTTCATACATACCTAGTACAAAATTTGATTCATAAATTATACACAATAAGTGGAAAATTATCCGATGGGAAGCATTCATGGCTTCTCTTAGGCTTTGAAGAACTGTTGGTATTACTAATGTTCTTTGGTGTCATTATTAAGCAGATTTAACCCTTAAACGGTCCAAACGTATATATACGTTTTTTCAACATTTGAAAGTATCTAAAAAAATGTAGATCATCTTTTTTTTTCATTTGAAAACGTGTAAAAAAACTTTTATCTACATTTGTTTTTTTGTTATGTTCGAAAATATGTAAAAAACTTAGATCTACGTTTGGAGCACTACGGATTTGAACGTCAATCTGTTTGGACCGTTTAAGGGTTAAAGGTTGTTTTCATGCCATGGTAAACCATGGAAACTGCATCTGTGGATACAGCGGTCCTACTGTATTATAATTGGTGAACCATCTGTGGATACAGCGGTCCTACTGTATTATAATTGGTGAACCATCTGTGGATACAGCGGTCCTACTGTATTATAATTGGTGAACCATCTGTGGATACAGCGGTCCTACTGTATTATACAGTGGACCCCCGCATAACGATCACCTCCAAATGCGACCATATGTATTATAATTGGTGAACATTATGTAAGTGCGTTTGTACGTGTATGTTTGGGGCTAAATGGACTAGATACCACAATATTCTTAGGGAACAAACGGTCATATGATAACATGGAGAATAAAAATCACCTGGGTCCACTGAAATTAAATGTGGATAAGCGTCATTATTAAATTGGTAATCTGGGAAGCCATGTTTTAATTGTGAAATGGATAATGTCTACTTTATAATTTGCCTCTTAAACAAAAAATGGAAAAACTGCATGAAATAAATTATGAGATTAAAAAAAATTCATTAATGAATTTTTTTGAACATTTTACTTCAATTGATAAATATAACTTCGTAATTTGCCTACTGTTTATTAAATAACAAATTTGTGCTTTATTTGTGTTTTATAGCTTTCATTTACCCAGATTTTCATTTTACCCATTTGGTAATTTACCGCCGGTTCCCAACCTAGGCTCTAGCTTTGAGTCCAGCCTGGTGCTGTTACCAGCTAGGTGCTGTTTACCAGCCTAGGTGCTGTTACCAGCTTGGTGCTGTTACCAGCCAGGGTGCTGTTACCAGCTAGGGGCTGTTTACCAGCCTGGTGCTGTTACCAGCTAGGTTGCTGTACCAGCTAGGTGCTGTTACCAGCTAGGTGCTGTTACCAGCCTGGTGCTGTTACCAGCCAGGTGCTGTTACCAGCTAGGTGCTGTTACCAGCCTGGTGCTGTTACCAGCTAGGTGCTGTTACCAGCTAGGTGCTGTTACCAGCTAGGTGCTGTTACCAGCCTGGTGCTGTTACCAGCCTGGTGCTGTTACCAGCCAGGTGCTGTTACCAGCCAGGTGCTGTTACCAGCCAGGTGCTGTTACCAGCCTGGTGCTGTTACCAGCTAGGTGCTGTTACCAGCCTGGTGCTGTTACCAGCTAGGTGCTGTTACCAGCCAGGTGCTGTTATCAGCCAGGATCTGTTACCAGCCTGGTGCTGTTACCAGCCTGGTGCTGTTACCAGCCTGGTGCTGTTACCAGCCTGGTGCTGTTACCAGCCAGGTGCTGTTACCAGCCAGGTGCTGTTACCAGCCTGGTGCTGTTACCAGCTAGGTGCTGTTACCAGCCTGGTGCTGTTACCAGCCAGGTGCTGTTACCAGCCAGGTGCTGTTACCAGCCTGGTGCTGTTACCAGCCAGGTGCTGTTACCAGCCTGGTGCTGTTACCAGCTAGGTGCTGTTACCAGCCTGGTGCTGTTACCAGCCAGGTGCTGTTACCAGCCAGGTGCTGTTACCAGCCTGGTGCTGTTACCAGCCAGGTGCTGTTACCAGCCAGGTGCTGTTACCAGCTAGTGCTGTTACCACCTGGTGCTGTTACCAGCTAGGTGCTGTTACCAGCCTGGTGCTGTTACAGCAGTGGTACCGCCAGGCTTGTTACCAGCCAGGTGCTGTTACCAGCCAGGTGCTGTTACCAGCTAGGTGCTGTTACCAGCCAGGTGCTGTTACCAGCTAGGTGCTGTTACCAGCCTGGTGCTGTTACCAGCCAGGTGCTGTTACCAGCCAGGTGCTGTTACCAGCCTGGTTGCTGTTACCAGCCAGGTGCTGTTACCAGCCAGGTGCTGTTACCAGCCAGGTGCTGTTACCAGCCAGGTGCTGTTACCAGCCAGGTGCTGTTACCAGCCAGGTGCTGTTACCAGCCAGGTGCTGTTACCATCCTGGTGCTGTCACCAGCTTGGTGCTGTCACCAGCCTGGTGCTGTCACCAGCCAGGTGCTGTCACCAGCCAGGTGCTGTCACCAGCCAGGTGCTGTCCCCAGCCAGGTGCGTCCCACCAGGTGCTGTCCCCAGCCAGGTGCTGTCACCAGCCAGGTGCTGTCACCAGCCAGGTGCTGTCACCAGCCAGGTGCTGTCACCAGCCAGGTGCTGTCACCAGCCAGGTGCTGTCACCAGCCAGGTGCTGTCACCAGCCAGGTGCTGTCACCAGCCAGGTGCTGTCACCAGCCAGGTGCTGTCACCAGCCTGGTGCTGCCACCAGCCTGGTGCTGCCACCAGCCTGGTGCTGTCACCAGCCTGGTGCTGTCACCAGCCTGGTGCTGTCACCAGCCTGGTGCTGTCACCAGCCTGGTGCTGCCACCAGCCTGGTGCTGTCACCAGCCTGGTGCTGTCACCAGCCTGGTGCTGCCACCAGCCTGGTGCTGCCACCAGCCTGGTGCTGTCACCAGCCTGGTGCTGCCACCAGCCTGGTGCTGCCACCAGCCTGGTGCTGTCACCAGCCTGGTGCTGTCACCAGCCTGGTGCTGTCACCAGGCTTGCTAGCTCACTTTCAGCTCTTGTGGGCAGTTATTCTGAGTAATTTACATACATTACTATGCAATAAGATCACAGTATGCAGTAAAGATAAGAACATAAGAAAGAAGGAACACTGCAACAGGCCTACTGGCCTATGCGAGGCAGATCCAAGTCTCCTACTGGCCTATGCGAGGCAGGTCCAAGTCTCCTACCGGCTTAAGCCAATGCCCTAACCTAGTTAGGTGATATCACAGTACGCAGAACAAACAATTAAGGATTTTCATCAGAAATCACGTGGTTGTTCACTATTCTTTTCACAGTGGCTGTTCTGTATTACTGTGTATAACAATTGTAAATTATCCCAAAAATTGTATAAAATCTTCCTTAAGTTTATATAGATTTGTTTTACACAATTCTATATGATTTTTTAGAACCTTAAATAGTAACTTAGTGCTGCACATTTTCTTGGGTTTACCATAGATGATTTACACATTACTTTGTAAAACAATTGTAAATCATCCAAAATTGTGTAAAATCTACTTTAAGTTTATATAGGTTTGTTTTACGCAATTCTGAATGATTTTCAGTCAGTTTAAATACTAACTTACTAGTGTTTGGGGGTTATCCTAGGTAATTTACATACACAATGCAAGGCAATTGTAAATCATCTGAAATTGTGTAAATTATACCTAAATCAACTTCTGGTGATGACAGCCTGGTGTCAGCCACTGGGTGGAGGTATATATACAGTTGGGTTACAATTGGTGCCGTTGACAGGATGTAATGCAGTAAATATTACTTCTGAATCCTTCCCATTAGAGGTCCAGGTCAGCCTAGACGGTAGTGTGTCAGACTGTCAATTTACGGACCATGGTTTGAGCCCCTTGTCAACTATTTATTCACATCTCTACTTGTTCCGCCTATAGGAGGGCCCTGTTTATACAGCAGGTTAGCTTCCGAGCTACTGTAGGCTCCATTTATACAGCAGGTTAGCTTCCGGGCTACTGTAGGCTCCATTTATACAGCAGGTTAGCTTCCGGGCTACTGTAGGCTCCATTTATACAGCAGGTTAGCTTCCGGGCTACTGTAGGCTCTGTTTATACAGCAGGTTAGCTTCCGGGCTACTGTAGGCTCCATTTATACAGCAGGTTAGCTTCCGGCTACTGTAGGCTCCATTTATACAGCAGGTTAGCTTCCGGCTACTGTAGGCTCCATTTATACAGCAGGTTAGCTTCCGGCTACTGTAGGCTCCATTTATACAGCAGGTTAGCTTCCGGGCTACTGTAGGCTCTGTTTATACAGCAGGTTAGCTTCCGAGCTACTGTAGGCTCCATTTATACAGCAGGTTAGCTTCCGGGTACTGTAGGCTCCGTTTATACAGCAGGTTAGCTTCCGATCTACTGTAGGACCCCGTTTATACATGTGATGGATATGTGGGGCAGCGGGCCTCCAGCAGCAACAGCCTGGTTGACCAGGCGAGCACCAGGCAAGCCTGGCCCATGGCCAGGCTCAGAGAGTAGATATACTCTCGAAATTCTTCAAAGGTATATACAACAGGTTACAGGCTACTGTAGGGCTGCATTGTGAAGGTTCAGCAACCCTATCAGACTCTCAAGAAGTATGTGATAAGGATGATTATCTTGTGGAAATTAAAAGATAGTAAAATTCAGCGATGACGTAGTAAGATAAACAAATTTGTTAATATGTAGAACTTGTATAGAATATAAAACACTTAACCATTTAAATGTTGGGACCCCTGAGTCTAAACTCACTCTGTGTCGAAAAATATTAAAAAAAAAAAAATTCTTATGAAATGGTAGAGAATCTTTTCCCGATGGTAATGACACCAAAAGTGTGAAATTTGATGGAACACTCATGGAATTACACTCTCATGAAGTTAGTAATCTCGGCGATGATTACGCATTGGCGATTTCACCCACTTTGAGCCCTATTTTCAGCCAATTCCATCATTCCAGTCGACCAAACTCATAGCTATTTCTCTAGAACTCCATTTGTTCTATCGACTGAGCACAAGAAACTGCCCATTTACCAATTTCAACTACCCAATAAAGTGGTCAGAATTTGGCAATTTGGCCAATTTCACACAAATTTCAGGAGATGCCAATTTCAAAACAGAATAAACAGTGCAGACATTCCTGGCACTAAAATAACATTTTCTCTGTTCATTAGTCATGTCTCCAGGTCCCTCTTATATTACTCTTGCTTTCCATTTTGAATTTTTATTCACTCAAAAATGGAAGATTTTCTGTTATGCAGTCTACTTCATTATTATATAATTGTATAAATAATGTCAAGCTATTCGTGACTGCGTATTAGACTGGCCAGTTGGACACACATTGGACGGTGATATCATTTGTTTACTCTTGAACATCGGCAAAAATTGAACATTTCCACTACTTTGAGCTCAATTTCAAGGCACCTTTCATCGTGAAATCAATCAAAATAATCTCTAATTCTGTAATATATCTTCCAATCTATCAAAGGAGACCAAGAAAACAAGAATGCAACCATAAATACAATACGAAAATAACCTCAAAGTTTTTTAAACCCAAAAACACGGTTATACTTTTTTTCTCATGCATTGCGTGCTGCAGGATTTTTTTTTATACTGTGCATGCTGACCATGTAGACCCATTCTCTCACATGTAGGTCTACCAGCTTTCTCCTGCTAGATTTGAAGCCACTAGAATTTTGGGGTATTAATATGTCACCAACACTGCCTTGTAAGCCATACCTATACATCACTGACAGTGGAAGGGTTAAACATGAAATTAATCCTACCTGAAGCAAAGAATGAAATATATAAATAATTAGTGACTCAAGGCTAGTATGTAAGCGAAAAATATAGTGGTGTCGTGCTGATGTTCTGGGCACATAGCTCTGAATCGTGATTTGGAACGCTGAGATATTATTGATGTCGAGGGGAGGGGGTCACAGGTGGACGTGACTGTTGTGACACTTGCAGTAAATAGAGAGAGTAGGGATCCTGAAGGACCAAGGTACAGTGGAACCTCTACTTGCGAGTTTAATCCGTTCCATGACCTTGCTCGCAATTGGATTTGCTCGTTTGCAGAGTCAATTTTCCTCATTTAAATTAATTGAAATGCAATTAATCCGTTCCAGTGGAATTCTGTACTTCAAAAATATCAACTCTACAGCTTATTTATCTATCTCACTTCATTTAATATGACATAATAAACAATATAAATAACATAGAAACCTGATATATACTCTAAAATTAGTAAAATATGTCATTCATGTAGTGGTATGGGCGGTGTCGGCGGTGGACGAGAGTTTGTCTGGACACCGGGCAAAATTCTTCATGAATAATTTCGCTAATATCATCTATATGGCTTATTTATATATCACAGTTCATCTAATATGACATAACAGACAATATAAATGACATAGAAACACGATATATACTCTAGAATGAATAAAATATGTCATTATGTAACAGGTGGAGGCGGCCACAACTGCTCCCTCTTTGTTGTGGTAAACACTGCCATCTAGTGATGGCCTTTTGAAGCCGTCTATTATTATAATTATTATATGTAGTACATTATTATTATATATGTATTATTATTATACATATATTATTATTATTATTATTATTGTATTATACTATTAGTGTATTATTATTATTATTATTATTATACATATTGTTATTATTCATATTATTATTATACATATTATTATTATTATTATTATTATTATATAAATTATTTGTAATTTTTATTTACTCAAAAAATATAAGATTTACTGTTATTCGTTATTGCAATAATTGTATAAATATGTCAGCTCATTCACGACTGCATATTGGAATGGACAGTGACGTCATTTGTTTACACTGAAACGGCCAAGCAATGGACCATTTCTCCTGGGTTGAGCTCAATTTCAAGGCACTTTTTCTCATGAAACCAATTAAAATCATATCTGCTTCTGTAATTTATCTTCCATTCTATCAAATGAGACCAAAAAACGAGAATACAGTCATAAAAACCATTCGAAATTACCACTAAGGGGTGGCTAATTGCTGAGAAGTGAACTCCATTATTTATGCTTAGATTTTTTCATTTTTGGTGTACGTTAAGACGCATCTTTCCATCATACATTGCCCAAGTTTCAATAAGATAGTCCAACAAACAAATGAGATACAATTCTCAAGATCAAGAGCAAGAGCCCCTCACCAGTGTCAAGGAACCTGCCTTGAGGTCTTCTTGCTTGTGGAAATTTTGCTCGCGTATGGAAGCAAAAAATTGACCCATTGACTGCTCATATTTGGAAAAACTCGCAGGTAGAGGCTCCACTGTACTGGGATCCTCTGACAACCCGTCCGAAGGAGCAGAGTCGCCAATTGTGAACCACAGTGAAACTGGTGGGGTGACAACAGGAGAATGGCTTTAGAATGGTGTGTAGCCGATTGCATGTCAGCTACGAGTGGAAGGGGACCAGTTTAGGTACAGATGCCAGATTAAGTCTCAGATCTGTACCAAGATTGTTGCTGCCCCTCTTATCTTGCCTGTGTTGGATGACCCGAGCCAACAGTCAAGGCTGTCAAGAGCAGCGGAAAATTAGAAACCATTCAAGAAGTCACTCATATGATAATCGTGCTGCCTTTAAAAGAAATGGTGAGGACAAATATGGTTACGTTGTACCACGTAAGTTCAGGTTGAATTCCCAGAATATAAACCTAAACAAGAGTTCAGCTCTTGTTTCAACTAAATTGAACAAAACAAAAACTATTGAACAGGAGTGGACTGGATACTACAGACTTGATGGTAGCTGAAAATCAAGTGGCTGTCAACTGGTCGGAGGGACACACTTCAACTCCCACCAGGTGGAGAAAGGGAGGGGGAGTTAGCAGGAACGATGCTCACACCTTACAGAACAAGCACCACTCAACAAACCACCACCACCACAACTCATTCACACTTCTGCACTTATCTAATGAACCTATCCCTCGCATGCATTTGTACAGCAGGTTTGGTTCCAAGCTACTGTAGGGCTCCACTTACACATCAGGTTAGGTTTCAGGCTACTGTAGGGCTCCACTTACACATCAGGTTAGGTTTCAGGCTACTGTAGGGCTTCACTTATATAGCAGGTTGGGTTTCAGGCTACTGTGGGGCTCCACTTATACAGCAGGTTATGTTTCAGGCTACTATAGGGCTCCACTTATATAGCAGGTTGGGTTTCAGGCTACTGTGGGGCTCCACTTTTACAACAGGTTAGGTTCCAGGCTACTGTAGGGCTCCGCTTACACAGCAGGTTAGGCTCCGGGCTACTGTAGGGCTCCACTTATACAGCAGGTTAGGTTCCGGGCTACTGTAGGGCTCCGCTTATACAGCAGATTAGGTTCCGGGCTACTGTAGGGCTCCGCTTATACAGCAGGTTAGGTTCCGGGCTACTGTAGGGCTCCGCTTATACAGCAGGTTAGGTTCCGGGCTACTGTAGGGCTCCGCTTATACAGCAGGTTAGGTTCCGGGCTACTGTAGGGCTTCGCTTACACAGCAGGTTAGGTTCCGGGCTACCGTAGGGCTCCGCTTATACAGCAGGTTAGGTTCCGGGCTACTGTAGGGCTCCGCTTATACAGCAGGTTAGGTTCCGGGCTACTGTAGGGCTCCGCTTATACAGCAGGTTAGGTTCCGGGCTACTGTAGGGCTCCGCTTATACAGCAGGTTAGGTTCCGGGCTACTGTAGGGCTCCGCTTATACAGCAGGTTAGGTTCCGGGCTACTGTAGGGCTCCGCTTATACAGCAGGTTAAGTTCCGGGGTACTGTAGGGTTCCACTTATACAGCAGGTTAGGTTCCGGGCTACTGTATGGCTCCGCTTATACAGCAGGTTAGGTTCCAGGCTACTGTAGGGCTCCGCTTATACAGCAGGTTAGGTTCCGGGCTACCGTAGGGCTCCGCTTATACAGCAGGTTAAGTTCCGGGCTACTGTAGGGCTCCGCTTATACAGCAGGTTAGGTTCCGGGCTACTGTAGGGCTCCGCTTATACAGCAGGTTAGGTTCCGGGCTACTGTAGGGCTCCGCTTATACAGCAGGTTAGGTTCCAGGCTACTGTAGGGCTCCGCTTATACAGCAGGTTAGGTTCCGGGCTACCGTAGGGCTCCGCTTATACAGCAGGTTAGGTTCCAGGCTACTGTAGGGCTCCGCTTATACAGCAGGTTAGGTTCTGGGCTACTGTAGGGCTCCGCTTATACAGCAGGTTAGGTTCCGGGCTACCGTAGGGCTCCGCTTATACAGCAGGTTAGGTTCCGGGCTACTGTAGGGCTCCGCTTATACAGCAGGTTAGGTTCCAGGCTACTGTAGGGCTCCGCTTACACAGCAGGTTAGGTTCTGGGCTACCGTAGGGCTCCGCTTATACAGCAGGTTAGGTTCCAGGCTACTGTAGGGCTCCGCTTATACAGCAGGTTAGGTTCCGGGCTACTGTAGGGCTCCGCTTATACAGCAGGTTAGGTTCCGGGCTACCGTAGGGCTCCGCTTATACAGCAGGTTAGGTTCCGGGCTACTGTAGGGCTCCGCTTATACAGCAGGTTAGGTTCCAGGCTACTGTAGGGCTCCGCTTATACAGCAGGTTAGGTTCCGGGCTACTGTAGGGCTCCGCTTATACAGTAGGTTAGGTTCCGGGCTACCGTAGGGCTCCGCTTATACAGCAGGTTAGGTTCCGGGGTACTGTAGGGTTCCGCTTATACAGCAGGTTAGGTTCCGGGCTACTGTAGGGCTCCGCTTATACAGCAGGTTAGGTTCCAGGCTACTGTAGGGTTCCGCTTATACAGCAGGTTAGGTTCCGGGCTACTGTAGGGCTCCGCTTATACAGCAGGTTAGGTTCCGGGCTACTGTAGGGCTCCGCTTATACAGCAGGTTAGGTTCCGGGCTACCGTAGGGCTCCGCTTATACAGCAGGTTAGGTTCCGGGGTACTGTAGGGTTCCGCTTATACAGCAGGTTAGGTTCCGGGCTACTGTAGGGCTCCGCTTATACAGCAGGTTAGGTTCCAGGCTACTGTAGGGTTCCGCTTATACAGCAGGTTAGGTTCCGGGGTACCGTAGGGCTCCGCTTATACAGCAGGTTAGGTTCCGGGGTACTGTAGGGTTCCGCTTATACAGCAGGTTAGGTTCCGGGCTACCGTAGGGCTCCGCTTATACAGCAGGTTAGGTTTCGGGGTACTGTAGGGTTCCGCTTATACAGCAGGTTAGGTTCCGGGCTACTGTAGGGCTCCGCTTATACAGCAGGTTAGGTTCCGGGCTACTGTAGGGCTCCGCTTATACAGCAGGTTAGGTTCCGGGCTACTGTAGGGCTCCGCTTATACAGCAGGTTAGGTTCCGGGCTACTGTAGGGCTCCACTTATACAGCAGGTTAGGTTCCAGGCTACTGTAGGGCTCCGCTTATACAGCAGGTTAGGTTCCAGGCTACTGTAGGGCTCCGCTTATACAGCAGGTTAGGTTCCGGGCTACTGTAGGGCTCCGCTTATACAGCAGGTTAGGTTCCGGGCTACCGTAGGGCTCCGCTTATACAGCAGGTTAGGTTCCGGGGTACTGTAGGGTTCCGCTTATACAGCAGGTTAGGTTCCGGGCTACCGTAGGGCTCCGCTTATACAGCAGGTTAAGTTCCGGGGTACTGTAGGGCTCCGCTTATACAGCAGGTTAGGTTCCGGGCTACTGTAGGGCTCCACTTATACAGCAGATTAGGTTCCGTGCTACTGTAGGGCTCCGCTTATACAGCAGGTTAGGTTCCGGGCTACTGTAGGGCTCCGCTTATACAGCAGGTTAGGTTCCGGGCTACTGTAGGGCTCCGCTTATACAGCAGGTTAGGTTCCGGGCTACTGTATGGCTCCGCTTATACAGCATGGTTAGGTTCCGGGCTACCGTAGGGCTCCGCTTATACAGCAGTTAAGTTCCGGGGTACTGTAGGGTTCCACTTATACAGCAGGTTAGGTTCCGGGCTACTGTATGGCTCCGCTTATACAGCAGGTTAGGTTCCAGGCTACTGTAGGGCTCCGCTTATACAGCAGGTTAGGTTCCGGGCTACCGTAGGGCTCCGCTTATACAGCAGGTTAAGTTCCGGGCTACTGTAGGGCTCCGCTTATACAGCAGGTTAGGTTCCGGGCTACTGTAGGGCTCCGCTTATACAGCAGGTTAGGTTCCGGGCTACTGTAGGGCTCCGCTTATACAGCAGGTTAGGTTCCAGGCTACTATAGGGCTCCGCTTATACAGCAGGTTAGGTTCCGGGCTACCGTAGGGCTCCGCTTATACAGCAGGTTAGGTTCCAGGCTACTGTAGGGCTCCGCTTATACAGCAGGTTAGGTTCCGGGCTACTGTAGGGCTCCGCTTATACAGCAGGTTAGGTTCCGGGCTACCGTAGGGCTCCGCTTATACAGCAGGTTAGGTTCCGGGCTACTGTAGGGCTCCGCTTATACAGCAGGTTAGGTTCCAGGCTACTGTAGGGCTCCGCTTATACAGCAGGTTAGGTTCTGGGCTACCGTAGGGCTCCGCTTATACAGCAGGTTAGGTTCCAGGCTACTGTAGGGCTCCGCTTATACAGCAGGTTAGGTTCCGGGCTACTGTAGGGCTCCGCTTATACAGCAGGTTAGGTTCCGGGCTACCGTAGGGCTCTGCTTATACAGCAGGTTAGGTTCCGGGCTACTGTAGGGCTCCGCTTATACAGCAGGTTAGGTTCCAGGCTACTGTAGGGCTCCGCTTATACAGCAGGTTAGGTTCCGGGCTACTGTAGGGCTCCGCTTATACAGCAGGTTAGGTTCCGGGCTACTGTAGGGCTCCACTTATACAGCAGATTAGGTTCCGGGCTACTGTAGGGCTCCACTTATACAGCAGATTAGGTTCCGGGCTACTGTAGGGCTCCGCTTATACAGCAGGTTAGGTTCCGGGCTACTGTAGGGCTCCGCTTATACAGCAGGTTAGGTTCCGGGCTACTGTAGGGCTCCGCTTATACAGCAGATTAGGTTCCGGGCTACCGTAGGGCTCCGCTTATACAGCAGGTTAGGTTCCGGGCTACTTAAGGGCTCTGCTTATACAGCAGGTTAGGTTCCGGGCTACTGTAGGGCTCCGCTTATACAGCAGGTTAGGTTCCAGGCTACTGCTGTAAATTGAAACATACCCTCTTATCACCTTCAGATGCATCTAAAAGCCTGATAACATATATATTAAGTAAACAATAGAGCCAGGCCTTAAAAATGAATATACAGTACACACATTACCTACCTTAAAATGTTTTCATTCTTAGCTTATAGCGAATGTTGAATATATTTATTGTAGGAAATCTGAGTAAATGAGGAATGGGTATAACTGAAAACTGTTGCATTAGCAAAATGAGACACTGTAAAGTGAAGCACTGTGAAGCAAAGCATTGTAAAATGAAGCGGTGTAAAGCGGGGCCTTCCTGTATATTTCTCATAGCAGACAGCAGCCTATATAGCTTGTCATCACAGTTTAACTGTCCAAATGACAGACACAGTTACTCGGGTCGTGTGACTGTGATATACGTATTCGATTGTTTTGTACTGTGTAACAAGGGTATTCTAGTTTGACTATAGTGTATTTTGAATATATAATATTTGTACATATTAAGAATTTTGTATTACCTTGGTATCGTGTTTATTGTGTGTGTTTTATTCAAGGGTAAATTACTGTTTGTTGTTGTGTTTTACAAGGATAAATGACTGATGTTTGTCTTGTGTGTGTGTGTGTGTGTGTGTGTGTGTGTTTTAAGGGTAAATTGTTAATACTGAATTGTTTGGTGAACTTTCAGGTCTCCAAGATGGTAAAGTTGTTTGCAGTGTGTGTGTTATACAAGGGGGTGGAGAAAGCACACTTACTGAAGGCTGCCTACGACCTCCAACAGTTTAGTTTCTTCCAGCGAGGTTCCGTTCAGGAATTCATGGCGTTTACCTCCAGAATTATTACCGAGCGCAGTAACCCATGTTCTCGACAGTCTGTTAAAGAACAAGGTAAAGTGATGCATGGCGTGTGCATGTTTACGTTAATTGTTTCGTGTTCAGCAGGTAGGTCTGGGGTTACATTAACCCTTTCACTAACTGTGGCTTAGTACTGCAACTTCGAGGTCACTGTCGGTGCCATGAGCTCAGCTCACTCAGATAAGCTGTGAGCATAAATTTGGGCCTATATATGAGAGAATGGATCTATGTGATATGTGAGCACCACATGTAAAAAAAATCTTACAGCATGCAGTGCATGAGAAAAAACTGCGACTATTTTTGGTTTAAAACAGCGACTTTGCGGTGTATTTTCGTATGGTTTTTATGGTTGTATTCTCAGTTTTTTGGTCTAATATGATAGAATGAAGATGTATTACAGAAAAAGAGCTGATTTTGATTAGTTTTAGAACTAAAAATAGCTTGAATTTGAGTCAAAATATAGCAGAACTGTTCGATTTTTGCTCATGTTCAAAAGTAAACAAATCACATCACATGTGCAATACACGTCAACTGGTGGGACTAATATGCATTAACAAATGTGCTGATGTTATTTATACAATTATTATAATTGTGTGAACAACAAAAAGTCAAAATTGAATTCACGTGTAAAGTCTGGGAACGTAACTGATGAACAGAGGAAACGTTATTTTAGTGGGAGTTGTCACAGTTGCTCTTTGCTGATGACACTGTGCTCTTGGGAGATTCTGAAGAGAAGTTGCAGAGATTGATGGATGAATTTGGTAGGGTGTGCAAAAGAAGAAAATTAAAAGTGAATACAGGAAAGAGTAAGGTTATGAGGATAACAAAAAGATTAGGTGATGAAAGATTGGATATCAGATTGGAGGGAGAGAGTATGGAGGAGGTGAATGTATTCAGATATTTGGGAGTGGACGTGTCAGCAGATGGGTCTATGAAAGATGAGGTGAATCATAGAATTGATGAGGGGAAAAGGGTGAGTGGTGCACTTAGGAGTCTGTGGAGACAAAGAACTTTGTCCTTGGAGGCAAAGAGGGAAATGTATGAGAGTATAGTTTTACCAATGCTCTTATATGGGTGTGAAGCATGGGGGATGAATGTTGCAGCGAGGAGAAGGCTGGAGGCAGTGGAGATGTCATGTCTGAGGGCAATGTGTGGTGTGAATATAATGCAGAGAATTCGTAGTTTGGAAGTTAGGAGGAGGTGCGGGATTACCAAAACTGTTGTCCAGAGGGCTGAGGAAGGGTTGTTGAGGTGGTTCGGACATGTAGAGAGAATGGAGTGAAACAGAGTGACTTCAAGAGTGTATCAGTCTGTAGTGGAAGGAAGGCGGGGTAGGGGTCAGCCTAGGAAAGGTTGGAGGGAGGGGGTAAAGGAGGTTTTGTGTGCGAGGGGCTTGGACTTCCAGCAGGCATGCGTGAGCGTGTTTGGTAGGAGTGAATGGAGACAAATGGTTTTTAATACTTGACGTGCTGTTGGAGTGTGAGCAAAGTAACATTTATGAAGGGGTTCAGGGAAACCGGCAGGCCGGACTTGAGTCCTGGAGATGGGAAGTACAGTGCCTGCACTCTGAAGGAGGGATGTTAATGTTGTAGTTTAAAAACTGTAGTGTAAAGCATCCTTCTGGCAAGACAGTGATGGAGTGAATGATGGTGAAAGTTTTTCTTTTTCGGGCCACTCTGCCTTGGTGGGAATCGGCCAGTGTGATAATAAAAAAAAAAAAAATTGACATTGGAATATTTTGAACTTTGTGTGAAATGGGCCAAATTACCAATTTCTGAACACTATTGGGTACTTAAAATACAGGTTAATCATCACCGATCCAGCACCATTGGGACCTGGAGGGTGCTGGATTTGTGATTTTGCTGGATTACAGTGGTTAGGGTAGAATACACTTAACCCAAAGGCGATATTTACGCATTGGTGATTTCACCCACTTTACACCCTATTTTTGGCCCATTCCATTGTTCCAGTCCACCAAACTCATAGTTATTTCACTAGTACAGTGGACCCCCGCTTTACGATCCGCTCCCAATGCGACCAATTATGTAAGTGTATTTATGTAAGTGCATTTGTACGTGTATGTTTGGGGGCCTGAAATGGATTAATCTAATTCACAATATTCCTTATAGGAACAAATTCGTTTCACTACTGGCACCTGAACATACTTCTGGAATGAAATATCATAAAGCGGGGGTCCACTGTATTCCTTTTATTCTGTCAACTTAGTACAAGAAACCGCCCATTTACCTATTTCAGCTACCCAATAAAGTGGCCAGAAATCAATAATTTTGCAAATTTCACACAAATTTCAGGAGATGCCAATTTCAAAACAGGGTCCAGAATAAACAGTGTAGACATTCCTGGCACTAAAATAACATTTTCTCTGTTCATTAGTCACATCTCCAGGTTCTTTTTATATTACTCTTGCTTTCCATTTTGAGTTTTTATTCACACAAAAAATAGATGATTTACTGTTATGGAGCAACACCTGCTGTCAGAGCAGCACCTGCTGCCAGGGCAGCACCTGCTGTCAGAGCAGCACCTGCTGTCAGAGCAGCATTATTGTAATAATTGTATAAATAATGTCAAGCCATTCGTGACTGTGTATTAGACTGGCTAGTTGGACACGTATGGGATGGTGACGTCATTTGTTTACTCTTGAACATCGGTGAAAATCGAACATTTCCGCTAGATTGAGCTCAGTTTCAAGGTACTTTCTGTCGTGTAACCAATCAAACTCATCTCTGTTTCTGTAATGTATCTTCCATTCTATCAACTGAGACCAAAAAAATGAGAATACAATCATAAAAACCATACGAACATACACTAAATTTGGTTTTGCACCATAAACACGGTTGCACTTTTCTTGTTATACACTGCGTACTGCAGGATTTTTTTTTATGTAGTGCCCAATTACCACACAGACCTATTCTCTCATATGTAGGCCCAGATTTACCAGTCACAGCTCATCTGAGTGAGCTGAGCTCATGGCAACCGACAGTGGCTTCAGAGCCACCTTATCTTGTATGGACAATGTATGATGTATGTGCTTCACAAAATGAGAGGCATTTATATAATTCGTTGGAACCATGGTTAGGGCTAAAAGTGACCAGGTTGTAACAATAAATGGAGAAAAAGAAATCGGAATGACTTATGCAGCAAGTAGTGCCACCAAACAGTAGCGGCAGGTTGGTGACGCAAACTCGGAAATTTGAAATTATGATAGACAACACACTTAACAACTTTTCAAAAGCCTAATCTTACTTAATATACACTACATTCACTCATTCTACTGTGTCTACTACTTATACAGGACAGTAAATTCTAATATCAATCCTGACCTGAAACACTTGATAGTTGCAACAGAGCTCATGGATACAACACGTAGACACGAAATTCTCTGATGTTCCCTGTATCCGGCTTAACGTTTATAAAAACTCATTGTGTATAAAAGGACCTAAAATGTAAAACTCCCTACCTGATAACTCCAGAGCCCCTCTATATACTTGTTAACTCCAGAGCCCCTCTATATACCTGTTAACTCCAGAGCCCCTCTATATACCTGTGAACTCCAGAGCCTCTCTATCTACCTGTTAACTCCAGAGCCCCTCTATATACCTGTGAACTCCAGAGCCTCTCTATCTACCTGTTAACTCCAGAGCCCCTCTATATACTTGTTAACTCCAGAGCCCCTCTATATACCTGTTAACTCCAGAGCCCCTCTATATACCTGTGAACTCCAGAGCCTCTCTATCTACCTGTTAACTCCAGAGCGCCTCTATCTACCTGATAACTCCAGAGCCTCTCTATCTACCTGTTAACTCCAGAGCCTCTCTATCTACCTGTGAACTCCAGAGCGCCTCTATCTACCTGATCCTAGTAACATTTACTTGCACTGAAACATTCTTTCAGCCTCAGAAATTCATAAAACTGTATTTTCTCATATACTTGTCTTCATAGTCTCTAAAACTTAAACTGTCCAAACATAGATCTACGTTTGCACGCATATCGCTCTGCCCTTGATTTTCTCCATAAGAAAGAATGTAAAAAAACGTAGATCTACGTTCAGAGCGCTACGCGAGCAAACGTAGATCTACGTTCAGAGCGCTACGCGAGCAAACGTAGATCTACGTTCAGAGCTCTACGCGAGCAAACGTAGATCTACGTTCAGAGCGCTACGCGAGCAAACGTTGATCTATGTTTGGACAGTTTAAGGGTTAAAAAGATAGTCTACCTGCTGGCTTATTTTTGACCATCATTAAGTAATACCGCACCATTGTTATCACGTACCTTCTCCTGATTTTTAGTTCTGGCAGCTCCCAGTTTTCTCCGAGTTAGCTGTGTTATTTTTCATATGAAATTTATTGCTTAGAAATTAGCTATGAAACTATAGCTGTGTATAGTCGCTGCTTCCAGACTTCCAGTTCATGACTAGAATGCCATCACATGTAAAGAATAGTACCTATAATGCCATATACAGTACAGTCTCTCCTCACTTAGCGATGTATACATCCCTAAATAATGTATATTAGAGTTGATTTCCTCTATTCTTTTTATTACAGTATACAGTACACTACTGTATAAACATTTAAAAATATACCAGGAATGTTATAAGTGGTGCAAAGGTGACATTAAAACAATATCAAAGATGACTGACACAAACCCACTACCATTATAGTATGTTCCTCACTTAGTGACAAATTCGTTTACCAACGTGGTCTGAAGAACAGAATTCCATCGTTAAGTGAGGAGAGGCTGTAATGTATGGTAGGAGGTGCAGGGTTAGTAAAAATTATAACCCAGAGGGTTGAGAAGGGGTTGTTGAGGTGGTTCAGACATAGCAAGAAGATGGAACAAAATAGGATGGCTTGGAGGGTGTATAAATCTGTAGTTGCGGGAAGGAGAGGGAAGGGTTGTCCTAGGAAAGGTTGGTGTGTATTAGAGTGTATTAGAACGAAGTTAGTGTAGCCACGTGGGTTTTATGACTTGATGTGTTGTTGGAGTGTGAGCAAGGTAACATTTATGAAAGAATTCAAGGAAACTGGTTAGCCAAACTTGAGTCCTGGAGATGGAAGTACTGTGACTGCACTCTGAAGGATGTTACAGTACTGGAGGTGGGAAGTACAGTGCCTGCACTCTGAAGGATGTTACAGTACTGGAGGTGGGAAGTACAGTGCCTGCACTCTGAAGGATGTTACAGTACTGGAGGTGGGAAGTACAGTGCCTGCACTCTGAAGGATGTTACAGTACTGGAGGTGGGAAGTACTGTGCCTTCATTCTGAAGGATGTTACAGTACTGGAGGTGGGAAGTACAGTGCCTGCACTCTGAAGGATGTTACAGTACTGGAGGTGGGAAGTACAGTGCCTGCACACTGAAGGATGTTACAGTACTGGAGGTGGGAAGTACAGTGCCTGCACTCTGAAGGATGTTACAGTACTGGAGGTGGGAAGTACAGTGCCTGCACACTGAAGGATGTTACAGTACTGGAGGTGGAAGTACAGTGCCTGCACTCTGAAGGATGTTTCAGTACTGGAGGTGGGAAGTACAGTGCCTGCACTCTGAAGGATGTTACAGTACTGGAGGTGGGAAGTACAGTGCCTGCACACTGAAGGATGTTACAGTACTGGAGGTGGGAAGTACAGTGCCTGCACTCTGAAGGATGTTACAGTACTGGAGGTGGGAAGTACTGTGCCTTCATTCTGAAGGATGGGTTTATATACAGCCTCTCCCCACGTAATGACGGAGTTCCATTTCTAAGACCACGTCGGTAAACGAATTCGTGGCTAAGTGAGGATCATACTGTAATGGTAGTGAGTTTGTGTCAACCATCTTTGATATTACTTTAACATCACCTTTGCACCATTTATAACATTTCTGGTATATTTTTAAATGTTTATACAGTAGTATACTGTATACTGTAGTAAACAGAATAGAGGAAATCATCTCTAATATACATTATTTAATTATGCATACTGGTCAGAGAACCCGTTGCAAGTCCAAGTCGTCGGTAAACAAGTGCATTGCTAAGTGAGGAGAGGCTGTACTATTTGCAGTTTTGAACTGTAGTATTGGCACTCCTCTGATAAGACAGGGATAGAGTGAGTGATGGTGAAAGTGTTACTCCTTTTTCCGGTTGCTCTACCTTGGTGACAGACGACCTGTTAAAAAAATAATACAGTGGAACCTCGGTGCTTGAACTTAATTTGTTCCAAAAGGCTGTTCAAGTACTGAACGAGTTTTTCCCATAAGGGATAATGTAAATTAGATTAATCTGTCCCCTCAAGGGAGGTTTCTTGATGCTGGTGAGGGGCTCTTGATCTAGGGACCTGGATCTGCTCCGATTCCCTGAATTGAGCCTGAATACCTTTCATCCCCCCCTACATGCAGTGTATAATCCTACGGGTTTAGCGCTCTTCTGTGATTATAATAATAATAGACTAATCTGTTTCAGACCCCCCAAAATACCAAGATATGACTTAAGCGTCCAGAAAAATACTTTAACCCTTTCACTGTCGGTCCCAGAATATTACGGCTTGCAAGCCAGTGTCGGTCCCATAACACGACGCCAAAATTCTAGCGGCTTCCAGTTTTTCAGCTTCCAGCGACTTTGCGGTGTATTTTCATATGGTATTTATGGTTGCATTATTGTTTTCTTGGTCTCATTTGATAGAATGAAAGATGTATTACAGAAACAGAGATGATTTTGAATGGTTTACAGACTAAAAGTACCTTGAAATTGAACTCAAAGTAGCAGAAATGTTCGATTTTTGCTGATATTCAATAGTACATAAATCATGTCATGTGTCCAATACACGTCAACTGGTGGGTCTAATATGCTTTCACAAATGCGCTGATATTATTTGTACCATTTTTACAGTAATGCAGTAGTCTGCATAACAGTAAATCTATTTTTTGTGTGAATAAAAATTCAAAATGGGCAGCAAGGGTAATATAAGAGGGGCCCAAAATGGGAGGAGCATATAGGAGAGAGAGAGGGAGAGGCCAGCAGAAGGAGCATTCAGTATCTGTTGAGTCGTCTTGATAGCCGGATACTAGCGGTGGCGCGAATAAAATGTTGTGTAATTACGCTAATATTAGTAGTAAAGGTTGCCTATATATCACATCTATTCCAATTTGATATCAGAAACACGATAGATAACCTTGAAGCATGATGAAGATGACGAAATTAATAAGAAAAGGTATATATGGTGAGGCGGAGGTGGTGTTTACATCAGAACTAACACACTCAGATCATGTTTATCTTAACAAAAGGCTCAGAAATAGTGCGATTTTTCCTGAATACTTTTTTTCACAAATATTTTTTTCATTTTTGTGGGGTAAAAGTCAGATATTTTGGTAAATGTCAAAACCTTACGAACTTTATTTTTTGGGAGGAATGAAGATATGTTACAGTATATGAATCTTGCAACTAAACTGATTAGCCATGTTTTATCAGAAGAAAATGTCCAAACATAAGAACATAAGAACATAAGAAAGGAGGAACACTGCAGGAGGCCTGCTGGCCCATACTAGGCAGGTCCTTTACAATTCATCCCACTAACAAAACATTTACCCAACCCAATTTTCAATGCTACCCAAGAAATAAGCTCTGATGTGAATGTCCCACTCAAATCCAACCCTTCCCACTCATGTACTTATCCAACCTAGATTTGAAACTACCCAAAGTCCTAGCCTCAATAACCCAACTAGGTAGACTGTTCCACTCATCAACTACCCTATTTCCAAACCAATACTTTCCTATGTCCTTTCAAAATCTAAACTCATCTAATTTAAATCCATTACTTCGGGTTCTCTCTTGGAGAGACATCCTCAAGACCTTATTAATATCCCTTTATTAATACCTATCTTCCACTTATACACTTCGATCAGGTCTCCCCTCATTCTTCGTCTAACAAGTGAATGAAACTTAAGAGTCTTCAATCTTTCTTCATAAGGAAGATTTCTGATGCTATGTATTAATTTAGTCATCCTACGCTGAATGTTTTCTAACGAATTTATGTCCATTTTGTAATACGGAGACCAAAACTGAGCTGCATAATCAAGGTGAGGCCTTACTAATGATGTATAAAGCTGCAGTATGACCTCTGGACTTCTGTTGCTTACACTTCTTGATATAAAAACCCAGTAATCTATTTGCCTTATTACGTTACGCTTAGGCATTGCTGTCTTGGTTTAAGTTGCTGCTCACCATAACCCCCAAGTCCTTTTCGCAATCTGTATGGCTAAGTTCTACATCATTTAATTTATAAGTACTAGGGTTATGGGCACCCCAAGCTTCAGAACCTTGCACTTATCTACATTGAACTGCATCTGCCACTTTTCTGACCAAGAATAGAGTTTGTTTAAATCCTCCTGAAGTTCCCTAACATCTACGTTTTAATCAATTATCCTACCTATCTTTGTGTCATCGGCGATTTGCTCATATCACTAGTAATTCCCTCATCAAGATCATTGATATATATTATAAACAACAATGGGCCCAAGACTGATCCCTGTGGAACGCCACTTGTTACAGATCCCCACTCGGATTTAACCCCATTTATGGACACTCTCTGCTTTCCCGTCAGTGAGCCATGACTCGATCACGAGAGCACTTTTCCCCCAATGCCATGAGCTGCCACTTTCTTTAACAGTCTATGGTGCGGAACTCTATCAAAAGCCTTACTAAAATCTAAGTAAATAATATCAAATTCTTTATTGTGGTCAACAGCCTCAAAAGCTTTACTGAAGAAAGTTAATAAATTAGTTAGACAAGACCGGCCTCTTGTGAATCCATGCTGAGTATCATTAATCAAGCTATGCTTATCGAGATGGCTTCTTATAATGTACTGTGTTACAGAGTACATGTGTCACGTACACATCCGAGCGGACAACCTGGCCGGTGTTGTCATCTCTGACCACGAGTACCAGTATAGGGTGGCCCATAACATGATAAACAGGGTAAGTAACACTAATGGAAACACTGCGTTCTTAATGCCATTGATGATATGAACTTTTAAGTTGTGTTAGTTAATATAGAGGAGCTTTATAAAGGAAGTGGCTGTATATAGAGGAGCTGTGTAAGAGAACTGACTGTATAGAGGAGCTGTGTAAGAGAACTGACTGTATAGAGGAGCTGTGTAAGAGAACAGACTGTATAGAGGAGCTGTATAAGAGAACTGACTGTATAGAGTAGCTGTATAAGAGAACTGACTATAGAGTAGCTGTATAAGAGAAGTGACTGTATAGAGGACCTGTATAAGAGAACTATGTGTATTTACGAACTTGCAACACCTGGACCAGTCAGTATTAACACCAGGTGGCGTTGCAGGTGCTGGATGACTTCGCGGCCAAGGTTCCGTCGCACCTGTGGGTAGACGCAGAGGAGGGTGCTGTGCCATACCTGGACCTGCCGGCCACACTGGCACGATGGCAGAACCCCAGAGAAGCCGACTCACTAACCAAGATCCAGGAGGAAGTCGAGGAAACAAAAATTATTTTGGTAAGTCTATAAATGTGTAAAAATAATGTATATATACAGCCTCTCCTCACTTAACGACGGAGTTCTATTCCTAATACCTCGTCGATAAATGAATTCGTCGCTAAACGAGGAGCATACTATAATGGTAGGGGGTTATGTCGACCATCTTTGATATTGCTTTAATGTCACCTTTGCACCATTTACATGTATAACATTTCTGGTATATTTTTAAATGTTTATACAGTAGTGTACTGTATATTGTAATGAACAGAATACAGTGGACCCCCGGTTAACGAACTTTTTTCATTCCAGTAGTATGTTCAGGTGCCAGTACTGACCGAATTTTTTCCCATAAGGAATATTGTGAAGTAGATTAGTCCATTTCAGACCCCCAAACATACACGTACAAACGCACTTACATAAATACACTTACATAATTGGTCGCATTTGGAGGTGATCGTTAAGCGGGGGTCCACTGTACAGGGAATCAGCTCTAATATAGGTATGCATACTGGTCAGAAAGCCTGTCGTAAGTCTGAGTCGTCAGTGAACAAGTACGTCGCTAAGTGAGGAGAGGATGTGTATATACAGCACGCCATACAGCGTTCCACTAATACGGTGATTTCAAATTATGACCAAAATTTGCTATATGGTGAGCAGTCTTTCAAATACAGCACGCCCCAACCCGTTTATTTACATTCTCCATGAGCATATATCTATTATGTATGGAAATCTTCCAAAATTTAAAGTGTTTTAAAGCTATAACATATTTTATATATCTCCTGATAATTATACTTATGTGTACCTGTACCTAAATATGCTTACACACTGTGCTGGTGTGCAGGAACACTTTAACCCTTCGAGGGTCTGTCCCGTAGATCTACGGCTTACGTTCAGGGTCCAAACCGTAGATCTTCGTCATGAGCTCAGCTCACTCTGATAAACTGTGAGTGGTACATTTGGGCCTAGATATGAGAGAATACATCTATGTGGTATGTGTGCACCACATAAAACAGATCCTGCAGCACGCTGTGTATAATGAGAGAAAAAAAACTGAAATCATGATTTTTCGATTAAAACAGCTACTTTGCAGTGTTTTTTCGTATGTTTTTTATAGTTCTATTTGCGATTTCTTGGTCTCATTTGATAGAATGGAAGACATATTACAGAAATAGAGATGATTTTGATTGGTTTTAGCACTGGAAATGGCTTGAGACTGAGCTCAAAGTAGCAGAAATGTTAAATTTTTGCCGATATTCAAGAGTAAACAAACGACCTCACATGTCTAATACACACTAGCTGGTGGGTCTAATATGCATTCACAAATATGGTGATGATATTTATACAATTATTACAGTACAGTCGACCCCCGGTTAACGATATTTTTTCACTCCAGAAGTATGTTCAGGTGCCAGTACTGACCGAATTTGTTCCCATAAGAAATATTGTGAAGTAGATTAGTCCATTTCAGACCCCCAAACATACACGTACAAACGCACTTACATAAATACACTTACATAATTGGTCACATTCGGAGGTAATCGTTATGCGGGGGTCCACTGTATTGCATAACAGTAAATCTTCTATTTTTTGGTGTGAATAAAAATTCATTATGTGAATAAAAAATCAAAATGGAATTTATTTGTAAAGCCTCAAAACATAACTAATAAACAGAGGAAATGTTAGTTTAGTGCCAGGAATACCTACATCGTTTATTCTGGACCCTATTTTGAAATTGGAATATTTTGAACTTTGTATTAAATTGGCCAAATTAACCATTTCCAATCACTTTAATTTGTAGTTGAAACAGTTGACTTGGCGATTTCTTGTGCTCAATCGATAGAATAGAAGTAATACTAGTGAAATAGCTAAGAATTTGGTTGACTGGAATAATGTAATTGCCCTAAAATGGGAGTCAAAGTCGGCAAAATCGCCGATTCGTAAATATCGCTGACACGTCAAAATTCGCAAGAGCATGAATTTTTGTAATTTTTCCATCAAATATCGTACTTTTTTGTTTTATACCCTCACAAAAAAGATTCTCTACGCATTTCATAAGAAAATAATAAAAAAAATTTTTTTTTTTTTGAAAATTCTTGGACACTGGGGCACCACTTCAGATTTGGGCCTTGGACCCTGAAGGGGTTAAAATCACTAACAGTCTCTCTACTCTTGAAGACGCCATATTAATAATAATAATCTCTTGGGTGCATTAAATGTCATATGTTAATATAGATGTTTCCATTAATCCATCTATGATATTTTTCAAAATTATATAATAAACACGCTACGTAACATAAACATGATTCATACACCCACAGTATAAAAATTGACATAAATATTAGATTTGTATTACCAAGCGGTTGGGTGGTAGGAGTGGAAAATCAACGTTTTCTGTGCTCAAACCCCAGTAACTTTACTAGAAATTTATTACTTTCGTATGCCTTCACTCTATCTATAGCAATTCATGACCCTTGTGGGTATAGAGCTTCTTTTTTTATTATTATAATAATAACTTGTAATAATAATTTGTAATACAGTGGTCCCTCGTTTATCGTCGTTAATCCGTTCCTGGAAGTGCGACGATTATCGAAAAAGACGATTTTCGAATCAATTTTTCCCATAAGAAATAATGTAAATACAATTAATCCGTTCCTAACACCCAGAAGTATTAAAACAAAAAATTTTTTTACATGAAATATTGATGTAGTACATCAACAATACAATGGAACATGATGAATGAAACATTAACAGCATAACATTTACCTTTATTGGCGATTCTTCTTAGTGGATGGAAGACTGGAGGAGGAGACAGATTGCATTAGTTACTGTTTGGAAGGGGAATCCCCTTCCATCAATCACCCCTTAGGGTACCAAGTCCTTTTCGGGGTTATTCTCTGTTTCTTAATGCCACTAGGAACAGCTTGAGAGTCACTGGTCCTTTCTCGCAAAATAAGTGTCCAGAAGCTCTGTTTCTGCATCTCTTTAAAACTTCCTAAGGAATTTTTTGAAAGGTGGGGTAGGGATGGAAAATTAATGGAGAAACATCACCCTAGAAGGATTTGCAAGCCTAAAACGCAACTGTACTGTCGAGGCCAAGACTCTGGTCACTGTACAAGTTGCCGAGTATGGCTTGCAACATGGCTTCTCATGGGATTTTCTCCATAAAACTTTCCATCCTACCCTCTCACATTTCAAAATCTCCTTAAATTCTGAAGAAGGCACCTTCTTTTCATCGCTCTTTCCTCCTCCTATCCTATCCTCGTTTATTCCACAAACCAATAATAACTTCTCAACTTCTTCGAGTACTGGTGATCTCATTTTTGTCAGCATAATTTTACCCCCTTTGCAACAACAGCGTTCCTGGATTTCCTTTTCTGGCCACAAATGGTAAGATGTGTTGACGAGATTGTTATACAATCCTGGCCAGTTCGGCCACACGTACGACACTTTCATTTTGTTCAATGATGTTTCCTTAAATTGCAATCGTATTTCTCAAGCCTTCTTTACAAAGGCTTGTGCACAGGAGACTTTCTGGGTGGGAGCCAGGGGGGGGGGGGGGGTAGCTTATTTTAGCACTTGGCAAGCACTATAAGATTTGAATATTATGATAAAATTCCTGTATGAATACTTGAGGGGAATGTCCTCACATGGTAAACAATGGCACACTGGCTGGGAAGGAGGCCGAGGCGGCTTCAGAGCCGTGAGTACGCACAGAACAAACGGACAATTACAAGTCAACCGACCATTTGCTAGCCAATGTTTGGACTAAAATAATGCCACTATTCCTGAAAAGAGGACGACTATCGAGCCCGACTATTATCGCTGGACCACTGTACTAATAATAATTTGTCAGAGCATCATTCCTTTTCTAAAAATTAAACAAGACTGAAGTGTTGATCTTTATTTTTATTCTACTGTACCACTGTGGGAGACAACATTTACACAATGAAGGTGTTTGTATGAATGTTAATGAACCACAGCCAGACGCATCATCTGTTGTTTACATAGTGGGTGGGGTGGCCAGGCGGGCTACAATACCTCCCAACACTTTCTACAGATAATAACTTTTCACTCTCGCCCTACATAAAGACAACAAATATTTTAATGTAAATAACGAGATGTACTGTTTATGCATTTTTCCACTCTAGGGAAGCATTAAGCGCATCCGTAGTATATTATGTGTGGGTGGGTGTTGCCAGGAGGCTACACAACCTAACTCTGTAAATAAATGCTACTCACCTTTGTCCTACCATTAAGACTACAAATATTTTTGAGTTAAATACTGAGTATACTGTGTGTGTATTTTACTTATTCTGTTTTTTAATGCTAAGTTCTATTGCTAACTTAATATATGTTAGTGTAAACTTATCTGTCTGGCATTTAAAAGTTTGAAAAAAATGGTCGTTCCTGTTTCCACAGTAGCCTGGAACCTAACGCTGCCGTATAAGTGGGGCCGTACTGCATTATTACTGTTACAGTACTGAGACCCTCATATAGAGCACTATTTTCAGTATACCATGTTTTCATTAGGCTTTCAATTTGAGCATTGTTTCCACTCTCCCAGTGACGATCACTGCCGCGTGGACAAAATGAACACTGGGTCAATTGTAAGCCACGAAAACATGGGACATATCGATAATATGTGTTGTAATGCCTTCTCGGGGCACGTCCTGTATATACCTGCGATTATACTCGGGTAGATGTGTTTGTGACCTTGATAAAGCCACTGTATGGGTGGAATGTAGTCAGTAAAGGATCACATCATGTCTGCATTTTTTCTCTTGTTTCCCATCATGTCAGAAGCTTTATACCATTTATCTGCAGGAGCTTTATAACAGCTTTGATTGTAGTTTATTAATGTTCAGTAAAATTTTATAAAGTTAGGAAATAGCTAGCAACCAGTCTTATTTTAGTAACTCAGTGTTAGCTAACATTACCTAATGCTCAACAGAATTATTAACCTTAGTCATTAAAGTTCATATTAATCATCACAGCATAAGACGATTGATGCTGTGCTGGAACGAGAGAAAAACTTGACGAACCTGGTCAGCAAGTCAGAGAATCTAGAGAAGCATGCAGTCCAGACCTTCTACAAGAGCTGCCAGGAAGACCAACTCTTGTTGCAGCTTTGGATAACAGGCTGCAGTGGTGGTACTCTGAGTGAGTGTTTGGTGTGGCCTCTGGGCAGGATTGGTGTGTACTCAGAGGCAGGCTAAGGGGCACACTCTGGGGTAGGGCTTGGTGGGCACTCTGGGGCACATAGTGCAGCACTCTAAGCTTGATGCCACAGCTCAGAAGTAAGCTATGGAGCCACCTTGAGGTCAGCCTGGTACGCAATTCAGAAGGAAGCTTGATGTGGCCACCTCTTAGAAGCAAACTTGGTGTCACCACCTCAAAAGCAACTTAATGCCACACTTAGAAGCCAAACCTGTACTGGCACTTCGAACAAGCCTGTTGCCACACTTAGAAGCAAGCTTGGTGCCAACACTTAGAAGCAAGCTGGTGTCCACACTCATAGTGAGCCTGGCATGGCCTTGGTGTGGCCACTTATCAGAGTGCCTCTAGGTGCAACATGGAGACACACGAGATTACTCTGTATTAAACGTATATCTCCGCTATGAACGCAAGTGTTGAATGTCGAGTATACAACATTGAAACATTTTGAAAACCCGATCTATCATACATTGTCGTCCTTAATAAAGCAATTTATTTTCTGAAGTAAAAAATGTGTAATGTTTGTGTTTGGAAAAAACCCCCCGAGCTTTTATTGTAAGATAATGTTTCATGTGTGTTTTTGTGTAATGTGAATCCGTGGGAATACACATGGTTTATATTGTGATGTTTGTGGTGGTTATTTGTTTGGGAACTGTAATTCCTTGATGTGGTGACCTCTTCAAGGTGGGTTCCTTGACGTGGTGAAGAGATTCTTCATCTTGGGAATTGGACCTCTCATCTTCCTCAGGCCAAATCTAAATGTCCCTTACTCCTCCCTTCCCTGCCCCATCCTTCCCATCCCTCCTTTTCCCATCCTTCCTTTCCTACATTTGGCCTTTGGGGATCTTCCCTTGGAACTTATAGCTCCTGGGTTGAGGAAAGAGAATCGTGGTCTGTCCCCATTCCCAGTTGTAGGGTCCTTAGTGGTTGCAGACTGGAGCGCCTGGAGATGTGGTGATCCACACTCCGGAGTACCGGAGGGTGGTTTAGGGTGTCCTTCAGGTGATGGGTGTATCTCTGGAGGTGGTGGTTGAAGAAAGTATACCTTGCGGTCCTCTTCAAGGGGGCTCCTTTGCGTGGTGAAGAGGCTCTTGTGTCTGAGGAATTAGCCCTTCGGTCCTTCTTCCTCAGCACCGAACCCTAATTACCCCCCATTCCTTTTTTTCCCCTCCCGTTGGTTTCCCCCCCCCCCCTCACCCTTTTGGTCCCACCCCTTTACACCTCCCCTCCCCTCCCCTATCCCATCCTCCCCATCCTCCCACTTTTTTTTTTTTTCCATTCCTCCTCCTCCGCCTCACCCCTCCCTTTTGCCCTATCCCTCTTTTTTTAGCTTCGTGATTTCTTCCACGGCGAGCTAGTTCCTAGTTAGGGGAAGGGACAACCGGGTCCATACCCATTCCGTTGAGGTTCTTGGGGTGGCGTAGTTGCCGTGGGATCGTGGATTGCCTAGGGATGACCCGATCTCCCTCTCCTGTATCCCGAGTAGCTTAGGGTGTCTTTTGGGCGACGGTGTATCTCATGGAAGCCACCTTTCGATTCCGGGGGTGGTGCATGAAGAGGTATGCTTTGTGGCGGATATCCGGCCGCCTCGTCTTTTGTCCACCGAGGTACTCGGCAGATTTGTAGGTTGCTATCCAATGTGCTGGTTTACTGGCATGAAGGGTAGGGTATGGCACGGGTTCTCATGCTGCATCTGCGCTACTAGGGTGTCGAGTTCCGTCTTGGGCGCAGGAGGGAGATTTCTGGCCCTTTCATTCCTCCTAGAACTATACCTCCCCCCCGTCCCCCCCCTTTTTTTTTCTTTTTTTTTATTTTTATTTTCTTTTCTTCTTTCCTTTTTTTTTCTTAAAACAAAAAGAAAGAAGTAAACCTAAAACCATGGCAGGCCCAGACCATGAACCTGGTACCCGCCCTGGCCCCTTCTTATACCGCAACCCCGTTCTGACCGCCGCCTCGTCTTTGGACCCTCTCTTCAGACATTCCTCTGCCTCTTACCTATCGCCGGTGCTGTTGCCTCACCCGCTTCAGGTACTGAGGCCATCGACGACTCCTACGATTATAGACCTTCGCTCTCCTCTGACTATGCTTCCGGGCCTTCGTACCCTCTAACGGTGCGCAATTTTCCAAATCGCCGACCCGTCCAACGTCGGACCAACTCTGGTCCCACACCTAAACGTCAACAGTGACGACAATTACCTTGCTGATGATACTTCTCCACCTTCACCTTCTCGTTCTTCTCAGAAACGATCGACACGTCCCTTTCACTACCTTCCACGCTCAGTTTCAGACTGACAAGTGACTAAATTCTTTCACTTTACGACCACTGTCCTCTACTGCCTATCTTTCTGACCATAGTATTGGCAAGGCACTCCTACGCCATGTTGGGTTAAAGATATTTCTTTTCAATGCTCTTAAGAGCGTACGGCGCATCAATTACGTACAAATGCTACCCAGGCTCGAGCTCACTCGTCTTTCCCAAATAGATACTGTTGCCTGTCACCCTTGAAAAACATCATTCCCTCAATTCTTGTATGGTACCGTTAATTTCTGCCCCATACCATAGTTCAACAAAATTTCCAGACATGTGGCAGTCCCGACATTCTAGACAGCTGGAACTCCAAGATCTCCCCAATCCTCAAGGATAGCCACTTAGTTCTTCTGCCCTGGCGAGAGATAACCCAGCAATGTGGCTCGTTAACTTTTGAACAGCCGAGAACTCCTCCATCCTCCGTTTATATATAGCAGACAATCGTTACAAGTTCGAAGTGATCCTAAACCACAACAGTGTAGAAATTGCCTGGCGATTTGGCCGATCCAGCGTGCGAAATATGCAGATCTATCGCCGAATTGCCCAGTCTGTGTGGCCGATAACCATGCTAATACGTCCGCAATCGATCTCCCTCTTGCCTTAACTGTCCATGAGCTCACCCTACGTACTCTCAGCGCGTTGTCATTCATATAATCGAGCAGGGAAATCCGTTACCTCAAAGAGACAAAGGTCTCCCTTATGCCCATGGCATTTCCATCTCCCGCCTCCAAGGGAAGACTTCCTTCCCACGTGTTTCTTAATTCCCGTGTTTCAAAACGTCCCCCCACTTCGGGTATCCATCTTCTACAAACCCACCTCTGTGGTACCTCCCCATAGTAATCACCACTCCCTGTAATCTAATCCTTTGCTGTCCTCGGTCAGACGTCCCTACTATCAACGCCTCAGTCTAATCTCGCTTCCTTCGAGTTCTCACCTTACAAGCCTCAGTATGTCGAGAGACCTGTCGTACGACAGACCTCTTCCCAATCGGTCCTCTCTACTTCTCAAAAGTCAAAAAAAGGTCCTAACAACCGGTTCCTACCCATCTTCCACCTATCCTCCTCATTTTACCCTCCCTGTCTCTGTCCTAGTTCTTCCCCTCTCACTATGGCTCAGTTTCAAGTGCAGAGGTTTCACCTCTATCCTCGTAATGTACCTCCTCCCCTGTGTCCCTCCCAAGTGTTCTCCTCTTCTGCCACCTCCCAGTTTCCTGTCTCTTCTGTCCCCTGCCACGCTTCTCAGTTCCTCCACCCTTTCGCCCCCCCCTCCTTGGTACAGTTCCAATACAGTTCAACATACCATCCTCCCCCTACCATTCCCAATATTGTCTCCCATACGACATCTCTGAATTCCGAAACACTTGAAGCAATCTCTGATATATGCAGAGACTCACACCATCAAGGGGGGTGAGATGGGACACTGATCCACCTTCCGCTCTTTCACTCTCTTGCTCCAACTGCGCAAACCTCCTTTCTTCACACGCACTCCGTTCCTTCGCTTCCTTGAACATTTCCACTGCCTCCGCATGTGGACTTTTCTAACCCTTCTAGTCAGTAGAACCCTTACCTGCGGATTTCAAGTAGCTTTATCATGGCCAATCATGGCCTGTTTTACAGTGGAATTACGCGGCCTCAGGGAAACGGGGTGAGCACAGATGTTATTCTCACCAGTTTGCCCCTGTTGGTGTTTTGCTTACAGGAAACCAAAATTACACTCTGCTGGTTATTTCCTCAAAGTCTTGGCTATAATTTATGTATTCTTCAGATCCTTTTCCTGATAGGTGGTAACCTTTAATGAAAGTGCCCTTCTCCTTTCTCCGACTGATATTCCGTACCGATCAGCGATTTATTCATTACTGTTTCGCTGCATTACACAGCAGCCCTATCCACTTCAAGGTGGTATACACTCTGTTCTTTTATCTCTCTCTTCCCGGGCATTATCTATTCCGGATTTGCCTTCCTTGTTTCGTCATACCGCCATCCGGATTCTGTTACTTGGTGAGTTTTAATGCCCACCATTTCCTCTGGGGAGGGTCTCGCTGTGATTCCCGGAATTCAGTTAGAGGCTTTTCTTGCACCCACCCCCTCCATGTTTAAAATACAGGTACTCACACCCATTTTGATCCTCGGACTCATACTCTCTCTTTGCCTCGATCTCTCAGTTTGCCTCTTTCCTCCGCCGCATTAGTCTTTACTGGTCTGTTCTCCCCGGACGTTACTTACAGTGATCATTTCCCAATCATCTTACTTCCCCTTCATATTCGCCACCTCTTCGCACCCCACGCATGGCAATTTAAACGGCAAATTGGAACCTTTACCCACACCTGACTGTTTTTCGGAAAAGTTCCTTCTTCGTCCTCCATCGATGCGCTTTTACACAACCTCTCTCGTCCTCCGTTTTCACCGCAGCTTCTCATTCTATACCCAACTTCGGGAAAGCAGGCATTCTCAGAAATGCGTGCCTTGGTGGTCTTCCTGCTTGTGCTCGATGCAGTACGTTTGAACGCGCTGCATGGGGCAGGTACCGTACAATAGAACCACAGAGCGACTCCTTGATTTTAAACAGAAGCTGCATCGCTCGCCGTGTCATCCGTGACGCTAAACGCACTTGCGGCGAGATTATGTCCGCCACCCTATC
Source organism: Cherax quadricarinatus (assembly GCF_026875155.1). Lineage (NCBI taxonomy): Eukaryota > Metazoa > Arthropoda > Malacostraca > Decapoda > Parastacidae > Cherax > Cherax quadricarinatus. Next base: position 16,202,873 of record NC_069471.1, on the reverse strand, counting down.
ACCACTGCTTCCCTCTATGAGTGCAGTCTGAAAAAAGTACGAAAAAACCTGATGGTAAATTTTCTGCCTGACCCGGCTCCTGATCTGCGGAGTTGCCGGTGTTGATATAGCAAACACCACTAGATGTTGCCAATGAAATTGGCAATCAATCTGGGTCCTATTCCTCAGGACTTCCATCTATGCCCGCTCATTCTTTCCTCAAAGTCTGCCAAAGTTAGAACCCTTGGACTGTTTCTTCTCTCAGAAGAAGAACAGTATAATGTGCCTTTTACACTGCGGGCTCAATAACTGGAGGCAACACTCTCAGCTTGTCGACCATCATGGCAGCTGGGCCCGACGACATTCATATTCGAATGCTACAACATTTACATCATTCAGGCCATGCAGTCCTATTACGCCTTTTACAATCTTATTTGGTCACAAGGAGTCTCACAGCTGTGGAAATCCGCCATGTTCCTCCCTTTCCGCAAACCAGGCACTACGGGGACAAGAAACCGTTCCCACTATCGTCCCATTGCTCTTACCAGTGCAAGTTTGCAAAGTAATGAACGTCTAGTAAAGTAGACGTTTAGTTGGTATTGTAGAGACACACAACAGTCTCTCCACTCATCAATAGTGGCTTTCCGTAAGGGACGTTCTACATAGACCTCCTTCTGCGCGTGGATACCGTGTTCGTCATGGCTTTGGCGAATAACCACTCAGTTTATTGCCATATTTTTTGACCTTGAGAAGCATATGACACAACTTGGAGGTATAATATTTTAGGCCCAAGCCCACTCCTTATGCCTTCGAGCAATCTAGCCATTCCTTCCTTAAGACTTTAACTGACAGGCATTTCCGTGTTCGGTTAATAATGGTGGCTCTCTCTCCCCGACTTTGTCCTCAAGCGAAGTGTCCCCAGGGATGTGTTCTGAGCACTAACACTTTTTTCTCCTTGCTATTAATTGATTTGGCCTCTAGTCCTTTCCATCAAATATTTGGTCATCACTCTATGTTGATGACTTCGCTATTGCCTGAGTCAAGGCGCTGACTGACACCCTCCTTACAGTTTCTCTCCGCATGCAGTCGAGCCGTGTTTTCGCATGTTGGGCCCCACACAGGTTTTTAATTTTCCAGCACTAAAACCCACCAAATCCACTTTCCACTAGACGCTCTGTCCATCTCTGATCATCCTTGTCTACCTCTATGGCTCACGTATCCTGAACGTGATACAAGTCCAAGTTTCTGGCTCCTCTTTGATCGTAGGTTATCCTGGTAAACCGTCACATTACCTCTCTGAAGGCAACTTGTCACAGCCGGCGTGAACCTTATTAAAACCCTTGCTCATCTTTCGTGGGGAGCTGATCGTGCGAACCCCCTTCACCTAACATTCCAACCCTTATTTTATCGAAACTTGATTATGGTGACCAAGATCTATTCAGCGGCATCTCCTGCTACTCTTCTAGCCTTAACCCCATTCATCACCAAGGATTACGTTTATGCCTTGGTGCCTTTTCCCTCTGACCCCTGCGAAAGCCTCTATGCAGAAGCGAACGTTCATCCTTATCCGATCGCCGTGATGCCCATTGCCTGGCTACTATGTACGATCTCATCGATCTCCGCAATCCATCCATTGTATAAATTTGTCACTGATATTAGTAAGACATTCTTTATTTGGTTTGCCGCCCCTGCTTACTCCGTCCCTTCTCTCTTTCGCCATCATTCGCTCTTTGTCTCCTCTTCAACTACCATCCTTTCTATGTACATGTAGCCATCTCACTTTTCCCTACCCCCCTGGGAAGTTCCAGCTGTTTCGAGTCCTGTTCTTCTCCCTCCCGTGCTCCGAAAGCCCAACGCTCTACGGACGCTGTCCCTCTCTCTTTTTCTTGACCACTTTCACTCTCATTCCTCATGGCCATTTGCTGTTACAACAGAAGGCTCTAAGTCTTCTACGGCGTAGGATTCCGCAGCAGTGTTTCCGACAGCGTCGTACAAGGGCATTTACTACTTCAGCTAGTATTTTTACTGCTGAATTATATGCCATCCTTACAGCACTTATCCGTATTGCAACATGCCGTGTCATCATTTGTGGTTGTCTCAGACTCCCTTAGTGCTTTACAGGCCTATACAAAAATTTGATACACTCACCCTTAGTCCTCCGTATCCAACTTTGCTCGCAGCATCTTTTATCTAAGCATAAAGATATTGTTTTTTTTGTGGGTCCCTGTCAGGTTGACTGCAGGGCAATGAACAGGCAAGACACTGCTGCGCGGTCAGCAGTACATGACCAAACCAGTTTTCTTATGAGAGGTATTCCATGTACGACTATTTTGCTGAAATATCTTCCCACCTTCACACCCGTTGGCAAACAACGTTGGTCTACTAGGCCGGCAACAAACTTCAGTCTATTAAACCGAGCTATAGTTACTGGCCTCTTCTTAACACAGTACGAGGTTGGAAGACTACTCTCTCGCCGTCTCGCATTGGCCATACTCGTCTTACTCATGGATATCTCCATGAGAGGCGTCTTGCTCCATCTCTGTGAGAAATTGCCAAGCTCCATTATCAGTCCGAGGCCACAATCTTTTGGACTGCCCACTTTATCACGAGCACGCAGAATTTACCTCTTGTCGTCGTCTTCGCAACCCCGCTGCTCTCTCTTTACCTTCCCTCTCGCTGATTGATGACCCACCTTTCATCCCCGGACTCTCTCATTGACTTTTTGACAAACACTGACTTACTTCACAAAATCTGATACTGTTCAGCCCCTTTCACTTGTATCTCTTGCTACCCTCCCCTACCCCGTACTAAACTCACCCCTGCCACCGCTGTTTTCTGTAACCTGCTGATCATCCCCCCTCCCTTCTGCCATCCAATTCCCTTGCTTCCTTCCCTACCCTGCAGCGCTGTATAGCCCTTGTGGCTTAGCGCTTCTTTTTGATTATAATAATAATAATAATACCTTGCGGTGAGCTTCCAACCGTTCTCTCTTGTCCACCAAGGCAGCTTGTTGGATGTGAGGTTCTTATGCTGGCTTGCTGGTTTACCAGGCTAGGTAAGATTTGTCAGGAAACAGGACAAGTGTTTCCTGATGCAGGTCTTAGTCATATGATGACCTGTCGCTGGAGCTTTTCATCATCTGACCGAGGCCTCCCACATACCAGCATGAAGGGTTAGGTAGAGCACAGGTTCCATGCTGCATCTGCACTACTAGCAATATTAATGATCCCCTTGGGTATGGAGGAGGATTTGCAGTCCCTTTCATCTCTAGGAGCTATCCCTCTGGGTTCCTGCCCCATCACCTCTTTTGTTTTTTTATTTTTTATATGAGAAAGAGCCCCTTGTGGTTTAAGCGCTTTTTTTTGATTTATAATAATAAATTTATAGAGAAAGGAATTTGCTCATGGAGACCCATACTGAAGTTCCTCCTCCAGAACCCTTCCCTCCTATGCCATTCCCTGTTTGACCTTGGCTAACCATTAGACCATTCTTCAACCTGGTACCTCCTGCCATCTTCAAGGGGGCTCCTTGCCTGGTAAAGAGGCTATTGATCTGAGGAATTGGACACTGTCGGTCGTCCTTCCTGCCGACCAAGCCTAATTACCGCTGCAGTCCACTCCCTTCCCTGTCCCATCCCCTCCTTTCCCATAACCTCCTCCCCATTGCTCTTCTTACCTTTCCTGTTTTCAGCCTTTATAGGGGTCTTCCCTTGAGGTATACAGTTCCTAGGTTGGGAAGAGTATTCGTTGTCCAACTCATTCCGTTGAGGTCCCTAGGGTGGTAAGTATAGTTCGCTCATGGACTCTGGATCATCTGGAGATCCTGATCCTTGACCTCTGACCTCCATACACTTTGACAGTGCTTCCGGCGTTCTCACCATTAACGGTGTCGAACGGTTTTTCAGATTTCAGATTGCCCGCCAACCTCAAAACGGACCCCCTCTGGTTCTACGCCTCTTCAAGGGGGGCTCCTTGGCGTGGTGAAGAGGCTCTTGTGGGTCTGAGGAATTAGACCGTCGGTCTTCTTCCTCAACCGAACCTAATTACCCCACAATCTACCCCTCCCCTATCCCTTCCTCCCCTTTTTCCTTCCTCCGCCTCCTCCCACCCCCTCCCTTTTTGCCCTTTCTCTTTTGGCCTTTGGGATTTCTCCCTCCAGTCAGGGGACAGTCCCCGCGCTAGTTCCTAGGTAGGGAGAAGGATACCGGGGTCCATCCCCATTTCCGTTGATGGTTCTTGCGGTGGCGTAGTTTGCCGTGGAAATCGATCGCCTGGGGATGTCCCGATCCCTCTCCGGTAACCGGAGAAGGGCTTTGGGTGTCTTTTCGGGCGACGGGTGGTATCTCTGGAAGCCACCTATCGGATTCCGGGGGTGGTGGCCGAAGGATGTATGCTTTGTGGCGGATATCCGCCCGCCCTCCTTCTTAGTCCACCGAGGTAGATTGGCAGATGTGAGGTTGCTATCCCCGTTGTATTAGTTTACTAGCATGATGGGTAGGTATTGGCACGGTTCCATGCGCATCTATCTGCGCTACTTACTTGCGGTGCCTGAGGTCCTCTTGGGCGCGGAGGAGATTTCTGCCCTTTCATTCCTCACTAGGAACTATCCCTCCCCGGTCCCCCCTTTTTTTTATTCTTTTTTTTTTATTTTTATTTTCTTCTTTCTTCTTTCTTTTTTTTTCTTAAAAACAAAAAGAAAGGAAGTAACCTAAATCATGGCAGCCCTAGTTCCATGAACCTACTACCCCCGGGCCCCTTCTTGATACCGCACCCCGTTCTGGACCCCCGCCGTCCGGTCCTTTGGGACCACTTCTCAGGAGCACTCCTCATGCCTCTGTACCTATAGCCGGTGGCTGTTTCCTCACCCGCTTCAGGTACTGAGGCCTTATTAGCGACTGACTCCTTCAATTATTCGGACCTTTTCGCTCTCCTCTGACATGCTTCCGAGGCCACGAGTTCGTCCCTCTAATCGTAACGTGCAGCAATTTTTCCAAATATCGCTGACCCCGTTCCACGTCAGACCAACTCTGTCCCACGCCTAAACGACAAACGACAATTTACCTGCCTGATGATACTTCTCCACCTTCTCGTTCTTCTCAGAAACGATCGACACGTCCTTCACTACCTTTCCACGCTCAGTTTCAGACTGAACAATGGACTAAATTCTTCACTTTACGACCGACTTCGTCTACTGCCTATCTTTCTGACCACAGTATTGGAAAGGGCACTCCTACGCCATGTTGGTAAAGATATTTTCTTTTCATGCTCTTAAGAGCGGTACGCGCATCATTACCATACAGAATGCTACCCAGGCTCATGAGCTCTCTCGTCTTTCCCATATCGATACTGTTCCTGTCACACTTGAAAAACATCATTCCCTCAATTCTTGTAGTGGTACCGTCGTTCTGCCCCATACCATAGTTCAACAAAATTTCCAGACATGTGGCACTGACATTCTTGAACAGCTGGAACTCCAAGATCTCCCAATCCTCAAGGTAGACACTTACGTTCTTCCTGCCCGCGGGCGGAGACGATACCCTAGCAATGTGGCTCGTTTAACTTTTGACAGCCGAGAACTCCCATCCTCAGTTTATATAGCAGGACATCGGTTACAAGTTCGAAAGGTGATCCCTACACCACAACAGTGTAGAAATTGCTGGCGATTTGGCCATCCAGCGAAATATTGCAGATCTATCGCCGAATGCCCAGTCTGTGGTGCCGATGACCATTCTAATACGTCTTGCAATCGATCTCCCAACTGTCATGAGGCTCACCCTTCGTACTCTCGCCGTTGTCAAGTCTATTTAAACGAGTGGGAAATCCGTTACTTCAAAGAGACAGAAGGTCTCCCTTATGCCATGGCAGTTTCTCATCTCCGCCTCCAAGGGAGACTCCCACGTGTTTCTTATTCCCGTGTTTCAAAACGTCCCCCCACTTCGGGTATCCCATCTTCTACACCCACCTCTGTGGTTACCTCTCCCATAGTCCCCTCCTGTATCTAATCCTTTTGCTGTCCTCGGCTCAGACGTCCCTACTTCAACGCCTCAGTCTGATCTCGCTTCTTCGTGTTCTCTCTCACAAGCCTCAGTATCGATGAGACCTCGTACGACACCTCCTCCCAATCGTCCCTCTACTTCTCAAAAGTCAAAAAAAGGTCCGTTAACACCTCCTACCCATCTTCCACCTCCTCATTTTACCCTCCCTGTCTCTGTCCCTGGTTCTCCCCCTCTCACTGCTCAGTTACAAGTGTAGAGGTTCACCCTCCTCCTCGTACTGTACCTTCCTCCCCGTTCCCTCCCAAGTTTCTTCCTCTTCTGCCACCTCCCAGGGTTTCCCGCCTCTTCTGTCCCCTGCCACCGCTTCTCCAGTTCCCTCCACCCTTTCGCCCCCTCCCTACCTTGGTACAGTCCAATACAGTTCCAATCTTTACTCATCCTCCCCCTACCATTTCCAATATTGTCTCCCATACGACGTCTCTGAATTCCGAAACACTTGAAGCAATCTCTGAATATATTGCAGAGATCAAACCATCAATGGACACTGATCCACCTTCCACTCTTTCTCTCCTCCTCTACTCCATCTGCGCAACTCCTTAATCCACAGCGCACCGTTCCTTCGCTGCTTGAATGTTTTCCACTGCCTCCGGATGTGGACTTTTCTAAAACCCCTCTAGTCCGTAGGAACCCTTACCTGCGGATTTCAAGTATCTCTATCATTGCCAATCATGGCCTATTTACAGTGGAATATACGCGGCCTCAGGGTAATCGGGGTGAGCTTCAGATGTTACTCTCCCAGTTTGCCCCTGTTGGTGTTTGCTTACAGGAACCAAAATTACACTCTGCTGTATTTCTCCCATCTCAGGCTATAATTTATTGTATTCTTCAGATCTTTTTCCTGATGGGACCTTTAATGAAAGTGCCCTTCTTCTACGCACTGATATTCCGTACCATCAGCTATTTGTTCATTACTTCGGCTGCATACACAGCAGCCCGTATCCACTTGCAAGGTGGTATACGCTCTATTCTTTTATTATCTCTCTCCTTCTCGGCATTATCTATTCCGGGATATGCCTTCCTTTTTTCGTTCATTCCGCCACCGATTCTGTTACTTGGTGATTTTTAATGCCCACCATTTCTTGGGGGGGTATCACTGTGATTCCCGTGGATTCAGTTAGAGGCTTTTCTTGCCACCCACCCCCTCCATGTGTTAAAATACAGGTGACGCACCACCCATTTTGATTCCTCGGCGAGACTCGTCTCTCTCTTGCCATCGATCTCTCAGTCTGCTCTTCCTCCACCGCAATTAATTAGACTTCCTTGGTTGTTCTCCCGGAATTACATGACAGCGATCATTTCCAATCATTCTTACTTTCCCCTTCATATTCACCATCTCTTGAACCCTCAGCTGGCGATTTGATCGGGCAAATTGGAACCTTTACTCACACCTAAAACTGTTTTTAGAGAGGTTCTTCTTCGTCCTCCATCGATGAGTTTTTACACCTCTTCTCGTCCTCGTTTACACGCAGCTTCTCATTCTTATACCCAAACTTCGGGCAGGCGTTCTCAGAAATGCGTGCCTTGGTGGGTCTCCTGCTTGTGCTCGTGCAGTACGTTTGAAACGCGCAGCTGGGGCAGTACCGGTACAGAGTAGAACCACAGAGAGGGCTCCGTTGATTTTAAACAGAAGCGTGCGATCGCTCGCCGTGTCATCCGTGACGTCTAAACGCACTTGCTGGCGGGAGATTTATGTCTCCACATCACTCTGCTTCTCTATGGTGCAGTATGGAAAAAAAGTATGAAAACTGAGTGGTAAATATTATCCTGACCGGCTCCTGTTTCTTGCGGGTTGCCGGTGTTTGATTAGCAAAACCACTAGATGTTGCCAATGGAATTGGCCAAATCATCTGGGTCCGTAATTTCTCAGGGATCATCTATGCCCCTATTTCTTTCCTCAAGTCTGCCAGAGAGTTAGCACCCTTGGACTTTTCTTCTCTCAGAGAAGAACAGTATAATGTGCCTTTTACACTTCAAGAATGGAGGCAACACTCTCAGTTGTCCGGATTCATCGGCAGCTGGGCCCGGACGACATTCATATTCGTATGCTACACATTTACATCAGTCAGGCCTTGCAGTCCTATTATGCCTTTACAACTTATTTGGTCACAAAGAGTTCTTCACAGCTGTGGGAAATCCGCCATTGTTCTCCCCTTTCTGCAAACCAGGGCACTACGGGACATGGATAAACCTCCCACTATCGTTCCATTGCTCTTACCAGTGCAGTTTGCAAAGTAATGGAACGCCTAGTGAATAGACGTTTAGTGTGGTATTTAGAGCACATAACAGTTTCGCCACTGTCAATTGGCTTTTCGTAAGGGAACGTTCTACCATAGACACTTACTACGCTTGGGATACGTATGTTGTAATTCCTTTGCGAATAACCACTCAGTTATTGCCTTTTTTTGACCTTGAGAGGCATATGACCAACTTGGAGGTATAATATTTTAGCCCTAGCCCACTCATTAGGCCTTCGAGGCAAGCTACCATCCTTCCTTAAGAACTTTGTATGATCAGGCATTTCCGTGTTCGGGTTAATAATGTGCTCTCCCCGGACATTATCCAAGCTGGAAGGTGTCCCCCAGGGATTGTGTTTCTGAGCACAACACCTTTTTCTCCGCTATTAATGATTTGGCCTCTAGTCTTCCATCAAATATTTGGTCATCACTCTATGTTGATGACTTCGCTATTGCTGTGCAGTCGCCCATCTGACCGTCACTCATTACAGTTTCTTCTCCAACATGGCAGCGTACCGTTCTGTTTCCAATTGGGCCACCACACGTGGGTTTAAATTTTCCAGCACTAAAACCACCAAATTCTTTCACATAGACCTCTGTCATCTCCGATTATCCTTTGTACCTCTATGGATCCCGTATCCTGAACGTGATACATGTCAAGTTTTTCTGGGCCTCCTATTTGATCGTTTTAGGTTATCCTGGAAAAACCTCACATTTACCTCTCTGAAGGCAACTTGTCACTGCCGGTGAACCTTCTTATAAAACCTTGCTCATTCTTCTCATGGGGAGGCTGATCGTGAAAACCCTCTCCGCCATACATTCCACCCTTATTTTATCGAAACTGATTATGGTGACCTGACTATTCAGCGGAATCTCCTGCTACTCTCTCTAGCCTTAACCCCATTCTTCACCAAGGGTTACGTTTATGCCTTGGTGCTTTTCGCTCTTCCCCTGTCGAGAGCCTCTTACAGAAAGCGGAACGGTTTCCATCTTTATCCGATCGCCGTGATGCCCATTGCATGTGCCTAATATGTACGCTCTCATGATCTCCGCAATCTTCCAATTTATAGAATGGTCATGATATTAGTAGAATTTCTTTATTTGTTCGCTGCCCCTGTATATTCGTCCCTTCTCTCTTCGCCTTCATTCGCTCTTGTCTTCTCTTCAACTACCACTTTCTATGTACAGTAGCATCCCACTTTTCCCTACCCCCCTGGAAGTTCCAGCTGTTCGAAGTCTGTTCTTTCTCCCTCCCTTGCTCGAATGCCAACGTCTAGGTCGCTTCCCGCTCTCTTTTTTCTTGACACTTTCACTCATTCTCGTGCCATTGCCGTGTACCAACAGATGGCTCTAAGTCTTCTGACGCCAGCGTAGGATTCGCAGCAGTAGTTTTTCCGGACGCGTCGTACAAAGGGCATTTTACTATCTTCGGATAGTATTTTTACTGTCTGAATTGTCATACCTTCCTTACAGCACTTATTCGTATGCAAGGTCTATGACTGTGTCATCATTGTGGTTGTTATCAGATCCCTTAGGTGCTATACAGGCTATACAAAAATTTGATACACCTCCACCCCTTAGTCCTCCGTATCCACTTTGGCTTACCCCCGATCTTTACCAAGCATAAAAGATATTGTTTTTTGTTGCGTCCCTGGTCATGTTGACATTAAAGGGCAATGAACGGCAGACACTGCTGCGCGGGTCAGCAGTAACATGACTACCAGTTTCTTATAGAGATATTCCATTTACGGACTATTTTGCTGCAATATCTTCCCACCTTCTCCACCCGTTGGCAGCAACGTTGGTCTACTATGCTCGGGCAACATACTTCAATTATTAAACCGAGTATAGGTTATGGCCGTCTTATTACACCAGTGTACGAGGTTGGGAGACTACTCCTCTCCCGTCTTCGCATTGGCCATATCCTCGTCTTACTCATGGATATCTCATGGAGAGGCGTCCTGTCTCCTCTCTGTGTGAATTGCCAAGCTCCATTGTCAGTCAGCCACATTCTGTTGGATTTCCCACTTTATCAACGAGAACATTGCAGAATTTACCTCTGTCGTCGTCTTCGCTCCGCTACTCTCTCTTTACCTTCCCTTCTCGCTGATGGACCCACCTTTCATCCGGACTCTCTCATTGACTTTTTGACAACAACTGACTTACTTCACAAATTCTGATACCTTCAGCCCTTTCTACTTCAATCTCTTGCTACCCCCGTACTATCCCCTGCCCCGCTGTTTTCTGTAACCTGCTGATCATCCCTCCTCCCTTCTGCCATCCAATACCCTCGCTTCCTTCCCTACCCTGCAGCGCTGTATAGCCCTTGTGGCTTAGCGCTTCTTTTTGATTATAATAATAATAATGAGGATACTGGGTGTTAGCCAGGGACTGTTCAGTCTCTTTGCAGTCATCTGTTTAGTTTTTTTAGGGCAGTGCTTGTTATAGAGGTATTGGGTCTTTTTTAGAAAATTATTAATACATTCATCAATATCTGTATAGATTTCTAACTCAGTGTGCCAGGCAATGTTTGTCACTGCTGCTGTGAAGTTATTGATAGCTGCCTCATTGTGAAGTCTGAAAGTGACTTTAGTAGTATCTAGGGGTAATTTGCCAAGGTTTGTTATGAGGAAGGTAGGGTAATGGTCTGTGGTATTATCTGTGATTATGCCTGATCTTAAGGGGGATATGGTGTTGGTCCAGATGTGGTCTAGTAGGGAAACACTAGTCTCTGTAACTCTTGTAGGTTTTGTTACTGTTGGTAAGCAAAATGAAGTTACTCATAGTGTTGTGAATTCAGTAACATGTGGGTCTTGGTCTTGTAGGAGTTTATATTGAAGTCACTGAGAGTAGTAAGGTGGATCTTTGTTCATGCGTGCATCAGTTATCATACTTCCTAGGTTTTCACTAAAACGGCTAATGTTTGACTTGTGGTATTGTAGTGTTTTTCACTGTGAGAGGTTTGTAGGTATTTGGATTTTGAATTTAGTATTAATATTTCCCATGTTATCCCTTGTGCAAGTATTAGGATACATTCTAGTTGGTCTGAGTAGATATATAAGCTCGTGCCACCCCTTGTTGATCTGGCCTACAGTTGTGTATGGATGTGTAACCAGAAAATGGCATAGACATCTGTAGTATCAGGCTTTAGCCAGGTTTCGGTGTGTGGAGTAATGATGGACATTACTGGGATGCAGGGGAATTTTAGTATGTATGAGTCCATCGTAATGTTGCTTAAAGATCTGATATTGTAGTTAAAGATTAAGTTATGTTTGTTGTTGGCTTGAGAAGGCCTTTGATTGTTGCTAGTAGTAATTACAGTTACTGTTTGATTCATTTAAGTCATTAGATAAAGAGGTTGTATCCGGATTCCAATGCTTAGTTATCATAAGAAGTTATATTAGCGGAATCTAAAGTTAAATTATGTATAAGGACAAAAGTTAAAATTCTAAATCTATAAAATAGCACCTGAATTATTTAAACAATGTAAAAAAAAAAATGAGCTAAATGTAGCTTCTTTAAAGCTAAAATAAATGAGGCAATATAAAAGGGATAAAATAATTTGTGGTGAGCAAAAAGTGGTAAATCAAAAATAATGAATATAATGGGCAAAATAATGAGGCTTATTTCACTTTAGCTCCTGAGATAGCACCTTGATTATTTTAACAATTGGAATATATGAACTAAGGTTTGTTATATAAAGCTAATATAAAAGAGAAAAAATATAGGGACTATATTAAGTAATGGTAAACAAAGTTAAAATGACAGATAGTCACTATGATATAATGTGTTTTTAAAAGGGACACGTGAGAAATAAAGCTCTCTGGACAGATTATTTTGTGTGCAGGGGTCCAGTTACTATCAAGTGGTCATAGTGGCATTAAAAACCCAAGAAGGGAGGTAACCCCAGGAAAAGGACTCGTTACATGAAGTATTATAGAATAGGATTCCCTTCCAAACAAACGCCTTCAATTCCTCTCCCGTCTCATCACTCATTAAGTCTCCAACAATAAGGTGTCATTTCAGTAGTGTTTATTGTGCATGTATCATTGTTTCTATACAGGAGGGCCCACTTATACGGCGGGTTAGGGTCCAGGCTACCGCCATAAAGGGAAACCGCCCGTAAAGTGGAACACCTTTTTTTTTCCACTACAATGCATACAAAACACTGGGATTAACAAGTTTACACTAAACTATATTTTGTTAGCAATTGAAACCAGGCATCAAAAACAATAAAAAAGTCAATACCACACATAGTGCACTCATTACTTACCTTAAAATATTTATAGTTCTTAATCTAGGGTGAGACAAGTAGTATTTATTGTAAGAAATCAATAGTGTGGTATGTATGGTAGTCAGCCAGGCTACCATACCAGGCCACCCCAACCCACACATACTATTCTATGATATTTAAGCATCCCAGAGCGATAAAATGTATATTACAGTTCACTCATTACTTACTTAAATATAGGGTGAGATGAGTAGTTATTTTATTGTAAAAATCAGTGTGGTATGTATGGTAGTCAGCCAGGCTACCATACCAGGCCACCCACCCACCACTTATTCTATGGATATTTAAGCATCCCAGAGCGATAAAATGTTATACGTTCACTCATTACTTACCTTAAAATATAGGGTGAGATGAAGTAGTATTTTATTTATTGTAAAAATCAAGTGTAGTATGGTATGGTAGTCAGCCGGGGCTACCATACCAGAGAGAAAGAGTGCATGAGACACACTCAGAGAGGACAGGCGCAGTGTTATGTAAACAAACCAGGCGAAGGTTAATTTTTGTAAACAGTTGTACACGTCTGGTTTGTGTACAAGTTACATTGTGTAAGGTTGTCTCTACATTGATACGGTAGATAAATAAATAAAGAAAACACTCCCATTCTCATTGTAACATTCATTTTGAGAAGAAATGATGCTCTGAGTGAAGGCAATATGGAAAAGTAAGTCACTCTGACTTTTTTGGGTTTCTGGTTCTCTCACTATGTTATGTATTTATGTTATGTATCGTGTTATTATATAATTTTGAAAAAAAAATATCACGGATGGTGATTATGAAAATGTGTATATTAACGTAATATACAACATATTTAATGATTACACCGAGCTCAGACAGAGTAAACAAAACAAACTGAACAGGTTGTGGTCGATCACTTGTCAGCGCGAAAATAGGACGGTATCATTAATACTGTACAGTTTTAGTTCATTCATGTACATTTGTAAGAGTTTGTGAAACTTTTACCTTTATAATATTTTTATTATTATAAATTAAATAACTACACAAATACTTCTTACACTGTGTACAAGTTAGTACAGAATTATAGACTATAAAGTGAAGGCATACGAAAGGAATTTTTTTCACAGTTTTCCCTAGTAAACAGGTGACAGGCTAGAGAAAACATAATTTTTCCGACACTTCTACAAACCGTTTGGTAAACATCTCATATATATTTGTATAAATTTTTATACTGTGGGTGCATGTATCATGTTTTGTGTGTTACATAATGTTTCTTATATATTTTGAAAAAATATCAAGAGTAAGGGAAAATGTTATATTAAACGTAAATGCGACATTAATGCTCCCAAGAGATTATTAATTATTACTATTATTATTATTTATTATTATTATTTTTTATTGCATCAAGAGTAGAGAGAATCTAGTGATTTTTAATGTGTACCTACCATGCCAGACAGTGTGTAAGTTTTATTTAGGTACAGGTCGTACACTAATGTTTAATTATCAAGTACAATACATATAAAATATACAATAACTTTAAAACACTTGAAATTTTGGAAAGTTTCCAGACAATAAGGAGATGTGCTCAGGGAGAATGTAAACAAACTCGGTGGGCCGCTGTGACCGTATTAGAAAGACATGTGGGGGGAGCTGTATAGCGAGTTTTGGTCATATTTGAAATGTCCGTATTTAGCGGAACGCCGTAAAGCGAAACGCCGTAAAGCGGGGCCCTGCTGTATAGGGAAATGTATATTTCTTGTAAAAAAATTTTGTTAAATACTTTTGGGTGTTTGGAACGGATTAATTGGGATTTCCATTATTTCTCATGGGGAAAATTAATTCGGCTGAAGGCTCAATCGGTTAAGGCTAGCTCTCTGTAACGGATTAAAGGCGTTACCCGAGGGTCCACTGTATTTTTGTGTTTTATGATTGTTCATGGTTCAGTAGGTTAAGGAAACAGTATTGTATTATATTTCCCTACAATATATTGGCGCACCAAACATTCACGATTTTTAACCCTTTGACTGTTTCCGACGTATAAATACGTCTTACGAGCCAATGTTTCTGACGTATTTATATGCATAAATTCTAGCAGCTTCAAATCAAGTAGGAGAAAGCTGGTAGGCCCACATGTGAGAGAATGGGTCTCCATGGTCAGTGTGCACCATATAAAAAAAATCGGGGAGCCAGTGGTGCATTGTGGGAATGCCATTTAGTTGTCCTTTTTTCAGTTGTCTAGCGGGTTATGAAATATGTGATTCCCCAGCAAATTGGGACTTTCTCTTCCCAAGTGATGCTCTAACACGATGAAGTGTCAGTGAGATCAATTCATGATTTGGAGAGTTTGAGACCAAAAGCAATGGAAGGAGGGGAGGGGAGGAAGAGGAGGAGGAGGAGGAAGAAGAGGAGGAGAGGAGGAGGAGGGGAGAAGAAGATGCGGAGGAGGAGGAGAAGAAGATGTAATAATATTGTTCCCTTGAAGCAGAAAAAAAAAGTCCACCATGACAGTGACAAGATAAGGGAGATACATTCTGATAAGGCTGACATTGTTGAGCCGTTAAAGGAGGGTAATATTACATGTCCATCGCCCCTCCCTTTGTTTTTGCTGGTACACAAACATTTCTGTCTGTCTATTTGTCTGTCTGTCAAGCTCCCTGTCTGTCCATTAGGCCTCTCGGTCTCAGAGAGAACCACAAGACTGTGTCATCACTTTTACTCACCATCTTAAGCAGAGTTATAGCACTTTGTCTTGTGATTTCTTGGGTTATCCTAGGTAATTTACACTAAGTTATGACTTGTATTTATGGTACCTGTGAGACAGAGATAGGCAGACAGATAGTAAGAGAGACAGATTGAAAGATATAGAATGAGGGAGAAAGATAATTAGATAGAATGGAGGAGGGAAGCAGGAAAAGAGCATCCGACCCCTTGTTTTGACCGGCGGTAGGGGAAGTGACTAATGAGATAATATATTTGTCGCTTTGACAGCTGCCGACTTCTGACTCAAAACAATTATAAAGCACACACTCGCAACAAGACAAGGAGGAGGAGAAGGAGGGGAGGAGGAGGAGAAGGAGAAGAGAAGGAGGAGGAGAAGGAGGAGGAGAAGGAGGCGGAGGAGGAGGAGGAGGAGGAGGCAGGAGGAGAAGGGGAGGAGAAGGAGGAGGAGAAGAAGGAGGAGGAAGAAGGAGGAGGGGAGGAGGAGGAGAAGAGGAGGAGGAGGAGGAGGAGGAGGAAGGTGAAGGAGGAGGAGAAGGAGGAGGAGGAGAAGGAAAGGAGGAGGGAAGGAGGGGAGGAGGATGATTGTTTGTTTGTTTTTGTAAACAAGTTTTGTAAACAATATATTGATAATTATGTTTGTGTGCTTATTGTGTTGTATACAACGAGTGTATATTATACATTGCACCTTACTTTGGTCTCATAGGCCACATAAGTTATGTGAAAAAATAAAATAGTGAAAAAAACAAAAAACCTTCAATTACAAGTAAACTAAAGTTTACCGGGTGAGCGGCAGTCGCCGCTGTTGCCATACGCGGCTCATTTTCTGCAAACTTCATGGCTCTATATCTCGGTAAGTACCGATGGCAAATTTTTTTTTTTTGGACTAAAACACTCAGAAAAATAATCTTAACATTTTCATAAGAAAAATTTTTTTTTTTTTTTGAATATTTGGCGACATAGAATGACAGTTTCAGAGAGGGGCCTGAAACAGTCAAAGGGTTAAACATTCATGAGGGTCTTGATCCCCTAACCCTAGCAAATGTTGAGGGAGATCTGTAATAAGTGTTATGCAGACCATATTTGTCAGCATATTTATGAATACCTATTAAACTGACCAATTGGATACATATTGGACGACCAATGTAATTTGTGTTTGGAATAGCATAAATCTTACATTTCTGCTAGTTTGAGCTCAATTTTAAGATACTTTCATTCGTAAAACCAATCGGAAATCTGCTTCTGTAATATGTCTTCCATTCTATCAAATCATACCAAGAATACAACCATAAAAACCATCTGAAAATACACCACAAATACAGTTTTTACCCCATGCACTGTGTGGAGCAGGATTTTTTTTGTGGTGCACACTGCATGCACTCATATCTAGACCCCAATTGTCTTCCATTGCTTACCTGAGTGAACTTTCAAACCCATACTACAGCACAGACATTGAAAGGGTTAATAAAAGTAGTCTTGAACCAAGGAATTGGCATCCCCCCTCCCCCCATTGGTTCGAATGTGATGCCTTCCATTCTCATAAGGCACTGTATATACTCTTAGGAGTTTAGTTCACCCCCATCCTGATAATGTCCCCATTGCATTTCCTCTTTTTTCCCCTCTCCCTTTCTCTATCCCTCCTAAGCTTCACATTCCTATCCTCACCTATCCTAATACTATTAACCCTTTGAGGGTCGACAGGCCCTCTCCGAAACTCGTTCTCAGGGTCGGCCAAATTTAAAAAAAAAAAAATTATTTTCTCATGAAAAGATAGAGAACCTTTTCCCGATCATAAAGACACCAAAAGTTTGAAATTTGATAGAAAACTTACGGACTTATGCTCTCGCAAAGTTAGCGGTCTCGGCGATGTTTACGCATCGGCGATTTTGCCCACTTTGAGCCCCATTTTCAGCCAATTTCACTGTACTAGTCGACAAGAAACATGAATATTTCGCTAGAACTCCATTTTTTCAATCGAATGGGTGCAAGAAACCATACATTTATGGAAATTCAACTATCCAGTACAGTGGTCAGAATTTAGCAATTTTTGCCAATTTCACACAAATTTCAAAAGATGCCAATTTCGAATAGGGTCCAGAATAAACAAGAAAGAATTCCTTGCACTAAAATGACATTTCCTTAGTCATTAGTCACGTCTCAAGGCCCCTCTATATTCTTTTGCTTTTCCACTTTTGAATTTTTATTTTCACAAAATAATATAAGATTTACTGTTATGCAGACTACTGGATTAGTTGTAAAAATGGCTATTAAAATATTATGCAGTTGCACTTGTGAAGATATTAGACTCACCAGTTGGAGTGTATTGCCACGCTTGGCATGTTGTTTACTTTTGAAGTTTGGTTTAAATCGAACATTTCTGCACTTTGAGCTCAATTTTTCAAGGCAACCTTTCATTGTATAAACAGTCAAAATCATCTCAATGTCTTGTAATATGTCTTCCATTCTATAAAATGAGGGACCAAGAAAACTAGAACACATCAATTAAATACTACGAAAATTCACTGCTACAAAGTCGCTGATTTATTAAAAAAAAATGGTCAAAGTTTTTTTTTTTTCTCATTATGCACTGTGTGCTGCAGGATTTTTTTTAGACTGTGCACACTGACTACATAGACCCATTCTTTCATATGAAGGCCTACCAGCTTTCTCCCACTAGATTTCCTCTTCAAGGGGGGCTCCTTGGCGTGGTGAAGAGGCTCTTGGTCTGAGGAATTAGCCCTGTCGGTCTTCTTCCTCAGACCGAACCTAATTACCCCCCATTCTCCCCTCCCCTATCCCATCCTCCCCTTTTTCCATTCCTCCTCCTCCTCCTCACCCCTCCCTTTTGCCCTTCCTCTTTTTGGCCTTCGGGATTTCTACCATAGGCGTGCTAGTTCCTAGGTAGAGGAAAGGACACCGGGGTCCATCCCATTCCGTTGAGGTTCTTGGCTGGTGGCGTAGTTTGCCGTGGAATCTGATTGCCTGGGGATGTCCAATCCCTCTCCGGTTATCCCATGAGTAGCTTGGGGGTTGTCTTTTGGGAGATGGTGTATCTCTGGAAGCCACCTTTCGGGATGCCGGGGGTGGTTGGCCGAAGGAGGTATGCTTTGTGGCGGATATTTCCGGCCACCCTCTCTTTTGGTCCACGAGGTAGCTCGGCCAGATGTGAGGTTGCTTATCCACGGATTGCTGGTTTCTGGCATGAAGGGTTTGGTATGGCTCGGGTTCCATGCTGCATCTGCGCTACTAGCGGTTGTTGAGGTTCCTCTGGGCGCGGAGGGAGATTTCCGGCCCTTCATTTCCTCCTAGGAACTATTCCTCCCCGCTCCCCCTTTTTTTAGTCTTTTTTTTTATTTTTATTTTCTTTTCTTCTTTCTTTTTTTTTTCTTTAAAAACAAAAAGCCAAAGGAGTAACCTAACCATGGAAGCCCTAGTCCATGAAACCAATACCCCGGCCCCTTCTTGATACCGCCACCCCATTCTGGACCCTGCCCTGTGTTTAGACCACTCTTTCGGACCCACTCCTGGATGCACCTGTAACTCTTGCTGGTGCTGTTTCCTCACCCGCTTCAGGTACCGGGGCTTCGATGATCTTCAATTTTGTCTGAACATCACGCTCTCCTTTGACCTATGCTTCCGGCTTCTCCCTCACGGGTACAGCCAATTTTCGAATCGACCACCCATTTCTGGCCGGACCAACCTCCGCGGTCCTACTCTCTAAACGCTCCAACGTCAATCTCCTGATGATGCTCTGTCGTTACCTTCCCATTCTACTCGGAAAGACCGACAACGTCAAGCACTACCCTCTCCAACGACTCAGTTCGGCCCACACAATGGACTAATTTTTACTTTAAGACCATCTTCTTCTTCTGCCTACCTTTTGACCATAGTATTGCCAAAGCGCTCCTGCGTCATGTTGGCAGAGATATTTCATTTCACGCTCTAAGAGCGGTACGCGCATCGTACTGTCCAGTAAATGCACCCAAGCTCATGATCTTTCTTCCTTTCGAATATATTGTACTACTCCTATCACTATTGGAAAAACATCTTTCTCTCAATTCTTGTAGTGTTACTGTCATTCTGCCCCCTACCATAGTCAACAGAATCTTCCAGTCATGTGGCAATGACATTTTTGAAACAGCTGGAACTCCTCAGGATCTCCAATCCTCAAAAGTGGACACCTTATGTCCTTCCTGCCCGGGGCGGAGACGGTTTACCCTTGCAATGTGGCTCGTTTAACTTTTTGACAGCCGAGAACTCCCGTCCTCTGTATATGTCGCGGGACATCGGTTAACAAGTTCAAAGGTGATAACTACACGCACAATGTAGAAATTGCTGGCGTTTTGGTCCACCCAGCGGTTATTATTGCAGATCTATGGCCGAATGCCAGGTCTGTGGTGCGACGACCATTCTAATACATCTCTGCTGTCAACCTCCATCCCCCACTCCTGACTTATTGTAATGCCCAAGCTCACCCTTCGCCTCTCCCGCCGTTGCCACGCCGCTCTACTTAACCATGAAACGTCGCAAACTCCGTTGCCTCAAAGAGGCAGAAGGTCTCCCTTATGGCTATGCAAGTTACTCAATCTCCGCCTCCAAGGAGACTACCCCGTGTTTCTTATTTCTCGTGTTTCCAAACATCCCCCCACTTCTGGGGTTCCATCTTCTGGCAGCCTTCCTCTGTTGATACCCCTCCCATAGCCACTTCGGCATTAATCCTTTTGCTGTCCTTGGCCGCCTCGACGTCCCGGACTACATCTCAGTCTGTTCTCCACCCATCTTGCGGTCCTTTCCTCACAAAGCCCCCAGTACTCGACAAGACCTCGTACGACACCTAATACTATCGCCCCCTCTATCAGAAGTCCAAAAAATCCACATTGCTCAAATCTTCTTTGCCCTTCCTTCCCCTTCTTCCACCTCCAACTTACCTTTTCAGTCTCTGTCCTAGTTCTTCCCCTCTCTCTCTGGCTATCTATTACAAGTGTGGAGATTCACCTCCTCCTCGTACTATGCCTTCCCACCCCCGTCCCCTCCCAAGTTTCTCCCTCTTCTGTCACCTCCCAGGGTTTCTGCCTCTTCTGTCCCCCTCCACATTCATCTCCAGTCCCTTACACTTTTCCCAGACTCCCCCTCTACTTTGGTACAGTCCATTACTGTCCCAACTTTACTCACCCTCCTCCTCCTATCCCAAAATGGCCTCCCATATCTTTGAATGCCGAAACACTTGAAGCCATTTCAGGAATATATTGCAGAGACTTAAAAACCTTCAATGGACAACTGATTACTTCCTGTTTCTTCTCTTCCCCTCTCCTCCATCTTCACAATCCCATTCTTCGCAACGCTCCGTTCCTGCGCTACTTGACATCTTCCAATGCCACAAATGGTTGGACTTTTCTAACCCCTCTAGTCCGTAGGTGCCTTTACTACAGATTCCTGATATTTTCTTCATCGCCAATCATGGCCTATTTACAGGGGATATCCGCCGGCCTCAGGGGTTAATCGGGACGTGTGCTTTCAGATGTGCTTTCCAGGTTTTCCCTGTTGCCGTGCTTGCTTACAAGAACCACAATTACACTCGGCTGTTTCCAACCTATCTCAGGCTATAATTTATTGTATTCATTCGGATTCCTTTCTCAGATGGGACTTTAAGAAAGTGCCCTTCTTCTACGCAATGATATTCCGTACTTGTCAACTATTTTGTCATACCGCTGCTTACACTGCAGCCCGTATCCACCTTGAGTAAGATGGCTTTACAATATGTTCTTTATATCTCTCTCCTTCTCGAGCATTTTCTATCCCAGACTTTGTTTCTTGTTTCTTCCTTCCACCACACACTCTGTTACTTGGTGATTTTAATGCCCACCATTTCTTCTGGGGGTGGGTCTCATTGTGACTCACGTGGCCTTCGTTGGAGGCTTTCCTTGCTCTCACCCCTCCATGTTTTAAATACGGGTACTCCCACCCATTTTGATCCTCGTACTCATACTCTCTCTTGCATGATCTATCAGTCTGCTCTTCCTCCACTGCACTAGACTTCTCCTGGTTGTTCTTTACCAGGACTTACATGACAGGATCATTTTCATTCATTCTTACTTCTCCTCCTATTCACCACCTTTCCGTAGCCTCGCTGGCAATTTGATCGGGCAAAATTGGGATCTTTACTCACACCTCACTGCTTTTAGTGAGGTTCCTTCTTCATCCTCATTGATGAGCTCCTACACAATCTTCTCGACACATTTTGTACGCAGTTCTCATTCTATACCCCAAACTCAGGCAAGGCATTTCTCAGAAAGTGCGTGCCTTGGTGGTCTCCTGCTTGTGCTCGTGCATTACGTTTTGAAACGTTGCTGCCATGGGGCAGGTACGGGTACAATTTGAACCGCTGAGAGACTTGGTTGATTTTAAGCAAAGCATGCGATCGCTCGCCATGTCATCGTGGAGCTAAACGCATTGTTGGCGCCCCGTGAAGGACTAAGTTTCCACCATACCTCTGCTTCTTATTTGAGTGCAGTCTGGAAAAAGTGAGGAAATTGTGTGGTAAACTACTCTCCTGACCGGCTCCTGTTACGGTTCATTATAGGTGTTGATTATAGCAAACCTCTCGACGTTGCATTGAAACTTGGCACACATCTGGTCCGTATTTCCCGAGGGCTCCATCTATGCCCCTCGTTTTCTTTCCTCAAAATCTGCCAGGAGAGTTAGTACCCTTGGCCTTTTCTTCTCTCGGAGGAAGAACAGTATAATGTGTCCTTTTTACATTCAAGAACTGGAGGCAACGCTCTCAGCTTGCCGTTCATGGCAGCTGGGCCTGATGACATTCATATTGTATGTTACAACATTTACATCGGTCAGCCCTTGTAGTCTCTTACACCTCTCAATCTTAATTTGGGCACAAGGAGTTCTTCCCAGCTGGGAAATCTCCAATTGTTCTCCCTTTCCGCAAACCAGGTACTACAGGACATGATGCCTCCCACTATCGCCCCATCGTCTTTACTAGTTTGCAGTTTGCAAAGTGATGGAACGCCTCTTAAATCGACGTTTTAATGTGGTATTTAGAGGACTCACAAACCAGTCTCTCCGCTAGGTCAATATGGCTTTCGTAAGGGGCGTTCTACCATAGACCCTTACTGCTTGGATACGTATGTTCGTAATGCCTTGCGAATAATCACTCAGTTATTGCATATTTTTTGACCTTGAGAAGGGGGGGGGGGGGACATATGACACAATTGGAGGTATAATATTTTGGCCCAGGCCCATTCCTTAGCCTCCGAGGCAATCTACCATCCTTCCTTAAGAACTTTTTAACGACAGACATTCCATGTTCGAGGTCAATAATGTTCTTTCCCCGGGACTTCGTCCAAGCTGAGGTGTCCCTCAGGGATGTGTTTAAGCACAACACTTTTTTCTCCTTGCTATAATATGATTTGGCCTCTGTTCTTCCACCCATATTTGTCATCACTCTATGTTGATGACTTCGTATTGCATGTGCAGGGCGCTCTGTTGTCACCTTATTGCAGTTTCTCTCCAGCATGCGGTCGTCCGTGTTTCACTTGGGCCACCATACACATGGGTTTATTTAAATTTTCCAAGTACCAAAACTCACCAAATTCCTTTCACTAGACTGCCTGTTATTTCCGATATCCTTTGTATCTCTATGGCTCCCGTATCCCCGAACGTGATACAGTCAGGTTTTTCTAGGCCTTCTCTTTGACCGTCGGTTAACCTGGAAACCTCACATTACCTCTCTGAGGGCAACTTGTCACAGCCGGCCTGAACCTTCTTTAAAACCTTGCTCAATTATTTCCTGGGGAGCTGATCGTCGAACTCTGCTTCGCCTGCATTCGCCCTCGTTTTATCGAAACTCGATATGGTGACCAGATTTATTCCGCGCCTCTCTGCTATATCTCTCTAGCCTTAAACTCTATATCCAACACCAGGCTTAGTTTGTGCTGGTATGCGTTTCGCTCTTCCCTGTTGAGAGCCTCTATACAGAAGCAAATGATCCATCCTTGTCTGATCCCCCCGTGATGCCCATTGCTTCTGTTAGATGTTCGCTCTCACGATCTACACCAATCCTTCCATTTATAGAATGGTCACCGATATTAGTAGACATTCTTTATTCGTTCGCCGCCCTGTTTGCTCCGTCCCTTTTCTCTTCGCCTACATTCACTCTTGTCTTCACCTTCAGTTTACCACCTTTATAGTTCATGTAGCATCTCACTTTTCCCTACCCCCCTGGAAGTTCCAGCTGTTCGGGGTCTGTTCATTCTCACTCCCTTGACTCGAAAGCTCAACTGCCTACGGTAGCTTCCCGCTCTTTTTTCTTGATCACTTCACTCCCATATCTCAGTGCCACCGCTGTGTACACAGATGGCTTCTAAGTCTTCAGACGGCGTTGGATTCGCAGCAGGTTGTTTCCGGACAGCGTCGTACGGGGGCAGTTACTATTCTTCAGCTAGCATTTTACTGCTGAACTGTATGCATTCGTGCAGCACTTATTCGTATTGCATCTATGCCTGTGTCATCATTTGTAGTAGTCTCAGACTCCCTTAGTGCTCTACAGGTATATGAAAATTGATACATCTCATCCCTAGTTCTCGTATCAACTTTGGCTACGCCGTATCTCTCCAAACATAAAGATATTGTTTTTTGTTGGGTCCCTGGTCATGTCGACGTACAGGGCAAAATGAACAGGCAGACATGCGCGCGGTCAGCAGTACATGACCCTACCAATTTCCTATCGAGGTGTTCCATTTCTGGACTATTTTGTGCAATTGCTACCCACCTTCGCACCCGTTGCAACAACGCTTGTCAACTCTGCCTCGGTAACAAACTTCATTCTATTAAACCGAGCATAGCGTTACTGGCCGTCTTCTTGTCATCAGTGCCGAGGTTGGGAGAACCAATCTCTCCCGCCTTCGCATTGGCCACACCGTCTTACTCATGGGTATCTCAAGGGAGAGGCACCCTGTTCCTCTCTGTGAGCGGTGTCAAGTTCCAGTATCGATTAGCCACATTCTGTTAGACTGCCCTCTCTATCAACGATGCACGCAGACAGAATTTACTCCAAGTCGTCCTTCGTTCTCTACTCTTCTTTACCTTCCCTTGCTGATGGACCTCCTTTAATCCTGACTCTCTCATGTGACTTCTTGCAACGACTGATTTACTCACCAAACTCTGATGATACTTTTCGCACTCCCCTCAGCCCTTTCTAGTTCAGTCTCTTGCTGCCCTTTACCCTTTCGCCATCCACTACCCCGCTGTTATCCGTAACCTATTACTCATCCATCTCCCTTTTGCCACCTGATGCCCTCGCTTCCTTCCTGCCCTGCAGCGCTGTATAGTCCTTGTGGCTTAGCGCTTCTTTTTGATTATAATAATAATAATAATCCCACTAGATTTGAGGCCGCTAGAATTTATGAGTACTAGTACGTCAAAAAACCCTACGCGTAAGACGTACTAGTACGACCAAAACCCTCAAAGGGTTAAGTGGAGTTGTGGACAGGGACAAGCACGTAAGTCTGTGAGAAGCAGCACCTCAGGGAATGGAATAAGCCCGCAAGCATGGTCCCCCACTGGTTCCCCAATGGGTTGCTGTATGGCCCTTGTGGCTTAGCGCTTCTTTTTGATTATAATAATAATCCCCAATGGGTTACCCTTGGGGGTTTCTTGAAGGGGGGGGGTAGACCTCTTGCCTACCTTGAGGGTCTAGTAAGTGGCTGGTGGGAGGGGGGAATGAGTCCTCACCTGACAAGCCTGACTGACGCTCTTCATAATGCTCAGGGATGACTCGCATTAACAGACAAGCAGCAGCACAGCGATCCTCACTGCATGTAAGACTGCCGGATCTTACTGGATAACCAGAGGACCACTAACGACCTGTAATCCTACCCTCTTGACCATCCTAATTTGCTCCATATACCTTACCTTTGATCAGCCAGTAATCCTACCTGCACACCCATCCTAAGTCACTCCATGTATTTTCCCCTCTAATATCTCCCTCACTCTCTTGCCTTCATCTCTTCCTCTCCCATCAAGGTTCATTGATGCTGGGGAGGGGCTCTTGATCCAGGGAATTGGATCTGTGCTCTGGTTCCCAGAATTGAGTCTAAATACCTTTCATCCCTTCCCCATATGCACTCTATAATCCTATGGGTTTAGTGCTCCCCCATGATTATGCTTATGCTCATCTCTTCTTCCTGACCAACTCAGACTTGCCCTCTCTCCTTGCCTTCGTCTCTGCCTCCTTGACAAGTCTTAACCTTATCTCTACAAATCTTGCCCTCTTCCTCCTTAATGCTTCTTACCTTTGTCCCTTTCCTTTTTTTTCAGTTACTTTTGTCTTCCTCTTTATCAACTCTTTATACTTGTATTTCTTTCACCCTCTTGCTTATCTCTGTTCTTTCCTCTGGTTTCCTTGTCATGGAAATCTCTTACTTGTACATTGTCTCTTGTGTTTACTGATATTGTCATATCAACTTCCCACTTAGTCCTTTGTCTTTACTTCATATACATTCTTGTCTTTCATATGTATCCTGTGTCTCAATAGTTCATGCTCCTACCTGAAAATTTCTTGAGAACTGTGGAAGTTAAAATAAAAAGTAAAGAGCTTAAAAAAACTTTAATTTTCTTTAGTGTGTGTGTGTGAATATATATATATATACTGAAAATTCCAATTCTATGGCAAGAGTCTATGGGAATTTCACTCCCACTTTCAGAAAAAAAAAAAATCCATCATAGAAAATGGGAAACTTCCCATTTTCTTTGATGGTTCATTATAGAAAACGAGAAAGTCTATGGGAATTTCACTCCCACTTTCAATTTTCCCCATAGAAAATGGGAAATTTCCCATTTTCTTTGATGGTTCATTATAGAAAACGAGAAAGTCTATGGGAATTTCACTCCCATTTTCAGAATTTTTCCATCATAGAAAACGAGAAAGTCTATGGGAATTTCACTCCCACTTTCAGAAAAAAAATCCATCATGGGAAATTTCCCATTTTCTTAGATGGCTCATATTATAATTAAGGGGGAAGTGCTAAACCCGGAGGATTATACAGCTCCTGGGGGGGGGGATGTGGAAGGCATTCAGGCTTAATTTGGGGAACTGGAGCACAGATCCAATTCCCTAAATCAAGAGCCCCTCACCAACATCAAGGAACCTTCCTTGAGGGGATGGCTCATGATAGAAAACTAGAGTCTATGGGAATTTCCCTCCCACTTTCAGAAAAAAAAAATTCCATCATAGAAAATGGAAATTCCTATTTTCTTTGATGCCTCTATCACAGAAAGCAAGTCTAGGGGAATTTCACTCCCAGAATTTTTTTTCCATCATAGAAACTGGAAAATTTCTAATCATATTTCCATCATAGAAAATGGGAAATTTTTCATTCTCTAGCCAGAAGGCCTATGGAATTTCACTCCACTTAGATGAAATTACCCATTTTTTTTGAGATGTTTATAAAGAAAATGGGAAGCTAAATTTCCAAAGATAAACCACGAGTGGGAAATTTTAAAATTCCATTGTCATTTACTGAAGAAAATTCAAAATTATAACAGAATATAAGAAGCAGCTTACCATTAGCTATCAAAATGAGACTGTTTACCAAAGAAAATGGATTAGAGAAAATATTTTGACAAAGTAGATTTTTCCAGAACTTGCTTGTATTAACATCCAGCTCTTACAATTTTAATGGAGGAAACACTAAACTTGTCCAGGTGAATCAGGTACAAAAGATGTAAGGGGAAGGGAAAAGGTTGCAAGAGGCACAAGTGCACTCCCACTTAGAGTATGCTCCACTTGGAATGACGACAGATCTGTCATTTCAGCAGAGCATTCAACACTGAGGATGCAAGTGCCCTTACTGCATGTACAAAACCTTTTTTTTAGGTACCAAACCTTGGATCCATTTTTGGCAGACAGTAGAACTGGTTACACAAGACAGGGAAAAGGGACTTTTTAACCAAAAGGGATAGGAAAAGCCCAGTCTATCCCTTCCCAAGAAAAGGGCCCT
This sequence comes from Cherax quadricarinatus, assembly GCF_026875155.1. Taxonomy (NCBI): domain Eukaryota; kingdom Metazoa; phylum Arthropoda; class Malacostraca; order Decapoda; family Parastacidae; genus Cherax; species Cherax quadricarinatus. The sequence continues at coordinate 16,175,627 of NC_069471.1, read as the reverse complement.
ACAAACAAAAGAGAAAAGTGAGAAGGAAAAGCTACACCCTGGCCCAGGAAAAGGGCCCTTTTACAAAAAACCACAAGACGGGTGAGAAAACAGCAACTACCACAGAAAGGGACTACATCACAGATAGTGAGAAGACGCTAACTACTTCAAGGACAGTGAAAAGAAAAGCTACACAAGACAGAAGAATCACAAGAAATTTAGAAGGAGTACACATGGGGAACAGGGAAAGGGGACAGTACACAAAAACCCCGCCCATAAATAAAAAGCTTTGACGACGTTTCGGTTTGGGGATTTGGGAAACCATTTAAAAATTTTCCCATAACCAGAAGGGGAGAAAGGAGGGCCCTATAAAAGGCGGGAAAAAATTGTAGGGGTGGTAATAGGGGTTTGGGGTTTAAGTGGGTGGGGAAAAAGGGAGAAAGGAGCCAGTAAAATTTAAAAAGAAAGGGGGAGCACTGAAAGGGGAGCTAGGTGCCCACAGGGGAAGAGAAAAGGGGAACAGGGGTTTGGGTAAAAGGGGGAATGGTGAAAAAAATAAGGGAAGGGAACAGAAAAAGGGGAAAACAAAAGGGGACAACCCAGAGGAGGGGAAAGGGGGAAAGGGGAAAAGGGGAGAAGGGGAAAAAGGAAAAGGGAAAAAAATTTGGGGGAGTCGGGTTTTAAAAATCACGGGTGTTCTGAAGTTTGGGAGCTTTTCCCAATGTAGGGGGGAAAGAGGGAAGGGCACCCTACAGGGGATAAAACCCAAAAGGCTAAGTTTTATGCAGGGAAAGTTGTGTTTTTAAGGGGAGGATTAACTAGATGGCGATTTGGTTAGTTGGAAGTAGGGAAGACAGTTTTTTAGCAAAAGGGAAGCCGTAAATTTGGGATGGCTATGATCTCTTAAATTTAACAGAAAAGAGAAATTTTTTATGTCGGCAAGCCTAACAAAAATTTTTGTTTTCCCTTTAATTCTTCAAAAAAAGAGTTTTGGGCAGTTTTTTCCAAAGTTTTAAAAAGGGAGGACGGGGGCAAAGAAATAGAGTAGCCCACCAGGATCATCAGTAGAAAAAAGGGTTTTTTGAAAATAATTTTTCCCCTTGGAAGGAAAAGGAATTAGAGCCACAAAAGAAAACGGTTTTTAAGATCAAGAAAGACTTTCTGGGGGCCCAAATTTTTCCTTTTTCCTTTTCCAAGGGAAAATTTTTTTAATTTTTAAAACCCTTTTCGGTTTTTGTCACTATGGGTTTTCTCTTTTTCTCTCCTGTCCTTGCTTTTTTTTACAGGGGAATACTTCGAGACTTTTTCTTTTTTCCTCCCATTTTTTGTGAACCTTTACTCTGGTTTCTGCTATTTTTGGGGCATTTTTTGTCTGTGGCCTCATGACCCCAAATTTTTCCCAAAATTTTTTCTTGAAGTTTTTAAAATTTAATTTTTTGCCCCTTCCATTAAAGTTTAAAGCTAAATGGGAATGGGAATTTCCTTAATGCCCAATCCCCCCACCCCCTCAGAAAACGGGTTTTTTTCCTTTTCCCGTTTACTGAAAAACCTATGCACATTTGGCATTACATTCCCTCCCTTTTTTATCAGGGTTTCCCCCCTGTCAAAGTGTTCTTATCTTTCCTCTTTTTTCCCGGGTTCCCCCTCCGCATCTGGATCCTCATTTCCCTTTCCCAGCAGAAAATTTTCCACTCTTCAAAAATTCGTTTTCCCCCCGTCTTGGTACCCTTCCCCATTTCTTTAGACTCGGGCCCTCTTCGGGGCCCCAAAGCGAAATTTTTTCTTCTCTCCCAAACTCTTATTTTGGGGGAAAAATTTCTTCGGCCCTCTGCCTTCCCTACTTTTCCGTTTTTCAAATTTCTAAAACAATTCTCCCCCGTCCCTTAACATAAAGTTTACCTTCCCCAAAGATAAACACTCTTTTTCGAAACAAATTCTCGAAATTTTTTTACCTCTCCCCCCTAAAATTTTCCCCGGGTTTGTTCTACTCTATTTCTTTTGCTCCTCCTGCCCCTTTTTAAATTTTCTTTGGGAAACTTTTTCGACCCTTTTTTTCTAAAAGCCCTTAGGGGCAAAAAAAATTAGTTTTTAGGGGTTTGGGCCAACTTTTTAACAATGCTCTTTTCTTTTTCACGTAAAGAGTTCAAAAGCCACCCTATTGATGGTTTTCTGCTAAAAAACTGTTTTTCCCAAAATTCCCAAACCCTCAACAGTCGCCGTCTAGTTGAATCCAAATTTAACACAATTTCCCTGAAGGGAATTTTTAAGCCCTGGCTTCGTCTCGTAGATCCCTTTCCCTCCCCCATTTCATTGTAAAATGCTCCAAATTCCCAAACACCCATGATTTTAACCCCCGGATTCCAAATTTTTTTTCCCTTTTCTTTTTCTTTCCCCCCTTTTTCCCCTTTCCTTTTTCCCTTTTTTCTCCTTTGGGTTGTCTTTTTTTCCCCCTTCTGTCTTGGGTGTTTCTGTTCCTTCTTTAAATTTTTTTCCACCACCCCCCTTTTTTCACCAACCTCTTGCACTTGAAACCCCTTTTTTGGGAAACCTTTACTCCCTGGCTTTGCTCCCCTTTCTTTTGTATTTGACTGGCTCTTTCCCCCTTACCCCCCCAATTTACTACCACTATTTACAACTATATTTTATTCTATTATTACTCCACTAACCCCCCTTTCCTTTTCCCGTATATATAGCCGCCCTGTTTCCATTTTTCTGGTTAGTGTCATTTTGGGTTAAGGGGGTTTCCAAAAATTTTTGGCCCTGAAATTTTGGGTTTTTAAGGTTTTTCTAATTTTGGGGTTATTGGGAAATTTGGTTTTTTTTTTCCATTTTTCCCGGTTTATTTTTTGCTTTTTTTTTGGGGTTTTTTTGGGGAAGGGGGAACATTTTTCAATCCACAAGGAAGGTGAAAGACAAGAATTCCCAACCCAAAAGGAAAGGGAGAGAACATTTTTTTAACCACAAAAACATGAAAAAAACAGTTTACTACACCTTTGGGCAATGGGGGAAAGGGCAAACACACCACAGCAAAGGGTTTATTTTTTATAAACTTTTTTTTTTTTGGGGGTACCTACAGCATGGCAGCCAAAAAACTTATGAAATTTGGGGCCTCACACCTGTTCAAAAAAAGGGGCGAAAAGGGTTTTAAAAATTTTTTTGGCACTGGTGTATTTTCTCATTTCGCCTTAAAATTTACACGGCACTCTCCGGGTTTTGCCTTCCCCCCCCCTCCCCATTTTATCATCACTTCTGGACAAGCAAAAAAACTGTGCGGGGAAAATTTTGGGGGAAGGGCAATCGGGTCAGATTTTAAGGGAAAAGGGAAAATTAACTACTTTTTTTTGGATCAAAAACCCATCACTGGCATCAAGGGCGCTCCCTAAGGGAAGGGGGAGATCAAAAGATAAAAGGGGGGGAAGAACATGAAAGTCATACAGTCCCAGGGGACAGGTTATCGGGTTTTCCCATCTATAAAGTTTTGAATAAACCCCCAGGTTATTAAAAAGGGAACAATATTTGCAAACCCAAATAAAATTTTTTACAACATAAAAAAGCACAATGCGTTCATCTTGGGGCTCACTTTTACATTTGGGGAAAATTTAAACACAGAATCTTTTGGTCTTCATTTTGACCCATGAATAACTAAAATACCATTTTCGCCCTATTTTTGAATTTCCTTTACCTGTGCTCCTTGGAATGAGAACCAAAAAGATATGTACTTTACACCTGCAAGATTCCGGGGGGTTTCCCAAAAATCGCTTTCCAAAAAATCCCCCCCTTTATGAAAAAAGGGGAACGGGCTGGGTAGGTGGTGCAAAATGATCCCTTTTGAAAACAGGGGTCACACAAGGGCGGGTCGTCCATCGGGAAACCCCCAAAAACCCCTTTGACCCCCTTGGCCCCCTGTCTTCAACAGGAACTTCAAAAGGGTTCAAAAAGTTGTCCCTGAATCATTGAAGCAGCTGGGTTTTGGGGCGGGACATTGGGGGGCGCTGACCCCCCAAATAAACCCTTTTTGGGCACCCTTTAAAGGGCTCTAAAAATTCAGAATGAAATAAACATCAAAATCAAAAAAAACCGTCTTATCCCCCCAAAGGGCAGGGCCCACCCAAAAGGAAAAACAAAGGTTTCTCCTTTAAAATTTAGTAATTTAAACAAAAGGGGGGGTTTCTAGCCCCTTTGCTCCGGGGCATTTTAGTCGCCCTTACGAAGCAGGGATTTTATGGGGGGAAGAATTCGTTCTATTTTCCCAATGGAGAAAAAAAGGAAATAAAAAAAAAAGAACTATAAAAAAAATAGCAAAAAACCCAAAAGGGGGTGTGTTATATATGTTTGAAAGCAAGTGTAGTGGGGACAAAAAGTGTAAGCGAAGTAGCAAAAATTTCCCTGAAAACCTTGCAAAATTTATGAAAAAAAACAAAACCAGCAATTCTCCCATCTGAAAAAAAAATTACGGGTTTCCTTTTTACAAGAAACGGGCGGGGACTTGGATACCTCCTGGGGGGTTGGGCTGTCTACCAACCTACTACCAGAATGTTAAAAACTTAATAATTTTAATTTTGGGGAATTTGGGTAAGCAAACCCCCGAAACTTTTTTTACAAAAACAAAAAACAAGGACCAGCTTCAGCACTTTTTCTAACTCCACTTGAAGAGTTAATCATTTTCATTGCAGAAACTGTCTCTGTTGGGAAGGGGGTTTCTGTCAACCCCAAATTTTTTTACTCTATCTTGGCTTTATCAGTTTCAAGGAATAAAAGATAAATGGTAAAAATGGGCAAAATGATGCAAAAATAAAACCCAATTTCGAATAAATGTGAACCCTTTTAAAGAAAACAGTAGGGTTTTTTTCAAGGGCCCCAAACAACTGTTTTTTACGATAAAACCCAATGTTTTGGGAAAGAAAAAGTTTTCAGTGGGGGTGGGGAAAAAGTAGTCAATAAAGGGTCTTTTAGCTGCATTTTGTTTTTTTTTCAAGAACGACATCATGTGAAGACGTAGAACTAAAATACAAAAGACAAGGTATTCATCCCCAACTTGGGGTTGATTATCACTGTATCCCTTTAAAGGGCTTTTGAAGCCAAAGGGAGGAAATTGGTGCTTATATACCGGGGTAGGTGAGGGAGGTGCACCGATGAACATAGTCAGCGGGGGGGGTAGGTCAAAGCTTAAGGGGTGTGGGGAGCAGTGTTTTTTAAAATGAAGTTTTAATGGGGTTTGCAGTGTTTTATAACTGAATTTTAAAATGGGGTAGCAGCTCAATTTTTCTTAAAAGTTCTGGGCCCCTTCCTCTATAATGGCAGTTTAGCAAGAATTGCACAAAATGTTGGGGGCAGGAAACCCCCTGCCATTTTCCCAAAATTTTCCCGCTGCCATCAATTTCAGACCCTCAAAGGACACAAACCCCTTTTCCCGCCATTTTCAAATTGCTGCTTTCCACAATGGCAGTTTAAAACAAGAATTTTCATTTAAATGATTTGGGAGTTTCTCCCCCTTCCATTCTCAAAGGTTTTCTGCTGCCCCTTTAATGGCAGGGTTTTTACAAAAAATTACATTTAAAATGAGTGACAGACTCACCTGCCATTCTCAAGGGTTTTGCTGCCATCAAAGGCAGTTTTTACAAGGGAATTTTAAAAAACTTTAAATGACGTACTCGCCCCGCCAAATTTCTCAAGGGTTTCTGCTGCCCCTCAATGGCAGTTTATACAAGAATTACATAAAAATGAGTGGGCAGTACTTTGCCTGCCCCTTCCAAGGTTTTTTTGCTGCCCTCAATGCAGGGCCCTCAAAAAATTTTCCCCAGGAAAATTTAAATCAAATTTTTCAGGCCCATCACTTCCTTTTCCCCCAAAAATTTAAGATAATACTTACATTTTAAATTCAAGAAAACAAAATCTCTACCGGGGATCAAACAACCCTCATTCACCTTTTAAAAACCCTTCCAAAAATTTTGGGATGCCAAGTCCATGATGATTCTCTTCAAATCCCCTTTTTCTTCTAGGCTGGAATATTGCTGTAACTAATGGCCCCCCTTTAAGGAGGCCAAAAATGTAGACCGGAGGAAAGGGGAAAACTTTTACGGCTTGTATAATTAAGTAAAGTTTCCTAAATTACTGGGGGAAAAGTTGAAGTCCTTGATTTGTATTCCCCGGAAGACGAGAAAAATACACATTAATCTTCTTCTTTTTAACAAACTGGCCATATCCCACCCAAACACGGTGGGCCCAAAAAAAAAAAAAAAATGAAGATTTCTCTTTCTAAATTTAGTAATTTATACAGGAAATGGGGTTACTAGCCCCTTGTTCCAAGAAAGAATTCTGTTCCACTTCCCCATGGAGATAAGAGGGAATAAACAAGAACAAGAACTAGTAAGAAAATAGAAGAAAACCCAGAGGGGTGTGTACATATATGCATGTACATATGTGTAGTGTGACCTAAGTGTAAGTAGAAGTAGTAATACATACCTGAAATCTTGCATCTTTATGAGACAGAGAAAAGACACCAGCAATCCTACCATCAAGTAACACAATTACAGGCTTCCACTGTACACTCACTTGGCAGGACGGTAGTACCTCCCTGGGTGGTTGTCTACCAACCTACTACCACAGGATGGTAGTACCTCCCTGGGCAGTTGCTGTCTACCAGCCTACTACCTAGAACATGTTAATCTACACTTAGAAAATCCTGGAGGAATTAGTACCAAATTTACACTCCCTAAAAAAACAAAAGACTTGGCAGGAGATGCAACATCCCCCCAATGAAAAGCAGAGGTGCCATGAATACACTAAGAGACAACACAATAAGCATCAGGGGCCCAAGACTGTTCAACTGCCTCCCAGCATACATAAGGGGAATTACCAATAGACCCCTGGCTGTCTTCAAGAAGGCACTGTACAGACACCTAAAGTCAGTACCTGACCAGCCAGGCTGTGGTTTGTACATCAGTTTGCATGCAGCCAGCAATAACAGCCTGGTTGATCAGCCCTGATCCACCATGAGGCCTGGTCATGGACTGGGCCACAGGGGTGCTGACCCCTGAAACCCTCTCCAGGTATGTCGTAACCTTACCAACACTGCACTATGGCAACCTATACTTCCCAGCCTTTCCCTTAACTCTCTCTAAAGTGGATACCATTTATCATCATCAACTGTGTTTGTCTTGGTGCTTTTTGTTCCTCTCTCATTGAGAGACTACATACACAGGTCAAAGATTCCATCTTTACACCATCAGTACCACTGGTTTCAATATAATGTCACCTCTCGTCACATACAGAATGGTAACAGACGTAAGTACAAGTCCTTTATTTCATCCCCATCCCTTTTTACTCCCTCCCCTTTCTCTACATCTTTTTTTTAACACATCGACCATCTCCCAATGAGGTAGGGTGACCCAAAAAGAAAGAAACACTTCCATCATCACTCACTCCATTCCTGTCTTGCATTGCAGGCATTGTACTTCCTACCTCCAGGACTCAAGTCCCGTTAGCTAGGTTATGTGAATCCCTTCATAAATGTAATATATTTTCCACTTTATATGTCCATCTAGCATTTAATCTTTCTCTTTCCCCTTGACAAGTTCCAATTCATGTTTGTTCTTCCCCACTTTATTCTATGAAAGCTCAATTACCTATTGTACCTTCTCACTGCCATTTCCTCACCACTTCCCATCTCACACTACTGCAGTTTACAACAGATGCTCCTAAATCCTCTGACAGTGTCAGGTTTGCAGCACTTTTTCTAAACTTACTTGTACTAGGCTCACCTACCATTTTCACAGCTGATCTATATACAATTCTCATGGTATACTGACCTCAACAGTTATACAAATTTAAGACTAACTATGTTACAGGTATCCAAAAATTGGATTCTCCACATCCCCTCATTCTTCATATACAACTTCGGTTGTGCCGCATTTCTAGTAAAAACAAACACATCGTTTTCTATTTGGTCCCTTAACAAGTGCATGTTTGTTGGACCAACAGTGTGTGGTCACAGACATATTTCATAAAGGGGTATTCCATTCTCAGACTATTTTGCACTAATCTCTAAACAATTTCACAACCGTTGGCAGCAACAGTGGTTTAACTAGAATACAGCCTCTCCTTACTTAGTGACGTACTCGTTTACCAACAACTTGGACTTACGACGGGCTCTCTGACCAGTATGCATACCTGGACCTCTGCTGTTTCTCATCCTCATAGCAGACATAGACAAAAACACCCGGCACACTTTTGCATCATCATTTGCAGATGACACTAAAATAAGCATGAAAGTCAGTACAGTAGAGGACACTGAAAAAGTACAGGAAGACAAAAACAGGGTTTTCCAGTAGGCAGTGGAGAACAACATGACATTCAATGGTGATAAGTTCCCGCTGCTTAGGTATGGAAAGACTGAAGAACTCAAAAGGAACACTATATACAAAACTCAAGAGGGTCACCAAATAGAACATAAGGAACATGTAAAGACCTGGGAATAATTATGTCAGCAGACCTTTTTTTAAAAGACCATAACAAGACAAAGATCACAACACCCAGGAAGATGATGGGGTGGGTATTGAGAACTTTCAAAACAAGGAAAAAAAAAAATGCCGATGGTGACACACTAGTGCTCCCTCAGCGCTGTATAGCCCTTGTGGTTTAGCGCTTCTTTTTTATTATAATAATAATAATCTAGTGCTCCTTCACTTAGAATACTGCTCAGTGCTGACAGCCCCGTTCAAAGCAGGACAAATGTCAGAGCTGGAACAAATACAGAGAACGTTTATGGCTCACAATGAGCCTGTAAAGCACCTAAACTACTGGAAATGCCTGCAAGTCTTGAACATGTATTCAATGAAGCAGAGAAGAGAGATACTTCTTCTTTCTTTCAATGCACCAGCCATATCCCACTGAGGTGGGGTGGCCCAAAAGGAAAAACCAAAGTTTCGCCTTTTAAATTTAGTAATATATACAGGAGAAGGGGTTACTAGCTCCTTGCTCCCAGCATTTTAGTCGTCTCTTATGACACGCATGGCTTACGGAGGAAGAATTCTGTTCAACTTCCCCATGGAGGAGAGAGAGATACTTATTATTATTATTATCACACTGGCCGATTCCCACCAAGGCAGGGTGGCCCGAAAAAGAAAAACTTTCACCATCATTCACTCCATCACTGTCTTGCCAGAAGGGTGCTTTACACTACAGTTTTTAAACTGCAACATTAACACCCCTCCTTCAGAGTGCAGGCACTGTACTTCCCATCTCCAGGACTCAAGTCCGGCCTGCCGGTTTCCCTGAATCCCTTCATAAATGTTACTTTGCTCACACTCCAACAGCACGTCAAGTATTAAAAACCATTTGTCTCCATTCACTCCTATCAAACATGCTCATGCATGCCTGCTGGAAGTCCAAGCCCCTCGCACACAAAACCTCCTTTACCCCCTCCCTCCAACCTTTCCTAGACCAACCCCTACCCCGCCTTCCTTCCACTACAGACTGATACACTCTTGAAGTCATTCTGTTTCGCTCCATTCTCTCTACATGTCCGAACCACCTCAACAACCCTTCCTCAGCCCTCTGGACAACAGTTTTGGTAATCCCGCACCTCCTCCTAACTTCCAAACTACGAATTCTCTGCATTATATTCACACCACACATTGCCCTCAGACATGACATCTCCACTGCCTCCAGCCTTCTCCTCGCTGTAACATTCATCACCCACGCTTCACACCCATATAAGAGCGTTGGTAAAACTATACTCTCATACATTCCCCTCTTTGCCTCCAGGACAAAGTTCTTTGTCTCCACAGACTCCTAAGTGCACCACTCACTCTT
>NC_069471.1:16131801-16165335 GCF_026875155.1 Cherax quadricarinatus | reverse complement strand
ATGGGCTAAAGTAGGAAAAAACTTTTAGAGAGGGTGTGGTAGGTAAGTTGGGGTCCCGGGTGAAAATGATAATGGGAGCCCTTTGTTTGAACTTTGTATAGAAAGGGGTTAGTTAAAAGTAATACTATTTTAAGAAAAAGAGGATAAATAATTTATACACGATATGATGTAGGGCGAAATGACAGTAGTTTGTTGGTTTATGTATTAGTAGATAAAAGACTGTTGAGTAGACTTCAGGATGTACATGTTTTATCGAGGGGGCCCAGATATATCAGATCACTTTCTAGTTGTAGCTACACTGAGAGTAAAAGGTAGATGGGATACAAGGAGAATAGAAGCATCGGGGGAAGGGGAGAGGTAAAGGGTTTATAAACTAAAAGGGAGGCATTTTGGGTAAGATATAAACAGCTATTGGAGGGTAGAGGGGCTAATGAGAGCATAGGCAATGGGGTCGAAGAGGAATGGGGTAGGTTTAAAAATTAGTGTTAGAGTGTTCAGCAGAAGTTTGTGGTTACAGGAAAGTGGGGTGCAGGAGGGAAGAGGAGCGATTGGGGGAAATTTGATGATGTAAAGAGAGTAGTAAGGAGAAAAAAGTTTGCATATGAGAAGTTTTTACAAAGTAAAAGTGATGCAAGGAGGGAAGAGTATATGGAGAAAAAGAGAGAGGTTAAGAGAGTGGTGAGCAATGTAAAAAGAGAGCAAATGAGAGAGTGGGTGAGCTGTTATCAACAAATTTTGTTGAAAATAAGAAAAAGTTTTGGAGTGAGATTAACAAGTTAAGGAACCCTAGAAAACAAATGGATTTGTCAGTTAAAATAGGAGAGGAGAGTTATTAAGGGGAGAGTTAGAGGTATTGGGAAGATGGAGGAATATTTTGAGGAATTGTTAAATGTTGATGAAGATAGGGAAGCTGTGATTTCGTGTATAGGGAAAGGGGAGGAATAACATCTTGTAGGAGTGAGGAGAGCCAGTTGTGAGTGTGGGGGAAGTTCGTGAGGCAGTAGGTAAAATGAAAGGGGGAAAGGCAGCCGGGATTGGATGGATAAAAATTGAAATGTTAAAGCAGGTGGGGATATAGTTTTGGAGTGGTTGGTGCAATTATTTAATAAATGTATGGAAGAGGGTAAGGTACCTGGGATTGGCAGAGAGCATGCATAGTTCCTTTGTATAAAGGCAAAGGGGATAAAAGAGAGTGCAAAAAAATTTTAGGGGGGGTAAGTCTGTTGAGTGTACCTGGTAAAATGTATGGTAGAGTTATAATTGAAAGAATTAAGAGTAAGACGGAGGAATAGGATAGCAGATGACAAAGGGGGCTTTAGGAAAGGTAGGGGGTGTGTGGACCAGGTGTTTACAGTGAAACATATAAGTGAACAGTATTTAGATAAGGCTTTAAAAAGGTCTTTGTGGCATTTATGGATTTGGAAAAGGCGTATGACAGGGTGGATAGGGGGGCAATGTGGCAGATGTTGCAAGTGTATGGTGTAGGAGGTAGGTTACTGAAAGCAGTGAAGGTTTTTACAAGGATAGTGAGGCTCAAGTTAGAGTATGTAGAAAAGAGGGAAATTTTTTCCCAGTAAAAGTTGGCCTTAGACAAAGGGTGTGTGATGTCACCGTGGTTGTTTAATATATTTATAGATGGGTTGTAAGGAAAGAAAATGCGAGGGTCTTGGCAAGAGGCGTGGAGTTAAAAGATAAAGAATCACACACAGGGTGGAGTTGTCACAAGCTGCTCTTTGCTGATGACACTGTGCTCTGGGAAGATTTGAAGAGAAGCTGCAGAGGATGGTGGATGAATTTTGGTAGGGTGTGCAAAAGAAAGAAAAATATAAAGGTGAAATATAGGAAGAGTAAGGTTATGTGGATAACAAAAGGATTAGGTGATGAAAGATTGAATATCAGATTGGAGGGGAGGAGTATGGAGGAGGTGAACGTATTCAGATATTGGGAGTGGACGGTGTCAGCGGATGGGTCTATGAACGGATGAGGTGAATCATAGAAATGATGAGGGGAAAAAGAGTGAGTGGTGCACTTGGAGTCTGTGGAGACAGCAGAACGTTGTCCTTGGAGGCAAAGAGGGGAATGTATGAGAGTATAGTTTTACCAACGTCTTTATGGGTCAGTGAAGCATGGGGTGATGAATGTTGCAGCGAGGGAGGAAGGCTGGAGGCAGTGGAGATAGAATGTATGAGGGCAATGTGTGGTGTGAATATATGCCAGAGAATTCGTAGTTTGGAAGTTAGGAGGAGGTGCGGGATTACCAAAAACTGTTGTCCAGAGGGTGAGGAAGGGTTGTTGGGTGTGTTCGGACTTGTAGAGAGAATGGAGCGAAAACAGATAAACTTCAAGTAGTGTATCAGTCTGTAGTGGAAGGAAGGCGGGGTAGTGGGTCGGCCATTAGGAAGGGTTGGGTGGGAGGAGGGTAAAGGAGGTTTTGTGTGTGAGGGGCTTGGGACTTCCAGCAGGCATGCGTGAGGTTGTTTTTTTCGATGGAGTGAAGGGGAGACAATTGGTTTTTAATACTAGTGTGCTGTTGGGTGTGAGCAAAGTAACATTTATGAAGGGGTTCAGGGAACCGGCAGGCCGGACTTGAGTCCTGGAGATGGGATGTACAGTGCCTGCACTCTGAAGGAGGGGTGTTAATGTTGTAGTTTAAAAACGTAGTGTAAAGCATCCTTCGGGCAGACAGCGATGGAGTGGATTGATGGTGAAGTTTTTTCTTTTTCGGCCACTCTGCCTTGGTGGGAATCGCCAGTGTGATTAATAAAAAAATAAAATAATTTGACATGGAATATTTTGAACTTTGTGTGAATGGGCCAATTACCAATTTCTGAATCTATATTTGGGTTCTTAAAAACACAGGTTAATCTTCACCGACTCCAGCACCATTGGGACCTGGGGGTGCTGGATTTGTGGATTTGCTGGTGTACAGTGGTTAGGGTAGAATACACTATCCCAAGGCGATATGTACGCATTGGTGATTTCACCCACTTTTACACCTATTTTTGGCCCAATGACCATCGTTCTAGTCCACCATACTCTTAGCTATTTCACTAGTACAGTGGGGACCCCCCGCTTTACGATCAAGCTACAATGGTCAATTATGTAAGTGTATTATGTAAGTGCATTTGTTACGTGTATGTTTGGGGGCCTGAAATGGATTAATCTAATTCACATATTCCTTATAGGAAAACAAATTCGTTTCACTTACTGGCACATGAACATTCTTCTTGGATGAAAGAATGACATAGCGGGGTCCATGTATTCCTTTTTTCTGTCAACTTGTAACAAGAAACCGCACATTTACTATTTCAGCTACCCAATAAGTTGGCCAGAAATCATAATTTGCAAATTTCACACACAAATTTCAGGAGATGGCCCATTTTCAAAAACAGGGTCCAGAATAAACAGTGAGGATTCCTGGCACTAAAATAACATTTTCTCTGTTATTTGTATCCGTATCCCGGTGTCTTTTTTATATTACTGCTTGCTTTCATTTTGAGTTTTTATTACACAAAAAATACATGATTTACGGTTATGTGAGACTACTGCATTATTGTAAATAATTGTATAAATAATGTCTAAGCACTTGTGGCTGTGTAATTAGACTGGCTAGGTTGGACACGTATGGGATGGTGACATCATTTGTTTACTCTTGAACATCTGGTGAAAAATCGAAAATTTTTCGCTAGGATGAGCTCAGTTTCAAGGGTACTTTTCCCCGTCGTGTAAACAATCAAAATCATCTCTGTTTCTGTATGTCTTCCATTCTATCAAATGAGACCAAACAAATGAGAATTACAATTCATAAAGACATACAAAACATTACACCAAATTTGTTTTACACCAATAAAACACGGTTGCACTTTTTTTTATACACGGCGTACCTGGCAGATTTTTATTTTTATGTAGGTTTGCCAATTACCACACAGACCTATTCTCTCGATGTAGGCCCAGATTTACCAGTCACAGTCATCTGAGTGAGCCGAGCTCATGGCAACGACAGTGGCTTCAGAGCCACCTTATCTCATGTATGGACACAGTATGATGTATGTTGTAAGGTAGTTGGTTGGTAGACAGCACACCCAGGGACGTACTACCGTCCTGCCAGATGTATGTGCTTTCACAAAATGAGAGGCATTTATATATTCGTTGGAACATGGTTAGGCTAAACAAGTGTCAGGTTGTAACAATAAATGGAGAAAAAGAATCGGTATGACTTATGCAGCAAGTAGTGCACACCAAACAGTAGCGGCAGGTTGGTGACGCAAACCTCGGAAATTGAATTATGTTATAGAACAACACACTTAAAACTTTTCAAAAGCCTAATCTTATTAATATACACTACATCACTCATTCTACTGTGTCTACCTACTTATACAGGACAGTAAATTCTAATATCAATCCTGCCTGAAAACACTTGATAGTTGCAAAGAGCTCATGGATACAACACGTAGACCGAAATTCTCTGATGTTCACTGTATCCGGTTAACGTTTATAAAAAACTATTGTGGTATAAAAGGACTAAAATGTAAACTCCCCTATGATAACTCCAGAGCCCCTCTATATACTTAACTCCAGAGCCCCTCTATATACCTGTTAACTCCAGAGCCCTCTATATACTGTTAACCTTCCAGAGCTCTTATCTACCTGTTAACTCCAGAGCGCCTTATCTACCTGATAACTCCAGGGAGCGCTCTCACTACAGATCCACCCGAGCCTCTCTATCTACCTGTGAACTCAGAGCCCCTCTATCTACCCTGATCCTAGTAACATTTTACGTGCACTGAAAACATTCTTTCAGCCTCAGAATTCATAAACTGTATTTCTCATATACTTGTCTTCATAGTCTCTAAACTTAAATCGTCCAAAACCATAGATCTACGTTTGCAAGCATAGCGCTCCGCCTTGATTTTTCTCCCATAAGAAAAGAATGTAAAAAATACGTATGATCTACGTTCAGAGCGCTACGCGTGCAAAAGTAGATCTACGTTCAGAGCGCTACGCGAGCAAACGTAGATTTCTTCGTTCAGAGCGCTACGTGAGCAAACGGTTGAATCTTATGTTTGGACAGTTTAAGGTTTTAAAAAGATCTTGTATACCTGCTGGGTTATTTATGACCATCATTAAGTAATATCCGCACCATTGTTATCACGTACCTTCTCTTTACTGATTTTTAGTTTTACTGGCAGCTCCAGTTTTCTCCGAGTTAGCTGTGTTATTTTCAATGAAATTTATTGCTTTGAAATAGCTATGAAACTATAGTGAGTATAGTCGCTGCTTCCAGACTTCCAGTTTCATGACTAGAATGCCATCACATGTAAAGAATAGGTAACTATAATGCTATATACAGTACATCATCCTCTACTTTGCGTTGTATACATCCCTAAAAATGTATGTTAGAGTTGATTTCCTTATTCTTTTTATGTACAGTAAACAGTACACTACAGTATAAACATTTAAAAATATAACCAGAAAATGTTTATAAGTGGTGCAAAGGCGACAGTAAAACAATGTTCAAGACTGGAACTGACACAAACCACTCCCTTTATAGTATGTTCCTCTCCTTAGTGACAAATTCGTTTACCAACGTGGTCTGAAGACAGAATTCCCATCGTTAAGTGAGGAGAGGCTGTTAATATATGGCAGGTGGTGCAGGGTTAGTAAAAATTATAACCCCAGTGGTTGAGAGAGGGTTGTTGAGGTGGTTCAGATCATAGCAAGAAGATGGAACAAAATAGGATGGCTTGGTGGGTGTATAAAATCTGTAGTTGCCGGGAAGGAGAGCGGAAGGGTCTTCCTAGGAACAGCGTTTGCCACGTGACTCCCCCGTAATCGGTATTAGAACGAAGTTAGTGTGCCACGTGTGTTTTATGACTTTGATGTGTTGTTGGAGTGTGAGCAAGGTAACATTTATGAAAGAATTCAAGGAAACTGCGTTAGACAAACTTGGTCCTTGAGATGGAAAGATACAGTGACTGCACTCTGAAGGATGTTACAGTACTGGAGGTGGGAAGTACAGTGACTGCACTCTGAAGGATGTTACAGTACTGGAGGTGGGAAGTACAGTGACTTGCAATCTGAAGGATGTTACTGTACTGGAGGTGGGAAGTACAGTGCTGCGCACTCTGAAGGATGTTACAGTACTGGAGGTGGAGAAAGTACAGTTGCCTTCATTTGAAGGATGGGTTTATTACAGCTATCCCCACGTATTGACGGAGTTCCATTTCTAAGACCACGTCGGTGAACGAATTCGTGGCTAAGTGAGGATCATACTATAATGGTAGTGAGTTTGTGTCAACCATCTTTGATATTACTTTAATGTCCCTTTGCACTAATGTATAACATTTCTGGTATATTTTTAAATGTTTATACAGTAGATACTGTATACTGTAGTAAACGAATAGAGGAAAATCATCTCTAATATTAAAAAAAAACAATATTTATTTATGCATACTGGTAGAGAAACCCGTGAAAGTCCAAGTCGTCTGTAACAAGGGCTTTGCTAAGTGAGGAGAGACTGTACTATTGCAGTTTTTGAACTGTAGTATTGGCACTCCTCTGACAAGTCAGGGATAGAGTTGATGATGGTGAAAGTGTTTCTCCTTTTCCGGTTGCTCTACCTTGGTGACAGACGACCTGTTAAAAACAATAATACAGGTGGAAACCTCGGTGCTCTGAACTTTAATTTTGTTCCAAAGGCTGTTCGAGTACTGAACGAGTTTTTCCCATAAGGGATATAATGTAAATTAGATTTAATCTTTCCCCTCAAAGGGAGGTTCTTGATGCTGTTGTGAGGGGTCTTGATCTAGGGACCTGGATCTTTGTGCTCCGATTCACTCGAATTGAGCCTGAATAACCTTTCATCCCCCTACATGCGTGTATAAATTCTACGGGGTTTAGTGCTCTTCTGTGAATTATAATTATATACGACTAATCTGTTTCAAGACCCCCAAAATACCAAGATATGATTAAGCGTCCAGAAAAAATTAACTTTAACCCTTTCACTGTCGGTCCCAGAATATTACGGCTTGCAAGCCAGTGTCGGTCCCATAACACGACGCCAAAATTCTAGCGGCTTCCAGTTTTTCAGCTTCCAGCGACTTTGCGATGTATTTTCATATGGTATTTATGGTTGCATTATCGTTTTCTTGGTCTCATTTGATAGAATGAAAGATGTATTACAGAAACAGAGATGATTTGAATGGTTTACCAAGGACTAAAGTACCTTGAAATTGACTCAAAGTAGCAGAAATGTTCGATTTTTGCTGATATTCAAGAGTACATAAATCATGTCATGTGTCCAATACACGTCAACTGGTGGGTCTAATATGCTTTCACAAATGCGTGATATTATTTGTACCATTTTTACAGTAATGCAGTTAGTTGCATAACAGTAAATCTAATTTTTGTGTGAATAAAAAATTCAAATTGGGCTGCACGGGTAATGTAAGAGGGCCCAAAATGGGAGAGCATATAGGAGAGAGAGAGGAGGGGCCTGCAGAAGGAGCATTCAGTATCTGTTGAGTCGTCTTGAATAGCCGGATATAAGCGGTGTTTTTGCGCGAATTAAAATGTTGTGTATTACGCTATATTAGTAGTCAAAGTGCCTATATATCACATCCTATTCCAATTTGATATCAGAAACACGATAGATAACCTTGAAGCACGATGAAGATGACGAAATTAATAAGAAAAGGTATATATGGTGAGGCGGAGGTGGTGTTTACATCAGGACTAACACACTCAGATCATGTTTATCTTAACAAAAGGCTCAGAAATAGTGCGATTTTTCCTGAATACTTTTTTTCACGAATATTTTTTTTATTTTTGTGGGGTAAAAGTCAGATATTTTGGTAAATGTCAAAACCTTACGAACTTTATTTTTTGGGAGGACTGAAGATATGTTACAGTATATGAATCTTGCAACTAAACTGATTAGCCATGTTTTATCAGAAGAAAATGTCCAAACAACTTCTCCCAGTGCAATTACGTGCCTCCTTGCTGCCACATGTCATTTTTAGCTTCTTAACCCGTAAACGGTCCAAGCAGATCTACGTTCACGTGTGTAGTGCTACAAAAGTAGATCTACGTTTTTTACATATTTTCAAATATAACAAAAAAAAATAGATCAAAGTTTTTTTTACACATTTTCAAATATAACAAAAAAAAATAGATCAAAGTTTTTTTACACATTTTCAAATATAACAAAAAAAATAGATCAAAGTTTTTTTACACATTTTCAAATATAACAAAAAAAAATAGATCAAAGTTTTTTTTCACATTTTCAAATATAACAAAAAAAAAATAGATCAAAGTTTTTTTTACCACATTTTCAATATAACAAAAAAAAGTAGATCAAAGTTTTTTTTACACATTTTCAAATGTAAAAAAACAAAAAGAAGATCTACTTTTTTACATACTTTCAAATGTTGAAAAAACGTATATATACGTTTGGACCGTTTACGGGTTAAAGTTGAAGATTGAGACACTTATGCAGCATATGGGAATCTTTATTCAGGAAACGTTTCGCCACACAGTGGCTTCATCAGTCCAATACAAAGAGGAAGGCGTAAGGAGAGGAGGAGTATGAGGTGATCAGTCCCTCAGCCTGGAGTCGATGTGTTCAGTCCATCAATCTTGTAGAATGTATTGGACTGATGAAGCCACTGTGTGGCGAAACATTTCCTGAATAAAGATTCCCATATGCTGCATAAGTGTCTCAATCTTCAACTTGTCGGTTTTTCAAACCATTCATTACGGGTTAAAGTACACCAAAAATGAACGAATTTGGACGATAAATAACGACAGGATGTATGAGAGTATCAGGCGCCCTGTAAATCACCACTTGCATTGCCACACAACAAAAGAGTGAGTCTGTTCTTCATTGTCTTGTGTCCTGGCAATGACTTCTCCTCTCCAGTGATACAGGTTCTGTTTAAGGAATAGAACCCTCAGCCTCTACAGTCACTAAACTCGCTGACCTATTTCTCGGCAGCAGGTCATGTTTGTTTGGTAGAGTGCTGAGAAAACGGTTGACCACCGAGCGATTTTTTACCAAAGAAAGCGCTCAGATACCGAATTGTTAGAGTAGGGAGCTGTTCGAGTACCTAGGTTCCGCTGTAATAGTAATAAATAATAACACTAATGATGATGTGTTACAATGTACTGTGTTACAGAGTACATGTGTCACGTACACATCCGAGCGGACAACCTGGCCGGTGTTGTCATCTCTGACCACGAGTACCAGTATAGGGTGGCCCATAACATGATAAACAGGGTAAGTAACACTAATGGAAACACTGCGTTCTTAATGCCATTGATGATATGAACTTTTAAGTTGTGTTAGTTAATATAGAGGAGCTTTATAAAGGAAGTGGCTGTATATAGAGGAGCTGTGTAAGAGAACTGACTGTATAGAGGAGCTGTGTAAGAGAACTGACTGTATAGAGGAGCTGTGTAAGAGAACAGAACTGTATAGAGGAGTGTGTAAAGAGAACGGGGACTGTATAGAGTAGCTGTATAAGAGAACTAAACTATAGAGTTAGCTGTATAAGAGAAGTACTGTATAGGACCATGTTAAGAGAACCTATGTGTATTTACGAACTTGCAACACCTGGACCAGTCAGTATTAACACCAGGTGGCGTTACAGGTGCTGGATGACTTCGCGGCAAGGTTCCGTCGCACTTGGGTAGAGCAGAGGAGGGTGCTGTGCCATAACTGGAACCTGCGGCCACACTGCACGATGCTGAACCCCAGAGAAGTCGACTCACTAACCAAGATCAGGAGGAAGTCGAGGAAACAGAAATTATTGTTGGTAGTCTTTTAAATGTGTAAAAATTAATGTTAATATACCGCTTCCTCACTTAAACGACGGGTTCTATTCTTAATACTCTCGATAAATGAATTCGTCGCAAAACGAGGAGCATACTATAATGGTAGGGGGTTATGTCGACCATCTTTGATATTGCTTTAATGTCACCTTTGCACCATTTACATGTATAACATTTCTGGTATATTTTTAAATGTTTATACAGTAGTGTACTGTATATTGTAATAAACAGAATACAGGGAATCAGCTCTAATATAGGTATGCATACTGGTCAGAGAGCCTGTCGTAAGTCTGAGTCGTCAGTGAACAAGTACGTCGCTAAGTGAGGAGAGGATGTGTATATACAGCACGCCATACAGCGTTCCACTAATACGGTGATTTCAAATTACGTATGACCAAAATTTGCTATATGGTGAGCAGTCTTTCAAATACAGCACGCCCCAACCCATTTATTTACATTCTCCATGAGCATATATCTATTATGTATGGAAATCTTCCAAAATTTAAAGTGTTTTAAAGCTATAACATATTTTATATATCTCCTGATAATTATACTTATGTGTACCTGTACCTAAATATGCTTACACACTGTGCTGGTGTGCAGGAACACTTTAACCCTTCGAGGGTCTGTCCCGTAGACCTACGGCTTTACGTTCAGGGTCCAAACCGTAGATCTACGTCATGAGCTCAGCTCACTCTGATAAACTGTGAGTGGTACATTTGGACCTAGATATGAGAGAATACATCTATGTGGTATGTGTGCACCACATAAAACAGATCCTGCAGCACTCTGTGTATAATGAGAGAAAAAAAACTGAAATCATGATTTTTCGATTAAAACAGCTACTTTGCAGTTTTTTTTCGTATGTTTTTTATAGTTTATTTGCGATTTCTTGGTCTCATTTGATAAAATGGAAGGGACATATTACAGAAATAGAGATGATTTTGATTGGTTTTAGCACTGGAAATGGCTTGAGACTGAGCTCAAAGTAGCAGAAATGTTAAATTTTTCCCGATATTCAAGAGTAAACAAACGACCTCACATGTCTAATACACACTAGCTGGGGGTCTATATGCATTCAAAAATATGGTGTGATATTTATACAATTATTACAGTACAGTCGACCCCCGGTTAACGAATTTTTTCACTCCAGAAGTATTTTTCAGGTCCCATTTACTGACCGATTTGTTCCATAAGAAATATGTGAAGTAGTTTTAGTCCATTTCAGACCCCAAACATACACGTACAAACGCACTTCATAAAATCATTACATAATTGGTCACATTCGGAGGTAATCGTTATGCGGGGGTCCTGTATTGCATAACAGTAAATCTTCTATTTTTTGGTGTGAAATAAAAATTCATTATGTAAATAAAAAATAAAAATGGAATTTATTTGTAAAGCCTCAAAACATAACTAATAAACAGGGGAAATGTTAGTTTGTGCCAGGAATACCTACATCGTTATTTTGGCCCCTATTTTTAAATTGGAAATTTTGAATTTGTATTAAATTGGCCAAATTAACCATTTCCGATTTACTTTAATTTGTAGTTGAAACAGTTGACATTGGCGATTTCTTGTGCTCAATCGATAGAATAGAAGTAATACTAGTGAAATTAGTAAGAATTTGGTGACTGGAATAATGTAATTGCCCTAAAATGGGAGTCAAAGTCGGCAAAATCGCCGATTCGTAAATATCGCTGACACGTCAAAATTCGCAAGAGCATAATTTTGTCAATTTTCCATCAAATTTCGTACTTTTTGTTTTATTACCTTCACAAAAAGATTCTCTACCATTTCATAAGAAAAAAATAAAAAAAATTTTTTTTTTTTTGAAAATTCTTGGACACTGGGGCACCACTTCAGATTTGGGCCTTGGACCCTGAAGGGGTTAAAATCACTAACAGTCTCTCTACTCTTGAAGACGCCATATTAATAATAATAATCTCTTGGGTGCATTAAATGTCATATGTTAATATAGATGTTTCCATTAATCCATCTATGATATTTTTCAAAATTATATAATAAACACGCTACGTAACATAAACATGATTCATACACCCACAGTATAAAAATTGACATAAATATTAGATTTGTTTACCAAGCGGTTGGTGGGAGAGTGGGAAGAATTACGTTTTCTGTGCTCAAACACCAGTAACTTTACTAGAAATTTATTACTTTCGTATGCCTTCACTCTATCTATAGCAATTCATGACCCTTGTGGGTATAGAGCTTCTTTTTTTATTATTATAATAATAACTTGTAATAATAATTTGTAATACAGTGGTCCCTCGTTTATCGTCGTTAATCCGTTCCTGGAAGTGCGACGATTATCGAAAAAGACGATTTTCGAATCAATTTTTCCCATAAGAAATAATGTAAATACAATTAATCCGTTCCTGACACCCAGAAGTATTAAAACAAAAAATTTTTTTACATGAAATATTGATGTAGTACATCAACAATACAATGGGACATGATGAATGAAACATTAACAGCATAACACTTACCTTTATTGGCGATTCTTCTTAGTGGATGGAAGACTGGAGGAGGAGACAGATTGCATTAGTTACTGTTTGGAAGGGGAATCCCCTTCCATCAACACCTTAGGCACCAAGTCCTTTTCTGGGGTTACTTCTCTGTTTCTTAATGCCACTAGGACCAGCTTGAGAGTCACTGGAGTCCTTTCTCGCAAAATAAGTGTCCAGAGAGCTCTGTTTCTGGCATCTCTTTAAAACTTCCCTAAGGAGATTTTTGAAATGTGGGGTAGGATGGAAAGATTTATGGAGAAACATCACCCTGAGAAGGATGTTGCAAGCCATATCGGCAACTTGTACAGTGACAGGGCCAAGACTCTGTCACTGTACAAGTTGCCGATATGGCTTGCAACATCCTTCTCAGGGTGATGTTTCTCCATAAATCTTTCCATCCTACCCCACATTTCAAAAATCTCCTTAATTTCTGAAGAAGGCACCTTCTTCCATCTCTCTTCCTCCTCCTTCCTCCTCCTCGTTTATCCACACCAATAATAACTTCTCAACATCTTCGAGTACTGGTGATCTCATTTTTGTCAGCATATTTACCCCCTTTGCAACAACAGCTTCCTTGATTTCCTTTTTCTTGGCCACAATGGAAGATGTGGTTGTACGAGATTTGTTATACATCCTGGCCAGTTCGGCCACACGTACGACACTTTCATTTTGTTCAATGATGTTTTCCTTAAATTCAATCGTATTTCTCACCTTCTTTACCAAAGGCTTGGCACTAGGAGCTTTCTTTGGAGCCATGGTAGCTTATTTAGCACTTGCAAGCACTAAAATGAATGGAATATTATGAAATATTCCGTATGAATACTTGAGGGGAATGTCGCTCACTGGTAAACAATGGCACACTGGCTGGGAAGGGAGGCCGAGGCGGCTCAGAGCCGTGAGTACGCATCCAGAACGAACGACAATTAGCAAGTCAACCGACCATTTGCGAGCCAATGTTTGGACTAAAATAATGCCACGATTCCTGAAAAGGACGACTATCGAGCCCGGCTATTATCGAGGGACCACTGTACTAATAATAATTTGTCAGAGCATCATTCCTTCTAAAAATTAAACGAGACTGGAAGTGTTGATCTTTATTTATTCTACTGTACCACTGTGGAGACAACTTTTACACAATGATAGGTGTTTGTATGAATGTTTATGAACCACAGCCAGACGCATCATCTGTTTGTTTACATAGTGGGTGGGGTGGCCAGGCGGGCTACAATACCTCCCATACGACTTTCTACAGATAATACTTTTCACCTCTCGCCCTACATTAAGACAACAAATATTTTAAGGTAAATAACGAATGTACTGTTTATGCATTTTATCACTCTAGGGAGCTTTAAGCGTCATCGTAGTATGTGTGGGTGGGGGTGGCCAGGAGGGCTACCACACCAAACTTCTTACAGTAAATACTACTCACCTTTTGTCCTACATTAAGACTACAAATATTTTGAGATAAATAATGAGTGTACTGTGTATGTATTTTACTTATTATTGTTTTTTAATGCCTAGTTCTATTGCTAACTTAATATATGTTAGTGTAAACTTATCTGGCATTTATAAGTTGAAAAAAATGGCATTCTGCTTTCCAGCAGTAGCCTGGAACCTAACCTGCCGTATAAGTGGGGCCCTACTGCATTCTAACTGTTACTGTACGTGAGAGCCCTCATATAGAGCACCTATTTTCAGTATTCCATGTTTTCATTGGCTTTCAATTGAGCCATTGTTCCACTCTCCAGTGACGATCACTGACGCGTGGAACATAATGAACACTGGGTCAATTGGAAGCCAAGAAAAACATGGGACATCGAAAATATGTGGTGTATGCTCGGGGCCGTCCTGTATATACCTGCGTATTATACTCGGGTAGATGTGTTTGTGACCTGATAAAGCCCACTGTATGGGTGAGATGTAGTCAGTAAAGGATCACATCATTCTGCATTTTTCTCTTGTTTTCCCATCATGTCAGAGCTTTATACCATTTATCTGCAGGAGCTTTATAACAGAATTGATTGTAGTTTATTATGTTCAGTAAATTTTAAAGTTAGGAAATAGCTAGCAAACAGTCTTAATTTTAGTAACTCAGTGTTAGCTAACATTACCTAATGCTACAGATTTATTACCTTAGTCATTAAAGTTCATATTAATTCATCCACAGCATAAGACGATTGATGCTGTGCTGGAACGAGGAGAAAAACTTGACGACCTGGTCAGCAAGTCAGAGAATCTAAGCATGCAGTCCAAGACCTTCTACAAGACTGCCAGGAAGACCAACTCTTGTTGCAGCTTTGGATAACAGGCTGCAGTGGTGGTACTCTGGAGTGTGTTTGGTGTGGCACTCTGGGGCAGGATTGGTGTGGTACTCAGAGGCAGGCTAAGTGTGGCACTCTGGGGTAGGCTTGGTGTGGCACTCTGGGGCAGACTTAGTGCAGCACTCTAAGCTTGATGCCACACTCAGAAGTAAGCTTGGAGCCACACTTAGGGGTCAGCCTGGTACCACATTCAGAAGGAAGCTTGATGTGCCACTCTTAGAAGCAAACTTGGTGTCACCCTCAAAACCCAAGTTTTAAGGGCCACTTTTTAGAACCCAAACCTGGTCTGCACTTAAAAGCAAGCCGGGTTTGCCACATTTTAGAAGCAAGTTTGGTGCCCCCCTTTAAGCAAGCTTGGTGTCCCAAACATCAAAAGTGAGCCGGGGAGGGCCCTTGGTTTGTGGCACTTCAGAGTGCCTCAAAGTGAAAACTTTGGAGGACACACAGAGTACTCTGTTTTAAACGTAAAAATCTCCGCTAAACCAAGTGTTGAATTTTCCCGGGGTATACAACTTTGAACTTTTTAAAAACCCCGATCTACCCATACATTGTCGTCCTTAAAAAAAGCAATTTTTTTCTAAAGGAAAAAATGTGTAATGTTTGTTTTTGGGAAAAAAACGAGCTTTTGTAAGATAAATTTTTCATGTGTTTTTTTTTGTGAATGTGAATCCTTGGGGAAACATGGTGTTTTTTTGAGGGTTTGTGGGGTTTATTGTGACTGAAATTTTCCTTGGGATGTGGTGCCCTTTTCCCAAGGGGGGTTTCCTTGACGTGGGAAGAATTTTTAAATTTTGGGAAATTTGGGAAACCCTCACTTCCTGGGCCCAAAATCTAAATTTTCCCATTACTTCCTCCCCTTCCCTGCCCCCCCTTTCCCCATCCCCCCTTTTTCCCCACCCTTCCTTTCCTACATTTGGCCTTTGGGGGATTCCCCCTTGGAACTTTTTAGCTCCTGGGTTGAGGAAAAAGAAAATTTCGTGGTCTGTCCCTTTCCAGGGGGGTCCTTAGTGGTGTTGCAAAAGGAGGCCGGGAAAAAGGGTGATCCACCTCCGGAGTACCGGGGGGGGGTTTTTTAGGGGGGTGTCCTTCGGTGAGGGGTGTTCTCTGGAGGTGGTGGTTTGGGAAAAAAAAAAAACCCTTGCGGCCTCTTAAAGGGGGGTCCTTGGCTTGGTGGGGGGCCCTTTTTTTGGTCGAAAATTTAAACCCTGTCGGTTTTCTTCCCAGACCAACCTAATTCCCCCCCCCCATTCTCCCCCCCCTTCCCATCCCCCCCATCCCCCCCTTTTTTTTTTTTCCCCCTCCTCCTCTAAACCCCCCCCTTTTTTCCCCTTCCTCTTTTTACCCCTTCGTGTTTTCTTCCACAGGCGCGCTATTTCCCTGGGTTTGGGGAAAGGACCCGGGGGTCCACCCCTTTTCCGTTGGGGTTTTCTTGGGGGGGTGGCGAAAGTTTGCCGTGGAATCTGGTTTGCCTGGGATGTCCCGATCCCTCCCCCGGAAATCCCGGAGTAGCTTGGGTGTTTTTGGGCGACGGGTGTATCTCGGAAAGGCCCCCTTTGGGTTTTTCCGGGGGGGGTGGAAAGGAGGTATGTTTTGTGGGGGAAACCGGCCGCCCTCTTTTTTGTCCACCGGGGTTTACTCGGCAATGGGGGGTTGCTACCCCAAAGATTGCTGGTTTCTGGCAGAAGGGTGGGGTATGGAGGGGTTTTTCCATGCTGCATTTTGCGTATAGCGGTGTCGAGCCCCCTTTCCTTGGGGCGGGGGGAGATTTCGGGCCCCTTTCATTCCCCCAAGGAACTATCCCTCCCCGGCCCCCCTTTTTTTTTTCTTTTTTTTTTTTTATTTTTTTTTTTCTTTCTTTTTTTTTTTAAAAAAAAAAAAGAAAGAAGAAACCCAACCATGGCGGGGCCCCTACCCAGAACCTGGTCCCCCCCCCGGGGCCCCTTTTTGATCCCGGGCCCCCCGTTCTAAACCCCCCCTGGGTCTTTGGACCACTCTTCGGAAATTTCCTCATGCCTCTGTCCCATTGCCGGTGCTTTTCCTCACCCCTTTTCGGTACTGGGGCCCTCGACTGACCCCTTTTGGGATTTATCAAAACCTTCGTTCCCCTCTAAATATGTTTCCCGGGCCCTTTCCCCCCCTCAAACGGTGCGGAAATTTTTCAAACGCCGACCCGTTCCACGTCGGCCAAAACTTGGCCCCCAAAACCAAACTCAACGAAAAATTACCTGTTTGATGATACTTCTCCCCCAAAAAACCTTTCGTTCTTTCAAAAGATCGACACGCCCTTTTCACAACCTTTTTCCACGCCGTTTCAACTGAACAGTGGACTAAAAATTTTTCCCCCTTTAAAAGGGCCCAATTTCCCTTTTCTGCCTATTTTTTTCTGCCCTTTGTATTGGCAAGGCACCCTACCCCTTTTGTTGGTAAAGATTTTTCTTTTCATGCTCTTAAGAGCGGTCGGGGCAAAATTACCGAAACAGAAGGGTACCCACCCGGTGACCCCTCTCGTTTTTCCCAAAAAGGGATACTGTTCCTGTCCCCTTTTGAAAAAAAAACATTCCCTCAACCCCTTGTAGTTGTTCCCCGTTATTCTGCCCCTTCCATATTTTCAAAAAAAATTTCCAGACATGGGGAAAACCCCATTTCCCTAGAACGCGGGAACCCCAAAAGATCTCCCAACCCTTCAAGGTAGACACTTACTTTTCTTCCCCCCGGGGGCGGAGACGATTCCCTAGCAATGTGGCTCTTTTAAAATTTTTGACAGCCGAAACCCCCAATCCTCCGTTTATATAGCAGGAAATCGGTTACAAGTTCAAAAAGGGATCCCTACACCACAACATTTTAAGAAATTGCTGGTTTTTTGGGGCCATCCAAAAAAAAAATTTTATTGCAAAATTTTAATTCCCGCCGAATCCCCAGTCTGGGGTTTGCCGATGACCTTTCCTAAAAACGTTTTCAATCGATTCCCTCTTGCCTTAACTGTCATTGGTAACCCTTCGTACTCTCCCGTTGTCAGGTCTTTTTTTAAAACGAGGGGGAAAATCCGTTACCTAAAAGGGAGACAGAAGGTCTCCCTTATCCCCATGGCAGTTTCTCTCCCCGCCCCCCGGGAGACCCCCCACGTGTTTTTCTTTTCCCGTGTTTAAAAAAGCCCCCCCACTTTGGTTTTTCCCATCTTCTAAAAACCCACCTTTTTTTTTTTTTACCTCTCCCAAAATCACTCCTTATTAATCCTTTTTGCTGTCCTCGGCTCAGACGCCCCTCCCTTTCAACCCCTCATTTCAAACTGTTCTTCGAGTTCTCTCTTAAAAGGGCCCATTATCGACGGGGGACCCGTAGACCCTTTCCCCAATGTCCCTCTACCTTTCAAAAGTCAAAAAAAGGGTTTCCGGTAACACCCCCTTTCCCACTTCCACCTCCTCATTTTACCCTCCCTGTCTCTGCCCCCTAGTTTTTTCCCCCTCTCAATGGCTCAGTTACAATTGCAGAGGTTCCCCTCCCCCCTCTTTAATTTTCCTTCCTCCCCTTTTCCCCCTCCCAAGTTTTTTTCCTCTTCGGGCCACCTCCCGGGTTTCCCCTGTCTTTTCTGTCCCCTGCACGCTTCTCCAGTTCCCCCCCCCTTTCCCCCCCCCCCCAACCTTGGTACAGTCCAATCCCAGTTCCAATCTTTACTCACCCTTTCCCCCTACCTTCCAATATTGTCCCCCCATACGACATCTCTAAATTCCCGAAACACTTGAACAATCTCTGAATATATTGCAGAGCCCAAAACCCATCAAGGCCACTGATAAAACCTTTTCCCGTTTCTTTTTTCTCTCCTCTGCCCCATCTGCGAAAACTCCTTTTTTCAAAAGGGCACCTTTCCCTTTTCGCTGCTTAAACTTTTTTCCAAACTGCCCCCGCTTTGGGGGACTTTTTTTAACCCTTCTATTCCGTAGGAACCCTTACTGCGGATTTCAATTTATCTTTATCTTTTGCCAATCGGCCTTTTTACAGTGGAATTTTACGCGGCCTCAGGGGGAAAAAGGGGGGGCTTCAGATGTTATTCCCCAGGTTTTTCCCCTGGGTTTGGGGTTTGCTTACAGGAAAAACCCAAAAATTTCACTTGGGTGTTTTTTTTCTCACAAACTCAGGCTATAATTTTAAATTGGGATTCTTCAATCCTTTTCCCCGAGGGCCTTTTTTTGAAAATGCCCTTTTTTTCCGCACTGAATTCCTACCATCAGCTATTTATTATTTTTTTTTCTGCATTACACAGCAGCCCTTTTCCACTTACATAGGTGGTAAAACCTCTGTTCTTTATATCTCTTTTCCTTCCGGGCATTTTCTATTTCCCGGTTTTTCCTTCCTTTTTTTCGTCTTTACCGCCACCGATTCTGTTACTTGGTGATTTTTTAAAGCCCCCCCATTTCCTCTGGGGGGGGTTTTTTCGCTGTATTCCCCTGGGAAATTTAGTTAGAGGCTTTTCCCTTT
Source organism: Cherax quadricarinatus (assembly GCF_026875155.1). Lineage (NCBI taxonomy): Eukaryota > Metazoa > Arthropoda > Malacostraca > Decapoda > Parastacidae > Cherax > Cherax quadricarinatus. The sequence continues at coordinate 16,146,179 of NC_069471.1, read as the reverse complement.
CCAACCCCCCCCCCCCCATGTTTTAAATTCAGGTACTCACACCCAATTTTTATCCTGGACTCATACTCTCTCTTGCAAACGGGTCTCTCAGGTTTGCCCCTTTCCTCCGCCGCTTAGTCTTTTCTTGGGCTTTCTCCCGGCTTTTCCCTGACATGATCATTTTTCCCCAAACATTCTTAATTTCCCCCTTTTATTCCCACCTCTTCGCCCCCCCACCCCCGCTGGCAATTTTAAACGGGCAAATTGGAACCTTTTCTCACACCTGACTGTTTTTTTAAAAAAAGGGTTCCCCCTTTTTCGCCTCCATTTGATGGGGCTTTTACACCTCTTCCGTCCTCCGGTTTTTTTTCCGCAGTTCTCATTCTTAACCCCCAAATTTTGGGGAAGGGGGGTTCCAAAATTTCGTTTCCTTGGTGGTCTCCTGCTTGCTCGGCAGTACGGAAGCGCGCTGCATGGGGGGAGGGACCGGGACAAAAGAACCAAGACGACTCCCCTTTATTTTTTAAAAAGAAACGTGCGTTCGCTCGCCGTGTCATCCCTGACGCTAAAGCATTGTGGCGGGGTTTAAAGTCTCCACCCTCACCTTCTTCCCCTTGAGTGCGTCTGGAATAAAAGGAAAAAAACTGAGGGGGTAAAAAATTCTCCTACCCCCGGGTCCTGTTTCTGCGGGTTGCCCGGGGTTGATATAGCAAAAACCCCCTAGATGTTGCCAATGAAATTGGCAATCACTGGTCCCCTATTTTTCAGGGGGCCCCCATCTATGCCCCCCATTTTTTTTCCCAAAAATCTGCCAGAGAGTTAGCAAACCCCTTTGGGCTTTTTTTTCTCTCAAAAGAAGAACCCGTTTTAAAGTCCTTTTTTCACTTCAAGAAATGGAGGAACACTCTCAGCTTGTCGACCATCGGCAGTGGGCCCCCACGACATTCATTTCGTATGCTACAAAATTTACTCCAGCCCTTGGGAGTCCTAAATTTCGCCCTTTTCAATCTTATTTTTGGGCACAAGGAGTTTTTCCACGCGGTGGAAATCCGCCATTGTTTTTCCCTTTCCCCCCAAAACCCGGCACTACGGGGCAGAAAAACCCCCACTATCGTTTCCCTTGCTCTTCCAATTTCAGTTTTGGGAAAAAAATGGGAAAGCTAGTTAAAAAAACCCTTTTAGTGTGGGGATTTAGAGACACCAACATCCCCTTCCCCTCGTCAATATGGGTTTCTAAGGGACGTTCTACCATAGACCCCCTTTCGGGGTTGGATTCTATGTTCGAATCCTTTGCGGAAAAACCAAATCATTTTTTGCCATATTTTTTGGGGCCCCCTTTAGAAGGGATAGACACAAATTTGGGGGTATTAATTTTTTTCCCCAAGGGCCCACTCCTTTGGCCCCCGAGGCAATCTACCATCCTTCCTTTAAAAACTTTTTTAACTGAAAAGGCAAAAACCGTGTTTGGGTTAATAATTTTTTCCCCCCCGGACTTTGTCCCCAAACTGAAGGTTTTCCCCCAGGGATTGGGGTTTTTGAGCCAACAAATTTTTTTCCTTTCTAATTTAAGGGTTTGGCCCTAGTCTTCCTTTAAATATTTGGTCATTTTTACCCATATGTTGATGACTTCGCCCAAATTTCCCGGCAGGCGCTGGGCTGTCACCTCCCTTTCAGTTTCTCTCCAGCATGCAGTCGACCGTGTTTCCAATTTTGGGGCCCCCACACTTTGGGTTTTTAAATTTTCCCGGGACTAAAACCCACCAAATCCTTTTAAATAGACGCTGTTTATCTTGATCCCCCTTTTTAAACCCCTTTTGGCTCACGTATCCCTGAACGGATTTTTGTCAAGTTTCTGGGCCTCCTCTTTGATCGTAGGTTTTTCCTGGAAACCTCACATTTCCTCTCTGAAAGGGAACTTGTCCACCGGGCTGAACCCCTTTTTAAAACCCTTGCTCATTCTTTCGTGGGGACTGATCGTCGAACCCTCCTTCACCTACATTCCACCCTTTTTTTATCGAAACTTGATTATGGGTGACCAGATCTATTCGCGGCATTCCCGCCCACTCCCCTCTTGCCTTTTAAACCCCCTTCATCACCCAAAGGGTTTCGTTTATGCCTTTTGGGGCTTTTTTTGCTCTTTTTTTCCCCCGTCGAAAGCCTCTATCAAAAACGAACGTTCCATCCTTATCCCATCCCCCCGTGATGGCCCCCTTTCCTTGGGGTTCTTTGTACGGGTTCATATTCCCCAATCCTTCCAAATTTTTAGGGAAAAGGTCACTGATATTTTGGACCCTTCTTTATTTGGGTTTGCCCCCCCTGCTTACTCCGTCCCCTTTCTCTTTTTGCCTTCATTCGCTCTTGTCTTCTCTTCAACTACCACCTTTCATGTACATGAAACATCTCACTTTTTTTTCCCAACCCCCCTGGGAAAATTCCAGCTGTTCGGTCTGTTCTTTTTTTCCCTCCCTTTCTCGAAAGCCCCAAAAATGTCTAAAAGGTCGCTTTTCCCCCTTCCTTTTTTTGAAACCCCTTTCACTCTCAAATTTTCATGCCATTCTGGGTACCAGAGGCTTTAAGTCTTCTGACCCGGGGGAGGATTCGCAGCAGTGTTTCCCGGGCAAGGGGGTCGTACAAAGGGGAATTTTCATCTTCAGCTAGATTTTTTATTTCTGAATTTTAAAAAGCCCTCCTTACCAAATTATCCGTATTGCATCTATCCGTGTCTCATTTGTGGTTTTTTCAGGGCTCCCTTAGTGCCCTTTTCAGGCTATACAAAAATTTATAAAACCTCCCCCCCTTAGTCCTCCGTAAAACCAAATTTGGCTAAAGCCGCATCTTTTTCTAAGCATAAAGATATTTTTTTGGGTTGGGGCCCTGGTTTAAAGTTGAACTTTCAGGGGAAAGAACAGGAACACGCTGCGCGGTTCCCGCAGTACATGACCCCACCTTTTTTTATAGAGGTAAATTTAAAGTTCGGAATATTTTTGCTGTAATTTCTTCCCAAACCCTTTACACCCTTGGGGCAACAACGTTGGTCTAAATTAAAGCTCGGGAACAAACTTCAGTCTATTAAACCGAGTATAGGTTTTTTTGGCCGTCTTTTATCACCATGCGAGGTTTGGGAAAACAACTTTTTCCTCCCGCTTCGCATTGGCCTTTCCTCTTAAATCATGGATATTATGGAGAGGCTCCTTTTCTCCTCTCTTGTGGGAATTTCCAAGCTCCCTTACAGTCACCACAAATTTTGTTGGGGCTGCCCCTTTAAACAAAGAGCACGCAAATTTAAAACCCCCTTTTCTTGTTTCGCCCCGCTGCCTCCTTTTCCCCTTCCCCTTTTCGCTGATGGACCCCCCCTTTCATCCGGACTCTCTCATTGGACTTTTTTTACAAACTGACTTTCTTCACAAATTCTTGGGTACTTTTCAAACCCTTTCCCACTTTATCTCTTGCTACCCTTACCCCCCCCAAAAAAACCCCTGCCCCCTGTTTTTTGAACCTGCTGAAACTCCCCCCTCCCTTCTGCCATCCAATTCCCTTGGGTTTCCCTTTCCCACCCTGCAGCGCGGTTTTAGGGCCCTTTTGGCTTAGCGCTTCCTTTTTTTATTATAATAATTTAAAAATAAAACCTTGCGGGGACTTCCCCCCGTTCTCTTTTTTGTCCCCCCAAGCAGCTTTTTGGATGTTAGGTTCTTATGCTGGCTTGCCCCCCGGTTTTTCCAAAGGGTAGGTAAGATTGGGCAGGAAAAGGACAAAGGTTTTTCCCGATGCAGGGCTTAGCTTTTGATGCCCCGTCGCTGGGAAAACTTTTCATCAAACTACCCAGGGGCCCCCCACTACCAGCTGAAAGGGTTTGGTAAGAACCCGGTTCCATGCTGCATCTGCACTACTAGCAATATTAATGATCCCCTTGGGCATGGAGGAGGATTTGCAGTCCCTTTCATCTCTAGGAGCTATCCCTCTGTGTTCTGCATCACCTCTTTGTTTTTTATTTTTTATGGAGAAAGAGCCCTTGTGGTTTAGCGCTTCTTTTTGATTATAATAATAATTTATAGAGAAAGGAATTTGTCATGGAGACCCATATCCATGAAGTTCCTCCTCCCAGACCCCTTCCTCCTATGCCATTCCCTTTTGACCTTGGCTTACCATTAGACCATTCTTCCAACCTGGTACCTTCTGCCATCTTCAAGGGGGGCTCCTTGCCATGGTAAAGAGGCTATTGATCTGAGGAATTGGACACTTCGGTCTTCTTCCTCCGACCAAACCTAATTACCCTGCAGTCCTCCCCTTCCCTGTCCCATCCCTCCTTTCCCATTCCTCCTCCCCATTGCTCTTCTTACCCTTTCCTGTTTTCAGCCTTTAGGGGTCTTCCCTTAGGTATTCTAGTTCCTAGGTTGGGGGAAGAGTATCGTTGTCCAACTCATTCCGTTGAGGTCCTAGGTGGTAGTATAGTTCGCCATGGACTCTGGATCATCTGGAGATCCTGATCCTTGACACATCTGACCTCCATACGACTTTGACAGTGCTTCCGGCTTCTCCCCATACGGTGCGACGGTTTTCAGATTGCCCGCCAACCTCAAAACGGACCACCTCTGGTTCTACGCCTCTTCAAGGGGGGCTCCTTGGCGTGGTGAAGAGGCTCTTGGTCTGAGGAATTAGACCTGTCGGTCTTCTTCCTCAGACCGAACCTAATTACCCCCCAATCTCCCCTCCCCTATCCCATCCTCCCCTTTTTCCTTTCCTCCTCCTCCTCCCCACCCCTCCCTTTTGCCCTTCCTCTTTTTGGCCTTTGGGATTTCTCCCACAGTCGCGCTAGTTCCTAGGTAGGGGAAAGGATACCGGGGTCCATCCCATTCCGTTGAGGTTCTTGGCGGTGGCGTAGTTTGCCGTGGAATCGATCGCCTGGGGATGTCCCGATCCCTCTCCGGTATCCCGGAGTAGCTTTGGGTGTCTTTCGGGCGACGGGTGTATCTCTGGAAGCCACCTTTCGGATTCCGGGGGTGGTGGCCGAAGGAGGTATGCTTTGTGGCGGATATCCGGCCGCCCTCTCTTTTGTCCACCGAGGTAGCTTGGCAGATGTGAGGTTGCTATCCCGGATTGTTAGTTTACTAGCATGATGGGTAGGGTATGGCACGGGTTCCATGCTGCATCTGCGCTACTTGCGGTGCTGAGGTCCTCTTGGGCGCGGAGGGAGATTTCTGGCCCTTTCTTTCCCTCCTAGGAACTATCCCTCCCCGGTCCCCCTTTTTTTTATTCTTTTTTTTTATTTTTATTTTCTTCTTTCTTTTTTTTTCTTAAAAACAAAAAGAAAGAAGTAACCTAATCATGGCAGCCCTAGTCCATGAACCTACTACCCCCGGGCCCCTTCTTGATACCGCACCCCGTTCTGACCCCGCCTCGTCTTTGGACCACTCTTCAGACACTCCTCATGCCTCTGTACCTATAGCCGGTGCTGTTTCCTCACCCGCTTCAGGTACTGAGGCCTCGACTGACTCCTTCAATTTATCGGACCTTCGCTCTCCTCTGACTATGCTTCCGGCCTCTCCCTCTACGGTGCAGCAATTTTCAAATCGCTGACCCGTTCCACGTCAGACCAACTCTGGTCCCACGCCTAAACGACAACGACAATTACCTGCTGATGATACTTCTCCACCTTCTCGTTCTTCTCAGAAACGATCGACACGTCCTTCACTACCTTTCCACGCTCAGTTTCAGACTGAACAATGGACTAAATTCTTCACTTTACGACCGACTTCGTCTACTGCCTATCTTTCTGACCACAGTATTGGCAAGGCACTCCTACGCCATGTTGGTAAAGATATTTCTTTTCATGCTCTTAAGAGCGGTACGCGCATCATTACCATACAGAATGCTACCCAGGCTCATGAGCTCTCTCGTCTTTCCCATATCGATACTGTTCCTGTCACACTTGAAAAACATCATTCCCTCATTCTTGTAGTGGTACCGTCGTTCTGGCCCCATACCATAGTTCAAAAAAATTTTCCCAGACATGTGGCACTGACATTCTTGAACAGCTGGAACTCCAAGATCTCCCAATCCTCAAGGTAGACACTTACGTTCTTCCTGCCCGCGGGCGGGAGACGATACCCTAGCAATGTGGCTCGTTTAACTTTTGACAGCCGAGAACTCTCCACCCCTCAGTTTATATAGCAGGACATCGGTTACAAGTTCGAAGGTGATCCCTACACCACAACAGTGTAGAAATTGCTGGCGATTTGGCCATCCAGCGAAATATTGCAGATCTATCGCCGAATGCCCGTCTGTGGTGCCGATGACCATTCTAATACGTCTTGCAATCGATCTCCCAACTGTCATGAGGCTCACCCTTCGTACTCTCGCCGTTGTCAAGTCTATTTAAAAAGAGTGGGAAATCCGTTACTTCAAAGAGACAGAAGGTCTCCCTTATGCCATGGCAGTTTCTCATCTCCGCCTCCAAGGGAGACTCCCACGTGTTTCTTATTTCCGTGTTTCAAAACGTCCCCCCACTTCTGGTATCCCATCTTCTACACCCACCTCTGTGGTTACCTCTCCCATAGTCACTCCTGTATCTAATCCTTTTGCTGTCCTCGGCTCAGACGTCCCTACTTCAACGCCTCAGTCTGATCTCGCTTCTTCGTGTTCTCTCTCACAAGCCTCAGTATCGATGAGACCTCGTACGACACCTCCTCCCAATCGTCCCTCTACTTCTCAAAAGTCAAAAAAAGGTCCGTTAACACCTCCTACCCATCTTCCACCTCCTCATTTTACCCTCCCTGTCTCTGTCCCTGGTTCTCCCCCTCTCACTGGCTCAGTTACAAGTGTAGAGGTTCACCCTCCTCCTCGTACTGTACCTTCCTCCCCTGTTCCCTCCCAAGTTTCTTCCTCTTCTGCCACCTCCCAGGTTCCTGCCTCTTCTGTCCCCTGCCACGCTTCTCCAGTTCCCTCCACCCTTTTGCCCCCTCCCTACCTTGGTACAGTCCAATACAGTTCCAATCTTTACTCATCCTCCCCCTACCATTTCCAATATTGTCTCCCATACGACGTCTCTGAATTCCGAAACACTTGAAGCAATCTCTGAATATATTGCAGAGATCAAACCATCAATGGACACTGATCCACCTTCCACTCTTTCTCTCTCCTCTACTCCATCTGCGCAACTCCTTAATCCACAGCGCACCGTTCCTTCGCTGCTTGAATGTTTTCCACTGCCTCCGGATGTGGACTTTTCTAACCCCTCTAGTCCGTAGGAACCCTTACCTGCGGATTTCAAGTATCTCTATCATTGCCAATCATGGCCTATTTACAGTGGAATATACGCGGCCTCAGGGGTAATCGGGGTGAGCTTCAGATGTTACTCTCCCAGTTTGCCCCTGTTGGTGTTTGCTTACAGGAACCAAAATTACACTCTGCTGTTATTTCTCCCATCTCAGGCTATAATTTATTGTATTCTTCAGATCTTTTTCCTGATGGGACCTTTAATGAAAGTGCCCTTCTTCTACGCACTGATATTCCGTACCATCAGCTATTTGTTCATACTTCGCTGCATTACACAGCAGCAAGTATCCACTTACATAGGTGGTATACGCTCTGTTCTTTATATCTCTCTCCTTCTCGGGCATTATCTATTCCGGATATTGCCTTTCTTGTTTCGTCATTATCACCACCGATTTTGTTACTTGGTGATTTTAATGCCCACCATTTCCTCTGGGGGGGGGGGGTCTCACTGTGATTCCCGTGGAATTCAGTTAGAGGCTTTTCTTGCCACCCACCCCCTCCATGTTTTAAATACAGGTACTCACACCCATTTTGATCCTCGGACTCATACTCTCTCTCGCATCGATCTCTCAGTCTGCTCTTCCTCCGCCGCATTAGACTTCACTTGGTCTGTTCTCCCGGACTTACATGACAGTGATCATTTCCCAATCATTCTTACTTCCCCTTCATATTCGCCACCTCTTCGCACCCCACGCTAGCAATTTAATCGGGCAAATTGGAACCTTTACTCACACCTAACTGTTTTTAAAGAGGTTCCTTCTTCGTCCTCCATCGATGAGCTTTTACACCTCTTCTCGTCCCTCCGTTTCAACCCGCAGCTTCTCATTCTATACCCAAACTTCGGGCAGGCATTCTCAGAAATGTGTGCTTGGTGGTCTCCTGCTTGTGCTCGTGCAGTACGTTTGAAACGCGCTGCATGGGGCAGGTACCGGTACAATAGAACCACAGAGAGACTCCTTGATTTTAAACAGAAGCGTGCAATCGCTCACCGTGTCATCCATGACGCTAAACGCACTTGCTGGCGAGATTTTGTCTCCACCATCACTTCTGCTTCCTCTATGAGTGCAGTCTGGATAAAAGTACGAAAACTGAGTGGTAAATATTCTCCTGACCCGGCTCCTGTTCTGCGGGTTGCCAGTGTTGATATAGCAAACCCACTAGATGTTGCCAATGAAATTGGCAATCATCTGGTCCGTATTTCTCAGGGACTCCATCTATGCCCCTCATTTCTTTCCTCAAAGTCTGCCAGAGAGTTAGCACCCTTGGACTTTTCTTCTCTCAGAGAAGGACAGTATAATGTGCCTTTTACACTTCAAGAACTGGAGGCAACACTCTCAGCTTGTCGATCATTGGCAGCTGGGCCCGACGACATTCATATTCGTATGCTACAACATTTACATCAGTCAGCCCTTGCAGTCCTATTACGCCTTTACAAATCTTATTTGGTCACAAGGATTTCTTCCACAGCTGTGGAAATCCGCCATTGTTCTCCCTTTCCGCAAACCAGGCACTACGGGACATGAAACCTCCACTATCGTCCCATTGCTCTTACCAGTGCAGTTTGCAAAGTAATGGAACGCCTAGTAAATAGACGTTTAGTGTGGTATTTAGAGACACACAACAGTCCTTCTCCACTCGTCAATATGGCTTTCGTAAGGGACGTTCTGCCATAGACCCCTTACTACGCTTGGAAAACGTATGTTCGTAATGCCTTTGGCGAATAACCACTCAGTTATTGCCATATTTTTTGACCTTGAGAAGGCATATGACACAACTTGGAGGTATAATATTTTAGCCCAAGCCCACTCCTTAGGCCTTCGAGGCAATCTACCATCCTTCCTTAAGACTTTTTAACTGACAGGCATTTCCGTGTTCGGGTTAATATGTGCTCTCCCCGGACTTAATCCAAGCTGAAGGTGTCCCCCAGGGATGTGTTCTGAGCACAACACTTTTTCTCCTTGCTATTAATGATTTGGCCTTTAGTCTTCCATCAAATATTTGGTCATCACTCTATGTTGATGACTTCGCTATTGCCTGTGCAGGCGCTGACTGTCACCTCATTACAGTTTCTCTCCAACATGCAGTCGACCGTGTTTCCAATTGGGCCACCACACTTGGGTTTAAATTTTCCAGCACTAAAACCCACCAAATTACTTTCACTAGACGCTCTGTCATCTCCGATCATCCTTTGTACCTCTAATGGCTCCCGTATCCCTGAACGTGATACAGTCAAGTTTCTGGGCCTCCTCTTTGATCGTAGGTTATCCTGGAAACCTCACATTACCTCTCTGAAGGCAACTTGTCACAGCCGGCTGAACCTTCTTAAAACCCTTGCTCATCTTTCATGGGGAGCTGATCGTCGAACCCTCCTTCGCCTACATTCCACCCTTATTTTATCGAAACTTGATTATGGTGACCAGATCTATTCAGCGGCATCTCCTGCTACTCTCTCTAGCCTTAACCCCATCCATCACCAAGGATTACGTTTATGCCTTGGTGCTTTTCGCTCTTCCCCTGTCGAGAGCCTCTATGCAGAAGCGAATGTTCCATCCTTATCCGATCGCCGTGATGCCCATTGGCTGCGCTACTATGTACGCTCTCATCATCTCCGAAATCCTTCCATTTATAGAATGGTCACTGATATTAGTAGACATTCTTTATTTGTTCGCCGCCCCTGTTTACTCCGTCCCTTCTCTCTTCGCCTTCATTCGCTCTTGTCTTCTCTTCAACTACCACCTTTCTATGTACATGTAGCATCTCACTTTTCCCTACCCCCCTGGGAAGTTCCAGCTGTTCGAGTCTGTTCTTTCTCCCTCCCTTGCTCGAAAGCCCAACTGTCTACGGTCGCTTCCCGCTCTCTTTTTCTTGACCACTTCACTCTCATTCTCATGCCATTGCTGTGTACACAGATGGCTCTCAGCTTCTGACGGCGTAGGATTCGCAGCAGTGTTTCCGGACAGCGTCGTACAAGGCATTTACTATCTTCAGCTAGTATTTTTACTGCTGAATTATATGCCATCCTTACAGCACTTATCCGTATTGCATCTATGCCTGTGTCATCATTTGTGGTTGTCTCAGACTCCCTTAGTGCTTTACAGGCTATACAAAAATTTGATACACCTCACCCTTAGTCCTCCGTATCCAACTTTGGCTACGCCGCATCTTTACCAAGCATAAAGATATTGTTTTTTGTTGGGTCCCTGGTCATGTTGACGTACAGGGCAATGAACAGGCAGACACTGCTGCGCGGTCAGCAGTACATGACCTACCAGTTTCTTATAGAGGTATTCCATTTACGGACTATTTTGCTGCAATATCTTCCCCCCTTCACACCCGTTGGCAACAACGTTGGTCAAACTTGCTGGGCCCCCAAAAAAACCCTTCATTTTTAAACCCCAAAGAAGGTTTACTGGCCTTCTTCTTACCCCCCCCCCCAAGGCGGGGTTGGGGAGACTACTCCCCCCCCCCCCCTTTCCCATTGGCCATACTCGTCTTACCAGGATATCCTGGAGAGGCTCTTGCCCTCTCTTTGAAAAAGCCAAGTTTCCATTATCCAGTCGCCACATTTGTTGGCTCCCCACTTTTTTAAAACGAGCACCAAATTTACCTTGTCTTGTCTTCGCCCCCTGTCTCTCTTTACCTTCCCTTCTCCCCTGATGGACCCCCCTTTCCCTTTACTCTCTCATTAAACTTTTTGAAAAAAAAACTGACTTAAAAATACAAATTTCTATTAACCTTCAGCCCCTACTACCCCCCCAAATACCCCCCCTTTCCCAACCCTTTTTTAACCTTTTCCCTTTTTTATTTTTTTAAAAAACCCCTTTTTTGGCCTTTCCCCCTTTTGGGGTTTTTTGGGAAAAACTAGCGGGGTTTTCATTCCCCTTTTCCCCCCCTTTCTGCAACCAATTTACCCTCGCCTTTCCTTTCCCCTTTTTAACCCCCCCCCACGCTTTTTACCCTTTTTTTTAGCATTTTTCCCCTTATTTTAGTTTATTTAAAATTTTTAATTTTTCCTTTTGGGGCCCTATTAAACCCAGGGCCCTATTTTCCTGAGGAACACTTTGCCTTCAAAGGCCCCTTCCCCCTTCCCTTTCTCCCCCCCCCCCCCCCCCCCAAGGAAAGACCAAAAAAAATTTTAAACCCCGCCAATTTTGCTTTTCCCCTCCCCCTTTATGTGCTAGCATCATACTACAAAATGGACTAATTTCAAAACTCGCAGCCAACATCATCTTCAAGTACAGTGGACCCTAAACCCAGGAAAAATTTAATCCGTTCCGAGAGTTTAAATCTTTAAATTTAAATAATCTTTAAATTAATTTAAATTTTTCCCCCAAAAGAAAAAATTTGGAAATAAAATTTAAATCCTTTGCAAAACCCCCAAAGGGGGAAAATTGAAAAAAAAAAATTTTACCACTGAAATTTTAAATTTTTAAATCACAAAACTGAAAAGAATGCAAGTTACTGACACTTACCTTTATTAAAATTCTGTAGTTTGATTAAAAATTTCTTCTTATTTTTTAAAAGGGGAAATCCCCTTCCATTAGCATTTGAGGAAAGCAAGTCTTTTTCGGGGGGTTATTTCCCCTTTTTTTTTTAAAATGCCCGGGAAAACCAGTTTCAGATTTCCGGGTTTTCTTTTTGCAAAACCATGCCCTTTTCCAAGTTTCCCTTTGTACCTCTCTTTCCTTTTATGACTTTCCTAAAGTGGTTCAAAACCCTTGTCATGAAACGGGTTTGGCAAAACGGCTTGCAGTAGCTGTGTAAGGGTGATTTTCATCAATAAAGGTTTGCACTTCAAGCCACTTTGCACACATTTCCTTAATCTTAGAAGTAGGCAACTTCTTCAATTTCTCTATCCCCTCCTCCGAAGCAGTTTCCTCAGGTCTGCCCTCTTGCTGTTCAAGATGATCTAGCAACTCATCAGTGGTTAGTTCTTCATTGTCCTCCACCACCAATTCTTCCACATCCTCCCCACTAACCTCCAACCCCAAGGACTTCCCCAATGCCACAATTGATTCCTCAACTGGCATAGGATTCTCAGGGTTAGCCTCAAACCGTTCTAAATCCCTTTTGTCTACACATTCTGGCCACAGTTTTTTCCAAGCAGAGTTCAAGGTCCTCCTAGTCACTTCCTCCCAAGCCTTACCTATAATGTTTACACAATTGAGGATGGTAAAGTGATCTTTCCAAAACTCTCTTAGTCGAGTTTCTGAGGTCACTACAAAGCACCTTTCAAACATAGCTTTTGTGTACAGTTTCTTGAAGTTGGAAATGACCTGCTGGTCCATGGCTGCAAGGAAGAGGAGTGGTATTAGGAGGCAAAAACTTCACCTTAATGAAGCTCATGTCCCTAGAAAGTCGCTCTGCCAAGTCTGAAGGATGACCAGGAGCATTGTCTAATACCAGGAGGCACTTAAGGTCTAATTTCTTTTCAATTAGTAATTTTTTCACATTGGGGGCAAATGCATGGTGTAAAAAGTCATAGAAAAAGTCCCTAGTGACCCATGCCTTACTGTTTGCCCTCCACAGCACACACAAATTAGCCTTGAGGACATTGTTTTTCCTGAACACACTGGGAGTTTCAGAGTGATACACCAATAAAGGCTTCACTTTGCAATCACCACTAGCATTAGCACACATCAACAGAGTAAGCTTGTCTTTCATAGGCTTATGTCCTGGGAGTGCCTTTTCCTCCTGAGTAATGTACGTCCTGCTTGGCACCCATGGGACAAGTGGGATGCGCTCAGGCCAAAGTGGACGCATCTTGAACGGAACGAATAGCATTGGTCAGGTTTTTAAGCACTAGTCGAGGCAAAATTTTTGCGTTAAAATGTATCGCTAGTCGGATTTATCGTTAATTGATGCCATCGCTGGTTGAGGGTCCACTGTATCTTTCTGATCATAGTATCAGCAAGGCACTCCTATGCCATGCTGGTTGAAATATTTTGTTTCATGCTCTCAAGAGTGGTGTACACATCATCACAGTACAAAATGCTAGCTAACCTCTCACTCTCTCCTTACCACCATAGTCGCTATTCCTGTAGCAAAAACACCATTCTCTCGATTCTTGTATGGTACTGTCATTCTACCTCATACTATTGTTCGGCGTAATTTCCAGACATGATGACATTCCGGAATAGCTTGAGCTCCAATACATTTCATTTCTCAAAGTGGACACACATGTCCTACCTGCCTGTGGACAGAGACATTCACCCTGCAATGTAGCTAGCTTAACTTTTGACCGCCGTGAACTTCTGTCCTCAGTTCATATTGCAGGACGCTATTTACAAGTCCGACCCTTGTGGCTTAGCGCTTCTTTTTTATTATTATAATAATAATATTTACAAGTCCGAAAGTTGATCCCTACACCACAACAGTAGAAATTGCTGGCGTTTTAACTGTCCAGCGAAATATTGCAGGTCCATGGCAGAATGCCCAGTCTGTGGTGCTGACGATCATACCAATACATCTCGTAGTCTACCTCCCTCTTGCCTTAATTGCAATGACGCTCACCCATCTTATTCCCGTCATTGCCAAGTTTACTTGAATGAGAAATCCGTTGTCTCAAAGAGACAGAAGACTTTACTTACGCCATGGCAATCTCTCATCTATGCCTCCAGGGGAGACTTCCCCGTATTTCTTATTCTCGACTTACTAAGAGGCCCCCAACCTCTAGGGTCCTAACTCCCGCAGTCTCCCCTTGGGTCATACCTTCCACGATCACCTCTCTATCTAACTCAGCTGTATAGTCCTTGTGGCTTAGCGCTTCTTTTTGATTATAATAATAATCTATCTAACTGTTTTGCAGTCCTGGACTCTGAGGTCCCCCACCTCATACTGTTCTCAAAGCTTCATCATCTCACAAGTTTGTGTGTCTACAAGACCTCGCACAACAGCTCCTTCCTTTCGCCCCTCTATTTCTCCAAAGTCCAAAACATCCCCAAAGTGTAAATCTCCTTTAGCCTCTCCTTCACTTATCCTTCATGGACATTTTTCCTTTTCAGTCTCTGTACCTGGTTCTTTACCTGTTACGAGTGTAGAGACTCATCCTCCAATTCGTACAGTACCTTCCTCTCCTGTCCCTTCCCAAGTTTCTTACTCTCCTGTCACCTCCCCGCTTTTTCCCT
>NC_069471.1:16116201-16131301 GCF_026875155.1 Cherax quadricarinatus | reverse complement strand
CCCCTATAAAAATCAAGGAAAATTTACTTGTCGTCGTCTTCGCTCCTCTGTCTCTCTTTAACCTCCCTTCTCGCTGATGGACCCCACCTTTCATCTGGACTCTCCATTGACTTTTTGACACACTGACTTCATCACAAATTCTGATACCTTCAGCCTTTCTACTTCAATCTCTTGCTACCCTCTACCTCCGTACTATCCCCTGCCCCGCTGTTTTCTGTAACTTGCTGATCATCCCTCCTCCCTTCTGCCATCCAATACCCTCGCTTCCTTCCCTACCCTGCAGCGCTGTATAGCCCTTGTGGCTTAGCACTTCTTTTTGATTATAATAATAATAATCTGGTTCTACGTCTAAACAACCATGCCCTTTCTCTGAGAACACTGCTTCAAAGGCCTCTTGCTCTCCTCAGAAAAGACCAACACGACAATTGCTCCCTTTATGTGCTATGCATCATACTACACAATGGACTAAGTTCTAACTCTGCAGCCAACATCATCTTCAGAGTACAGTGGACCCTCAACCAGTGATATTAATCCGTTCCTGAGAGCTCATCGTTAATCTAAATAATCGTTAGTCAAGTTAATTTTCCCCATAAGAAATAATGGAAATCAAATTAATCCGTGCAAAACACCCCAAAGTATTGAAAAAAAATATTTACCACGTGAAATATTAATTTTAATACACAAACTGAAGAAGACATGCACAGTTACATGACACTTACCTTTATTGAAGTTCTGGTGATGATTGATCTTCTTAGTGTTTAGAAGGGGAATCCCCTTCCATTAGCACTTGAGGTAGCAAGTCTTTTCTGGGGTTAGTTCCCTTGTTCTTTTAATGCCAGTAGGACCAGCTTCAGAGTTACTGAACTTCTGTTGCACAACATGTCTGTCCATAGATACCTGTACCTCTCGTTCCTTTATGACTTTCCTAAAGTGGTTCACAACATTGTCAGTGTACAGGTTGGCAACATGGCTTGCAGTAGCTGTGTAAGGGTGATTTTCATCAATAAAGGTTTGCACTTCAAGCCACTTTGCACACATTTCCTTAATCTTAGAAGTAGGCAACTTCTTCAATTTCTCTCTCCCCTCCTCCGAAGCAGTTTCCTCAGGTCTGCCCTCTTGCTGTTCAAGATGATCTAGCAACTCATCAGTGGTTAGTTCTTCATTGTCCTCCACCACCAATTCTTCCACATCCTCCCCACTAACCTCCAACCCCAAGGACTTCCCCAATGCCACAATTGATTCCTCAACTGGCATAGGATTCTCAGGGTTAGCCTCAAACCGTTCAAAATCCCTTTTGTCTACACATTCTGGCCACAGTTTTTTTCCAAGCAGAGTTCAAGGTCCTCCTATCACTTCCTCCCAAGTCTTACCTATAATGTTTACACAATTGAGGATGGTAAAGTGATCTTTCCAAAACTCTCTTAGTCAGTTGAGTTTCTGAGGTCACTACAAAGCACCTTTCAAACATAGCTTTTGTGTACAGTTTCTTGAAGTTGGAAATGACCTGCTGGTCCATGGGCTGCAGGAGAGGAGTGGTATTAGGAGGCAAAAACTTCACCTTAATGAAGCTCATGTCCCTAGAAAGTCGCTCTGCCAAGTCTGAAGGATGACCAGGAGCATTGTCTAATACCAGGAGGCACTTAAGGTCTAATTTCTTTTAAATTAGTAATTTTTCACATCGGGGGCAAATGCATGGTGTAAAAAGTCATAGAAAAAGTCCCTAGTGACCCATGCCTTATTGTTGCCCTCCACAGCACACACAAATTAGCCTTGAGGACATTGTTTTTCCTGAACACACTGGGAGTTTCAGAGTGATACACCAATAAAGGCTTCACTTTGCAATCACCACTAGCATTGGCACACATCAACAGAGTAAGCCTGTCTTTCATAGGCTTATGTCCTGGGAGTGCCTTTTCCTCCTGAGTAATGTACGTCCTGCTTGGCACCCATGGGACAAGTGGGGCGCGCTCAGGCCAAAGTGGACGCATCTTGAACGGAACGAATAGCATTGGTCAGGTTTTTAAGCACTAGTCGAGGCAAAATTTTTGCGTTAAAATGTATCGCTAGTCGGATTTATCGTTAATTGATGCCATCGCTGGTTGAGGGTCCACTGTATCTTTCTGATCATAGTATCAGCAAGGCACTCCTATGCCATGCTGGTTGAAATATTTTATTTCATGCTCTCAAGAGTGGTGTACACATCATCACAGTACAAAATGCTAGCTAAGCTCTCACTCTCTCCTTACCACCATAGTCGCTATTCCTGTAGCAAAAACACCATTCTCTCGATTCTTGTATGGTACTGTCATTCTACCTCATACTATTGTTCGGCGTAATTTCCAGACATGATGACATTCCGGAATAGCTTGAGCTCCAATACATTTCATTTCTCAAAGTGGACACACATGTCCTACCTGCCTGTGGACAGAGACATTCACCCTGCAATGTAGCTAGCTTAACTTTTGACCGCCGTGAACTTCCGTCCTCAGTTTATATTGCAGGACGCTATTTACAAGTCCGACCCTTGTGGCTTAGCGCTTCTTTTTTATTATTATAATAATAATAATATTTACAAGTCCGAAAGTTGATCCCTACACCACAACAGTAGAAATTGCTGGCGTTTTAACTGTCCAGCGAAATATTGCAGGTCCATGGCAGAATGCCCAGTCTGTGGTGCTGACGATCATACCAATACATCTCGTAGTCTACCTCCCTCTTGCCTTAATTGCAATGACGCTCACCCATCTTATTCCCGTCATTGCCAAGTTTTACTTGAATGAGAAATCCGTTGTCTCAAAGAGACAGAAGACTTTACTTACGCCATGCAATCTCTCATCTATGCCTCCAGGGGAGACTTCCCCGTATTTTTATTCTCGACTTACTAAGAGGCCCCCAACCTCTAGGTCCTAACTCCCGCAGTCTCCCCTTGGGTCATACCTTCCACGATCACCTTTTTATCTAACTCAGCTGTATAGTCCTTGGGGCTTAGTGCTTCTTTTTGATTATAATAATAATCTATCTAACTCTTTTGCAGTCCTGGACCGGGGCCCCCCACCTCATCCCCTTTAAATTTCTCAAAGCTTCATCATCTCAAAAGTTTGGTGTCTACAAGACCCGCACAACGCCCCTTCCTTTGCCCCTCTATTTCTCCAAAGTCCAAAACATCCCCCAAAATTAAAAACCCTTACCCTCCCTTTATTATCCTTCATGGGCATTTTTCTTTTCGTCTCGTACCTGGTTTTTTACCTGTTACGAGTGTAGAGACTCATCCCCAATTGACGTCCTTCCTCTCCTGTCCTTCCCCAAATTTCTTACCCCCTGTCCCCTCCCTGCTTCTTCCCAATTAACTTTTAACCCTTTTTTTCCTTCTACTATGGCAGCTCCATCTCGCCCTATCTTTACTCACCCCCCCTTCCTATCCCAATGTCGACCACATACAACTTCCTTGTTCTATGAAACGTTGATGCATTCCGAAAATATCGAGGAACTAAACCATTGATGGACGCTGATTAACCTCCGTCGCTACGCTCACTCTTTTACTCTATCGACAACCCTTTTTTGAACATTCCAACCTTCGCTGTTTATCATCCCTGCCTCCACTGTAGACTATAACCCCTAGTCTAGTACCCATTGCTTATATTTCCGTATCCTCACGCAAATCTGGCTTATTTACACTGGGGATCCCAAACCTTTGCGTATAGCCTTGTGGCTTAGCGCTTCTTTTTGATTATAATAATAATCCAAAACCCTTTAAAGGGATGGGTGAAATTCAGGTATTTCTTTCCGTTTTTGTTGGTGTTTAATTACAGAAACCCAAAAATTAACTCTGCTTCTGTATAGCCCTTTGGTTTGCGCTTTTTTTTGATTTAATAATAATATACCTGCGTTATCCATCCGTCTCGGCTATGTTTTATTTCTTCAGCGGATGTTTTTCCTGATGGAACTTTTAAAGAAAATCACTTTTTGTACACCCGTATGTCTACCACAGATCTTTGTTCTACTGCACTACGTTACACTGCGGCCCGCATCTACTTGAAAAATGGTAACGGGCTGTTCTTTTTATGTCTCTTCTCAGTGGCATTTTCTAGGGTTGGTGTCCCCCCTTGGTGGATCCTGGTGTCACCCCCGTGAAAACCCGGGGGAGGGGGGGGGGGAATCAACCCCGTTGTTCACACTGCATGACCAAATTAGTTTGCAATGAGAATGTTTTATTATTTTTAAAGATTGCTTTTCCCCGGCCCGGGGCCCTTTCCCCAAATGGTGGCCCCCCTTGGGTCCCATTGGGGGTGTTCGAGACTTAAGTTCCCCTGGGAGGGCAAGTACCTCCTACTTTTGGGCCCAATGCACCAGCTAGCCCATTCCCCCCCACGGGCCGTAGGGGGAACGGCCCGGTTGCCTCTCCCCGCCTCAAAGGGGCTCGGGGGATGGCTTAATGCGGTGGTCCCTCTTTTTTAAATTTTAACATTAAACCGGAAATACTTCCCCTTTTAATAAAAAATTTTTTTAAATGGGAAAAATTTTTAAAAAAAATAAAATTCCCAGGAAAAAAACCAAAAAACTTTAACCTAAATGAAAAAAAAATTTGAAAATAAAAAACATTAAAAAAGAGAAAACTTTAAAGTTTTTAATAATTTAAACCCAGAATACACAAGCCCGGAAAATTTTTTTAAAAATTTAAAAAAGGAAAAAAAAATTTTCATCAATTTTTTCCTTCACCCCTGCAAATTCATCATCAAATAAAAGTTTAAAGCCCCTTTTTTTCAAAAAAATTTAAATTGGGAATTCTGGATTGTCTTGTGGCCTAAAAATTTTTATTCCCTGGGAAAAAATTTAAAGGGAAGACGGCAAAAAAAAAAAAACCTCCCACCCCCAGGGGAAAATCAAGCCCTTCAGTGTAAATGTTATCCATATGAGGGGTTTTTAAAAAACAAAACACCCCCCATTTTTAAAACCTGGATTTTTAAATAGGGGAATTTGGTTTTCTCGGGTCCCCCACAAGGGTTTCGTTTGGTATCTTTTTTTAAATTTTGGTCCTCCAGCCCCGAATTAACCCAACCTTCCAATTTCCCCCTCCCCGAAAAACCCGGGTTTTTTCCCCCCTTGATTTTTTTTAATTTGAAAAGGGTTTTTAAAAAACCCAATTTTTTGGTTTTAAAAATTTTGGGGGGCCCCTTCCCTGATTTTTCTAAAAAAATTTATAAACGTTGCTAAAAGTTTTGTGTTTTCCGAGGAACCAGAATTTTTGATTTTTAAAAAAAATTTGATTTTTCCCTTGGAAACCCCCAGGGAGGTTTTTTTGGGGGGGGTTTTTTTGGGTTGGACGGGCCCCCCCCCCGAATTTAATAACAGTTAACCCCCCCAGGGTGAAATCTTATTTTTTTTTTTTAAAAAATTTTTTTATACCTTACCCTAGAGGATGAGATAGGATGGGGGGGGAAAGTTTTTAAAATTAATTAAAATTAAAAAATTTTTTAGGTTTGATTTTCCCTAAAGGTTTTAGTTTATTAAGTTTTAAAAGGGAAAAAATTCCCTTTGATTTGAGAAAGTTTTGGGATTAATTTAAGGGGTAATGGGCCCCCCCCCTTTTAAGGGGGGCCCCGGCGGGGGGGGTTTGGGTTTGGGAAAACCCCCTGTTTTTTTCCCCGGGAGCCCTTTTAAACCCCCAAAACCCCCCCCCTCCCCCCCCCACCCCCCCCCTTTTTTAAAAATTTTTCCCCCCCCCCCCCCCAAGTTTGGTTCCCCCCCCCAAAGGGCCCCCCCATTTTTGGTGGGGGAAAACCCCGGGGACCCTTTCCTTGGTTTTTGGGGGGGAGTTTGGGGTAACTTTTGTAAGGGTTAAACCCCCCGATGGGAGAGGGGGGCTTTGGGGGAAAAGGGTGTATGGGGGAAAATTGGTTGGGGGTTTTGGGGGGGGTATGCGGGGGAATGGGGTTTTTTGTACCATAGGCAAATGGGGGTTGAAATTTTTCTTTTTGGGGAAAAAAAGGGGGGGTTGGAGGGTTCCAGTGAACTGGCATTGTCAGTTTGGGGGGGGGGAAAATTTTGGTTTTTTTTTGGGAAAAATTTTTTTTTTTAAATTTTTTTTTTTTTTTATTTTTTTTCTTTTTTTTTTTTTTTAAAAAAAAAAAAAAAGGAGGGGGCACCCCTATATAAAAAACCCCCCCCCCGGGTTTTGATAGAAAACCCGGGGTTTGATTTGGCATTATTGTAGGGGTGGTTTCCTAGCCAGGACCGGGGTTCCCTCCCCCCGGGAAGTTTCCAAAAGTTTTTTTTTCCCCTTCGGTAGGAATTTTAAAAAAATTTAAAGGGAAACCCGGTTATTAACCCCAAAAACCTTTTCCCTTTAGAGTGTGTTTTCCCATTTATCGGAAACAAAGTAACATTTTACCTTTTGGCCCAAATGGATAAACTTTTTTTTTTAAGGCCCCTTTTCCCCAATTTGAAAGTATTCCAAACCCCCTTTTTTTTGGGGGGGTTTTATTAAGTTAAAGGGAAACCCCTCATTAGAATGCAACCCAAGATTTTCCCTTTTTTAATAAAATAAAAATGAAAAAACCCTAAAACTTGATTTAGTATTTCCCCCAACCATAGTAAAAAATTTTTTGGGCAAGATTTTTAACACTGGCCCCGGGTTTCCCCAAAAAAAAATTTATGTTTTTGGGGGGGAAGCCCCCTTTAAGGGGTCAATTTTTGAAAGGAAAACCCCCTTTTTAATTTGGGGAATTTCAATTTAAAAGGGAAAAGAACTTTAAAATTGGGGTTTTTGGTCACCGCAAAAATTTTGGACTAGGGAACCCTTTGTGGTCCCACAAATTCAAAAAAAAGATCCTACGAAAATTAATAAAGTATTACCCCCCCTTTTAAACTTATAAAATTTTAAAAGAGGAAAGTTTTTAGAGGGTCTTCCCCCCCCCCCGGGGAAACCCCCCCCGGTTTCTATTTTTTTTTTCCCCCCCCCACTTTCGGGGCCCCATTTTTTTTTTTTTCCCCCCAAAAGATTGGGACAATTTTTCCCCTGTTCCCCCCCGAAAAACCGTTTTCCCAAGGGGGGGGTTTAAAATTTTTCAAAAGCTCCCACCAACCCCAACGTTAAGAATAAAAAATTTTTAAATTTTACTTTTTTTTCCCAAAAACAGCCCAGCCGACCCTAGTTTTCCCCCTCGGCCAAATCAAGGGGTTAAAACCCCCTTTACTTTTACCCCCCCCCCCCAAAATTTTTTTTCCCCTTTCGCACCTCCCTTTTTTTTCCCCTGTAAATTTTTCCCCATTTTTTTTTTAACCCCTTTTTCCCTTTCCCCCCTTTTGCCCCCCCAAAAAACCCCCCGGGTTTTTAAAAAATTTTCCTTTTCCCCCCTCCTCCCACCCCCCTTTTTCCCCCCTTCTTTATTTAAACCGGGAAAATTAAATTTTACCCCTTAAGGGTTTCCCTCCCGTTTTTTCCAGATTTTTTTCCCCTTTCCCCCTTTCCCCCAAATTTTTTTAACCCTTTTTTTAAAACAAAAAAAAAAAAATTAAATTTTTAAACCCCGTTTTTTCCCCTTGGCCAACCCCTTTAAAAGGGTTTGGGAAAAATTTTTCTTTAAATTTTTTTTGGGTTTTTCCGAAAGGGTTTAAAAAGGGGGGGGGCCCCCCTTTTTTTCCCCGGGGGGGGGGGGGGGGGGGTTTTTTTTTTATTTTTGGGCTTTTTTTTTTAACCCTTCTCAAAACCCCTTTTTTAAAAAAACTTTTTCCATAATTTTGCTTCCCTTTTTTTCCTCTTACTTCCTGATTACGGCTATCCCAATTTTTTAAAAGGTTCTTTTTTTTCCCCCCCCCTTTTTTTTTCCCCCAGATTTTTTTTTTCCCCCCCCCCCCCAACCTTTTTTTTTTTAAACCCCCAAAAATTTCCCCCCGGGGGGGGGGTTTCCTTTATGGGGGGGGTTTTTTTTTAAAATTTTCCCCTTCCCCCCCCATTTTTTAAAACGGGGGTTTCCCTTTAAAACCCCTTTTACCTTTACCTTCGGGGTTTTTTCCCTCCCTTTTCCCCCCCCTGATTCCCGGGGGGTTTTTAAAGTTTCTGAAGGAATTTTTCTGTCTTTCCCCCTTTTTCCCCTTTTCCCACTTCCCCCCCCCGGGAAAATTTTGGGGGGGCAAATTTATTTACTAACCCCCCTTTTTAAAAGGGGGGTTTTTTTCCTTCCTTTTTGTGAGCCCTAAATTTTTTTTGACCATTTTTGGGGGGCCCTTTTCCCCCCAACCCCAAAGGGGGGGGCCCCCTTTTAAATTGGCTTTTTCCCTCTTGTGCCGGGTTTTTTAGGGGGCGGGGGCAGGATTACATAGAACCCGAGGCCCCTTTTGATTTTAAGGAAGGGCAAACCCCCGGGGGTTTATGGGAAGCTAAAGCACTTGTTTGGGGTTTTCCCCCCCCCCTTTTTTTTAGGGTTTAAAAAAGGGGGAAATTTGGGGGCCCCCCCCCCGGCCCCCCGTCTTTAAACGGGCTGGGTTGTTAAAAAACCCCCTCGAACCCCCTTTCTTTGGGAAACGGCCTTTTTTCCCCCGGCCCAAATGCCCCCGGGGTTTTTTTTCCCGGTTGGGGGGGTTGACCCTTGGCTTTCCTTTTGGGGGGTAAAGTGCCCTTTTTTACTTTGTAGGGTCTCACTTTCCATCCCGGGGTCCCCCAAAAATTCATAAATTTGTTTTCAAATTTCCCCCCTTTTTATTTAACCCCCTCCTTTTTTTTAAAGGGTTTTCCCCCCGCGTAAATTTAATGTTTCCCCTTTCCCCCCCGGGGAAAGGCTGACCTCCCCCATGCCCCCTCCTCTGATTTTCCCAATTTAGGAACCCCCCCAAGATTTAAAAGTGGTTTGGATGAACGGGCCCCCCCCCTTGGTTTTGAAGGGTCGTTTCCCTCCCCCTTCTAACGTTGGAAGTAGTTCTAAACCCCCCCAAAAAATATTATCCATTTTTTTTTGCCTTGGGGGCAAAAAATTGGAGGGTTAAATTTTCCCAGGGCCCTTCCGGCCCCAAACAACTCCATTTCCCGAATTTTTAACCAAATTTCCTTTTTGGCAAAAATCCCCCCTTTCCCAAAGGGAAGGTTCCCCCTTTGGAGGTTTAAAAAATTTTTTTCCCCCTTAAATTTGGGCCCCGTTCTTCCACCCCCGGTTAAACCTTTGGGGGAACCCCCCCTTGTATTTAAAAGCCCTTTTTTTCTTTCCCCCCTTTTTCCCCATGTTTTAAATACGAGTTTCCACTTACTTTGACACTTGTACCTCAGTTCCCTCTTGCATTATCCTGTTTTCCTCTTCAAACTCCCACGGGACTTCTGGTCTGTTTCCCAAATTTATGTGACAGCGAAAATTTCCCAGTCTTTACACCCCTCAAGGAAGGTTCCTTGATGTTGGTGAGGGGCTCTGGATTTAAGGAATTTGGATCTGTGCTCCAGTTCCCCGAATTAAAGCCTGAATCCCTTCCATCCCCCCCCGGCGCTGTATAATCCTCCGGGTTTAGCGCCCCCCCTTGATTATAATAATATAATTAATCCGGGTTTAGCGTTTCCCCCCTGATTTAATAATAATAATCCAAGTCATTAATTCCCTTTCGTATTTCCACCTCGACGCCCACGCTGAAATTTTGCCCGGGCATATTGGACCTGCTTTTGTGAAGACTTCTGTATCCTTCAATGAATGACGTGTTACTCCGGTTTTCGACCTCCGTTTAATTACAGCTTCACACACTTATCCCAAACTCGGCGGCTTTTGGGTGCTGTCTTTGTGGTCTCCTCCCCTGTGCTTGGCCAGTATAAGTGCGCTGCATGGAGGCAAATATTCATAGGACCACAGAGCGCTCCTTGATTTAAGGGATAAGAGCAATCACCCATTGTGTCAATTTGAAAAAGCTAAATGCACTTGGGGGGTTTTAAAATTCAACCATCACTTTGTTTCCTCTATGAGTGCAGTCGGAAAAAAGAAATGAAACAGTGGTAAATATCTCCAGCCCCGGGTTCCCGTTCTAACAACCTCATGAAGTTGCCGCTGAAATTTGTAATCATTTAGTCTGATTTCTCCCGGGGGTCCATCTATGCCCCTTGTTCCCCTCAAGGAAGGTTCCTTGATGTTTGGGGAGGGGCTCTTGATTTTGGGAATTTGGATTCTGTGCTCCAGTTCCCCCAATTAAGCCCCGAATGCCTTCCACATCCCCCCCCCAGACGCTGTATAACCTCCGGGTTTAGCCCTTCCCCCTTGTTATAATAATATTTAAAAATTGCCCCTTGTTTCTTTCCTCCAAGTCTACCAGAGTGTTTTATGCTGTATAAACCCTTGTGGCTAGCGCTTTTTTTTATTATAATAATACCAGAGTGTTTTGAGCCCTTAGATTTTTTTTTAGCAGTGAAAAGTCTTATAATGTTTCCCTTTACACTTCGGAACTCGAATCAACATTTTACTTGCCAAAGATCGGCAGCTGGGCCTGACGGTATTCACAGTTGTATGCTCCAGCATTTACATCTGTCACCTTTTCTGTCCTCTTACGCCTATTTAATCTTTTTTCGTCCGCAAGGAGTTGTTCCCCAGTTGTTGAAATCTGCTATTGTTCTGCCTTTTCATGGGACATGATGCCTCCCACTATCGTCCCATCACTCTTACCAGTGGGAGTTTGCAAGGTGATGGAACATCTGATAAAAAGATATTTGATGTAGACACACAAGTCTCTCCACTAGTCAATATGGCTTTCATAAGGGCCGTTCTACTATTGACCCCTTACTACATTTAGATACGGTGTCCGTAATGCCTATGCCATTTAACCACTCAGTTATCGCCATCTTTTTTCGATCTAGAAGAAGCATATAACACAACTTGGAGATATAACATCTCGGCCCAAACTCACTCCTAAGCCCCCGGGGCAATCTGTCATTTTTCCTTAAGAACTTCTTACTGAGAACATTTCTTGTTCGGTTTTTGATGTTTTTCCCAACTTTTCCAAGTTGGGAAGGTGTCCCCCAGGGATGTGTTTTTGAGCCCACACTTTTCTCCTTGCTATAATACTCTGGCATTTATTCTTCCCCCAAAATTTGGTCATCATCTTGGGGGATGCTTTGCAATGCTTTTGCAGGGGTGACTGCACCTCAAAACAGTTTCTCCCAGAAGCGTCAAACCCTGTTTCCAAATTGGGTTATATACAGCGCTGTAAAGACTTTCGGGGTTTGCGCTTAAAGGATTAATTATTATTGGTTCACTCTCGTGGGTTTAAATTTTTGGTGCGAATCACACCAAAAACTTTCACCCCATTTCTATCGTTCCCCATTTCCATTGTACCCGTATGGTTCCGTATCCCTGAACGTGTATGTCAGGTTTTTCTCGGCCTTCTGTTCGACCTTGTTTTCCTGGAAGCCTCAGTTGTGGAATGGTTTTTGAAAAGACAAGTTGAAAAAAAGAGACACTTTGCAGCATTTTGGGAATCTTTATTGAAGAAACGTTTCCAACAGTGGTTCATCGCCAATACAAGAAATGGGTGGAGGGGAAAATTTGGGTAATCATTTCCCCCGCCCGGAAGGGGATTTATTACCCCAAATTACCCCTTATTTACCCCTTTCTACTTTGATAAGAGAGAAGTCACTGGTGGCGAAAAGTTTTCTTCAAATTTAAAAATTTTCCCCAATGCTGCTTGTGTTCATTTCTTCAAACCTACATTACCCCCCTGAAGGCAAAATTGTCAAAACAAACCCTTTTTAAAAACCTCTTCATTTTCTGCGGTGATCATTTAAATCTCGACTGTATTTACCCTAATTTTTTTAAAAACCGATAAGAGGTCCAAATTTAGCGGCCCTCCCACAACCCTCAAACTTTTCCCCCCCCATCATAAGAATTAAAATTCACGTCAAAGGTAATTTTCGCTCCCCACCCTTTAAACCTTTTTCAAAGGCCAAGTCGGACCGAAACGTCGTCGTAAGCTTCTCTCTTTTATGTGCGGGTTATTTGTGTAAGAGCCTATATACAGAGCGAATATGACACCCTTGAGGGATCGTCGTCATGCACGTTACCTCCGCTATTTTGTTCCTGTCATGACTTTAGCAATGTTCTAAGTATATACACGATAGTAATGGACATTAGTAGAGATCCACTATTTGTTCGTCACCCTCCATCAAGGGAGGTTCCTTGACACTGGTGAGGGGCTCTTGATCTAGAGAATTGGATCTGTGCTCCAGTTCCCTAAATTGAGCCTCAATACCTTCCATTCCCCCCACAGGCGCTGTATAATCCTATGGTGTAGAAATATACCTAGTTGGATGAATTTATTGTGGCTAGCTGGTCTAGTGGCTAACGCGACGGGCTGGAGTTTTGAGACTCTATGACCGCGGGGTTCAATCCCGGCCGGGGTATGGTTTAATCCTACAAGTTTAGCGCTTTCCCCTTGATTAATAATACTGGACTGTCTTGTTTACCAGTGAGCAATCAGAATTTACCTCCAACGTCGTCAACACACTTACTTTATCTTCCCTCCTCGCTGACGGCCCCACCTTTGACACAGACTTCCTCGTTGACTTTTTGACAATAGAGATATACACAAAATTTTGACAGCAATAGAGATATACACAAAATTTTGACAGCAATAGAGATATACACAAAATTTTGACAGCAATAGAGATATACACAAAATTTTGACATCATAGAGATATACACAAAATTTTGCACAATGAGATATACACAAAATTTTGACAGCAATAGAGAATATACACCAAATTTTACAGCAATAGAGAATACACAAAATTTTACATCAATAGGATATACAAAAAACTTGTTACACTTCCTGGCGCACTTCACACCGGCCTTAATAACCTACTCTGTTATACTCTCCACCGTCACTTCTTATTAGTCCTAAAAAGAAACCCCACTACTCGCAGTGCTGTATGATCCTTTCGGGTTTAGTGCTTACTTTTGATTTTATAATCAGGGAATGACAATTGTTAACTGGGGCATAACAAATGGCTGTCAGATGAAGATAATACCACAAGTGTCAGGGCCCAAGACTGTTCAACAGCCACTCATCATACATATTGGGGGATTACCAAATTTACCCCTGGTTGTCTTCAAGACTCCTGGTTGTCTTCAAGACTCCTGGTTGTCTTCAAGACCCCTGGTTGTCTTCAAGACTCCTGTTGCTTCACTCTCCTGTTGTCTTCAAGACTCCTGGTTGTCTTCAAGACTCCTGGTTGTCTTCAAGACTCCTGGTTGTCTTCAAGACTCCTGGCTGTCTTCAAGACTCCTGGTTGTCTTCAAGACTCATGGCTGTCTTCAAGACTCCTGGTTGTCTTCAAGACTCCTGGTTGTCTTCAAGACTCCTGGTTGTCTTCAAGACTCCTGGTTGTCTTCAAGACTCCTGGTTGTCTTCAAGACTCCTGGTTGTCTTCAAGACTCCTGGTTGTCTTCAAGACTCCTGGTTGTCTTCAAGACTCATGGTTGTCTTCAAGACTCCTGGTTGTCTTCAAGACTCCTGGTTGTCTTCAAGACTCCTGGTTGTCTTCAAGACTCCTGGTTGTCTTCAAGACCCCTGGTTGTCTTCAAGACTCCTGGTTGTCTTCAAGACTCCTGGTTGTCTTCAAGACTCCTGGTTGTCTTCAAGACTCCTGGTTGTCTTCAAGACTCCTGGTTGTCTTCAAGACCCCTGGTTGTCTTCAAGACTCCTGGTTGTCTTCAAGACCCCTGGTTGTCTTCAAGACCCCTGGTTGTCTTCAAGACACCTGGTTGTCTTCAAGACTCCTGGTTGTCTTCAAGACTCCTGGTTGTCTTCAAGACCCTGGTTGTCTTCAAGACTCCTGGTTGTCTTCAAGACTATGGTTGTCTTCAAGACTCCTGGTTGTCTTCAAGACTCCTGGTTGTCTTCAAGACTCCTGGTTGTCTTCAAGACTCCTGGTTGTCTTCAAGACTCCTGGTTGTCTTCAAGACCCCTGGTTGTCTTCAAGACCCCTGGTTGTCTTCAAGACTCCTGGTTGTCTTCAAGACCCCTGGTTGTCTTCAAGACTCCTGGTTGTCTTCAAGACTCCTGGTTGTCTTCAAGACTCCTGGTTTGTCTTCAAGACTCCTGGTTGTCTTCAAGACTCCTGGTTGTCTTCAAGACCCTGGTTGTCTTCAAGACTCCTGGTTGTCTTCAAGACTCCTGGCTGTCTTCAAGACTCCTGGCTGTCTTCAAGACTCCTGGCTGTCTTCAAGACTCCTGGTTGTCTTCAAGACTCCTGGCTGTCTTCAAGACTCCTGGTTGTCTTGAAGACTCCTGGCTGTCTTCAAGACTCCTGGTTGTCTTCAAGACTCCTGGTTGTCTTCAAGACTCCTGGTTGTCTTCAAGACTCCTGGTTGTCTTCAAGACTCTTGGTTGTCTTCAAGGCTCCTGCTGTCTTCAAGACTCCTGGTTGTCTTCAAGACCCCTGGCTGCCTTCAAGGACACCCTTGCTGTCTTCAAGACCCCTGGCTGTCTTCAAGACCCCTGGCTGTCTTCAAGACTCCTGGTTGTCTTCAAGACCCCTGGCTGTCTTCAAGACTTCTGGCTGTCTTCAAGACTCCTGGTTGTCTTCAAGACCCCTGGTTGTCTTCAAGACCCCTGGCTGTCTTCAAGACCCCTGGCTGTCTTCAAGACCCCTGGTTGTCTTTAAGACTCCTGGTTGTCTTCAAGACCCCTGGTTGTCTTCAAGGCCCCTGGTTGTCTTCAAGACCTCTGGACGTCTTCAATACCCCTGGTTGTCTTCAAGACCCCTGGCTGTCTTCAAGACCCCTGGTTGTCTTCAAGACCCCTGGTTGTCTTCAAGACCCCTGGTTGTCTTCAAGACCCCTGGTTGTCTTCAAGACCTCTGGTTCGCTTCAAGACCCCTGGTTGTCTTCAAGACCCCTGGCTGTCTTCAAGACCCCAGGCTGTCTTCAAGACCCCTGGCTGTCTTCAAGACCCCTGGCTGTCTTCAAGACCCCTGGTTGTCTTTAAGACTCCTGGTTGTCTTCAAGACCCCTGGTTGTCTTCAAGACCCCTGGTTGTCTTCAAGACCTCTAATTGTCTTTAAGACCCCTGGTTGTCTTCAAGACCCATGGCTGTCTTCAAGACCCCTGGCTGTCTTCAAGACCCCTGGCTGCCTTCAAGCTCC
>NC_069471.1:16065973-16115701 GCF_026875155.1 Cherax quadricarinatus | reverse complement strand
GGGGGGGAATGGGCCGTGTGATAATAAAAAAAATAATTCATTATAGAAGACTGTGAGTCTTGAAGCCATCACCTCTAATTCTTCTTCAGTAGCTTGTACAAGATTCTTTGTTTGGTTGCCACATTCTTGATTGCTTTTGCTCGCCTCTCGAGTTCATTATGATAACGATCAATGTACTCCAACATCGTCCTCTTGTGTTCTTCCTGAGGAGTGAGTCCAGAATCTCTTGACTGCTCCCCTGCCATCCTCAACCTGATTCTTCTCTCTGTTGGACCCCTCATGGGAGGTTCTTTCATGTTGGTCAGGGGCTCTTGATTTAGGGAATTGGATCTGTGCTCCAGTTCCCCGAATTAAGCCTGAATGCCTTCCACATCCCCCCCCCAGGTGCTGTATAATCCTACGGGTTTAGCGTTCCCCCTTGATTATAATAATTCTCTCTGTTGGGTATCCATACTCCTCACGTCAGTGATGAGTGATCATAGTGATGCCAGGTGGATTCAAGTTTTTTCCAAAATGTAAATAAAATTATAGAATTAAACTAGTTTTTCATATAGCGTCATTGATTTTCCCTATATAGGCCTATTTGCACTGTAATTATATAATAGGCTATATAGAAACGAAGGATTTTTCTCTTATGTTGGTGCAGCACTGTTTTGGGCATTAAGTGTTACCTTTAGAGGTAGTATGGTGTCACCCCTTAATGGTGTTATCCGGGGTGCCCCGCCCCCCCCCTTATGACGCCACTCTTCACCAGCAATATCTATCACAGATGTTGAGTTTCTGATTTCTTCACTTCTCTTATTAGTCAGTTTTAATGCTCATCATTACCTCTGGTGACTGTTTCACTGCGGCACTCTGAGCCTCTTCTCGCTTCTCTCCATGTTTTAAATACGAGTTCTTCCACTTTGACACTTGTACTCAGTCCCTCTTGCACTGATCTGTTTCCTCTTCAACTGCACTTGACTTTACCTGGTCTGTATTCCCAAATTTATGTGACAGCGATCATTTTCCAGTCATTACACCCCTCAAGGAAGGTTCCTTGATGTTGGTGAGGGGCTCTTGATTTAGGAAATTGGATCTGCTCCAGTTCCCCGAATTAAGCCTGAATGCCTTCCACATCCCCCCCCAGGCGCTGTATAATCCTCCGGGTTTAGCGCTTCCCATATGATTATAATAATAATAATCCGGGTTTAGCGCTTCCCATTGATTATAATAATAATAATCCAGTCATTACTTCCTATTCGTATTCTCCACCTCGACGCCCACGCTGGCAATTTGACCGAGCATATTGGGACCTGCATATAATGAAGACTTCTTTATCCTTCATTGATGACGTGTTACTCCGGTTTTCGACCTGTTTTAACTACAGCTCCCCTCAAGGAAGGTTCCTTGATGTTGGTGAGGGGCTCTTGATTTAGGGAATTGGATCTGTGCTCCAGTTCCCCGAATTAAGCCTGAATGCCTTCCACATCCCCCCCCCAGGCGCTGTATAATCCTCCGGGTTTAGCGCTTCCCCCTTGATTATAATAATAATAATAATTTAACTACAGCTTCACACACTATATCCCAAAACTCGGGCAGGCATCCCCTCAAGGAAGGTTCCTTGATGTTGGTGAGGGGCTCTTGATTTAGGGAATTGGATCTGTGCTCCAGTTCCCCGAATTAAGCCTGAATGCCTTCCACATCCCCCCCCCCGCAGGCGCTGTATAATCCTCCAGGTTTAGCGCTTCCCCCTTGATTATAATAATAATAATCGGGCAGGCATTCTTAGAAGTGCATGTCTTGGTGATCTCCTGCCTGTGCTTGGCCAGTATGAAGTGCGCTGCATGGAGCAAATATTACAGTAGGACCACAGAGCGACTCCTTGATTTTAAGGGGATAAGAGCAATCACCCATTGTGTCATTTGTAAAGCTAAATGCACTTGGTGGGGTTAAACTTCAACCATCACTTTGGTTTCCTCTATGAGTGCAGTTTACCTGGAGTTTACCTGGAGAGAGTTCCGGGGGTCAACGCCCCCGCGGCCCGGTCTGTGACCAGGCCTCCTGGTGGATCAGAGCCTGATCAACCAGGCTGTTGCTGCTGGCTGCACGCAAACCAACGTACGAGCCACAGCCTGGCTGGTCAGGTACCGACTTTAGGTGCTTGTCCAGTGCCAGCTTGAAGACTGCCAGGGGTTTGTTGGTAATCCCCCTTATGTATGCTGGGAGGCAGTTGAACAGTCTCGGGCCCCTGACACTTATTGTATGGTCTCTTAACGTGCTAGTGACACCCCTGCTTTTCATTGGGGGGATGGTGCATCGTCTGCCAAGTCTTTTGCTTTCGTAGTAAGTGATTTTCGTGTGCAAGTTCGGTACTAGTCCCTCTAGGATTTTCCAGGTGTATATAATCATGTATCTCTCCTCCTGCGTTCCAGGGAATACAGGTTTAGGAACCTCAAGCGCTCCAGTAATTGAGATGTTTTTATCTCGTTATGCGCGCCGTGAAAGTTCTCTGTACATTTTCTAGGTCAGCAATTTCACCTGCCTTGAAAGGTGCTGTTAGTGTGCAGCAATATTCCAGCCTAGATAGAACAAGTGACCTGAAGAGTGTCATCATGGGCTTGGCCTCCCTAGTTTTGAAGGTTCTCATTATCCATCCTGTCATTTTTCTAGCAGATGCGATTGATACAATGTTATGGTCCTTGAAGGTGAGATCCTCCGACATAATCACTCCCAGGTCTTTGACGTTGGTGTTTCGCTCTATTTTGTGGCCAGAAAAAAAAAGTAATGAAACAGTGGTAAATACTCTCCAGCTCCGGTTCCCGTTCTAACAAACCCTCATGAAGTTGCCGCTGAAATTTGTAATCATTTAGTCTATTTCTCAGGGGCTCCATCTATGCCCCTTGTTCCCCTCAAGGAAGGTTCCTTGATGTTGGTGAGGGGCTCTTGATTTAGGGAATTGGATCTGTGCTCCAGTTCCCCGAATTAAGCCTGAATGCCTTCCACATCTCCCCCCCAGGTGCTGTATAATCCTCCGGGTTTAGCCCTTCCCCCTTGATAATAATAATAATATGCCCCTTGTTTCTTTCCTCCAAATCTACCAGAGTGTTTGATGCTGTATAGCCCTTGTGGCTTAGCGCTTTTTTTATTATAATAATACCAGAGTGTTTGAGCCCTTAGATTTTTCTTTTAGCAGTGAAGAGTCTTATAATGTGCCCTTTACACTTCTGGAACTCGAATCAACATTTTACTTGCCAATGATCGGCAGCTGGGCCTGACGGTATTCACAGTTGTATGCTCCAGCATTTACATCTGTCAGCCTTTTCTGTCCTCTTACGCCTATTTAATCTTATTTCGTCGCAAGGAGTTGTTCCCCAGTTGTTGAAATCTGCTATTGTTCTGCCTTTTCATGGGACATGATGCCTCCCACTATCGTCCCATCACTCTTACCAGTGCAGTTTGCAAGGTGATGGAACATCTGATAAATAGATATTTGATGTAGACACACAAGTCTCTCCACTAGTCAATATGGCTTTCATAAGGGCCGTTCTACTATTGACCCCTTACTACATTTAGATACGTGTGTCCGTAATGCCTATGCCATTAACCACTCAGTTATCGCCATCTTTTTCGATCTAGAAGAAGCATATAACACAACTTGGAGATATAACATCTCTGCCCAAACTCACTCCTTAAGCCTCCGAGGCAATCTGTCATTTTTCCTTAAGAACTTCTTATCTGAGAGACATTTCTGTGTTCGGGTTAATGATGTGTTTTCCCAGGACTTTGTCCAAGTTGAAGGTGTCCCTCAGGGATGTGTTCTGAGCACCACACTTTTTCTCCTTGCTATAAATACTCTGGCATTTATTCTTCCCTCTCATATTTGGTCATCACTCTATGTTGATGACTTTGCAATAGCTTGTGCAGGTGCTGACTGTCACCTCAATGCAGTTTCTCTCCAGAATGCAGTCAACCGTGTTTCCAATTGGTTCACTACTACAGCGCTGTATGACTTACGGGTTTAGCGCTTAAACGGATTATATTATTATTGGTTCACTACTCGTGGGTTTAAATTTTCTGGTGCTGAATCACACCAAACTACTTTCACCGGATGTTCTATCGTTCCTGATATTCCATTGTACCTGTATGGTTCACGTATCCCTGAACGTGATACTGTCAGGTTTCTCGGCCTTCTGTTCGACCCTCGGTTATCCTGGAAGCCTCACAGTTGTGATGAATGGTTTTGAAAACCGACAAGTTGAAGAAATGAGACACTTATGCAGCATATGGAAATCTTTATTGAAGAAACGTTTCGCCACACAGTGGTTTCATCAGTCCAATACAAGTAGAAATGGGTAAGGAGAGGAGTAGTTTGAGGTAATCATTCCCTCAGCCTGGAAGGGACTGATTACCTCAAATTACTCCTCTATTTACCCATTTCTACTTTGTATAAGACTGATGAAGTCACTGTGTGGCGAAACGTTACTTCAATAAAGATTCCCATATGCTGCATATGTGTCTCATTTCTTCAAACCTCACATTACCTCCCTGAAGGCAACTTGTCACAGCTAAACCTTCTTAAAACCGTCTCTCATCTTTCATGCGGCTGATCATTGAACTCTCGACTGTATTCTACCCTAATTTTTTTAAACCAGATGAAGACGGTCACATTCAGCGGCCTCTCCTACAACTCCCTCTAAACTTGACCCCATCCATCATTAAGAATTACATTCACGTCAAGGTAATTTTCGCTCCTCACCTGTCAAGAGCCTTTGTCAATGGTCCAAGTCGGACCGAAACGTCGTCGTAAGCTTCTCTCTTTTATGTGCGGGTTATTTGTGTAAGAGCCTATATACAGAGGCGAATATGACACCCTTGAGGGATCGTCGTCATGCACGTTACCTCCGCTATTTTGTTCCTGTCATGACTTTAGCAATGCTTCTAAGTATATACACGATAGTAATGGACATTAGTAGAGATCCACTATTTGTTCGTCACCCTCCATCAAGGGAGGTTCCTTGACACTGGTGAGGGGCTCTTGATCTAGAGAATTGGATCTGTGCTCCAGTTCCCTAAATTGAGCCTCAATACCTTCCATTCCCCCCACAGGCGCTGTATAATCCTATGGTGTAGAAATATACCTAGTTGGATGAATTTTATTGTGGCTAGCTGGTCTAGTGGCTAACGCGACGGGCTGGAGTTTTGAGACTCTATGACCGCGGGTTCAATCCCGGCCGGGGGTATGGTTTAATCCTACAGGTTTAGCGCTTTCCCCTTGATTATAATAATACTGGACTGTCTTGTTTACCAGTGAGCAATCAGAATTTACCTCCAACGTCGTCAACACACTTACTTTATCTTCCCTCCTCGCTGATGGCCCCACCTTTGACACAGACTTCCTCGTTGACTTTTTGACAATAGAGATATACACAAAATTTTGACAGCAATAGAGATATACACAAAATTTTGACAGCAATAGAGATATACACAAAATTTTGACAGCAATAGAGATATACACAAAATTTTGATTACACTTCCTGGCGCACTTCACACCGGCCTTAATAACTCTACCTCTGTTATACTCTCCACCCGTCACTGTTTCTTATCAGGTCCTATTAAACCTTTACCACACCTACTTCTAACTCGTACACCCAGTGCTGTATGATCCTTTCGGGTTTAGTGCTTACTTTTGATTATTATAATCAGGAGAATGACAATTGTTAACTGGGGTCATAAGCATAATGGCTGTCAGATGAAGATAATACCACAAGTGTCAGGGGCCCAAGACTGTTCAACAGCCACTCATCATACATATTGGGGGGATTACCAATTGACCCCTGGTTGTCTTCAAGACTCCTGGTTGTCTTCAAGACTCCTGGTTGTCTTCAAGACCCCTGGTTGTCTTCAAGACCCCTGGTTGTCTTCAAGACCCATGGCTGTCTTCAAGACCCCTGGCTGTCTTCAAGACCCCTGGCTGCCTTCAAGACTCCTGGTTGTCTTTAAGTCCTCTGGCTGTCTTCAAGGCCCCTGGCTGTCTTCAAGACTCCTGGTTGTCTTTAAGTCCTCTGGCTGTCTTCAAGACCCCTGGCTGTCTTCAAGACTCCTGGTTGTCTTTAAGTCCTTAGCTGTCTTAAGACTCTGGCTGTCTTCAAGACCCCTGGTTGTCTTCAAGACCCCTGGCTGTCTTCAAGACTCCTGGTTGTCTTTAAGTCCTCTAGCTGTCTTCAAGACTCCTGGCTGTCTTCAAGACCCCTGGTTGTCTTCAAGACCCCTGGCTGTCTTCAAGACTCCTGGTTGTCTTTAAGTCCTCTGGCTGTCTTCAAGACCCCTGGCTGTCTTCAAGACTCCTGGTTGTCTTTAAGTCCTCTAGCTGTCTTCAAGACTCCTGGCTGTCTTCAAGACCCCTGGTTGTCTTCAAGACCCCTGGCTGTCTTCAAGACTCTGGTTGTCTTTAAGTCTCTAGCTGTTCAAGACCCCTGGCTGTCTTCAAGAATCTGTTGTCTTCAAGACCCCTGGCTGTCTTCAAGACTCCTGGCTGTCTTCAAGACCCCTGGTTGTCTTCAAGACTCCTGGTTGTCTTTAAGTCCTCTGGCTGTCTTCAAGACCCCTGGCTGTCTTCAAGACCCCTGGTTGTCTTCAAGACTCCTGGTTGTCTTCAAGACTCCTGGTTGTCTTCAAGACTCCTGGTTGTCTTCAAGACCCCTGGTTGTCTTCAAGTCTCCTGGTTGTCTTTAAGTCCTCTGACTGTCTTCAAGACCCCTGGTTGTCTTCAAGACTCCTGGTTGTCTTCAAGACCCTTGGCTGTCTTCAAGACTCCTGGTTGTCTTCAAGACCCATGGTTGCCTTAAAGACCCCTGGTTGTCTACAAGACCCCTGGCTGTCTTCAAGACCCCTGGATGTCTTCATGACCCCTGGCCTGTCTCATAGACCCCTGGTTGTCTCAAGAACATTGGCTGTCTTTCAAGACCCCTTGCTGTCTTCAAGACCCCTGGCCGTCTACAAGACCCCTGGCTGTCTTCAAGACCCCTGGCTGTCTTCAAGACCCCTGGTTGTCTTCAAGACCCCTGGTTGTCTTCATGACTCCCTGGTTGTCTTCAAGACCCCAGGGCTGTCTTCAAGACCCCTGGGCTGTCTTCAAGACCCCTGGCTGTCTAAAACCCTAGTTGTCTTCAGACCCTCTGGCTGTCTCAAGACCCCTGGCCGTACAAGACCCCTGGCTGTCTTCAAGACCCCTGGTTGTCTACAAGACCCTGGCTTTCTCAAGACCCTGGTGCCTTCAAGACCCTGGCTGTTCAAGACCCCTGGTT
Source organism: Cherax quadricarinatus (assembly GCF_026875155.1). Classification (NCBI taxonomy): domain Eukaryota; kingdom Metazoa; phylum Arthropoda; class Malacostraca; order Decapoda; family Parastacidae; genus Cherax; species Cherax quadricarinatus. The sequence goes on along the minus strand of NC_069471.1, from coordinate 16,108,415 downwards.
GTCTTCAAGACCTGGTTGTCTTCAAGACCCCTGGATGTCTCAAGACCCTGGCTGTCTTCAAGACCCCAGGCTGTCTTCAGACCCTCTGGCTGTCTTCAAGACCCCTGGACTGTCTTCAAAACCCTGCTGTCTTCAAGACCCCTGGTGTCTTCAGACCCCTGGTTGTCTTCAAGACCACTGGTTGTCTCAAAACCCCTGGCGTCTACATGACCCCTGGCTGTCTTCAAGACCCCTCGGTTGTCTACAAGACCCCTGGCTGTCTTCAGACCCCTGGTTGTCTTCAAGACCCAGGTTGTCTTCAAGGGACCCCTGGTTGTCTAAGAACCCCCATGGTTGTCTTCAAGACTCTGGTTCGCTCAAGACCCCTGGTTGTCTTCAGACCCCTGGCTTGTCTTCAAGACCCAGGCTGTCTTCAAGACCCTGGCTGTCTTCAAGACCCCTTGCTGTCTTCAAGACCCCCTGGTAGTCTTTAAGACTCCTGGTTGTCTTCAAGACCCCTAGTTGTCTTCAAGACCCCTGGTGTCTTCATAGACCCTAATTGTCTTTAAGACCCTGGTTGTCTTCAAGACCCATGGCTGTCTCAAGACCCCTGGCTGTCTTCAAGACCCCTGTCTGTCTTCAAGCCCTGGCTGTCTTCAAGACCCCTGGCTGTCTTCATTACTCCTGCTGTCTTCAAGACCCCTGGCTGTCTTCAAGACCTGGCTGCCTTCAAGATCGGTTGTTTTAATGTCCTCTGGCTGTCTTCAAGGCCCACTGGCTGTCTTCATGGACTCCTGGTTGTCTTTAAGTCCTCTGGCTTGTCCTTCAAGGACCCCTGGCTGTCTTCAAGACTCCTGGTTTTCTTAAGTCCTCTAGCTGTCTTCCAAGACCATGGCTTCTTAAGGACTCCTGGCTGTCTTCAAGGACCCCTGGTTGTCTCAAGACTACTGGTGTCTTTAAGTCCTCTGGCTGTCTTCAAGGACCCCTGGATGTCTTCAAGACCCTGGTTGTCTTCCAAGACTTCCTGGGTTGTCTTCAAGAATCTGGTTGTCTTCAAGACTCTGGTTGTCTTCAGACCCCTGATTGTTGTCTTCCAAGTCTCCTGGTTGTCTTTAAGTCACTCTGAAGTCTTCAAGACCCCTGGTTGTCTTCAAGACTCCTGGTTGTTCTTCAAGACCCTTGGCCTGTCTTCAAGGATCCTGGTTGTCTTACAAAGGACCCCATGGTTGTTCTTAAAGACCCCTGGTTGTCTACAAGACCCTGGCTGTCTTCAAGACCCCTGTATGTCTTCAAGACCCCGGGCTGTCCTTCAAGACCCCTGGTTGTCTTCAAGAACCCCTGGCTGTCTTCAAGACCCCTGGCTGTCTTCAAGAACCCCTGCCGTCTACAGACCCTGGCTGTCTTCAGACCCTGGCTGTCATTCAAGACCCCTGGTTGTCTTCAAGACCCTGGTTGTCTTCAAGGACCCCTGGTTGTCTTTCAAGACCCCAGGCTGTCTTCAAGTCCCCTGGCTGTCTCAAGACCCCTGGCTGTTCTTCACAAACCCTAGTTGTCTTCAAGACCCCTGGCTGTCTTCAAGGACCCTGGCCGTCTACAGACCCCTGGCGTCTTCAAGGACCATGGTTGTCTACACAGACCCCTGGCTGTCTTCAAGACCCCTGGCTGCCTTCAAGACCCCTGGTGTCTTCAAGACCCCTGGTTGTCTTCAGACCCCTGGTTGTCTTCAAGACCCCTGTGTGTCTTCAAGACCCTGGCTGTCTTTCAAGACCCCAGGCTGTCTTCAGACCCCTGGCTGTCTTCAAGGGACCCTGGTTGTCTTCAAAACCCCCTGGCTGTCTTCAAAGACCCCTGGTTGTCTTCAATACCCTGGTTGTCTTCAAAGACCACTGGTTGTCTTCAAGACCCTGGTTGTCTTCAAAGACCCAATGGTTTGTCTCAAGACCTTTGGTTGTTGTCTTCAAACCCTGGCTGTCTTCAAGACCCCTAGTGTCTTCACAAAACCCTAGTTGATCTTCCAAGAACCCTGGCTGTCTTCAAGGACCCCTGAGGTCTACAAGACCCTGGCTGTCTTCAAGACCCTGGCTGCCTTCAAGACCCCTGGCTGTCTTCAAGACCCCTGGCCGTATACAAGACCCTGGCGAGATATGTCTTCAAGACCCCTGGTGTCTTTCAAAGACCCCTGGTGTCTTCAAGACCCCTGGCGTCTTCAAGAACCCTGGTTGAGTCTTCCAAGACCCTGGTTGTTCTTCAGACCCCTGGCTGTCTTCAAGACACCTGAGGCTGTCTCAAGACCCCTGGTTGTTTCAAGACCCTGGCGTCTTCAAGACACCTGGCTGTCTTCAAGACCCCTGGTTGTCTTCAAGAACCCCCTGGCTGTCTTCCTGACCACCCTGGCCGTTACAAGACCCCTGGCTGTCTTTCAAGACCCCTGGTTGTCTAACAAGACCCCTGGCTGTCTTCAAGACCCCTGTGCTGCCTTCAAGACCCCTGGCTGTCTTCAAGGTCCCCATGGTTGTCTCAAGACCCCTGGTTGTCTTCAAGACCCATGGTGGTCCTTCAAGTCCCTGGCTGTCTTCTAGACCCCAGGGCTGTCTTTCAAAGACCCCTGGCTGTCTCAAGACCCCTGGCTGTCTTCAAAACCCCTGGCTGTCTTCACAGACCCCTGGTTGTCTTCAATACCCCTGGTTGTCTTCAATACACTGGTTGTCTTCAAGACCCCTGGTCGTCTTCAATCCCCTGGTTGCTCCTTCAGACCTCTGGTTGTCTTAATGACCCCTGGGCTTTCTTCAAGACCCTAGCTGTCTTTCAAAAACTAGTTGTCTTCAGACCCTGGCTTGTCTTCAAGACCCCTGGCCGTCTACAGACCCTGGCTGTCTCAAGGACCCCCTGGTGCCTTAAGACCTCCATGGGTGTCTTCAAAGACCCCTGGCCGTCTACAAGACCCCTGGCTCGTCTTCAAGACCCCTGGCTGTCTTCAAGACCCCTGGTTGTCTTCAAGACCCCTGGCTGTCTTCAAGACCCCTGGTTGTCTTCAAGACCCCTGGTTGTCTTCAAGACCCTGGCTGTCTTCAAGAACCTGGCGTCTTCAAGCCCCTGGTTGATCTTCAAGACCCCTGGCTGTCTTCAAGACACCTGGCTGTCTTCAAGACCCCTGGTTGTCTTCAAGACCCCTGGCTGTCTTCAAGACCCCTGGCTGTCTTACAAGACCCCTGGTGGTCTTCAATACCCTGGCTGTCTTCTCAAGACACCCTGGTTGTTTCAAGACACCTGGTTGTCTTCAAGACCCCTGGCTGTCTTCAAGACCCCTGGCTGTCTTCAAGAAGGCACTGGACAGGCACATAAAGCATGTATCTGACCAGCCGGGCTGTGGTTCGTACGTTGGTTTGGATGTGCCCAGCAGTAACAGCCTGTTTGATTAGGCCCTGGTCCACCATGAGTCCTAGTCAAGGACCTGGCAGCGGGGGCGTTGACCCCCCCAAATATTCTCCTGGTATACCTACTTACTAATAGGTGAACATGGACAACAGGTCTGCCGGAAGTATACCTGGAGAGTGTTTCGGGGGTCAACGCCCCTGCATCTCGGTCTGACACCAGGCCTGGTGGTGGATCAAGGTCTGATCAACCAGGCTGTTACTGATGGTCACACGCAATCCAATGTACGAGCCACAGCCCGGCTGGTCAGGTACCGACTTCAGGTGCTTGTCCAGTGCCAGCTTGAAGACTGCCAGGGGTCTATTGGTAATCCCCCTTATGTATGCTGGGAGGCAGTTGAACAGTCTTGGGCCCCTAACACTTATTGTATTGTCTCTTAACGTGCTAGTGACACCCCTGCTTTTCATTGGGGGGATGGTGCATCGTCTGCCAAGTCTTTTGCTTTCGTAGTGAGTGATTTTCGTGTGCAAGTTCGGTACTAGTCCCTCTAGGATTTTCCAGGTGTATATAATCATGTATCTCTCCCGCCTGCGTTCCAGGGAATACAGGTTCAGGAACCTCAAGCGCTCCCAGTAATTGAGGTGTTTTATCTCCGTTATGCGCGCCGTGAAGGTTCTCTGTACATTTTCTAGGTCAGCAATTTCACCTGCCTTGAAAGGTGCTGTTAGTGTGCAGCAATATTCCAGCCTAGATAGAACAAGTGACCTGAAGAGTGTCATCATGGGCTTGGCCTCCCTAGTTTTGAAGGTTCTCATTATCCATCCTGTCACTTTTCTAGCAGATGCGATTGATACAATGTTATGGTCCTTGAAGGTGAGATCCTCCGACATGATCACTCCCAGGTCTTTGACGTTGGTGTTTCGCTCTATTTTGTGGCCAGAATTTGTTTTGTACTCTGATGAAGATTTAATTTCCTCGTGTTTACCATATCTGAGTAATGAAATTTCTCATCGTTGAACTTCATATTGTTTTCTGCAGCCCACTGAAAGATTTGGTTGATGTCCGCCTGGAGCCTTGCAGTGTCTGCAATGGAAGACACTGTCATGCAGATTCGGGTGTCATCTGCAAAGGAAGACACGGTGCTGTGGCTGACATCCTTGTCTATGTCAGATATGAGGATGAGGAACAAGATGGGAGCTAGTACTGTGCCTTGTGGAACAGAGCTTTTCACCGTAGCTGCCTCGGACTTTACTCTGTTGACTACTACTCTATGTGTTCTGTTAGTGAGGAAATTATAGATCCATCGACCGACTTTTCCTGTTATTCCTTTAGCACGCATTTTGTGCGCTATTACGCCATGGTCACACTTGTCGAAGGCTTTTGCAAAGTCTGTATATATTACATCTGCATTCTTTTTGTCTTCTAGAGCATCCAGGACCTTGTCATAGTGGTCCAGTAGTTGGGACGGACAGGAGCGACCTGCTCTAGGTGAACCTGGACAACAGGTGTAAGGAAACAATCCCAATATTTTCACCCTTGCCGAGGATCGAACCACGAACACTCAGTGTGTGAAGCAACAGCGTTGCCTGCCAGGCCACGGGACACAGCGTATTTTTTTTCTTGGTAATATTTAGGCCATAGGTTGTCTGTAATTTATTTGAGCTCTCAGGTAGTCCCTGGCATTAGGCCTGGCCTTTGTATTTACATGAGGACTACGTGAGATGTGGGGAGTACAGGTATCCCTTAGCTCGATCTCTATTGCACTCAGCTGACACACGGTGGCCCCAGGGTTCTGAAGACATTACGACGTTTTCGTAAGACACCTGGTGTCACTGTTCCCCTAGCAGAAAAAATAGGTACCTGAGTGTTAGTGGACTGGTGTGGGTCACATCCTGGGTGTTAGGGACTGGTGGGGTCCATCCTGGGTTTTAGTGGACGGGTGTGGGTCGCATCCTGGGTGTTAGTGGATGGTGTGGGTCACATCCTGGGTGTTAGTGGACTGGTGTGGGTCGTCCTGGGTGTTAGTGGACGGGTGTGGGTCACATCCTGGGTGTTAGTGGACTGGTGTGGGTCACATCCTGGGTGTAGTGGACTGGTGTGGGTCGCATCCTGGGGGGTTAGTGGACTGGTGTGGGTCACATCCTGGTGTTAGTGGACTGGTGTGGGTCACAACCTGGGTGTTAGTGGACTGGTGTGGGTCGCATCCTGGGTGTTAGTGGACTGGTGTGGGTCACAACCTGGGTGTTAGTGGACTGGTGTGGGTCACATCCTGGGTGTTAGTGGACTGGTGTGGGTCACATCCTGGGTGTTAGTGGAAGGGTGGGGGTCACATCCTGGGTGTTAGTGAAGGGGTTTGTGGGTCACATCCTGGGTGTAGTGGAGGGGTGTGGGTCACATCCTGAGTATTATTTGGACTGGTGTGGGTCACACCCGGGGTGCTAGTGGACTGGTTGTGGGTCACATCCTGAGTTTAGTGGACTGGTGGGGGTCGCATCCTGGGTGTTAGTGGACTGGTGTGGGTCACATCCTGGGTGCTAGTGGACGGGGTTGTGGGTCACTCCTAGTGTTAGGGGAAATGGTGGGGTCACATCCCGAGTGTAGTGGACGGGTGTGGGTCACATCCTGGGTGTTAGTGGACTGGTGTGGGTCACATCCTGGGTGTTAGGGAAAGGGTGTGGGTAAACATCCTGGGTGTTAGTGGACGGGTGTGGGTCACATCCTGGGTGCTAGTGGACTGGTGTGGTCAAATCCTGAGTGTTAGTGGATGGTGGGGGGTCACATCCTGGGTGCTAGGGACTGGTGTGGGTCACATCCTGAGTGTTAGTGGACTGGTGTGGGTCGCATCCTGGGTGTTAGTGTCTGGTGTGGGTCACATCCTGGGTGTTAGGGGACGGGTGTGGGTCACTTTCCTGGGTGTTGTGGACGGTGGGGGTCACACCCTGAGTGTAGTGAACCTGTGTGGATCAATCTTGGGTGTTAGTGGACTGGTGGGGTCACATCCTGGGTGTTAGTGGACTGGTGTGGGTACATCCTGGGTGTTAGTGGACGGGTGTGGGTCACATCCGGGGTGTTAGGGGACTGGTGTGGGTCACATCCTGGGTGTTAGTGGAGGGTGTGGGTCACATCCGGGGTTTGTTAGTGGACGGGTGTGGGGTCACCCCTGGGTGTTAGGGGCCCTGGTTTTGTGGGTCACATCCTGAGTGTTAGTGGACTGGTGTGGGTCACATCCTGGTGTTAGTAGACGGTGTGGGTCACACCCTGAGTGTTAGTGGAATGGTGTGGGTCACATCCTGGGTGTTAGTGGACAGGTGTGGGTCACATCCTGGGTGTTAGTGGACTGGTGTGGGTCACATCCTGAGTGTTAGTGAACTGGTGTGGGTCACATCTTGGGTGTTAGTGGACTGGTGTGGGTCACATCCTGGGTGTTAGTGGACTGGTGTGGGTCACATCCTGGGTGTTAGTGGACGGGTGTGGGTCACATCCTGGGTGTTAGTGGACTGGTGTGGGTCACATCCTGGGTGTTAGTGGACTGGTGTGGGTCACATCCTGGGTGTTAGTGGACGGGTGGGGGTCACATCCTAGGTGTTAGTGGACTGGTGTGGGTCACATCCTGGGTGTAGTGGTCTGGTGTGGGTCACATCCGGGGTGTTAGTGGCTGGTGTGGGTCACATCCTGAGTGTTAGTGGACTGGTGTGGGTCACATCCTGGGTGTTAGTGGACTGGTGTGGGTCACATCCTGATTATTAGGGGAAATGGTGTGGGTCACATCCTGTTGTGTTAGTGGACTGGTGTGGGTCACATCCTGGGTGTTAGTGGACTGGTTGGGTCACATCCTGAGTGTTAGTGAAATGGTGTGGGTCACATCTTGGGTGTTAGTGGACTGGTGTGGGTCACATCCTGGGTGTTAGTGGACTGGTGTGGGTCACACCCGGGGTGTTAGGGGACGGGTGTGGGTCACATCCTGGGTGTTAGGGGACTGGTGTGGGTCACATCCTGGGTGTTAGTGGACGGGTGTGGGTCCCATCCTGGGTGTTAGTTTGACGGTGTGGGTCACATCCTGGGTGTTAGTGGACTGGTGTGGGTCACACCTGGGTGTTAGTGGATGGTGTGGGTCACATCCTGGGTGTTAGTGGACTGGTTGTGGGTCACATCCTGGGACAAAAATTAACCTAATTTGCGGAAATTTGCTGTACATAACAAGGAACTTTCTATATAGTAGTATGTCATAGGGTCAGCTAGGGTTCTGTATAAGTTGTGTCGGGTACGGGTAGTAATAAATATTATTATTATTATTATTATTATTATTATTATTATTATTATTATTATTGTTATTATTATTATTATTATTATTATTATTATTATTTATTATTATTATTATTATTAATATTATTATTATTGTTATTTTATTATTATTATTATTTTTTATTATTATTATTATTATTATTATTATTATTATTATTTTTGTTATTTTTAAATTATATTATTTTTAATTATTATTATCAATATTACTGAGTTTACCTGGAGAGCGTTTCGGGGGTTTTCAACGCCCCGCCCCCCGTCTGTGACCAGGCCTCCTGGTGGATCAGACCCTGATCAACCAGGCTGTTGCTGCTGGCTACACGAAAACCCAACGTACGAGCCACACCCCGGCTGATCAGGAACTGACTTTAGGTGCTTGTCCAGTGCCAGCTTGAAGACTGCCAGGGGTCTGTTTGGTAATCCCCCTTATGTGTGCTGGGAGGCAGTTGAACAGTCTCGGGCCCCCGACACTTATTGTATGGTCTCTTAACGTGCTAGTGACACCCCTGCTTTCATTGGGGGGATGGTGCATCGTCTGCCCCAAATCTTTTGCTTTCATAGTGAGTGATTTTTCGTGTGCAAGTTCGGTACTAGTCCCTCTAGGATTTTCCAGGTGATATAATTATGTATCTCTCCCTCCTGCGTTCCAGGAATACAGGTTTAGGAACCTCAAGCGCTCCCAGTAATTGAGGTGTTTTATCTCCGTTATGCGCGCCGTGAAGGTTCTCTGTACATTTTCTAGGTCGGCAATTTCACCTGCCTTGAAAGGTGCTGTTAGTGTGCAGCAATATTCCAGCCTAGATAGAACAAGTGACCTGAAGAGTGTCATCATGGGCTTGGCCTCCCTAGTTTTGAAGGTTCTCATTATCCATCCTGTGAGGAGTGTCAGCACACAGTCCTGCTGTGTGAGGAGTGTCAGAACACAGTCCTGCTGTGTGAGGAGTGTCAGAACACAGTCCTGCTGTGTGAGGAGTTTTCAGCACACAGTCCTGCTGTGTGAGGAGTGTCAGCACACAGTCCTGCTCTGTGAGGAGTGTCAGCACACAGTCCTGCTCTGTGAGGAGTGTCAGCACACAGTCCTGCTGTGTGAGGAGTGTCAGAACACAGTCCTGCTGTGTGAGGAGTGTCAGCACACAGTCCTGCTGTGTGAGGAGTGTCAGCACACAGTCCTGCTGTGTGAGGAGTGTCAGCACACAGTCTGCTGTGTGAGGGGTGTCAGCACACAGTCCTGCTCTGTGAGGAGTGTCAGCCCCACAGTCCTGCTGTGTGAGGAGTGTCAGCACACAGTCCTGCTGTGTTGAGGAGTGTCAGCACACAGTCTGCTGTGTGGGAGTGTCAGCACACAGTTCCTGCTGTGTGAGGAGTGTCAGCACACAGTCCTGCTGTGTGAGGAGTGTCAGCACACAGTCCTGCTGTGTGAGGAGTGTCAGCACACAGTCCTGCTGTGTGTGAGGAGTGTCAGCACACAGTCCTGCTGTGTGAGGAGTGTCAGAACACAGTCCTGCTGTGTAGAGGGTTCAGCCACAGTCCTGCGTGTGAGGAAGGGGTCAGCACACAGTCCTGCTGTGTGAGGAGTGTCAGCACACAGTCCTGCTCTGTGAGGGGTGGTCAGCACACAGTCCTGCTGTGTGAGGGGGTGTCAGAACACAGTCCTGCTGTGTGAGGAGTGTCAAACACACAGTCCTGCTCGTGTGGACTGTCAGATCACAGTCCTGCTCTGTGTGGACTGTCAGATCACAGTCCTGCTGGTAGGAGTGTAAAAACACAGTCCGCTCTGTGTGGACTGTCAGATCACAGTCCTGCTCTGTGTGGACTGTCAGATCACAGTCCTGCTGTTTTGAGGAGTGTCAGAACACAGTCCTGCTCTGTGTGGACTGTCAGATCACAGTCCTGCTCTGTGTGGACTGTCAGATCACAGTCCTGCTCTGTGTGGACTGTCAGATCACAGTCCTGCTGTGTGAGGAGTTGTCAGAACACAGTCCTGCTCTGTGTGGACTGTCAGATCACAGTCCTGCTCTGTGTGGACTGTCAGATCACAGTCCTGCTCTGGGGACTGTCAGATCCAGTCCTGCCTGTGTGGACTGTCAGATCACAGTCTGCTCTGTGTGGACTGTCAGATCACAGTCCTGCTCTGCGAGGACTGTCAGTTCACAGTCCTGCTCTGTGTGGACTGTCAGATCACAGTCCTGCTCTGTGTGGACTGTCAGTTCACAGTCCTGCTCTTTGATGATTGTCAGATCACAGTCGTGCTATGTGGGGACTGTCAGATCACAGTCCTGCTCTCTGAGGACTGTCAGATCACAGTCCTTCTCTGTGTGATGTGTCAGATCACAGTTCTGCTCTGTGAGGACTGTCAGGTCACAGTCCTGCTCTGTGACGACTGTTAGATCACATTCCTACTCTGTTGTGATTGCCAGATCACAGTCATGCTTTTTGAAGGTTCTCAGATCACAGTCCTGCTCTGTGAGGACTGTCAGCTCACAGTCCTGCTTCGTGAGAACTGTCAGGTCACTGTCCTGCTCTGTAAGGACTGTCAGCTCACAGTCCTGCTTCGTGAGAACTGTCAGGTCACAGTCCTGCTTCGTGAGAACTGTCAGGTCACAGTCCTGCTCTGTGAGGACTGTCGGGTCACAGTCCTGCTCTGTGAGGACTGTCGGGTCACAGTCCTGCTCTGTAATGACTGTCAGATCACAGTCATGCTCTGTGAGGACTGTCAGGTCACAGTCCTGCTCTGTGAGCACTGTAGATCACAGTCCTGCTTTGTGAGGACTGTCAGACCACAGTCCTGCTCTGTGAAGACTGTCAGCTCACAGTCCTGCTCTGTGAGGACTGTCTGCTCACAGTCCTGCTCTGTGAGGACTGTCTGCTCACAGTCCTGCTCTGGAAGGACTGTCTGCTTACAGTCATGCTCTGGAAGGACTGTCAGCTCACAGTCCTGCTCTGTGAGGACTGTCAGCTCACATTCCTGCTCTGTGAGGACTGTCAGCTCACAGTTCTGCTCTGTGAGGACTGTCTGCTCACAGTCCTGCTCTGGAAGGACTGTCAGCTCACAGTCCTGTTCCGTAATGACTGTCGGCTCACAGTCCTGCTCTGGAAGGACTGTCAGATCACAGTCCTGCTCTGAAAGGTCTGTCAGATCACAGTCCTGCTCTGAAAGGCTGTCAGATCACAGTCCTGCTCTGGAAGGTCTGTCAGATCACAGTCCTGCTCTGGAAGGACTGTCAGCTCACAGTCCTGCTCTGGAAGGACTGTCAGCTCACAGTCCTGCTCTGGAAGGTCTGTCAAGATCACAGTCCTGCTCTGGAAGGACTGTCAGATCACAGTCCTGCTCTGGAGGACGTGTCAGATCACAGTCCTGTCTGGAAGTCTGTCAGATCACAGTCCTGCTCTGGAAGGTCTGTCAGCTCACAGTCCTGCTCTGGAAGGTCTGTCAGATCACAGTCCTGCTCTGGAAGGACTGTCAGCTCACAGTCCTGCTCTGGAAGGACTGTCAGCTCACAGTCCTGCTCTGGAAGGGCTGTCAGATCACAGTCCTGCTCTGGAAGGACTGTCAGATCACAGTCCTGCTCTGGAAGGTCTGTCAGATCAGTCCTGCTCTGGAAGGACTGTCAGCTCACAGTCCTGCTCTGGAAGGACTGTCAGATCACAGTCCTGATCTGGAAGGACTGTCAGATCACAGTCCTGATCTGGAAGGACTGTCAGATCACAGTCCTGCTCTGGAAGGACTGTCAGCTCACAGTCCTGCTCTGGAAGGACTGTCAGATCACAGTCCTGCTCTGAAAGGTCTGTCAGATCACAGTCCTGCTCTGGAAGGTCTGTCAGATCACAGTCCTGCTCTGGAAGGACTGTCAGCTCACAGTCCTGCTCTGGAAGGACTGTCAGCTCACAGTCCTGCTCTGGAAGGACTGTCAGATCACAGTCCTGCTCTGGAAGGTCTGTCAGATCAGTCCTGCTCTGGAAGGACTGTCAGCTCACAGTCCTGCTCTGGAAGGACTGTCAGGTCACAGTCCTGATCTGGAAGGACTGTCAGATCACAGTCCTGATCTGGAAGGACTGTCAGCTCACAGTCCTGCTCTGGAAGGACTGTCAGCTCACAGTCCTGCTCTGGAAGGACTGTCAGATCACAGTCCTGCTCTGGAAGGACTGTCAGCTCACAGTCCTGCTCTGGAAGGACTGTCAGATCACAGTCCTGCACTGAAAGGTCTGTCAGATCACAGTCCTGCTCTGAAAGGTCTGTCAGATCACAGTCCTGCTCTGGAAGGTCTGTCAGATCACAGTCCTGCTCTGGAAGGACTGTCAGCTCACAGTCCTGCTCTGGAAGGACTGCCAGCTCACAGTCCTGCTCTGGAAGGGCTGTCAGATCACAGTCCTGCTCTGGAAGGACTGTCAGATCACAGTCCTGCTCTGGAAGGTCTGTCAGATCACAGTCCTGCTCTGGAAGGACTGTCAGCTCACAGTCCTGCTCTGGAATTACTGTCAGATCACAGTCCTGCTCTGGAAGGACTGTCAGATCACAGTCCTGCTCTGGAAGGTCTGTCAGATCACAGTCCTGCTCTGGAAGGACTGTCAGATCACAGTCCTGCTATGGAAGGACTGTCAGATCACAGTCCTGCTCTGGAAGGACTGTCAGATCACAGTCCTGCTCTGGAAGGACTGTCAGATCACAGTCTTGCTCTGGAAGGACTGTCAGATCACAGTCCTGCTCTGGAAGGACTGTCAGATCACAGTCCTGCTCTGGAAGGACTGTCAGATCGCAGTCTTGCTCTGGAAGGACTGTCAGCTCACAGTCCTGCTCTGGAAGGACTGTCAGATCACAGTCCTGCTCTGGAAGGACTGTCAGATCACAGTCCTGCTCTGGAAGGTCTGTCAGATCACAGTCCTGCTCTGTAATAACTGTCGGCTCACAGTCACTCTCACCAGACTCCCCGCTGAAAGTCCCTCTCCCACACTCTACCCGGTCCACCCTATTTTCCAACAGTTTTCTCCAAAAGGGCATTAAGCATAGGCCTAATTACTTTTTACCACATTGGCTTTATTCAAATATACATCGCCTAGATATTTATGACTTAAATTGGGACGGTCATGGACAGCAAAAATTAGTGAGATAATTTTCGGGTGTAAACGTAAACGGGGTGTTTCATAATGATTAACCCGATTTTAAGGCAGAACTGCATTGAAATTAGGTCCATTATTTTTAAACGTGGTGTTTCAAAATGATGAACCCAGTTTTAACGCAGAACTGCTTTGAAATTAGGTCTATTTTTTAAACGGGGTGTTTCAAAATTATGGACCCAATTTTAAGGCAGAACTGCATTGAAATTAGGTCCATTACTTTTAAACGGGATGTTTCAAAATTATGGACCCGATTTTAAGGCAGAACTGCATTGAAATTAGGTCTATATTTTTAAACACTGTGTATTGTGTTGATGTTGACAAGGCAGTGTTGTGGGGCCCCCGGGTCCCTGTGCTGGGGATTTTGTGCACTTGGGACCCCTTGGGAACCCTCTGGGGGACTTTTGGGGTGATCTTTTGGGAATTTTTTGGAAGTTTTGGTGATTTGTGGGGGGAGTTTTAGGGATTTTTGGGGGAGAGGGAATGTTTTAGGGATTTTTGAATAGTTTTTGAGGAGTTTATCTATTTTTTTAAAGTTTTGGGTAGTTTTTCGGATTTTGTGAATTCTGGGGGATTTTTTGGGATTTTGATGGATTTTGAAGATTTTGGGGATTATTTAGGAGGAATTTCTAGGGTTTTGGGGGATTTTTTTAGACTTTCTGGGACTTGGATGTCTGGAAAGACTGTTGGACTTCCTTGGGAGAATTTTGGGGGACTTTTGGAATTTCTGAAGGACTTTTTGGGGACTTTTTTTGGCTTTCTGGAAATTTATTGGATTTTTTGGGGGCCAATGGGACTTTCTGTGACGTTCTGTGACGTTCTGGGACGTTCTGGGACGTTCTTTACTTATTGGCACTTTCTGGGATTTTGGGTGACCTTTTGGGACTTTCTGGGATTTTATGCGATTTTGGGGACTTTTTGGGACTTTATGCAGTTTTGGGGACTTTCTGGAACTTTCTGGGAACCTTGGGACTTCCTAGGTCCTTCTGGGACTTTAGGGGAAATTCTGAAACCCTTTGGGACTTGCTGGGACCTCTTGGAAATCCCAATGGGCTCCAAATGTCCCAACAAGTCCCAATAAGTCCCAATACATTCCAATACGTCCTAATGAGTCTCACTACGTCCCAATACGTCCTAATGAGTCCCAAAACGTCCTAATAAGTCCCAATATGTCCCAATGCGTCTAATAATCTCAATACATCCCAGTATGTCCCAGTACGTCCCAATACGTCCTAATGAATCTCAATAAGTCCCAATACGTCCCAGTACGTTCTAAGGAGTCCCAATACCTCCCAGTACGTAATAATAAGTTCCAATACGTCCCAATACGTCCTAATGAGTCCCAACACATCCCAGAAAAATCCCAATTTGTCCCAGGACCTAAATAATTATCTTAGAAAAGAGGCCTAGTGTCAACATCTTGTCTTGCCCCACCAAACTAGGCCTACGCAAATTACTAATAACCAACATTATAAACATCTTTCATAGGCATAGGACGTGCAAATATTTCCAGCCTATTGGGAAAAACAAGCCTATCTGAAATAGGTGACATAAACATTGTTTTGAGTAGGCCTATTGCGTTATAACAGGCATACAATACAGCCTCTGACACTGCCAGTAGGCCTACAATAGAGCTACTGACAGTGTCAGTAATAGTACAAAGAACAGTGCTAGTAGGCCTATATAATACAAATTGTCAGCAGGCCTATAATAGTGCAAAGTGTCAGTAGGCCTATCATAATAAAAAGAAGTGGCAGTAGGCCTACAACATAACTACTGACAGTGTCAGTAGGCCTACATTAGTACAAAGAACAGTTTCAGTAGGCGTATAATAGTACAAAGTGCCAGTAGGCCTATAATACTACAAATAAGTGCCAATAGGCCTACAGTAGTACAAAGAACAGTGTCAGTAGGCCTAGAGTAGTACATAGAACAGTACCACATGGCCTAGAATAGTACAAAAACAGTGCCAGTAGGCCTACAACAGAGCCTAGGCCAGTGCCGAGAAAAGGTGTGAAATTCTCGATGCCTTTTCACGAGGTCAATAGGCCTAGCACTTGTGCCTAAATTTCAGCACTGCCAAAGAATTCACAGTTGGCCTAGGAAGGCCTACAAATTTTTTCTCAAATTTCAGAAAGTGAGGGAAAACTAGAGGCCTAAACTGACTTACACCAAAACAATTACGAATTATTAGTAGGCCTATTAAAAATTATTGTTAGGCCTAGTTCATGGTACTAATATCTAGCTACAATTATCTAGAAACATCTAGAACCTTCCAGAACGATCTAGAACTATACAGATCAATCTAGAGCCATCTTGAACCATCTAGAACCATCTAGATCCACCTAAATTTACCCATTTTTGCCCACCTGAACCACTGATCCATTTTAAAACCATTTAACCCTTTTCTAGCATAGAATCAATATTAGACATAGAAAAACAGCCATCTATTCCATCTGATCCACTAAAAACATTTTCCATCAGCCTCTGACACTAGAGCCATTAGACCATCAGACCCTTGCCCTTTAAATCCTAGGCCATTAAACCCAAAATATCAAAAACCATATGTCCAAAAATAGTGGTTAAAATTTTTTAGTTGTTACCCTTTTTAACATGACTGATTTTACCCTTTACAAATTTTATTATTGTTAATGGTAAAGGAAAAAACAGTGCATATTCAATTGCAAAACCATTGAAAAACGTAAGAAAACATAAATTTTTATAAAATAATTAGTACAAAACAGTAAAGTGGGTAAACTAAATTTACCGGCAAGGGGGACAGTTTCAAAAAATCCAGCTTATGTCTATCGGCATCCCAAGGGAAACTACATTTAAAAATAGAGGCAGTCAAAAATGGTGAGGTACTGGGAAGGCTCTCTACGATTACTTTTTAGGAAAGGAGGTATAATATTGGGTATATTGACTTTTGTCCAATTTTAGGCCTTACTCAGGTCGCTTACGATATTTTGCCAATTGACCTCTGGAAAAAGGCCCACGGGGGCAAAATATGATTTGCCCAAAACTGGTACTACTGGAACTCTCTGGGCATGATGCCCCTTTTGCCCAAAGGAAAATGAGTTGACCGACTGGACATCATCTGGGTTCCCTGGGGAAATTTTTGTCCAGGAAAATTGACCATATGGACAGGTCATCGGGGCACAGTATTTTGTCCGGAATATTTACAATCTGGACGGTCATCTGGTACTGGTACTTTTTCGGGGTTTATTAAACGCACTACAGGTACGGGTAATGATTTTGTAAAGGAAGTGAACATATACAGGTCGATCGGGGCTACTGATACTTTTGAAAGTGGGGACCACCTCTTTATATATTTTTAAATTGCCTACACAGGTATTGGGAAATAAAAACTTTTGCCCAGGGTGGTCCTCTAACAGGTCTCTGGGCTATGGTACTTTTTCAGGAAGTGAGTGACGGTACTGGAAGGTCGACTGGGTATGAGTGACTTTTGTCCGGGAAAGTGAGTGAGCTATGGACAGGCGATCTGGGTACTGGTGACTTTTGTCCAGGAAGTGATGACCGTATGGACAGGTCGTTTGGGGGTACTGAGTGCTTTTGCCCGGGAAAGGGTGAGTGAGGACTGGAAGGTCGATCTGGGTATGAGTGACTTTTGTCCAGGAAGTGAGTGGCGTAGGGACAGGTCATTGGGTATGAGTGCTTTTGTCCTGAAGATACTTGTCAAAATATTTTTGGGGTTTCCACACCTTACTAATATTTTTTTTTTCTAATATGTATATTAGTTTTGATGTTTTTGTTTTTTGGTTTAACTTTATTACTTACTTAAATAGGTTTACTTTACAACTTTATATACTAAGACAAAGTTAACAATAATCCTCATCCCGGGGGGACGCTTGTTTTTTGATTTTCAGAAATTTTTTTTAAATTTTTTTGTACCCTCCATTTTCCCCCCCCAAAAAAGGTTTAAAATTTCCCCAGGGGGTAATTTTTTCCCCAGTTTGGGAACCCGCTAAAATTTTTAGTTTCTGATTTTTAGAACTAGAATTAGATCAGTGGTTCCCCAAAAAGGGGGTAAATTTCCCCCCGGGGGTAATACCTTTGTAAGGGTTCACCCGGGAAAAAATTTTAGACCCCGTCGACCGGGAGTTGGGGTATACTTCCTGGAAAAAGTAAGTACCCAATGGATGTCCATACCTCACTTTCATTTGGGAAAAAATATAGTAAGGTGTGTCCCAGTAGCGTATTTCCGGGCAAAAGTCATCAGTAGCCCAGTGACCCTTTCCCTACGGTCACTCACTTCTGGAAAAGTCCTCAGTGCCCGGATGATTTTCCAGTACGGTACCACTTTCTGGACAAAATTTTTTTTAAGATATGTGTGGGTTCCCCACTTTTACAAAAGTTAGTAGCCCAAAGATCGACCCCGTCCCGTTTTGCGTATCATTCCTGGAAAAAGTCACTGTGCCCAAATTTGACCTGTATTGACACTATTCCCCGGAACCCAAAAATACCAGTACCAGACACCTTAAAAACCATTTTTTACTTCCCGGGGGAAAAATCCCCTAGTACCCCCGATCGACCGTTTAGTAGGTCACTATTCCTCAAAATCATCAGTAGAGATCGACCTTTAAAACCTAACCCCCTTCCTGGACAAAGACTCGACCCGTACCTTCCAGACCTCACTACTTCTGAGGTGCCTCTATTCCATGTCATTTACCCTTAGATACCGGGGTTTAAACATAAGTTTAGGGATTGTTTTGCCCTTGATATTGTTTTATTAAAACCTTTACGGTTTTTTTACATTATAATTTTTTTTTTTAAGATTTGGTTCTTTACTTTTCAATTTTTGCTAGGTTAGCAATAAAACTGAATTTCACGTTTTGCCATTTAACAATAATAAATTTTTTGTTTTAAGGGGGAACATCTTTATGTCATTTAAATTGGGGGAACAAACTAAAAAAGTTTTGGGGGCCATTTAGATACCCCAGAACCATTAGATACATCTAGAAAATCAAAACCCTTAACATTTAAATCCATTAGAACCATCTAATCCTCTTGACCATCTTGAACCCTTTGATCATCTAGAACCTCTAGACCATTAATCCATTAAACCTCTAGAAACAAAAAATTTTTTATCTATCTGCATCTAGAACCCCTAGATTTTAGATCATCTTGACCCCCTAGCCATTTGAACCTCTAGACCTCTACAGCCCTTAGAACCATCTAGAAACCTCTAATATTTATTCATCTTAACCTTTTAAACATCTAGAACCCCATCTAGATCCCTCTGGATCCATCTAGAACCATCTAGAACCATATAGATCCATCTAGATCAGGTAGAATCATTAAGAATAATCTAGATCCATCTAGAACCATCTAGACCATCTTAGCCATAAATATCCTTCTAGATCCATCTATTCCGTCTTGAACCATCTAGATCAATCTAGAGCCATTTAGATCCATCTAGAACCATCTAGATCCATCTAGATTCATCTAGAACCATCTAGATCCATCTAGAACCATCTATATCCAATTAGATCCATCTAGATCCCTCTAGAACCACATAGATCCATCTAGAAGCATATATATCCATTTAAATCCACCTAGAGCATCTAGATCCATCTTGAACTCTCTAGATCTATCTAGAACCATCTAGAACTATATAGATCTATCTAGATCCATCTAGAACTATCTAGAACCGTCTAGAACCATCTAGGTCCATGTAGATGCATCTCGAATCCTCTAGATCCATCTAGAACCAAGTTGATATATCTAGATACATCTATAGCCATCTAGAACCATCTAGAGCCATCTAGCTCCATCTAGATCCATCTAGAACCATCTAGAACCATATAGATCCATCTAGATCAGGTAGAATCATCTAGAATAATCTAGATCCATCTAGAACCATCTAGATCCATCTAGAACCATCTAGATCCGTCTAGAACCATCTAGACCGGTCTAGAACCATCTAGATCCATCTAGAGCCATAAATACCCTTCTAGATCCATCTATATCCGTCTTGAACCATCTAGATCCATCTAGAGCCATTTAGATCCATCTAGAACCATCTAGATCCATCTAGATTCATCTAGAACCATCTAGATCCATCTAGAACCATCTATATCCAATTAGATCCATCTAGATCCCTCTAGAACCATCTAGAACCACATAGATCCATCTAGAATAATCTAGAACCATATATATCCATTTAAATCCACCTAGAGCATCTAGATCCATCTTGAACTCTCTAGATCCATCTAGAACCATCTAGAACTATATAGATCTATCTAGATCCATCTAGAACCATCTAGAACCGTCTAGAACCATCTAGGTCCATGTAGATGCATCTTGAACCCTCTAGATCCATCTAGAACCCTCTAGATCCATCTAGAACCATCTAGACCAATCTAGATCCATCTAGAACTATCTAGAACCATATAGATCTATCTAGATCCATCTAAAACCATCTAGATCCATGTAGATGCATCTTGAACCCTCTAGATCCATCTAGAACCATCTAGACCAATCTAGATCCATCTAGAACCATCTAGAACCATATAGATCCATCTAGATTAGGTAGAATCATTTAGAATAATCTAGATCCATCTAGAACCATCTAGATCCATCTAGAACCATCTAGATCTGTCTAGAACCATCTAGACCGTCTTGAACCATCTAGATCCATCTAGAGCCATTTAGATCCATCTAGAACCATCTAAAACTCTCTAAATCCATCTAGAAACATCTAGATCCATCTAGAACCATATAGATCCATCTAGATCCATCTAGAACCATTTAGATCCATCTAGATCCATCCTGAGCCATCTAGAATCATATATATCCATCTAGATCCAACTAGATCCATCTTTAACCATTTAGATCCATCTAGAGCCATTTAGATCCATCTAGAACCGTATAGAACTCTCTAGATCCATCTGGAACCATCTAGATAGATTTAGAACCATCTAGATCCATCTAGAACCATCTAGATCCATCTAGAACCATCTAGATCCAACTAGATCCACCTAGATCCCTCTAGAACCATCTAGAGCCACATAGATCCATCTAGAATCATCTAGAACCACATATATCCATTTAAATCCATCTAGATCCATCTAGATTCATCTAGACCCATCTTGAACCCTCTAGATCCATCTAGAACCATCTAGATTCCTCTAGATCCATCTAGAACCAATTTAGAACTATATAGATCTATCTAGATCCATCTATAACCATCTTGATCCATGTAGATGCATCTTGAAACCTCTAGATCAATCTAGAACCATCTAGAATCATATAGATCTATCTAGATCCATCTAGAACCATCTAGATCCATGTAGATGCATCTTAAACCCTCTAGATCCATCTAGAAACATCTAGATCCATCTAGATCTATCTATAGCCATCTAGACCAATCTAGAACCATCTAGAACCATCTAGAACCATCTAGATCCATCTAGATTCATCTAGAAAGATCTAGAACCATCTAGAACCATATAGATCCATCTAGATTAGGTAGAATCATTTAGAATAATCTAGGTCCGTCTAGAACCATCTAGATCCATCTAGATCCATATAGAACCATCTAGATCCGTCTAGGACCATCTAGACTGGTCTAGAACCATCTAGGTCCATCTAGAACCATAAATATCCTTCTAGATCCATCTATATCCGTCTTGAACCATCTAGATCCATCTAGAGCCATTTAGATCCATCTAGAACCATCTAGAACTCTCTAGATCCATGTAGAACATCTCGATCCATCTAGAACCATCTAGACCCATCTAGATCCATCTAGAACCATCTAGACTCATATAGATCCATTTAGATCCATCTAGATCCATCTTGAACCATCTAGATTCCTCTAGAGCCGTTTAGATCCATCTAGAACCATAGAGAACTCTCTAGATCCATCTAGAACCATCTAGATCCATCTAGAAACATATAGAACCATCTAGAAACATCCAAAATCTTTCAGAACAATCTAGAAGTATACAGATCCATCTAGATGCAACTAGAACCACCTAGAAAATCTGCAGTCATATAGAACCATCTAGAGTAATCTAGAACCATCTACAATCGTCTACAACCATCTAGATCCATTTAGAAATATCTAGATCAAGAACAATCTAGATTCATCTAGAATTATTTAGAACCAAATTGATCCATCTAGAACCATCTAGAATAATCTAGAGTCATATAGATCTACCTAGATCCATCTAAAACCATCTAGAACTATATAGATACATCTAGATCATCTAGATCCATCTAGAATAATCTAGGCCCATCTAGAAAGATCTAGATCCATCTTGAACCATCTAGACCCATCTAGAACCATCTAAATCTATTTAGATTCATCTTGAATCATCTAGATCCATCTAGATCCATCTAGTACCATCTAGATACATCTTGAACCATCTAGAGCTATCTAGATTCATCTAGAACCATCTAGATCCATCTAGATGCATCTAGAACCATCTAGATACATCTAGAACCATATAGAACCATCTAGAAACATCCAAAATCTTCCAGAACAATCTAGAACTGCACAGATCCTTCTAGATGCAACTAGAACCACCTAGAAAATCTGCAGTCATATAGAACCACCTAGAGTAATCTAGAACCTTCTACAGTCATCTACAACCATCTAGATCCATTTAGAAATATCTAGATCAAGAACAGTCTAGATCCATCTAGAATTATTTAGAACCAAATTGATCCATCTAGAACCATCTAGAATAATCAAGAACCATCCATCATCTAGAACATCTAGAATTATCTAAAATAATCAAGAATCATATAGAATAATCTAGAACCATCTAAAATAATCTAGAAGATCTGGAACATCTAGAACTATCCAGAATCATCCAATACCATCTAGAATCAATTGGAACCATCTAGAACTATCTAGAACCGTCTACAAACATCCAGAACCATCTAGAATAATCTGGAATTATCAAGAATAATTTACAAGTTTCTAGAGCTATCTAGAATAATTCAAAGCCATCTAGAATAATCTAGAACCATCTAGAATAATCTAGAACCATTTGGAATAATTTAGAACTATCTAGAACAATCTAGGCCAACTAGAATAACCTAGAACCATCTAGAGTCACCTAGAATAATCTAGAACCTTCTAGAACCATCTAGAATAATTTAGAATAATATAGAACCAGCAGAACCTACTAGAACCATCTAAAATAATCTAGAGCCATCTAGAGTAAACTGTTATATCTAGAACCTTCTAGAACAATATTAAACTATCTAGAATAATCTAGAACTATATAGGACAATCTAGAATCATCTAGAATAATCAAGAGCCGTCTATAATCATCTAGAAAAATACAGAACCTTCCAGAACATACAGAACCATCTAGAATAATCTGGAACCTTCTAGAACCTTCTGCAACCATATTGAGCATCTAGAATAATCTAGAATAATCAAGAACCTCCAAGAGCAATCTAGATTCATCTAGAACCATATAGAGTAATCTACCATCATTTAGAACCAATTAGAACCATCTTGAACCATCTAGAACAATCTAGAACTGTCTATAACCATCTAGAATTATCTAGAACAGTCTAAAATTATTTAGAACCATCTGGAATAATCTAGAGCCATCTAGAATCATGTAGAACCATTCATATAAATCTAGAACCATTTTGAACCATCTAGAACCATCCACAACAATCTAGAGCCATATAGAACTATTTAGAAACATCTGGAACCATCTAGAATAATCTAGAACCATCTAGAACTATATAGAACCATCTAATATAAAGACACAAAAACATTTAAGATAAATTTGTTTAGTAAAAATAGATCAGTGGAGGGATAACTATATTATTATTATTATTATTATTATTATTATTATTATTATTAATATTGTTATTATAATTGTAATTAATATGATTATTGTTATTATTATTATTATTATTATTATTATTATTATTATTACAGTGGAACCTCGGTTATCGTTTGCTCTGGTTTTCTTCGAATTCGGTTTTCGGCTACTTTTTTCGTGGAAATTTAGTTCCAGTTTCCTTCACCAACTCGGTTTTCGTCCACTGTACTGAATGTGTCCGCCGGAGCCCACACAAAACAGTCAGTCTGGCTTTGTTTCTCATCGAGTGACCATTACCCTGCCCATTCATGCGAAACATTTCATAATAATCCATTGTTTCTTGTATTTGTTTATTGAGTGCAACTGCTAAATAAGCCACCGCAGGGCCAAGGAAAGTTCCAACTGCCAGCCCTTTGATAAAGAAGGGGAGAAACACAATAGAATTCAAGAAAGAACTCGTAGCAAAGTACAGGGTTGGATGTGAGTGGCCAGGCTGTGGAAGAGTTGGTGGACGACCACAGTGAAGAGCTAACCACTGAAGAGCTGCGACACTTTCAGCTGGAGCAGCAACAGATCACAGCTGAGGAAATTGCTACAGAGAAGGAAGAGAGAGGGAAGAATGTGCATTCTTCAGTGATCAAGGACATGTGTGCAAGGTGGAGTGAGTTGCAAAGTTTTGTGGAGAAATATCACCCTAACAAAGCTATTGCAAGTCATGTCTGCAATATGTTCAATGATAAAGGGCTCTGGTGGCTAACACTCACTC
Source organism: Cherax quadricarinatus (assembly GCF_026875155.1). Classification (NCBI taxonomy): domain Eukaryota; kingdom Metazoa; phylum Arthropoda; class Malacostraca; order Decapoda; family Parastacidae; genus Cherax; species Cherax quadricarinatus. Next base: position 16,085,066 of record NC_069471.1, on the reverse strand, counting down.
TCGCTTCACACAGTGAGAGCCTGGGTTCGATTCCCAGCCAGAGTAGAAACATTGGGTGTGTTTCTTTCCACCTATTGTCTATGTTCACCATCAGTACAATGGGTACCTGGGTGTTAGTCGACTGGTGTGGGTTGCATCCTGGGACACTGACCTAATTTGCCCGACATGCAGAGCAAAACAATGGGATTTCTACATAGTAGTATGTCATTGTTGTCAGCTAGGCCTGTATACCTTGTACATGTACTTATAGTAAAATAAAAAGACAAAAGATAATGCTTAGTCCCATTTCAGGCAAATCTTAAAGAGATGCCAGAAATGGACCTCTCTGAACAGATTTTTTGTGCAACAGGGGGCCCAATGACTCTCAAGCTGGTCCTAGTGCCAGTAAAAGACAAAGAAAGGAAATAACCCCAGATAGGGACTTGATACCTGAAGTCCTTATGGATGGGGATTCCCTTCCAGGTATTCCAATCAATAATCTTTCCTCCTCCTCTTCCTCCTTACCGTCTTCCATACGCCAACACGAGTCTTCGGTAAAAGTGATGTTAAATGTTCATTTATCCATTTCATTAGTCCTTTATATTTACTTCTCATTGTTTTCTGTACGTAAAACTATAGTTATTCTCTATAAAATGTAGTTTCTGTTAATATTTTTGGGAGTGTGGAACGGATTAATTGGATTTACATTATTTCTTATGGGAAATATTGCTTCAGTTTTCGTCAGATTTTCTGGAACGAATTAATGACGAAAACCGAGGTTCCACTGTATTATTGACATTGTTGTTATTATTATTATTATTATTATTATTATTGTTATTATTGATATTATTATTTTATTATAATTATTATTTTTGTTATTATTATTATAATTATTATTGTTGCAATTATTATTATTATTATTATTATTATTATTATTGTTATTAATATTATTATTATTATTATAACAGGGTAAATTGTAAATGTAATTGTTAATGTTTCTGTTTAGTAAATGCTGTTTTTTCCTTGTTATTGTTGCTGTCTGCACTCTTCACACTGCCATCTGCGCTGTTTACACTGCTGTCTGTACTATCAACACTGCCATAGTTTCTGTCTGTGCTGTCCACACTGCTGTCTGCGCTGTCCACACTGCTGTCTGCGCTGTCCACACTGCTGTCTGTGCTGTTTACACTACTGTCTGTGCTCTCTATGCTGCTGTAGTTGCTGTCTGCGCAGTCCTCCTCTGTCAGGATGACATCCCTGCAGACCCTGCTGCCCCTGCAGCAGGCAGCAGGGGCCCCGCTGCATGCGTCAGCGTAGACCTGCGGGGCTCTAGCTCCAGAGACATCCGGTAGAGTGCATCATCAGAGAGCAGCAGACTAGAGTCCAGCAAGTAGGCTCTGACTCGTGGGTTCAGCTCTATCTTGTACGGTGTCTGCTGGAAGTGGCGGATCTCGCGGATAACATGCGCGATCTGTGGCAGAGCAAGCAGGGGTGAATATGCACAGTCTGTGCTGTAATCTGCACAATCTACTTCTTGTTACGTGAGTATGAGTCATAACAAGAACAATCTGGCCTAAAAGTGAGAAATCTGTGATATAATCTGTGCAACCTGTGCCACATGTGCAACCTGCACCATAGCCTGTACAACCTGTGCCGTAACCTGCACCATAATCTGCACAACCTGTGCCATAACCTGTGCAGTTTGTGGCATAAAATTCCTGTATATACAGCCAGGAATCGTCAAACCTGGTATATACAGTCATACAAAGCTAGTATATACAGTTCTACACAGCTGGTATATATAGTTCTATAAAGCTGGTATATACATTTCTATCAAGCTGGTATATACAGTCCTATAAAGCTGGTCTATACAGTCCTATAAAGCTAATACAGTCGACTCTCAACTAATGGCAGCATTAAGTAACGGCAATTTCATCTAACAGTGCTTTTTGCCGTAGAAAAAATGCCTTAACCAACGGCGAAAAACTTAACCAGCAATGTTTGTCTGGAACGTGTTGATGTGCCCGGAGCATGGCCTGAGCAGGCCCAGCCACTCCAAAAGTCAGTGTGCCATTGTTTACAAGCTGTTGCAGTCGGTTTCCACGTGTGCCTCCCATATATTTTGGATTATTCCACTATTTCTAGTGCTTGTAACTGCTAAATAAGCCACCATGAGTCCAAAGAAAGCTTCTAGTGCCAACCCTGTGTTAAAAAGAGTGAGAATTACTATGGAAATGAAGAAAGAGATCATTGAAAAATACGAGTGGAGTGCGTATGGCTGAGTTGGAAAGGCAATAAAACAAATTAAATTCAACCATCAGTACTATCTTGGCGAACAGACAGACAGTCAAGGAAGCTGTTGTTGTGAAAGATTCAAGTATGGTTTCAAAACGGAGACCACAAATAGCTGAAGAGGTAGAGAGACTGTTATCAGGTGATAGTGTTTCTCAGTCTATAATTTGTGAAAAGGTAAGGCAGTTGCATGATGATCTCATTAAGAAAATGCCTCAAAATAGTGCTGCTGCTGATGAATTTAAGGTCAGCAAAGGCTGGTTTGAGAGATTTAAGATTTGTAGTGGCATACACAGTGTGGTAAGGCAAGGTGAGGCAGGTAGTTCAGACAAAAATGTGGCTGAAAAATATGTGAAGAACTTTAAGGAATACATAGAGACTGACAACCTAAAACCTGAACAAGTGTTTAATTGTGACGAAACAGGCCTGTTTAGGAAGAAACTGCCAAACAGGACCTACATTACTCAGGAAGAAAAGGCACTCCCAGGACATAAGCCTGTGAAAGACAGGCTGACATTAATGTCGTGTAGTAATACTAGTGGTGATTGCAAAGTGAAGCTTTTATTGGTGCATCACTCTGAAACTCCCAGAGTGTTCAGAAAAACAATATCGTCAAGGGTAATTTGTGTGAGCTGTGGAGATCAAACAGTAAGGCACAGGTCACTAGGGTATTTTTCTTGGACTGGTTTTATGGTGTGTTTGGCCCCACTGTGACAAAACACTTCCAGGAAAAGAAATAGCCACTTAAGTGCCTCCTGGTAATGGACAATGCTCCTACTCATCCTCACGACTTGCAAGAAGAAATTGCAGGGGAGTTTAGCTTCGTTAAGGTGAAGTTTTTGCCTCCTAATACCACTCCTCTCCTCCAGCCCATGGACCAGCAGGTCATTTCAAACTTCAAAAAACTCTACACAAAAGCAGTGTTTCAAAAGTGCTTTGAAGTGACCTCAGACACTCAGTTGACTCTAAGAGATTTTGGAAAGATCACTTCAATATCCTCAGTTGTGTAAAGCTTATAGGGAAGGCTTGGGAGTGAGTGACTAAGAGGACCTTGAACTCTGCTTGGAGGAAACTGTGGCCAGAATGTGTAGAACAGAGGGATGTTGAAGGGTTTGGGGCTAACCCTCAGGAGGCTATGCCAGTAGTGGAAGCTATTGTGTCATTGGGGAAGTCCTTGGGGTTGAAGGTTTGTGGCGAGGATGTGGAAGAGTTGGTGCAGAACGACGAGGAAGAACTAACCGCTACAGACCTGCAAGAACTTCAGGAGCAACAGCAACAGATCACACCTCAAGAATGTTCTTCAGAGCAGAATGAAGAGAGACGGAGGAAGATGACTTCATCAAGGATTAGGGAAATGTGTTTAATGTTTACAAAGGTGCAAGCATTTATCGAAGAATTTTATCCTGTCACTGAAGTTGCAAGCTGCACTGGCAACATGTACAATAAAACTCTTGTGTCCCATTTTAGGGAAATCCTAAGGACACATGAGAAACAGAGCTCTAAGGACAGCTATTTTGTGCGACAGGGGTCCAGTGACTCTCAAGCTGGTCCTAGTGGCATTAAAAAACCAAGGAGGGAGGCAACCCCACCAGAGGACTTGGTACCTGAAGTCCTTCTGGGAGGGGATTCTCCTTGCAAGCAATAGACAATTCTGAATTTCCCTGCTGCTGGCACATCACTCATCAACAACTCCACAATAAAGGTAAGTAGCATTTAATTATTGTTTATTTTGCATGTCCCATTCCTTTCCATATAAGGAAACGTATATTCATGTAAAAAACTTTTTTTTATCAGGAACGGATTAATTTTATTTCCATTATTTCTTATGTGGAAAATTAACTCGACCAACGGCAAGCCCTCTGGAACGGATTAGTGCCATTGGTTGAGGGTCCACTGTATATACAGTCCTATAAAGCTGGCATATACAGTCCTATAAAGCTGGTGCATACAATCCTATAAAGGTGGTATATACAGTCCTATAAAGATGGTATATAAAGTCCCATAATGCTGGTACATAGTCCTGTAAAGCTGGTATATATTCCTATAAAGCTAATATATACAGTCCTATAAAGCTGGTATATACAGATCTATAAAGCAGGTATATACAGTGCTATAAAGCTGGTATGTAGTCTTATAAAGAATAAAACTAATATATATATAGTCTTATAAAGCTGGTATATAGTCCTGTAAAGCTAATATATACAGTCCTATAAAGCTGGTATATACAGTGCTATAAAGCTGGTATATACAGTCTTATAAAACTAATATATGCAATCCTATAAAGCTGGTATGTACATTCCTATAAAGCTAATATACACAGTCATAAGAAGCTGATATATACACTACTATAACGTTGGTATATACAATCCCATAAAGCTGGTACAAACAGTCCTATAAAGCTGGTATATACAGTCATATAAAGCAGGTATATACAGTCCAATTAAGATGGTATATACAGTTCTATAAAGCTAATGCATACAGCTCTATAGAGCTGGTATATACAATCCTTCTTCTTCTTTCAACACACCAGCAGTATCCCACTGAGGCGGGGTGGCCCAAAAGACCTTTTAAATTTAATAATATATACAGGAGAAGGGGTTACTAGCCCTCTGCTCTCGGCATTTTAGTCGCCTCTTATGACGCACATGACTTACGCAGGAAGAATTCTGTTCCACTTCCCCATGGAGAATATACAGTCCTATAAAGCGAATATATACAGCACTATAAAGCTGGTATATACAGTTCTATAAAGCTGGTATATACAGTCATATAAAACTGGTATAAACAATCATATCAAGCTGGTATATACAATTCTATAAAGCTGAAATATACAGTCCTATGAAGCTGGAATCTACAGTACTATAAATCTAGTATATATAGTTTTATAAAGCTGGTATATACAGCTCTGTAAAGCTAGAATATACAGTATTATAAAACTGGAATATACAGTACTGTAAAGCTGGAATATACAGTTCTATAAATCTGGTATATACAACTCTATAAAGCTGTAATATAGAGTCCTATAAATCTGGTATATACAGTCATATAAAGCTGGTATATACAGTCCCAATAAGCTGGTATATACAGTTCTATAAAGCTGGTATATACAGTCCTATAATGCTGTATATACAGTCCTATAAAGCTAATATATACAGTCATATAAAGCAGGTATATACAGTCCTATAAAAATGGTATATACATTCCTATAAAGTTGATATATACAGTCATATAAAGCTGGTATATAAAGTCCCATTATGCTGGTATATACATTTCTTAAAGCTGGTATATAGAGTCCTATAAAGCTGGTATATAGAGTACAATATGGCTGGTATATGCAGTACTATAAAGCTGGTATATACAGTCATATAAAGCTGGTATATACAGTACTATAAAGCTAGTAAAACTCATAAAAGCTGGTATGTACAGTACAATAAAGCTGGTATATACAGTCATATAAAGCTGGTATATACAGTACTATAAAGCTGGTATGTACAGTCATATGAAGCTGGTATTTACAGTCATATAAGACTGGTATATACAGATCTATAAAGCTGGTATATACAGTCATATAAGGCTGGTATATATAGATCTATAAAGCTGGTATATACAGTCCTACAAAGCTGGTATATACAGTCCCATTAAGCTGGAATATACAGTACTAAAAAGCTGGTATATACAGTGCTATAAAGCTGGTATATACAGTCATATAAAGCTTGTATATACAGTACTATAAAGCTGGTATATGCAGTTATATAAAGCTGGTTTATACAGTACTATAAAGCTGGTATATAGTCATATAAAGCTGGTATATACAGTCATATAAAGCTAGTATATACAGTCATATAAAGCTAGTATATACAGTACTATAAAACTGGTATATACAGTACTATAAAGCTGGTATATAGTCAAATAACGCTGGTATTTACAGTACTATAAAGCTGGTATATACAGTCATATAAAGCTGGCATATACAGTACTATAAAGCTGGTATATACAGTCATATAAAGCTGGTATATACAGTACTATAAAGCTGGTATATACAGTACTATAAAGCTGGTATATACAGTCATATAAAGCTGGTATATACAGTGCTATAAAACTGGTATATACAGTCCTATAAAACTGGTATATACAGTCATATAAAGCTGGTATATACAGTTATATAAAGCTAGTATATACAGTACTTTAAAAATGGTATATACACTCATATAAAGCTTGTATATACAGTACTATAATGCTGGTGTATAGTCATATAAAACTGGTATATGCAGTGCTATAAAGCTGGTATGTACAGTACTATAAAGCTGGTATATACAGTCATATAAAGCTGGTATATACAGTACTATAAAGCTGGTATATACAGTACTATAAAGCTGGTATATACAGTCATATAAAGCTGGTATATACAGTATATAAAGCTGGTATATACTTTCATATAAAGCTGGTATATACAGTCATATAAAGCTGGTATATGCAGTCTTATAAAGCTGGTATATACGGTCATGTAAACTGGTATATGCAGTACTATAAAGCTGGTATATACAGTCATATAAAGCTGGTATGTGCAGTACTATAAAGCTGGTATAAACAGTCATATAAAGTTGGTATATACAGTACTATAAAGCTGGTATATACTGTACTAAAAGCTGGTATATGCAGTACTACAAATCTGGTACATACAGTCAAATATAGCTGGTATATACGGTCATATAAAGCTGGTATATACAGTACTATAAAGCTGGTATATACAGTCACATAAAGCTGGTATGTACAGTACTATAAAGCTGGTATATACAGTCATATAAAGCTGGTATATACAGTACTATAAAGCTGGTACATACTGTACTACAAAGCTGGTATATACAGTACTATAAATCTGGTACATACAGTCAAATAAAGCTGGTATATACGGTAATATAAAGTTGGTATATACAGTACTATAAAGCTGGTATGTACAGTTTTATAAAGCTGGTATATACAGTACTCTAAAGCTGGTATATACAATCATATAAAGCTGGTATATACAGTAATACAAAGTTGGTATATACAGTACTATAAAGCTGGTATATTCAGTACTATAAAGCTGGTATATACAGTCATATAAAGCTGGTATATACAGTACTCTAAAGATGGTACATACAGTACTATAAAGCTGGTATATTCAGTACTATAAAGCTGGTATATGCAGTCATATAAAGCTGGTATATACAGTACTCTAAAGATGGTACATACAGTACTATAAAGCTGGTATATTAAGTACTATAAAGCTGGTATATACAGTCATATAAAGCTGGTATATACAGTCATATAAAGCTGGTATATGCAGCACTATAAAGCTAGTATATACAGTACTATAAAGCTGGTATATGCAGCACCATAAAGCTAGTATATACAGTACTATAAAGCTGGTATATGCAGCACTATAAAGCTAGTATATACAGTACTATAAAGCCGGTATATACAACACTATAAAGCTGGTATATGCAGCACTATAAAGCTAGTATATACAGTACTATAAAGCCGGTATATACAACACTATAAAGCTTTGGGATATGCAGCACTATAAAGCTAGTATATACAGTACTATAAAGCTGGTATATGCAGCACTATAAAGCTGGTATATGCAGCACTATAAAGCTAGTATATACAGTACTATAAAGCCGGTATAAACAAACACTAATAAACTGTTATATGCAGCACTATAAAGCTAGTTATACAGTACTATAAAGCTGGTACATACAACACTATAAAGCCGGTATATACAACACTATAAAGCTGGTATATGCAGCACTATAAAGCTAGTATATACAGTACTATAAAGCTGGTATATACAACACTATAAGCTGGTATATACAGTCATATAAAGCTGGTATATACAGTCATATAAAGCTGGTATATGCAGCACTATAAAGCTGGTATATGCAGCACTATAAAGCTAGTATATACAGTACTATAAAGCTGGTATATACAACACTATAAAGCTGGTATATACAGTCATATAAAGCTGGTATATACAGTCATATAAAGCTGGTATATGCAGCACTATAAAGCTGGTATATGCAGCACTATAAAGCTGGTATATACAGTACTATAAAGCTGGTATGTACAGCACTATTAAGCTGGTATATACAACACTATAAAGCTGGTATATGCAGCACTATAAAGCTGGTATATGCAGCACTATAAAGCTAGTATATACAGTACTATAAAGCTGGTATATACAGTCATATAAAGCTGGTATATACAACACTATAAAGCTGGATTACAGTATTATAGGTAATCAGTCATATAAAGCTGGTATATACACTCAATATACTACCTACCATCCTCATCTTAGAGAAGTTTAGTAAACCGTCTTCAGTAAAGTTAGGAGTGCCCTCTTCTATGAAGGAGAGGTCAGTCAGGTACATGCCCAGGTAGGGTATACAGGGCGGGTCACACCGGTGCAGGGCATCACGTAAACTGCGGAATCTACCGTCAGATGACACTAGAATTGAAGTTCTCCATGTTTGCCGATCTTTTTGGGGAGAGGAGGGTGGATGGTTTAGGGTTTTACTGAGGTTTAGTGGTGGTTTATGAAGGGTTTTTAGGTTGTGGTTTATTTTAGGTTTTTGTGTTAGTGGTTTATTGAAGGTTTTAGTGTTAGTGGTTTATTGAAGGTTTTAGTGTTAGTGGTTTATTGAAGGTTTTAGTGTTAGTGGTTTATTGAAGGTTTTAGTGTTAGTGGTTTATTGAGGTTTTAGTGTTAGTGGGTTTTTTGAAGGTTTTGTGTTAGTGGTTTATTTGAAATTTTAGTGTTGTGGTTATTGAGGTTTTAAAATTTTTAGTGGTGTTTATTGAAGTTTAGTGTTTGGTTTTATTGTTTGTTAAAAGTTTTATTTTTGGTTTAGTGGGTTTTTTGAAGTTTTGTATTGGTTAGTGGTTTATTGAAGGTTTTATGGTTTGGTTGTTAATGTGAGGATTTGTGTTAAAGGGGGTTTTTTGAAGGTTATGTGTTGGTTCTAGTGGTTTATGAAAATTTTATTTTTGGTTTTATGGTTTTATTGAAGGTTTCAATATTTTTTAGTGGTGTATTGATGTTTTAGTGTTGGTTTATTGTTTTTTGAAGGTTTTGTTTTTAGTGGTTTTTGAAGGTTTAGTGTTTTTTGGTTTATGAAGGTTTTAATGGGTTTGGGTTTTTGTGGTTTATTGAAGTTTTAGTTTTGATTTTTTGGTTTTGAAGAAGTTTTAATGTTGGTTTAGTGGTTTATTGAAGGTTTTAGTTTTGGTTTTTATGGTTTTTGAAGTTTTAGTTTTGATTTTTTGGTTTATTTTGAAGGTTTTTTTATGTTGGTTAGTGGTTTATTGAAGGTTTTAGTTTTGTTTTTTGTTTTTTGGGTTTATTTGGTTTAGAGGTTTATTGGGTTTTAGTGATTTTTTTTATTGAAGGTTTTTAGTTTGATTTTTTGGTTTATTGAAGGTTTTAATGTTGGTTTGTGGTTTATTTTAAGGTTTTATTTTGATTTTTTGGTTTATTGAAGGTTTTAGTTGTTTATGGTTTTTATTTGTTTTGGGATTTTAGAGTTTTAGTTTTTAGGAAAGGGTTTATTAGAAGATGTTTGAGTTTATTGAATTTTAATTTGGTTATTGAGAATTTTGAGTTTTAGTTTTTAATTTGGTTTATTGAGTTTTAATGTTTTTTAGGGTTTTATGAAATTTTAGTTTTGGAAATTAAAAATTTTGGTTGTTAATTAAGGGTTTTTTAGGTTAGTGTGTGTTATGGGAAATTTATGGTTTGTTGAATTTAAGGGAATTAAAACCCTTAGACATTCTCAGGTTTTCTCGTGAAAAACTAAACCGAAATTTCCCGGGAAATGAGCACAAACCTGAAAAATTATAGAGGAATTATACACCTTCAAATTAAGAGCCAATTATACACCTTGAGAATTTTGAAGCCAATTATACACCTAAGAATATAGACCTGTGAATTATAAGCCAATTACACACCTATAGAGTTATAGACCTGTGAATATAGAGCCAATTATACAACCTGGAAAATTATTGAGCCATTTATACACCTGAGAATTTATAGAAGCCAATTATACACCTGTGAATTATAGACCTGTGATTATAGAGCAATTACACTACCTTAGAGTTTATTAGGAACTGTGAATTATAGAGTCCAATTATACACATGAGATTTTAGTCTGCAAAATTATAGAGCCAACCTTACACCTGAGAATTATAGAGCCAATTATACATCTGACGAATTTATGACTGTGAATTATAGAGCAATTAGCACCACCTTAAGAGATATAGGACTGTGCAATTATTAGAGCCATTATACACCTGAGGAATTTATAGACTGTGTGAATTATAGAGCCATTACAACCTTAGAGTAATAGACTGTGATTAGAGAAGCCAATTATACACCTGGAATATAGACCTTGTGAATTTTAGAGCCAATTACACAAATTAGAGTATAGACTGTGAATTACAGGCCAAATTATACACTGAGCAATTATACGACTGTGATTTATAGAGCCAATTACACACATTAGAGTTATAGACCTGTGAATTACAGAGCCAATTATACACCTGAGAATTATAGACCTGTGAATTATAGAGCCAATTATACACCTGAGAATTATAGACCTGCGAATTATAGAGCCAATTATACACCTGACATTTATAGACCTGCAAATTATAGAGCCAACTATACAACTGAGAATTATAGAGCCAATTATACATCTGAGAATTATAGACCTGTGAATTATAGAGCCATTTAAAACACCTTAGAGTTATAGGTCTGTGAGATTATGAGCCAATTATACACCGAGAAATTATAGACTTGTGAATATATGAGCAATTACAACCTTAGAGTTATAGGACCTGTGGAATTTATAGAGCCAATTATATCACTGTGATTTATGTAGACCTGTGAATGTAAAAGCCAATTATACACCTGACGATGATAGACCTGTGAATTATAGAGCATTATACACCTGAGGATTATAGACCTGAAAATTAAGAGAACAAAACTATACACCTGAGAATTTTAGAACGTCAATTATACAACTGGAATTATAGAGCTGCAAATTATAGAGCCCAATTCAAAGCACTGGAGACTTATAGACTGCGAATTATAGAGCCAATATTACACCTGGTGAATATAGGGACTGCAAATTTATAGAGGCCAATTAAACACCTGAGAATTATAGACCTGCAAATTATAGAGCCAATTATACACCTGAGAATTATAGACTTGCAAATTACAGAGCCAATTATACATCTGTGAATTATAGACCTCCAAATTATAGAGCCAATTATACACCTGAGAATTATAGACCTTCAAATTATAGAGCCAATTATACACCTGGGAATTATAGACTTGCCAAAATTATAGAGCAACATTACACATGAGAATTATTGAGCATTGTGCATGAGAATTATAGAGCCAATTATACACTGAGGAACTTATGGTCCCTGCGAATTATAGAGCCAATTATACACCTGAGAATTATAGACTTGCAAATTATAGAGCCAATTATACACCTGAGAATTATAGACCTGCAAATTATAGAGCCAATTATATACCTGAGAGTTATAGACCTGCAAATTATAGAGCCAATTGTACACCTGCGAATTATAGACCTGCAAATTATAGAGCCAATTATTTACAACCTAGTGAATTATAGACTGCAATTTAAGAGACAATTGTACCACTGCGGTCTGCGAATTATAGACCTGCAAATTATAGAGGCAACTATACACCTGAGAATTAAAGAGCCAATTATACACCTGAGAATTATAGAGCTGCAAATTATAGAGCCAATTATACACCTGAGAATTATAGACCTGCAAATTATAAAGCCATAGAGCCAATTATATACCTGAGAATTATAGACCTGCAAATTATAGAGCCAATTATACACCTGAGAATTATAGACTTGCAAATTATAGAGCCAACTATACACCTGAGAATTATAGAGCCAATTATACACACGAGAATTATAGAGCTGTAAATTATAGAGCCAATTATACACCTGAGAATTTTATAGACCTGCAAATTATAGAGCCAATTATATACGTGAGAATTATAGACCTGTGAATTATAGAGCCAATTATACACCTTATAATTATAGACTTTCAAATTATAGAGCCAATTATACCCTTGAGAATTATACACCTGAAAATTATAGAGTCAATTATACACATGAGAATTATAGACCTGCAAACTATAGAGCCAACTTTACACCTGAGAATTATAGAGCCAATTATATACCTGAGAATTATAGAGCTGCAAATTACAGAGCCAATTATACACCTGAGAATTATAGACCTGTGAATTATAGGGCCAATCACACCTGAGAATTATAGAGCCAATTATACATCTGAAAATTATAGACCTGTGAATTATAGAGCGAATTATACACCTAAGAATTATTGAGTCAATTATACACCTGAGAATTATAGACCTGTGAATTATAGAGCCAATTATACATCTGAGAATTATAGACCTGTGAACTATAGAGCCAATTATACACCTGAGAATTACAGACCTGTGAATTATAGAGCAAATTATACACCTGAGAATTATAGACCTGTGAATTATAGAGCCAATTATACACCTGAAAATTATATACCATTTGAATTATAGAGCAAATTATACACCTGAGAATTATAGAGCCAATTATACACCTAAGAATTATAGACCTGTGAATTATAGAGCCAATTATACACCTGAGAATTATAGACCAGTTAATTATAGAGCCAATTATACACCTGAGAATTATAGACCTGTGAATTATAGAGCCAATTATACACCTGAGAATTACAGACCTGTGAATTATAGAGCCAATTATACGCCTGAGTATTATAGACGTAGTAATATAGAGCCAATTTATACACCTGAGAATTATAGAGCCAATTATACATCTGAGAATTATAGAGCTGTGAATTATAGAGCCAATTATGCACCTGAGAATTATAGACCTGTAAATTATATACATGTGAATTATAGAGCCAATTATACACCTGGGAATTATAGATCTGTGAATTATAGAGTCAATTATACACCTGAGAATTATACACCTGTGAATTATACACCTGTGAATTATAGAGCCAATTATACACCTGAGAATTATAGAACTCTGAGTAATAGAGCCAATTATACACCTTATAATTATAGAACTGTGAATTACAGACCAGAGAATTATACACCTGAGAATTATAGAGCCAATTATACACCTGAGAATTATAGAGCCAATTATACACCTGAGACTTATAGACCAGAGAATTATAGACCTGTGAGTTATAGAGCCAATTATACACCTGGACTATAGACCAGAGAATTATAGACCTGTGAGTTATAGAGCCAATTATACACTTGTGAATTATAAAAGTGAGAATTATAGACCTGACAATTATAGACCTTTGAATTATAGAGTCAATTATACTCCTGAGAATTTTAGAGCAAATTGTAAACATGGGAATTATAGACCCAGTTATAGGCATGTAAATTATATAGCCAATTATAGCCCGGAGAATTATAGAGCAATTATAGACCTGTGAGTTATAGAGCCAAATATAATCATGAAAATTATAGAGCATTGACAGATCTGTGAATTATAGAACAATTGTAGACCTGTAAATTATAGAGCCAGTTATAGTTCTGAGAATTATAGACAAAATTATAAACCTGGAAAATATATACCCAATTATGGTCAAGAAAATTATAGACCTGAGAATTATAGACCTGAAAATTATAGACTCAATTAAAATTTTGAGAATTATGGACCTAATTATGGATCTGAATTATAGAGCATTTGTAGACCCGTGAATTATAGAGCCAATTATAGGCCTATGAATTATAGACCTGTTAATTATAGAGTAAGTGTCTCAATTATAGATCAATTATTTTTTTTTTATTATTATCACACTGGCCGATTCCTCACCCCCCCCCACAAAGGCAGGTGGACACCAAGGCAGGTTTGGCCACCAAGGGCAGGGTCGGCCCACCAAGGCAGGGTGGACCACCAAGGCAGGGTGGACCACCAAGGCAGGGTGGACCACCAAGGCAGGGTGGACCACCAAGGCAGGGTGGACCACCAAGGCAGGGTGGTCCACAAAGGCAGGTGGACCACCAAGGCACGGGTGGTCCACCAAGGCGGGTGGGCCAACCATGGGCAGGGTGGCCACCAAGGCACGGGTGGACCACAAGGCAGGGTTGTTCCCAAGGCTTAGGGCTGGACACAGGCAGGGTGGTCCACCAAGGCAGGCACAAATCCCCCAGGGTGGACCACCAAGGCAGGGTGGTCCACAAGGCAAGGGTGGTCCACCATAGGCAGAAGTGGACCACCAAGGGACAGGGTGGACCACCAATGGCAGGGTGACCACAAAGGCAGGGTGACCACCAAGGCTGGGTGGAACCCCAAGGAAGGGTGGCACCAAGGCGGGTGGACCACAACGGCAGGCGTGGACCACATGGCAAGGTGTGGACACCAAGGACAGGGTTGGACCACCAAGGCAGGGGTGGCCAACCAAGGCTGGGTTGAGACACAAGGCAGGGTGGTCCACAAGGCAGGGTGGACCACCAAGCAGGGTTGACCACCAAAGGCAGGGTGGCCATCAAGGCGGGTGGGACCACCAAGGCAGGGTGACACACCAAGGGCAGGGTGGCCCACCAAGGCAGTGTGGACCACCAAGGCAGGGTGGCCACCAAGGCAGGTGGACCACACAAGGCAGGGGGCCACCAAAGGCAGGGTGGCCCACCAAGGGCAGCGGTGGACCACCAAGGCAGGGTGGACACCAAGGCAGGGTGGCCACCAAGGCAGGGTTGACACCAAGGCAGGGTGGGCTCGTGGCCACCACCCTGTGTGGACAGGCGTATGGACCACCAAGGCAAGGTGGACCACCAAGGCAGGTGTGCACACCAAGCAGGGTCGGAACCACAAGGCAGGGTGGACACAAGGCCAGGGTGGCCCCACCAAGGCAGGGAGGACCACAAGCGCAGGGTGGACCACCAAGGCAGGGTGGCCACCAAGGCCTAGGGTGGAAACCACCAAGGAGGGTGGACCACCCAAGGCAAGGGTGGCCAACCCAAGGGCAGTGTGGACCACAAGGCCAGGGTGGACCCAAGGAGGGTGGACCACCAAGGCAGGGAGGGACCACCAAGGCCAGGGTGGCCCACCAAGGAGGTGGGACCACCAAGGCGGGTGGACCACCAAGGCAGGGGTCGGCACAGCAGGTGTCGGACCACCAAAGGCAGGGTGGACCACCAAGGGCAGGGTGGACCCAGGAGGGTGCGACCACCAAGGCAGGGGGTGGACCACCTGGCAGGGTGGACCACCAAGGCAGGAGTGGACCACACGCGCAGGGTGGACCACCAAGCAGGGGTGGGACCACCAAGGCAGGGTTGGACCACCAAGGCAGGGTGCCCTCCAAGGCAGGGTGGACCACCAAGGCAGGGTGGTCACCAAGGAGGGTGGCCACCCAAGGCAGGGTGGACCACCAAGGCAGGGTGGACCACCAAGTCAGGGTGGTCCACCTAAGCAGGGTGGACACCAAGGCAGGGTGGACCACCAAGGCAGGGTGGACCACCAAGGCAGGGTGGAACACCAAGGCAGGGTGGGACCACCAAGGCAGGGTGGCCCACCATGGCAGGGTGGACCACCAAGGCAGGGTGGAACCACCAAGGAGGGTGGCCACCAATGGCAGGGTGGACCACCAGGGCAGGGTGGACACCAAGGCAGGGTGGACACAAAGGCAGGTGTGGACACCCAAGGAAGGGTGGACCAACAAGGCAGGTGGACACCAAGGCCAGGGGTGGCCCACCAAGGGCAGGTGTGACCACCAAGGCAGGGTGGCCCACCAAGGCAGGGTGGCCACCAAGGCAGGGTGGACCACCAAGGCAGGGTGGACCACCAAGGTGGGGGGACCACCAAGGCAGGGTGGACACCAAGGGGCAGGGGATGGCCCAACCAAAGGCAGGGTGGCACCAAGGCAGGGATGGACCACCAAGGCTAGAGAGTGGCCACCAAGCAGGGATGGACCACCAAGCAGGGTGGACCACCAAGGGAAGTGTGGACCACAAGGCAGGGTGGCCACCA
Organism: Cherax quadricarinatus; assembly: GCF_026875155.1. NCBI lineage: Eukaryota > Metazoa > Arthropoda > Malacostraca > Decapoda > Parastacidae > Cherax > Cherax quadricarinatus. The sequence continues at coordinate 16,068,705 of NC_069471.1, read as the reverse complement.
AGGCAGGGTGGTACACAAGGCAGGGTGGCCACCAAGGCCAGGAGTGGCCCCACCCAAGGCAGGTTGGACACCAGGGGCAGGGTGGACCACCAACGCAGCGCGTGGACCACCAAGGCAGGTGGACCACCAAGGAGGTTGGACCACCAGAGGCGGGTGGGCCACCAAGCAGGGTGGACCACAAGGCGGGCTGCTGGACCACACAAGCAGGGGTGGGCACCCCAACACGGGCAGCGGTGGACCGACCAAGCAGGGTGGACCACCAAGGCAGGGTTGGACCACAAGGCTGGGTGGGCCCCACCAAGGCAGGGTGGCCCACCAAGCAGGGTTGGACCACCAAGGCAGGGTGGCCCACCAGGGCAGGGTCGGACCACAAGGCAGGGTGGTCCACATGGGGCCGGGTGGTTCACAAGGCAGGGTTGGACCACCAGGGCCAGGGTGGGTCCACCAAGGCAGGGTGACCACAAGGCAGGGTGGACCACCAAGGCAGGGTGGGACCACCAAGGCAGGGTGGTCCACCAAGGGCAGGGTGGTTCACCAAGGCGGGTGGACACCAAGGCAGGGTGGGTCCACCAAGGCAAGGGTGGGACCACCAGGCAGGGTGGACCACCAAGGAGGGTGGTCCACCATGGCAGGTGGACCACCAAGGCAGGGGTGGACCACCAAGGCTGGGTGTGACCCCAGGCAGGGTGGACCACAAGGCAGGGTTGCCCACCAAGGCAGGGTGGGCCCATCCAGGCAGGGTGGACAACCAAGGCAGGGTGGTCCAACAAGGCAGGGTGGAACCACCAAGGCAGGGTGGACCACCAAGGTCGGGTGGTTCACCAAGGCTGGCGTGGTCCACCAAGGGCAGGGGGTTCAACCAATGGCTGAGGTGGACCACCAAGGCAGGGTGGACCACCAAGGCTTGGGTGGCCCACAAGCAGGGTGGGGGGGTCCACAAGGCATAGGTGGGTCCACAAGAGCCAGGGTGGACCACATGGCAGGGTGGCCCACAAGGAGGGTGGTCCACCCAAGGCAAGGGGTGCGTTCCACCAAGGCAGGGTGGACCCCATCGGCAGGGTGGTCACCAAGGCAGGGAGGTCCACAAAGGCCAGGGTGGTCCCCCAAGGCAGGGTGGTCACAAGGCAGGGTTGCCCACAAGGCATGGGGCTGGGCCGGACGCGAAAAAGACAACGTTTTCACCTAATTTCATCCATCACTGTCTTGCCAAGGAAGGGTGCTTTACACTACAGTTATTGAAATGCAAACTTAAACACCCCTACTTCAGAGTGCAGGCCACTGTACTTCCCTTCTCCAGGACTCAAGTTCCGGATGCCGGTTTCCCTGAACCCTTCATACATTGGGTTTACTTTGCTCACACTCCAACAGCACGTCAGTATTAAAAACATTTGTCTCCATTCACTCTATCAACACGCTCATGCATGCTTGCTGGAAGTCCAAGCCTCTCGCACACAAAACTCCTTTTACCCCCTCCTCCAACCTTTCCTAGGCCGACCCCTACCCCGCCTTCCTTCCACTACAGATGATACACTCTTGAAGTCACTCTGTTTCGCTCCATTCTCTCTACATGTCCGAACCACCTCAACAACCCTTCCTCAGCCCTCTGGACAACAGTTTTGTAATCCTGCACCTCCTCGTAACTTCCAAACTACGAATTCTCTGCATTATATTCACACCACACATTGCCCTCAGACATGACATCTCCACTGCCTCCAGCCTTCTCCTCGCTGTAACATTCATCACCCATGCTTCACACCCATATAAGAGCGTTGGTAAAACTATACTCTCATACATTCCCCTCTTTGCCTCCAAGGACAAAGTTCTTTGTCTCCACAGACTCCTAAGTGCACCACTCACCCTTTTCCCCTCATCAATTCTATGATTCACCTCATCCTTCATAGACCCATCCGCTGACACGTCCACTCCCAAATATCTGAATACATTCACCTCCTCCATACTCTCTCCCTCCAATCTGATATCCAATCTTTCATCACATAATCTTTTAGTTATCCTCATAACCTTACTCTTTCCTGTATCCACCAATCTCTGCAACTTCTCTTCAGAATCTCCCAAGAGCACAGTGTCATCAGCAAAGAGCAGCTGTGACAACTCCCACTTTATGTGATTCTTTATCTTTTAACTCCACGCCTCTTGTCAAGACCCTCGCATTTACTTCTCTTACAACCCCATCTATAAATATATTAAACAACCACGGTGACATCACACATCCTTGTCTAAGGCCTACTTTTACTGGGAAAAAATTTCCCTCTTTCCTACATACTCTAACTGTATCTATCTGCTTATATCTATCTGTATCTATCTGCTTATATCTATCTGTATCTATCTGCTTATATCTATCTGTATCTATCTGCTTATATCTATTGTATCTATCTGCTTATATCTATCTGTATCTATCTGCTTATATCTATCTGTATCTATCTGCTTATATCTATCTGTATCTATCTGCTTATATCTATCTGTATCTATCTGCTTATATCTATCTGCATATATCTATCTGTATCTATCTGCATATATCTATCTGTATCTATCTGCATATATCTATCTGTATCTATCTGCTTATATCTATCTGTATCATCTGCTTATATCTATCTGTATCTATCTGCTTATATCTATCTGTATCTATCTGCTTATATCTATCTGTATCTATCTGCTTATATCTATCTGTATCTATCTGCTTATATCTATCTGTATCTATCTGCATATATCTATCT
>NC_069471.1:16040973-16060973 GCF_026875155.1 Cherax quadricarinatus | reverse complement strand
TAAAAAAATAAAACACAACCTCAAACCTTAATTAACATAAAAAAAAAAAACAACCCAAACCAAAACAATAAAAAACCCTTTTAACCAAAAACCCCCAAAACCCCAAAAAACCCCCCAAAAAAAACCAAAAAAACCCAAAACAAAAACTTTTTAAAAAGGGTTTATGGTTCTTCCCCTGATTTAAAACCATTTATATAAATTATTGGGAATTAAAAATTTAATCAAAACCCAAAAGGAAAACATAAAAAAATATCAAATTTTCCCTTTTAAAATTAATTGTATTTAAATAAAGGAATTAACGGATATACACCTGGTTCCAAAAACCCCCTACAAAAAAAACAAACCCACAACAACAAACACACCAAAAAAAAAAACCACAAGGGACCAACCACCCCAACACACAACCAAAAACCCCAAAACACCCAAAAAACCCCCAAAAAACCCCCAAAAAAAAAACCAAACACAAAAACCCACACAGTGGGTTTTGAGAAAATGGAAGGAATGGATGGCACGGGCGAAAGGGACTACTTAGTAGGAACAATCCAGTCTGAGGGACATAAGGTGATAATTGCAGTAATGTACAACCCACCACAGAACTGCAGGAGACCAAGAGAAGAATACGATGAGAGCAACAGAGCAATGATCGACACACTAGCCGAGGTGGCCAGGAGAGCACACATGGGGGGAGCAAAGTTACTAGTTATGGGTGATTTTAATCACAAGGAGATTGACTGGGAAAACCTGGAGCCCCATGGGGGTCCCGAAACATGGAGAGCCAAGATGATGGATGTGGTACTGGAGAACCTCATGCATCAACATGTTAGAGACACTACCAGAGAGAGAGGAGAGGATGAACCAGCAAGGTTGGACCTTGTATTCACCATGAGTAGTTCGGACATCGAGGGTATCATGTATGAAAGGCCCTGGGAGCTAGTGATCATGTGGTTCTGTGCTTCGACTACATAGTTGAGCTCCAAGTGGAGAGAGTAGCAGGAATAGGGTGGGAAAAACCAAACTACAAAAGGGGAACTACTCAGGCATGAGGAACTTCCTTCAAGACATTCAGTAGGAGAGGGAACTGACAGGAAAACCAGTACAAGAAATGATGGACTATGTGGCAACAAAATGCAAGGGGCGGAGGAGGGGTTTGGGTTTCCCCAAGGGGAAAAAAAAAATAATGGGAAAAGAACAGAACGAGTTTTTTGGTTAAACCCCCAAAGGTGGGGGAGGAAAAAACTGGGTGTACTGAAAGGGAAAAAGGTACAGAAGACGAGAACTCGGGAAAAAATAAAAAAAACACCCAAAAGACCCAGAAACGAATTTTCACAGATAAAAAGGGGGGGCTCAGAGAAAATTTGAAAATCTTTGCATAAAAAGTAAAGACTGCCCCGAAGCTGTTGTACAGCACATCAGGGGGAAAAAACAGAAAGGGACCGGGTAATCAGCTGAGGAAGGGGATGGGGGAATTCCCCAAGAAACGACCAAGGGGGTATGTCAGGAGCTCAAAACGAAAAAAAGGGTATTTCAGGGGAAAACCATGGCCCTCCAAAAAATCAGAACGGGGGGCACCCCCGCAAGTGGGGATGGGGTACATAAAAACCAAGGGGGGAGGTAAAAGAAGCTGCTATGCGAACTTGAACCCCCCAAAGGGCGGGGGGCCCAAAAACTCTCCATGGGCCCTTAAAGGGGGAGCAGGATATTGGGGTGAGCCATTAACAAAGATCTTCAAAAATCATTTAAAGGGGGCAACTCCCTAGGTAGGGAAAATGGAAAATGAAAGCCCCAATTTTTAAAAAGGAGCAGAATGAGGCACTAAACAACAGCCCTGTTTTCACAAAACGTGAAAAGTATGAAAGGGGTCAGGAAAAGGATCATCAGGAGGAGGGGGTGGGGACCTGGAAAGAAACAAGTTAAAATTGACAACCAGCAGGGTTTTTCGGGGAAGGGAAAACCCCGTGTCACAAACCAACTGGTTTTTAACAAGGTAAACAAAAAGTAAGAAAAAGGAGAAGGGGGTGGATCGACTGCAATTTTTGGACTGCAAAAAGGGCCTTTCGACCCATTTCCCTCAAAAGGGGTTTTACTGAAAAAAGCAAGGATCAGGCACACATCGGGAAAAAGGCACTGAAAAGGATCAGAAAATTTTTGGGACAGGGAGGAAAAACCGATCATGGAAACCGCGACGAGGGTCAAGGGGGGGCCCCTGTGAAAAGCGGGGTTCCATGGGGGCCCCAGTTAGGACCTTGCTGTTTTTGGGTTTAAAATTAACGACATAAGGGAAAAGGGATAGCCAGAAGTGTCCTTTTTTGCAGTGATACGAAGTTAATGAAAAGATAAAAATGGGATGAGGATAAAGGCAGGACTACAAAGGGGACCTGGACGGGCTAAAAGCCTGGCCCCACAACGGCCCCTTTTGGTTTTTAAACCCCTCCCAAGTGAAAGTCAGAATTTGGGGGAAAGGGGCCCAAAAAAGACCGCAGAACAATATAGTTTAGAGGGCCCAAAAAGACTGCAAACCTCACTAAAGGGAAAAAATGGGGGGTAGTTAAACACCGACTTATCTCCTGACGCACATCAACCCAATAACTGCTGCAGCAAGGCGCCTGGAAAACCAAAGGATGCTTTTTCCGGGATACCTCAGTAAGGATTCTTTAAAGGGACTTTTTGTATACATTAACGTGGGCCTTTCGGGAGTACGCAGCCCCAGTTTGGGAAACCCCCACACCTAGTAAAAGCACGCAAAAAAATTAGAAAAGTGCAAAGGGTTTGAAACCAGACAGCCCCAGACTACGGGGATTTTTCCTACAAAAAAGGGTTGGGGGAAAAATGGGGCCCTGACGAAAATGGGGGCCGGGGGGTCAGGGGGGGACTTGAAAACAATTTTAAATACTGGCGGAATAGACAAGGTGGACAAAGACGGATTTTTTCCAGAGATGGGCCACAGACAAAAGGGGCAAAATTTGGAAATTTTAAAGGATCGATAAATTTAAAAAGGGATGTAGGAAGTATTTTTTAATCTTAAGTAGTCGGGCCATGGAAAAGCCTAGAAATAAACTTTAATTGGAGGGGGGAAACCATACAAATTTTTAAAGGGGCAGGAATGATAGACTCAGGGGAGCAAGGGGGGGAGAGAGGCCCTAGTAGAAACAGCGAAGAGGGGGCCAGGACATGAATCGACCCCTTCCCAAACCACAAATGGTGAGCACACACACACACACACACACACACACGCACACAACACATCATACACACACACAATCAAAAAAACATTCTAAACCACAGACCTCCCCAGCAGACAAAGTTGGGGTTGGGGGGTTTTTAAAACCACGGGAGATTGGGGGAAAACCTGGACCCACATGGGGGCCCAAAACATGGAGAGCCAGGATTTTTGGACGTGGTCCGGGAAACCCCCTTATGCCCCCAACATTTAAGGACACTACCCAAGAGGGAAGGGGGGGATGAAAAAAGAAAAATTTGGCCCCCTTGTGTTCACCCTGGGCGCTCAGCTTTTAGGACATAAAGATGAAGTCCCTGGGGGAACGCCCACGTGGTTCTGTCTTTAAATACATAGTAGTGCTGAAAAAGTGGAAGAAAAAAACAGGAGTAAAGGGGAAAAAACCTGACTATAAAAGGGGGGATACATAGGGTTGAAGAACTTCCTGCGGGAGGTCCGGGGGAACAGGGGAAATGGCACAAAGCCAGAAAATTTGAAATGAAGGAATATGTAGCAAAAAAATGCAAGGGGGCAGTGGAAAGTTCTTTCCCAAAGGGGCAACAGTAACAACGGGAAACCAGAAAAAAAAACCCCCGGGTTTCCCCGGGGGGGTTGAAAGGGAAGGCAAAAACAAAGTGCAATGAAAATGGAAAAAGTACAAAAGGCAAAAAACCACACAAAAATGGGGAAAACAGTGAGAGCCGGGAAATTTAAATACCCCACGGGTAGGGGGGAGGCCCAGCAAACAGTACAAAAAATGAAATAGCTGAGAATCAAGACGGACCCGAAACTTTTTTATACCCAACATCAGGGGGAAAGACAACAGTCAAAGACCGGGTGACAGATTAAGGACAGAAGGGGGGAAATCAAAGAAATGATCAGGAGGTATGTGGGGGAGCAAAACAGGAGATTTAAGGAATTTTTTAAACAGTAGAGACAGGAAGGGCTTTGGGGAAACAGAACAGAAGGGAAAATAGAGGGGAAAATACCAAAAAAATGTTGGAAAACATCAAAAAACGAGGAGGGGGTGAAAGGCTCTTAAAATGACCTTGACACCTCAAAAGGGGATGGGGGCCCGGGCAAAATCTCCCCCTGGGGCCTTAGAGAAGGAGCGGGTTTGTGTTCCTCAAAACCAAAAAATTTCAACACTCCCTTTTAAATGGGCAACTACCTGGGAAAAGGAAAAAAAAAGCTTTAATGTAGTCCCCATATTAAAAAGGAAAAAAGAAACGAGGCACTAAAAAACCCGAAACCCTTTTCCCCTTTACATGTATTGGGGTTTTCAAATCATGGAAAAAATTATCAGGAAGGAAATTCCCAACACCCGGGAAAAGGGAAAAAGATTTTAAAAAGGAAAAACCGATGGGTTTTTGGAAGGCAAATTTTTGTATCCAAACCCCCTGGGGGTTTTTGACAAGGTAACAAAGTAAGACAAAAAGAGAGAGGGGTTGGGGAGATTGCGTTTTCCTAGACTGCAGGGAAGGGCCCTTTTACAAAGTTCCCCCAAGAGATTAGTGCAGAACTGGGGGATCAGGCACACGTAAAAGGGAAAGGGGACTGCAAAGGATAAGGGGAAAACCTAAGGGGGGGCAGCAACGAGTCAGGTAGGGGAAAAAGGATAAAAGGGGCGCCTGTTTCCCACGGGGGCCCCCCAGGGGTCCGTTCTAGGAAACCGCAAAAATTTTTATTTGTGAACGACATGATGGAAGGAATAGACTTTTGAAAATGTCCCTTTCGCGAAAGACGTAAGTTGATAGAAGAATTAAATCCCGGGCGAGGTGGGGAGGGCGCAAAGAGAAACCCGGAGAGGCTGGACATTGGGCCAGTAATGGCTTCCGAAATTCCCAATTTCCCCCAAAAAGCAAAATCTGAAGATTGGGGGGGGGGCAAAAGAAGAACCCCAACCCGATATAGGCTAGGTGGGCAAAGACTACAGACCCCACTCAGGGAGAAAAAATTGGGGGGGGCCTTTAAAACCCCAGCACATCACCGGAAGGGGACACATCAACCAAAAAAACCGGCCGCATCGGGCGCCCGGGAAACCGAGAATAGCGTTCCCATACCTTAATAAGGAATCGTTCAAGCACTGTTTAAATGTGTATGTTTTGGCCCCTATTTTAGTTTTGCACACCATCTGAACCCCCAAACCCGGTCAACACGTCAAGAAGTTAGAGAAAGTACAAAGGTTTTTCAACAAGGGTGTCCCAAGCTCAAGGGAATGTCGTACAGGAAAGGTTTAAAGGGAAAAACGGGCTGCACACTGGAGGCAGAAGGGTCCGGGGAGACTGATAACGACATTCCCCGGACTGCGGGGGGAAAAGACAAGGTTGGGCAAGATAGGAAGTTAAAAGAGGGGACACAGGGAAAAAGGGGGCACAACTGGGAAACTGAAAACCTCAACCCAGTCCAGGGACGTTAAGGGAATTTTCTTCGTCATTGAGTTTTCAGCAAGTGGAAAAGCCAGCAATTTAAGGGATGGAGGCAGGGAAACCCAAAATAGTTTTGAAGAGGTATGACAAAGCTCAGGGAAACAGAAAGAAAGAGGAACCAAATGGGGGTCAGTGAAGAGGGGGGGGGCCAGGAGCTGAGTCTCGCCCCTGCAAACCCCAATTAGGTTTAGTAAAAATTAGGTGAGTAAAAATACATAAAAACAAAACACAACAAAAAACATAAAACAACACTAAAAACCCCACAACACACACAAAACACACATCAACCACACACACATACACCCACACACAGACACACAGGGCACACACACACAAAACACACACACACCAAAACACACAACACACACACACAACCACACACACACAAAACCACTGGAGTTTTTTTGACAAGGGGACAGGGAATAAAAACAAAAGAGAAGGGGGGATCGACTGGATATTTTGACTGCAAGAAGGGTTCGACACAGTTCCCCACAAGAGGTTACTGCAAAAACTAGAGGGCCGGCCCCAATAAAAGGAAAAACCCCTGAAAGGACAAGAATATCTGAAGGGAGGGAACAAGAGTCATTTGGGACGCGACGAGGTGTCAGAGTGGGCGCCCGTGACAACCGGGGTTTCCCGGGGGGTCCTAGACCCTTTTGTTCTTGGTAAAGTGGAAAAGCTAACGGAAGGGGTAGATCAGAAGTGTCCTTGTTGCAGATGAGTGAATTAAAGAGAAAACTCAAATCGGGGTTTAGGATCAGGGAGGGGCTACAAAGAGACCGGACGGCTAAAGCCCGGTCCCGCAAAAATGGCTTTCCCTTTAGTTTAACCCCCGAAAGGGAAAAACCAAAAAATTTGGGGGAAAGGGGAAAAAAACCCCAGACACAATAAAATTTAGATGGCCCAAAAACTGCAAACCCCACTAAAAGGAAAAAAAAATTGGGGGTGAGTTAAACCGAGCATATCTCCTGAGGGGCACATCAATCAGATTTTAAATGCCCGCAATTTTCGGGGGGGCCCGGCCCAAACCCAAAGGGTAGCGTTCCCAAACCCAGTAAGGATTTTCCCTTTAAGCCTGTTAAAAATTTACGTCAGGGCCCCTACGGGGTTTCCAAACAACCCGTTTGGAAAACCCACCTGTTTAAGCCGTCAAGAAAAATTTGAGGGAAAATTCAAAGGTTTTGGGATCAAACTATCCCAAGCTACGGGGGTTGTTTTAAAAAGAAAGGTTAGGGAAATAGGCCCCCCCCGCGCCCCGGAGGACAGGAGGGTCAGGGGGGACGATAACGACTATAAAATAATGCGCGGGAAAAGACAAAGTGGAAGAAAATACGATGTTCCAGAGAGGGGACACAGGACAAGGGGGCAAATGGAAGCTGAAGACTCAGACGAGTCCAGGGGCGTTGGAAGTATTTCTTCAGTCATAGGGGTTTTTAGCAAGTGGAAAAGCCCAGCAAATGAAGTAGTGGGCAGGAACCATACATAGTTTTAAGAAGAGGTAATGATACAGCCAGGAAGCAGAGAGAGGATCCAGTACCGATCAGTGAAGAGGCGGGCCAGGAGCTGAGTCTCGACCCTTGCAACCACAATTGGGTGAGTACACACACACACAAAACACATACACACACACACATAAAAACACACACATCACACACACACACACACACAACACACACACACACACACACACACACACACACACACACACACACACACAACACCCCACACACACACACTAAAAATCCATACCCACAGCCTCCACCCAACACCGAGCTATAGAATCCCACAGTATGCCACCAGGTCTCCCACCCTCACAGGCCCCCCAAACCACAGTGTTGGAAAGGAAACTGAAGGTATGGTACACAAACGCTGATGGAATTTAACAAATAAGTGGGAGGAGTGGCATAAAAGAGTCAAAGAGCATCCCGGACATCATAGCTCTCACAGAAACCAAGCTTACAGGTATGATAACAGATGCCATCTTCCCAACGGGATACCAAATCCTGAGGAAAGACAGAGGGAACAGGGGGTGGAGAGTGGCTTTTGCTGATCAAAAATCGCTGGAATTTTGAGAGCTGGAGAGGGGAAAGATAGCGGAGAAGAAAGTGATTACATAGTGGGAACACTTCACTCTGGAGGTCCCAAGGTGGTATTAGCAGTGATGTATAACCACCACAGAACACAGGAGGCCAAGGCAAGAGTACGACGAGAGCAATAAGCGATGGTTGACACACTGGCTAGAGTGGCCAAAAAGAGCTCATGCATGCGGGGCAAAGCTCCTGATCATGGGCGACTTTAACCACAAGGAGATCGATTGGGAGAACTTGGACCCACATGGGGGCCAAGATACATGGAGGGCTAAGATGATGGAGGTGGTACTGGAGAACTTCATGTACCAACACGTAAGGGACACACAAGAGAGAGAGGAAGGATGAAACCAGCAAGGCTGGACTTAATATTCACCTTCAGTAGTGCCAGATATCGAGGACATCACTATGAAAGCCCCCTTTGGGGCCAGTGACCATGTGGTTTAAGCTTCGAATACACAGTAGAGCTACAAGGGGAGGGAGAAGCAGGAAGGCCAGGACGAATGAAGCCAAATACAAGAAAGGGGACTACACAGGAATGAGGAACTAAACCCGAACGGGTTCAGTGGGACAGAGAAACTGGCAGGGAAGCCAGTTAATGAGATGATGGAATATGTAGCAACAAAATGGGAAGGAGGCTGAGGAGAGGTTTGTACCCAAGGGTAACAGGATTAATGAAAAAGCCAGGATGAGCCCATGGTTTACCCAAAGGTGCAGGAGCAAAAACAAGTGTGCTGGGGAAAGGAGAAATAAGAAGGCAAAGGACCCAGGGAATAAGGAGAACAGTCGTAGAGGCAGAACGAATATGCAAGATAAAGGGGGGCCCAAGACAATATGAAAATGACATAGCAGCGAAAGCCAAATCTGACCCGAAAAGTTGTACACCCCATCAGGAGGAAAACAACAGTCAAGGACCAGGAATCAGGTCTAAGGAAGGGAAGGAGGAGAGACACAAAAAATGACCGTGAAGTTGTGAGGAACTCAACAAGAGATCAAAGAAAGTGTTTACAGAGGAGGACAGAAGGGACTCCAGAAAAGACGGAGAGTGGGGCACACCACCAAGTGCTGGACACAGTGCACCACAACCGAGAAGAAGTGAAGAGGCTTCTGAGTGGAGCTAGATACCACAAGGCAATGGGCCAGTAACACCCCCATGGGGATTGAGGAGAGGGACAGAGGCGTATGTGTACCCCTAACCCAAAATTATTCAAAACATCTATCGAAACAGGGAGATTGCCTGAGACATGGAAGACAGCAAATGTATCCCCCAAACTTTAAAAAAGGGGACAACATGAAGCATTTTTAAATACAGAACCCTTTTCACTGAATGTATAGAAAGCAAAATCATGGAGAAGATTATAAAGGAAAAAAGGTGGTGGAAAAACCTAGGGAAATAAAAATCTATCAACAGCCCAAAATGGGGTTTTAGGGAGGGGAAAACCCGTGTCACAAACCCACTGGAGTTCTATGAATGGGGACAGCAGTAAGACAAGAGAAAAGGGGGGTGGGGGGATTGAATTTTTTTGGACCCGCAAAAAGGCCCTTTGGGCCAGTTCCACACAAAAGAATTGGGGCAAAAAAATGGGAAAGGGCCAAAACAGGGTTTAAAAGGGAAGGCACTACAATGGATCAGGGAATTTTTGGGCAGGAAGAAAGCAGCGGTCCCTGGTACGTGGCCCAGGGGTCGGTGGGCACCCCTTGGGCCAGCGGGGGGGCCCGCAGGGGCAAATCCCCCGGACCCGTGCTGTTTCTGGTATTTGGAACGCATGACGGAAGGAAAAAGACTCCCGAGGGGTCTTTGTTTGCCCAAAGAAAGGAATTGATGAGAAAATACACTCGATCGAAAAAACCAGGAGAACTACAAAGGGGTCGGGAAAGGGTGCAGAAACCCGGGCCGCAATTGGCTCCTGGAGTTCAAAACCCCCAAGTTTCAAAGTCATGAAATTGGGGAAGGGCAAAGAAGGCCGTAACGGAGGGACATTTTAGGGGGTAAAGCCCCCAAAACCCCCACCAAGGAAAAAGTTTGTGGGGTGAATAACCCCCAGGCACCCCCTGAACACAATCAACCAAATAACTGCTGCCCGCATAAGGGGCCCCAGCCCAAAACCCCAGAACAGCATTCCGAAATCTTAATAAGGAAAACATTCAGGACCTGTACACCTTTTATGTTTTGGCCCCTATTGGGTATTCGGGACCAGTTTGGAACCCACACCTAGCCAAGGGACGTAAAGAAACTAGGGGAAAGTGCAAAGGTTTGCAACAAGACTAGTCCCCGAGTAAAGGGGATGTCCCGAGGAGAGGTTAAAGGGGAAAACAACCTGGGGACATGGAGGACGGGGAGATAGGGGGGACATTTATAAAAGACCCTCAAAAAACGAAGGAATTGACAAGGGGGGAAAAAAGACAGGATGTTCCCGAGATTTGGCCCCATAACAAGGGGGAAAACAGTTGGAAGAGAAGACACAGATGAATCACATGGGATGTTAGGGAATATTTCTTCAGCCACAGAGTAGTCCCCCAAGTGGAATGTTTGGGGAAAACGATGTTTGTGGAGGCAGGGTCCATTTCATTGCTTTTGCAGAGGTATGAAAAAGCTCACGGGTCAAAGGGGGGAGTGACCTAGTAGCGATCATTTAAGGGGGGGGGCCCGGAGTTGGGGCTCGACCCCTGCAAACCCCAACTAGGGGAGTACAAAAGGTAGTATAAACACCACACACACACAAAAAATACATACACACACACAAATACATACACACACAACCACCACAAACACACACACCCACACACACACCCCACACACAAAACACACACACACACACACACAAAACACCCGTTTTATACACCCAACAAAAAACACACCTTTCTGTATACAAAAATTTCGACACCGAGTAAAACTCACACACAAAATGTTTTTTAAAATCAACATACCCCAATTAAAAGAACACATTCAAAAAGCAGTGTATACTCATAGACACAAGGAAGTATATCATTACTCAGAGAAATAACTCATAAAACACAGGGAAGTACAACGGGGGGAAATATACAGGGGAAATACACACAGGAAAGTATACACGGGGAACTATCAGGGGAAGTAACATAGGAAGTATCACGGGGAATATACATAAAGGGAAATATACACGGGGAAGTATAAAACAAAAAGTTAAAAACTGGGAAATATAAACGGGGAAATTAAAACGGGGGAAATATACACGGGGAAATAACCCCTAGGGAAATATACACGGGGAAAATACACCCGGGGAAATAACATAGGAAGTAACACGAGGAAGTTACACTGGGAAATATACAGGGGAAAAAATATACATGGGAAATTTTTACCGGGGGAAATATACACTGGGAAGTTACAGGGGGAAGGTTTTACATTTGGAAGTATACACGGGGGAAAATACACGGGGGGAAAAACCTGGGAATTTTACATAGGAAATAACACGGGGGAAATTTTACATGGGGGTATACCGGGGAAGTAAAACACTAGGGGAAATAAAACACAGGAAGTTACACGGGGAATTTTACACTAGGACTTTTAAAGGGGAATTACACTGGGAAATATAAAATGGGAAAATTTTAAAAACCCGGGGGAAAAAACACCAGGGAAATATCCCCTAGGAAAATATTTTCACGGGGGAAATAAACACTAGGAAGCAACCGGGGGGAAATAAAAAAAAACTTTGGGGGGAAATATACATGGGGAAATAATTCAAGGGGGGAAATAAAAGGGAAGGGATACACGGTGAAGTATACACGGGGGAAATATACACGGGGAAATATACACCCGGGGGAAATTACACCCCGGAAGTATAAACGGGGGGAATAACAAATAGGAATTTTAAAAACGGGGAAGTATACACTGGGGTTTTAACGGGGGGAAATAAAAAAAAAAAAATACACGGGGAAAATATACCCGGGGAAGTTACACGGGGAAGTATACCTAGGAAGTAACAAAGGGGGGGAAAACACCGGGAAGTATACACGGGGGAAAATACACTAGGGAAATATACAGGGGGGAAATATACATAGGAAGTATACACGGGGAAGTATACCAAGGGGGAATTAAAACACTAGGGAATTTTACACCGGGGAAAATATACACGGGGAAGTATTTCACGGGGAAATATACAATAGGAAATATAAAAAGGGGAATATAAAATAGGAAGAAAACACGGGGAAGTATACATAGGAAGCTAAAACGGGGAAGATACACGGGGGGGAAATATACCCCGGGGGAAATATACACGGGGAAATATACACAAAAGGGAAATAAAACGGGGGAAATATACACTAAAGGATAAAGGGGGGAAATAAACAATAGGAATTATTCAAGGGGGAAATATTTCAGGGGAAAGTTTTACACTGGAAGGGGAAAAACGGGGGGAAATATACACGGGGGAAAAATACACTAAAGGGAATTATACACGGGGGAATTTTACACGGGGAAGTATACACTAGAAATTTTACACGGGGAAGTATAAAACTAGGAAGTATACCCCGGGGAAGTAAAACAGGGGAAGATACACTAGGAAAATATACACGGGGGAAATATACACTAGGAAGTAAAACCGGGGAAGGATACAGGGGAAGTATCACTAGGAAGTATACACGGGGGAAATATACCGGGGGAAATATACACTAGGAAGTAAACACGGGGAAATAAACACGGGGAAGTATACACTAGAAAGTATCCACGGGGAAGTATACACTAGGAAGTATACACGGGGAAGTATACACTAGGAAGTATACACGGGGAAGTATACACTAGGAAGTATACACGGGGAAGTATACACGGGGAAGTATACACTAGGAAGTATACACGGGGAAGTATACAGGGGGAAATATAAACTAGGGGAATAACACGGGAAGTATACACTAAAAGTAACACGGGGAAATATAACTTGGGAAATATACAGGGGGGAATATTTAAAGGGGAAGTATAACTAGGAAGTTAACGGGGAAGTATTCAGGGGAAATATACACTAAGGGGAAGGGAAACCCGGGGAAAATAAACACGGGGGAAAAATACACGGGGAAGTATCACTAGGGAAGGGATACACGGGGGGTTTACACTAGGGGAATTTTACCGGGGAAGGGATACACTAGGAAGCAACACGGGGGAAATTTTACACGGGGAAATAAACACGGGGGGAAATAACCCGGGAATTTTAAAAACAAGGGAAATATACACGGGATGTATAACTAAAAAGTATACACGGGGAAGTATCCCCGGGGAAGTAAAAAATAGGAAAATATACACGGGGGAAATATACACGGGGGGAAATATAACTAAGGAAATATTCCGGGGAAAATATACAATAGGAAGTTAACGGGGGGAAATATCACGGGGAAGTATACACTAGGAAGTATACCCCGGGGAAATAAAACACGGGGAAGTATAAAAACTAGGAAGTATTCACGGGGAAGTATACACTAAAAAAGATACACGGGGAAATATACACGGGGGAAATATACCTAGGAAATTTCATAGGAAGGGATACACTGGGAAGTTACACTAGGAAGAAAACCGGGGAAGATACACCCAGGAAAGCATAACGGGGGAAATAAAACCCCTGGAAGAAAACACGGGAAGTATACATAGGGAAACATACACGGGGAAATATCACTAGGGGCAACCCCGGGGAAGTATACAATAGGGAACATACACGGGGGAATTTTTTACACTGGGAATATACACGGGGAAGTATACATAGGAAAAAAACGGGGAAGTTACATTTGGAAGGGATACCCCGGGGAAGTATACACTGGGAAGTATACCCAGGGGAAAATATACTTTACTCGCTCCTGATGGCCCCAAAAAATTTTGATGGTCGAGGGAGGGCATTTGGGGGCGGCCACATCAAAAAGCTGGAAATGTCTTCGATAGTCTCCTTTCCGGGTGCCCGTGGGATAGTCAGGCTGGGGTTTTCTATTTGGAGGATTTCGGGTTTGTATGAGGGGGGTTTTTGGGGGGATTAAAATAACAAAAAAACATTCCATAATGGAAAAGTAACTACCCTTGTTTCATTAAAAAATGGTTTCAGAAAAAACCACTGCTGGCTATAGTTTCAAAGGTACATAAAAAACCACTGTACAGGTTTCAAAAAAACAGTAACTACCCTTGCTACAGTTTCAAAAAAACAAATAATACCATTGCTACGTTTCAAATTTCCCGTAACTACCTTTTACTTTTTTATGGGACAGGGAACTACCACTGCTGCTGCTATAGGGTTTCTTTGGTACAGTAAAAATACCACTGCTACCGTTTTTCTATGGAAAAGTAACTACCATTCAAAAAGTTACAAAGGTACAGTTTAAAAAAACCCTTTTTACAAATTACTTGGCCTAACAACCCCTCTGCGCTACAGTTTCTATGGTAAAAGTAACTAAAATTTTCTCAGTTACTTGGTACAGTAACTACCATTGCTAAAGTTCTTTTGGGACAGTAACTACCATTGCTACAGTTTCTATGGGGACAGTAAAATTCCCCGCTGTGCTACATTTAAAAATTTGGGACAGTAACTACCACTGCTGGGTGCCCACAGTTTTCAAAGGGACAGTAACCCATTTCCTACCGTTACTATGGTTTCAATTTAAATAACCCCTGCTACTGCAAATTTAAATATTGGGGGTTAAAGTAACTAACCCTTGCTACAGTTACTATTACAGTAACTACCAAATGCTGCTGCTACAGTTACTATGGTAAGTAACTAACCCTGTGCTGCAAAGTTACTATGGTACAGAAATTTCCAAATTTCTACGTTAAATAAAAGGGACAGTTAAATAACCCCCTGCTCAGTTATTGGTTTCCCGGAAAATACCCCTGTTGCTGCACAGTTACTATGGTACAGTAACTACCACTGTTGCTGCTACAGTTTTCTTTGGGGACATAACTACCACTGTTGTGCTACGTTACTATGTTTAAAATAATAATTTGGGTAAGGGTTTTGGGGAGTTTTTTTAATGGTGGAATAATTTAAATTTAATTTGGTAAGGGTTTTAAAAATAAGTTTTAATTGGGTAAGGTTTATTAAAAGGGTTAATGTTTGTAATTTTTTTAAGGGAAAATTAAAAAATGTTGTGCTACAGTTACATGGTACATTTAAAAAAACCAACTTTTACAGTTTCTATGGTTTTAATTTAATACCACTGTTTCTGCTACAGTTCCCTTTTGGTACGTAACACCACTGCTACTTACTATGGTAAATTTAAATCCCCTGTTTCTGCTACAGTTACTTTTGGGACCGTAATACATGCTACGTTAAATATGGTTTAACTCCACCCGCTCGTTACTTTGGTACCCCCAACTACCCTGGGTACAGTTAAAAAATATGGTAAAAAGTAACTACCCCTTTCTTAAAATTTCTATGGTACGTAAATACCACTGCTGCTGCTACAGTTACTATGGTACAGTAAACTACCACTGTGCTGCTACGGGTTTCAAAGGTACAGTAACTACCACGTTTCGCTAAGTTTACTATGGTACGGGTTTTAAAAACCACGTTTCTGCCCAAAAGTTTCTATGGTACCCGTAAAAACCACTGTGCTGCTAAAAGGGTTAAAATGGTACAGTAAATCCATGTTTTGCTACAGTTTTCTATGGGAAAAGGGAAAATACCAAATTTTCGCTGTAAAAGTTACTAGGTAAAAGAAAATACCACTGTTTTTGCTACAGTTTTCTATGGTACAGTAATACCCTGTTTCTGTTCAGTTACTTGGACAGTTTAAATACCAATGTTGGTGCTAAGTTTTCTATGGTACAGTAACCCACCCCTTTGGGTGCTTTCAGTTTTTCTTTGGTACCTTTAATTTCCACTGTTTTGCTACATTACTATTACAGTAAAATACCCTTCTGCTACAGTTTTTCTTTTGGTAAAAGTAAATACCACTGTCTGCTACAGTTACTATTTACAGTAACACCACTGCTTTCAGTTCTATGGTACGTAATACCATGCTCTGCAAAAGTTAAAAATTTGGGACAGTAAATACCCCTGCTTTCAGTTTTCTTTTGGTACAGTAACTACCCCTGCTGCTGCTACAGTTATAGGGTAAGAAAAAGGGGGGGGTGGTAATTAAAAATGGAATTGTGGGTTTTTGGGGAAGTTGGGGGTTTTATGGGAAATAATAAGGAAGTTTTGGGTAAATTAATGTTATTTAATTTTAAAAAAAGGAATTTGTTAAATTTTTTGGTTAGTAATTATGGGAAATATGGGATTAAAAGGTTAATTATAGGAAAAAAAGGAGGATTTTGTTTATTAAGGGTTAATTGTTTTATTTAAATAATTGGAAAATTTTATTAAGTTAATTTGGGTAAATTTTTTTAATAAAAGAGTTTGTGGTAAATTTATGTAATCTACATGCTGCTGCTAAAGTTACTATGGGGAAAGTAACTACCACTGCTGCTGCTAAAAATTACATGGTGTAAATACCACTGTTTCTGTAAATTCTAGGTTTCAGTTTAAATACCACCCGCTTCCCTTACTTTGGGTAACTCCACTGTTTCGGTACAGTTATATGGTACAGTAACACCAGCTACAGTTTTCTATGGTTTCATAACTACCACTGTTTCTGCAAAAGTTACTAAGGTACAATAACTAAACCCCTGCGTGCTACAGTTTCAAAGGTTTCAGGGAACTACCCCGTTTCTGCTACGTTAAATATGGAAAAAGTTTAAATACCACGTTTCTGCTACAGTTACTATGGTACAGTTAAATACCACTGCTCTGAAAAATTAAAAGGTGTAAAATACCAAATGTTTTCTTTCTACAGTTACTATGTACAGTAAATACCACTGGGGACAATTACATGGTGTAACTACCACTGTTGCTGCCCACAGTTTTAAAAAGGACAGTAAATCCCTGCTCAGTTACTATGGAAGGAAAATACCCCTGGGTTTCTGAAAAGTTACTATGGTACAGTAACTACCACTGCCGCACAGTTACTATGGACAGTAACTACCACTTTGGGTACAGTTTTCTATGGTAAATTTAAATTTCCACTGTTCTGCTTTCATTTCTATGGTACAAAAACTCCTGCTATGCTACAGTTACTATGGTAAAGTAACAACCCCTTTCTTTCGAAAAGTTACATTATACATAACTACCACTGCTACAGTTACTAAGGTACAGTAACTACCCCTGCTCTTGCTACCGTTATTTTGGTACAGTAACTACCCCCTGTTTCTGCTAAATTTTTCTATGGGACAGGAACTACCCCTGTTTCTGCACAGTTACTATGGTTAAAAGTAACTACCCCCTGCCTTTCTAAATTACTATGGTACAGTAAAATACCACTGCAACCCGTTACTATGGTTTCAATAACTACCCCGCTCTGCTACTTACTATTGGGGAACAGTAACTACCAATGCTCTGCTACAGTTACTTTGGTACAGTAACTACCCCTGCTGCTTTCTAAGTTACTATGGTACAGTAACTAAACCCTGCTACAGTTCTATGGAAAGTAATACCACTGCTGCCCCTTTTCAGTTAACCCCTTTGGGACATTAACCTTTCCAAAAAATTTTTGCTGGGTCAGTTACTATTTGGAAAAGTAACTACCACTGCTGCTGACATTAAATATGGTACATTTAAATCCAAGCTCTGCTACAGTTACTATGGTACGTAACTACCCCTGGCTGCTACAGTTAATTTGGGACAGTAAATACCACTGTTTCTGCTACAGTTACTATGGAAAAGTAAATAAACCCCTGCTGCTGCTACATTTTCTATGGGACAGGAACTACCATGCGGGTGCTACAGTTACATTGGAAAAGTAAATACCATTTTCTACAGTTTTCATGGGACAGTAAATCCACTGCTGGCCCCGCTACAGTTTTATGGTACAGTAACTACCAAGGTTTCTCAAGTTTCTTGGTTTCAGGGAACTACCATGCTGTACTACAATTACTATGGTTCAGTAAATACCACTGCTCTGTTCAGTTAAATTGGTAAAAGTAACAACCTGCTCTGCTACAGTTACTATGGGACAGTAAAATACCACTGTTGGCTACAGTTAAATGGTACAGTAACTACCACTGTTTTGGGTACAGTTTTCTATGGGGACAGAAACTACCATGTTTCTGTACAGTTACTTGGTACAGTAACTACCATGCTTCTTCTTCGTTACTATGGTACAGTAACCAAACCCTGCTACAGTTTCAAGGAAAAGTAACAAACCCCTGTTTTGTACGTTACTTGGGGACAGTAACTACCACTTTTCTACAGTTTAAATGGTACATTTAAATAACCCCTGTTTTGCTACAATTACTATGGTCCCGTAACTCCCCATGCTACATTTTCTATGGTACAGTAACTACCCCGCTCGCTTTAAAGTTTTCTTTTGGGACAGTAAAAATACCACCCCTTTTACAGTTAATATTAAAAAGTAACTACCAATTTCGCTTTCCCGGTTTTTTGGTCCCGTTTTAAATACCCCCGTTCTGTACAGTTTTCTATGGTACAGTAATAACCCCCTTCTCTGGGTACGTTTTATGGTACAGTAACTAAACTGCTCTGTCAGTTATATGGTACATAAATACCCCTGGTGCTGCTACAGTTTTCTATTGGGAACCCTTTAAATACCCCTGTCTTCTACAGTTTCTATTTGGGACAGTAACCCACCCCCTGTTTCTGCTACAGTTACTATGGTAAAATAACACCCCTTTTTGCTACAGTTACTAAGGAACAGTAAAATTCCACCCGCTGCTGCTACAGTTAAATTTGGGTTTCAGGAAAATACCACCCCGCTACAGTTACTAAAGGGTAAAGACAGTTAAATTTCCATTTCTGCTTCTACAGTTTCTATGGTACCGTAACTACCATGCTGGCTCAGTTACAAAGGTACAGTAAATACCACCTCTGCTAAAAAATACTAAAGGGACAGTAACTACCACTGCCTTGCTACAGTTACAAAGGGGACAGTAACTACCACTTTCTTCTGCCCACAGTTACATGGTACAGTAATACCACTGCCTCTGCAAAATTAATTTGGTACAAAATAAAATACCAACTGGTGCTACAGTTTTTATGGTACAGTAACTTTCCATGTTTTCTGCACAGGTTTCATGGGCGTAACTAACCCCTGCTCTGCAAAAGTTACTATGGTTCAGTAACTAAACCCCTGCTTAAGCTAAAATTTTTATGGTACTTTAAATTTCCAAATTTTCTTCCCGTTAAATATGGTACAGTAACTACCACGCTTCTTCTCAGGGTTTTAAAAGGAAAATAATAAACCCCTGTTTCTTTCGTTACTATGGTAAAAAAGTTTAAATTCCCAAATGCTAAAAATTTTAAGGTAAGTAACTACCCCTGTCTGGGTACAGTTTTTCTTTGGACAGAACTACCACTGCCTTTCTTGGCAAAACAGGTTTCTAAGAACATAACTACCATGCACTGCTACAGTTTTATGGTACAGAAAAATACCAAAAGGGGAAAAACCCCTGCTCAGTTTCCCATGGTACCCGTAACTCCATGTTTCGCTACATTACTTTGGTACAGTAAATACCATTTCTCTTTTACAGTTTTTTATGGTTAACATAAATGCTACCGACTTTTAAATTAAATGGGTACAGTTACTAAAAACCCGTTTAAATAAACCCCTGTTTTTCTGCTACAGTTACTATGGGACAGTAAAATACCATTTCCCCTTCTCCCCGTTACTAAGGGAAAAGAAAATTTTCCACTGGCCCGCTACGTTTCTAGGTCAGAAAAAACCAATGCTCCCGTTAAATATGGTCAGTAAACCACCACAGCTGTGGTTTCAGTTACTTTTGTTTAAAAGGAGTAAATACCACTGCTAAGTTTACTATTGGGACAGT
The DNA here is from genome assembly GCF_026875155.1 of Cherax quadricarinatus. Lineage (NCBI taxonomy): Eukaryota > Metazoa > Arthropoda > Malacostraca > Decapoda > Parastacidae > Cherax > Cherax quadricarinatus. Next base: position 16,041,422 of record NC_069471.1, on the reverse strand, counting down.
AACTACCAATTTTTTCCCACAGTTACTATGGGACAAATAATACCACTGCTTCAAAGTTTCCTTTGGAAAAGTAACCCACCCCTGCTACAATTACTTGGTACAGTAACTACCAGTACAGTTACTATGGTACAGTAAATACCCCTTTCTCGTTCAAAATATGGTACGTAACTACCACCTTTCTACAGTTACTATGGTAAAAAACTACCACTGCTTTCCTTTACTTGGTAAGTAACTACCATGCTTTCGTTTTCTATTGGGACATAACTACAACCCCGCTTCAGTTACTATGGTACAGTAATACCAATTTTCTACAGTTTTCTATGGTACAGTAACTTTAAACCACTGCTACGTTACTATGGTAAAAGTTTTTACCCCGCTACAGTTTTCTTAAAAATACATAACAAACCAAATGTACAGTTACTTGGGTTTCAGTAACTACCCTGCTCAGT
>NC_069471.1:16025973-16035973 GCF_026875155.1 Cherax quadricarinatus | reverse complement strand
TACTTACCTTTTGCCCCGATTTGGGGGGCCAAAACCCGGCCAAACATGTTTCTTTTGCCCGTCTTTTTTTGGACCTTTTTTCCGGCAGGTTACGTACTTTTTGGGCCCCGCCTTTTGGGGGCCTTTTTCCCGGCAGGTAAAATTTTACTTGTTTCCCGCTTGGGGACCTTTCCAGGCAGGTCACTGTACTTTTTGCCCCGCTTGGGGGCCCCTTTTCCCGGCAGGTCCCCGTACTTTTTGCCCCCTTGGGGGACCTTTTACCGGCAGGTTATTTACTTGTTGCCCTCTTGGGGGACCTTTTCCAGGGCAGGGGCCGGGATTGTTTGCCCGCTGGGGGGCCTTTAAACCCGGCGGTCAAATGTACTTGGGTTTCCCTTTTTGGGGACCTTTACCCCGGCAGGTTTAAATGTACCCTTTTTGCCCCGCTTTTGGGGGCCTTTAAAACCCGGAGGTCATGTACTTGTTTTTCCCTGGGTTGGGGGGCCCCTTTTCCGGGAGGTCACTGTACTTGTTGCCCTGCTTGGGGGGCCTTTACCAGGGAAGGGGGCACGTTCTTGGTTTCCCTGCTTGGGGGGGCCCTTTAAACCGGGGAGGGCACGTACTTGGTTTCCCTGCTTGGGGGCCTTTTCCCCGGCAGGGCCCGTACTTGGTTTTCCCTGTTGGGGCCTTTACCTGGAGGTCAAATGAAATTGGTTTTTTGCTTGGGGACCTTTCCAGGGAGGGGGCACGTACTTGTTTCCCTGGCCTTTGGGGGCCTTTAAACCCGGGAGGTACTGTTTTTTGCCCCGCCTTTGGGGGGCCTTTAAACCCGGAGGTCACTGTACTTTTTTTGGGCCCCGTTGGGGACCCTTTTCCCGGCAGGGCATTTTAAATTGTTGGCCCCCGCTTTGGGGGAAACCCTTTTCCAGGCTGGGCCTGTTTCTTGTTTTCCCCGGGTTGGGGACCTTTTCCAGGGCCCGGTCACTGTACTTGTTGCCCCGCTTTGGGGGGGCCCTTTTACCGGCAGGTCACGGGACTTGTTGCCCCGCTTTGGGGCCCTTTTTCCAGGCCGGTCACTGTACTTTTGCCCCGCTTGGGGGCCTTTACCAGGAGGTCCAAATGTAATTTTTTGCCCGCTTGGGGACCTTTTTTTCCAGGCCCGGTCACTGTTTCTTGTTTTCCCCCGCTTGGGGACCTTTACCGGAAAAGGGATGTATTTTTTTTGCCGCCGCTTAAAAAACCCTTTACCCCGGGTCACCCGTAATTTTTTGCCCAGGGCCCCTTGGGGACCTTTAAGGCAGGTCCCCTTACCCTTTTTTTCCCTGCCCGGGGGCCTTTTTACCGAGGCACTTGTAATTTTTTTCTTGGGGGCCTTTTTTTAAGGCAGGTAACTTTTTCCGGGGTGCCCTGCTTGGGGCCTTTACCAAGGAATCACCGTATTTTTTGCCCTTCCTTTGGGGGGTGCTTTTTAAGGCAAGGCACCGTACTTTTTGGCCCTCCTTGGGGACCTAAATATTTACCTGCCTTGTAAAGGGGAAATCCCCAATTTTATTCTTGGGGACGGACACGACACAAGTCTAATCGCCACGTTTCCTGTACTGATTCTGGGGAAAAGGGAACCCCAAGTTGTCCAAAAACCCTAACCCGGGGGTTTATATTAAGTACGGGAAGGATGGGGGAGTCCCAATTACCCGTGGGAATTTTACCCCCGGGCAAACCTTTTTTATGGGACATCCGTTAAATTTAAAAATTTACTGCCACGCCCCAAAATTTATAAGTTCCAGAAAATAATTTTTGGGTTATTACAGACTGTCAAACCTTTCAATCAAAATGGAAGACCCTCATCCAAAAATTTACCACGTAAAACTCACATAAATGATCATGACCACGTACAATGCCCCGAGATCGACCACGGGACACTTCACAGTACTGTTTTGACCACGGGCACTGCAAAAGTTTTTGATCTGACCACGTACACTCCCAATTCTGATCATGACCCGTTTCACTGCACGTAATGATCATGAAACCCCGGGACACTCACCCTTTCTGTTCATGACCACGTACACTCCCCAGTACGATCATGACCACCCTACACTGCAATAATTTCTGATAAAGCCACGTACACTCACAGTAACCCGTTTATGACCCCGTACACTTCACAGTATGATCATGAACCCCGTACACTGCCAGTACGATCATGACCAGTACACTGCACAGTATTAGTCCTGAAACCCCGTAGTCAACCTAAAACAGTACTGTTTATGGAAACCCCGTACAATGCACGTACTGTTTTTGACCACGTACACTACACAGTACTGATCATGACCCCCGTACACTGCCCCAGTAATTTATTTATGACCACGTAAAACTGCAAAATTTTGAACATTTACCACGTACACTTCACAGTACTGATCATGACCCGAAAAATCACAGTACTGTCATGCCCCGTACACGGGTACGTACTGTCATGACCACCCTAAAACGCACAGTTTCGACATGGACCACGTACAAATGCAAAAGTTTTGGGTCATGAAAAAAAAACCCCCCCACGTACACTACACAGTAAGTCCAAAGGGCCAGTACCCTGCACAGGGACTGATCATGACCCGTACACTTCCCCAGTTTCTGATCATGCCACGTACCCCTCCCCGTACTGATCATTACCACGTACACTGCCGGGGGGTTTTTTGTTTATGACCACGTACACACCACAGTACGGGTCATGGGCCAGTACACTCCCAAATATGGTTTTGACCACGTCATAAAATACAGTAAAGATCAGGAAACCCCGTTTCATCACATTTCTTTATCATGGGCCACGTACATCCCCAGTATTTATCATGACCCGGCACCCACCCCAGTACTGATTTAGGGCCCCGTACACTGCCATAAGATTTGACCAAAAGTACACTACACAGTACCCGATCTGCCACGTAACCCCTCAACCCGTATGATATGACCACGGACAACCCGCAAAATACTGACTGACCCCGGACCAATCACAGTACTGATCTGACCACGAAAACCCACAGTAAAAAATAATGACAAAGTTTTTCTGCCCCAGTACTGATATGACCACTTAAAACTTTCCCCAGTACTGGGGGTTTTTCCCAATGACCAGAAAAACTGCCCCGTAAATTTTGAAAAAATTCCCTGGGGGACGTACAATCACAGTACTGATCATGACCACGTACACAACAGTACTGATATACCACGTACACTTTACCAGTACTGACATGACCCCCCCGTAAAACTACAAAAGTACTGATCATGACCAGTACAAATCACTTTCTGATTTATTGACCAAATTAAAACTGCACAAATACTGATATGACCGTTCACTTCCCCGAATTTCTGACCACGTAACTAACATACCCGATCATGACCACGTAACTCCAGTACTGATCTGAACCCGTACACTCACAGTAATTTATTTTGGGCCCGTTCACTCAAAATTCTGATCTGACCCCGTACCCCGCGCAAAAGTACTGATCCGGACCACGTACAAATTCCCCAGTACTGATCATGAAAACGTTAAAACTACACAGTAAATGATTTGTGCCAAGTACAAACACGTTTTCTTTAACATGACCCCGGGAAAACCCCTCAATACTGGCGTGAAACCCTTATCTGCCGTACTGATGTGAAACCCCCTTCACTGCCAAAAGGGACTGTTTTTTTGACCAGTACAAGGGACGTACTGATCTGACCAGTTTCCCCGCACATACTGATTTGTGACCAAAGTACATTTTACAGTTCTGTTTATGGACCACGTACCTTCAAACAGTTCTGTTTAGGGCCCGTACACTGCCAGTAATACATTTCCAAAGTTCATCACAGTTTTGTCATGACCCCCGTAAAAACTGCAAAAAGTTTCTGGTCATGACCCGTAACCCCCCGCACATTTTCTGATATAAACCCCTTTCACTGCACAGTACGGTTCATGTACCCTTAACACTGGGAACCCCGTACAGAATATGAAACATACACTACAACAGTACTGGGTCTTTACCACCCTTAACCTTCCCGAATATCATGACCCGGTACACTGCCCCAGGGCGGGTCGTGAAACCCCGTACCTTTAACCCGTTAAATGATCTGAACCCCGTACACTGCACAGTACTGATCTTGGGGCCACGTACACTGCAAGTACTGTTCCGGGCCCAAGTACTCTGCACAGTACTGAAAAAAAGGGGCCCCCCCTACTTCCCACACAGTACTGGGTCTGACCAAAGTTAAAAACTACCCCCAGTATGATCTGACCACGTACCCCTCCCCAAAAGGTTACGATCTGACCCCCGTTAAAAATCAAAAGTACGATCTTTCCACGTTCAATGCAAAAGTATGATCTGACCCCCGTTTTCACTGCCCCCGTACTGATCTGGGCCACGTTTTCATCACAGTAATGTTTAAGGGCCACGTACAATCACAGTATGTTTATGCCCCCCCTACAAATCACGTACTGTTTATGGGCCACGTTTAAACTCCAGAAATGATTTTTGACCAAGTTTCACTACACAGTACCCGAAACATGACCAAGAACTGCACAGGGGGGATGATCAATGACCCCTTTTCATTTTTGGCACGTACTGATCATGGGGTACACTGCAAAGTAACTGGTTTGGGGGAAAGTTTAAAGACTAAACAGTTTTGGGGCATGACCCAAGTACATGGGAAGGGACTGAACAAAATTTTTCCCCGGGGGTTTTCCCGTAAATGATTCAAGAACCCGGGGGGGGGGGGGGACACGTACAGCAAAGTTAGGGGGATTAAATTCCCCCCGAACACGTACAGGGGGTTTTATTTTTTGACCAAGTAATCAAGGGGGTTTTATTACCCCGTAAATCAAGTTATGGTTATACATTACAAAGAATAATGGTTGAGTACACTGCACAAATACGGGGTTTTTACCCCGTTAAAAAAAATTTCCCGTTTGATCATGACCAGTACCTTTTAAAATTACTGGATCTGACCCCGGGGTTAATACCGTACTGATCATGGGAAGACACTTTCCAATTATTTATGGGCCAGGACACTGCCAAATACTGGTTATACCACGTACCTCAAGTATTTTGGGAAAATTTCACTTTAAAACCAAATATGGTTTGAAACCCCGTAAATCAAGTTTTTGGTTTTGGACCCCGTACACAAACAGATTTTTTGCCCCGTTTCACAAACAGGTGGGGGTTTAACCCCCGTTTCCAAAAAGTACTGGTTTGAGCCAAGAAAAAGTTTAGGTGGGTTGGGGTACACTGTACTCAAGTATCAGGGGGTTTTTAGGGACACTGTACTCAAGTATCAGGTGGTTTAGTACCTGTTCTCAAGTTCGGTGGTTTGGGGGCACTGTACCAAGTTTCAGGTTTGGGTTTTGGGAACCTGTCCCAATATCAGGTGGGTTTTTACACCCGTAAAATGTATCGGTTTGGGTTTAGTACACTGTACTCAAGGGATCAGGTGGTTTAGGCACTTGGGATTTAAAATTTTCAGGTGGGGTTTAGTACACCCGTAAAAAAGTATCAGGTGGTTGAGTACATGACCAAATATTAAAGGGGGTTGAGTACACTGAAAACCCAAATATCGGTGGTTGGGGGTACACTTTTTCCAAGTATCGGTGGGTTTTAGTACACCCGTTTCCAAAAATCAGGTGGTTGATACAGGGCTTCTCAAAAAATAGTTTGGGTTTTGGTTCACGACTAAGTATCAGGTTTGAGTTTCAAATGTACTCAAGTATCCGGGGGTTGAGTACACTGTACTCAAGTATCAGGTGGTTGGTACACTGTATCAAGTATAAAGGGGGTTGAGTACACTGTACTAAGGATCAGGTGGTTGAGTACACTTACCCCAATTTTCAGGTGGTTGAGTACACGTACCAAGGATCAGGTGGGTTGAGTTCAACTGTACTCAAATATCAGGGGGTTTAGGTACAGTAAAACAAGTATCAGGTTTTTTTTGGGTACCGTACCAAGTTTCGGTGGTTAAATTCACGTACTCAAGTTCAGGTTTGGGTTTTGGGACACTGTTTCTCAAAATATCTGGGGGTTGAGTACACTGTACTTTAAGTATCAGGTTGGGTTTAGTACACTGTACCAAGTATCAGGTGGTTTTAGTACACTGTAAAATAAGTAACAGGTGGAGAGTACACTGTACCAAGTTCAGGGGGTTAGTAAAAATGTACTCAAGTTCAGGTGGTTTAGTTCACTGTTAAAACCCAAATATCAGGGGGTTGAGTACATGTACCAATATCAGGTGGTTGAGTACAATGTACACAAGTACGGTGGGGTTTAGTTCATGTACTCAAGTATCAGGGGGGTTGGTTGGTACACCTTTTAAATATCAGGTGGTTTAGTACAAAGTACACAATTATCAGGTGGTTGGTACCTTTTTAACCCAAATATCAGGTGGTTGAGTAACGGTTTCTCAAGTTTTCAGGTTTTTGATACCCCTGTACTCAAGTACGGGGTTTGAGTTTCACCCGTACTCAAGTATCAGGTGGTTTTAGTTCACTGTACCAAGTATCAGGGGGGTTGAGTACAATGTAAAACCCAAATATCAGGTGGTTTGAGTCCCCTGTACTCAAGAAAAAAGGTTTTGAGTACACTGTACTTTAAGTATCAGGGGTTTTTTTGTACACTGTACTCAAGTATCAGGTGGTTTTTAGTACACTTTACTAAGGGAATTAGGGGGGTTTTATTTTAAAACGGAGGGGCCCCGGGTTTTGGGTTGAGACAGGGGGGAAAATATCAGGTTTTTTACACCCGTCTCCGTTACCAGTGTGGGGGGTACCTGGGGTTTTATCAAGGTGGTTGAATTTTCAAAATGAAATTTTAATTCGGGTTTTTTGGAAAAACACTTTTTAACTCCAAAAAGGTTTACCCCAGGTGGAAAAATAAAATTTTTAACCACAAATATGGAAAAGGTTTGGTTTTATTTCACTTCTAAGACAGGTTTTTTGAAAACAAATTTTTTACACAAGAAAAATTTATTAGCACTTTAAAATTCCCAATTCAGGTTTTGGGTTAAGGGAAAAAATGTACTCCGGTATCCGGTTGGCTTTTAATACACTTACACAAGTATTTGGTTGATTAACGACAAAAAGTATTTTAGTTTGAAAAATCTTTTACTCAAAATCTTTGAAAACAAATTTTTACTTTTAAAATCTTTATGGACAAATTTCACCGTTATCCAAGGTTGGGCCTTTTTACCCGATCCTGGTTAGTAACTTTTTACTCCTTCGGTGGTTGGAAATGACTTTTAATATCATTTTTGAATAACTTTAAAATCAAAATCAGGTGGTTTTTCACTTAACCCACAAAGTTTCATTTAGAATCCCTGGACCAAAAAGTATCAGGTTTTGGGGTATTTCCCTGTCCCCAAAACATGGTTTGACTTAAAATCCAATGACAGGTGAATTTTACTTACTCCAAGAATATTTTTTGAGCCCTACTCCAAGGAATTTTTTCAAAACTCTCGATTAACGGAGGGGCCCGGGGGAAATTTTACAGGAAAAATTGACTTTTCTTACAACCCCCGTCGCCTGTTTCACCCCAGAACCCCCCAAAAAGGGCCCTTTTTTAGTCCCCACTGGTTTTTTAACATCCCTTTACAGACATGCTTTGACCTTTGCATTCCCGACAGAAAGACTTTCCCCTCAAAAAAACCCTGAAAAACAAAGACTTTGCACTCTAGCATCCCTGACGATACCCTGACTTTGTTTCTCTAAACAAACCTGAGAGACTTAAATTTGGGCCCTACCTTTCCCCCGGGGCAGACATGACTTTTTTACTCTAGCATCCCTGGGCAAATGACTTTGACTCTAACATCCCTGACAAAACATGATTGCACTTTAGGGATCCCTGAAAGACATGACTTTGGGACTTTACATCCGAAAGACAGGCTTTGGGACCTTGCATCCTGAAAGACATGACTTTTTTACTCTTGCATCCCTGGGCAGACATGGCTTTGCACTCCCAGTTCCCCCGGGCAGGGAAAAGACTTTGGACCTAGCATCCCTGGCAACATGCTTTTTAGGGAGCCTTGAAAACTTTACTTTGCCCCTCTAGCAAACCCTGAAAGACATGACCCCTTTGGGACTCTAACATCCCCGAAAAGACTTTACTTTGGCACTCTTCCCTCCCTGCAGACATTTACTTTTTCACCTAGCATCCCTGACAACCCGGAAATTTGCATCTAGCAATCCCCCGAAGACATGACTTTTCCCTAGCAAAACCTTTAAGACATGAATTTTCACCCCCCTCCCCCATCCCTTACAGACCTTGACTTTGGACCCCAGCATGCCCTTTCCAGAACAAGAATTTTTCACTCTACAACCCCGACAGACTTTACCTTTTTTAAATCTAGCAACCTTGAAGGCCTGAATTTGCACTCAACATCCCCCGCAGGGCATTTACTTTTCCTCTAGCCAAAAAGAAACTGAAAAATTTTACTCTAGCACCCTTGAAGACAGAAAATTTTCACTCTACATCCCTGAAAGACTGACTTTTTAACTTTGCATCCCCTTTTAAAGACATGACTTTGCCCTCCAGCCCCCCTGACAGGACTTACTTTTCACCCTGCAATCCCGAAATGGGCTTTTTCACTTTTAAACATCCCGACAGGGCATTACTTTGCACCCCCAGCAACCCCTGACGACATGACTTTTTTACATAGCATCCCTTTAAGACATCTTTGCCCCTTAAATCCCCACAGGGCTGCTTTGCCCCTCTAGCATCCCCCGGGAAAAATTACTTTGACTCTAGCAAACCCCGAAGGGCATGTTTTGCAAATCTACATCCCTTTAAGACTTTCTTTGACTTTTAAATCCCGGGCGGAACCTGACTTTTTCCCCTCTAGCATTTCCCCGGGCAGACATGACTTTGGGAAATTTGCATTCCCGACAACATTTATTTGCACTCGGCCCTCCCGCAGGGGCATGACCCTTTTCACCCTAGCATCCCTGGGCAAAACATGAAATTTTTACTCAGATCCCCGACAGACATGACTTTGCACCTAGCACCCCCGACGACATGACTTTGCACTCCAAAGGGGTCCCCGACAGACAAGACTTTGCACCCTACATCCCCGACAGGGCATTGGAAAAATTTTGGGGGAAAATCTAGAATTTTTCCCGAAAAGAAATGAAATTTGGAAAACATCCCCGACGAAATTACGTTTTAAAACCTTTTTGAAACCCTGACAGGGCCTGGGTTTGCCCCCAGCTCCCTAAAATGACGAACCCGGGTCCCTGGAAGGGAAAACTTTTTTAACAAAACCTGGGGGGGCTGAAATTTGGACCTGCTTACAAAAATGGGCTTTGTTAATTGGAAACCGATTAGGGGCCTGAATAAGATTAGGGGGCCCGAAACAAATTGTAATTAGGAAAACCCAGAGAATGAAAATTTGGGGGGGCTAGAATTTTACAGAAAAAGATTTGGACTTAACAAATTTAGGGAATTTAAAATTTGGCACTCAAAATTTGGGGGAAAAAAAGATTTGACTAAACAATTTGGAAAAGACCCAAATTTGAACTCGATTGGATTGGGAAGGAAAAAGATTTCCACCCAGGAACCCCCCTAAAAAGAATGGACTCCAAAACTTTCCCTGAAAAAGAATGGGCTTTTAAAAAACCCCAGGATCCCTGAAAAAGACATGGACTTTGGACTTGGGGGTTTTTCCCCGACTTTAAATGGGCTTTGGATCTGGCCCGTTTGGGTTAAAATTTGGCTTTGGACTTAAACCCCGAACAACAAGAATTTGGGGACCCTAACAAACCCTTGGGGAACCCTGGGTTTTGGACCTAACAAATTTTGGGCCCGAAAATACTTGGGGGGGGGCTCAAAATTTGGAAAAAACAAGGCTTTGGGGGTCTAAAAATTATACCTGAAAAAAACAAAAGAAAAATTTTTGGACTCTAAAAATTCCCCAAAAGGGGCATGGGGCTTAACAAATTTTTATCAAGGCTGACGGGCTTAAAATTTTTTACTCCGGGAACCCTTAAAAAAGACATTTAAAAATTTTGGACTCT
>NC_069471.1:16002054-16025473 GCF_026875155.1 Cherax quadricarinatus | reverse complement strand
GGTGCAGTAATATGTATGGAATGTTTGAATTGTGGTAGGTTTAGTGTTTTGAATATTGGTGGAGTGTGTTGTCTGTAGTGTGGAATTTATTCTGACTGGCAGCATTTTGTTGGGTGATAGTGGTTCTGAGATGGTTTTATTGTTGTTGAAGCACCCCATGCACAGATTCCATAGGTGAGATAGGGGTAAATAAGTGAGTGTATAGGGCCTGGAGGGCTGACGTGGAACATAGTACCGTATCTTCGATCAGTATGCTACAGTCTTGGACAATCTTTATGAAATTTGGTGTATATGTGTTAGAAATTTTATCAAGGTGGATTCTAAGAAATTTTCCCTCTGTGAGTTTTGTGTAGGTGAATCCTTTATCAATTATGTTTAGAAGAACATCTGTAGCTCTGTTACCAAACTGATGGTAGTAGGTTTTATCTATGTTTTAGAGTATTTGTCTGGTCCTCATCCAGGTTGATATTTTTGTAATTAGTCGGTATTTATCAGTATTGGCTAGCATGATGGGATCGGGTGAGAGTAGCATATGTAGTGTCATCTGCAAATAGTGTAGGTTTGAGTAGTTGTGATTGCATTTGTATGTCATTTATGTATATGAGAAAGAGAAGAGGGCCATAGGAACTTCTGTGGGACGCCCAAACTGTAATTGGCTAGTGCGGAAGAGTTGCCACCATTTGTGTTTCCACTATATGGCTTCTGTTGCTGAGGTTATGGTTTCAGGTAGTTTGAGGAGTGCCTCTCTTAAGTGCGACAATTTCATGTGGAGCAGTGTGGTCAAGTCTATCGGAAAGCTTTACGTAAGTCAATGATGATCCCCAGTGTGGACTTCTTTTTTCTTATTGCTGAATAATTATGTTCCTAGCATGTGGATAATAGCATCATTAGTATTTTTAATAGGACTGGAACCCAATTGACAGGGGTGTTTTGTGTATGTTTGTTGGGAGATGATGGCTAGGAAATAGATACACTTAGGGATAATTTTTCAAAGATTTTAGTGGGGTGTAAGTTGGTTATTGGGCCCCTATAGTTATTCAGGTCATGTGTTGGTCTCCTCCCTTTATGGATCAGGGAGGACCCTTGCTATTTTGAGGAAACTGTAGGAAAAGGTTAGTGATTCAATGGATTTGTTAAGAGCATACAATGAATTGGTGATAGCACCTGTGACACTTTTTTGGATATAATGGGTGGTAGGTATTTTAATCTTCCTGCTTTGTTTTTTTTAGTTTGTTGATAATAAGGGAGACGAGACTTTCAGTTGGGTTAGTCGGAGCTAGGAAACAGTGTGTTCGGGTACGTTGCCAGTGAGGTAGTCATTGGGTGGGGTTATCTGAGTCTTGGGATTTTATAGGAAAGGTTTTTTCCTATAGTGTGAGAAGAAATCATTGAGTCTGTTTGCTGTTTCAGTAGGTGTGAATTGGGGTTCATCTGGTTTTGTTAAATTCAATTTCGCTATTTGTGTTTACTTTTTTGTTCTCTAGTATTTCTTGATAGGGTTTTCCAGGTCTTTTTTATATCACATCGTAAGTTGGATAATCTGATCTAAATTACAATTTTTTTAGCCCTTCTTATTAGGTGGTTAGGGATTGACGTTAACGTTTCGTTTGGTCTCTGGTTATATGGCCCATTCTGTACTGTTTTTCGTATTGGTGATTTTGTATTTATGGATTTGTGGATTCCTGGGGCCTCTTCAAAGGGGGGCTCCTTGGCGTGAGTGAAGAGGCTCTTGGGTCTGAGGATTTAGACATGTCGGTTTCTTCCTCAGTCCGATACCTTATTACCCCCCAATCTCCCTCCCCTATCCCATCCTCCCCTTTTTCCTTTCCTCCTCCTCCTCCCCACCCTCCCTTTTGACCTTCCTCTTTTTGGCCTTTGGGATTTCTCCCACGGCGCGCTAGTTCCTTAGGTAGGGGAAACGGATACCGGGGGGTCTTTGCCATTCCGTTGAGTTCTGGCACGGTGGCGTTGTTTGCCGTGGAATCTGGATCGCCTAGGGGTGTCCCGATCCCTCTCCGGTATCCCCGGAGGTAGCTTTGGTTGTCTTTCGGGCGACGGGTGTATCTCGAAGCCACCTTTCGGATTCCGGGGCGTGTGCGAACCGAAGGAGGTATGCTTTTTGGGCAGATATCGGCCGCCCTCTCTTTTGTCCACCGAAGATAGCTTGGCAGATGTGAGTTGCTATCACGGGATTGTTAGTTTACTTGCATGATGGGACTGGGTTCCATGCTGCATCTGCGCTCCACTTGCGGTGCTGAGGTCCTCTTGGCGCGAGGGAGATTTCTGGCCTTTAATTCCTCCTGGACCTATCCCATCCCGGTCCCCCCTTTTTTTATTCTTTTTTTTATTTTTGTTTTTCTTTTTTCTTTCTTTTTTTTTTTCTTAAAAACAAAATGAAGAAAGAGTAACCTAACCATGGCAGCCCTAGTCCACATGAACTCTACCCCTGGGCCCCTTCTGATACAACCCGTTCTGCCCCGCATCGTCTTTGGACCACTCTTTCAGACACTTCTCTTGCTCTGTACCTTTGCCGGTGCTTGTTTCCTCACCCGCTTCAGGTACTGAGGACCTAGACTGACTCTTTCGATTTATCGGACCTCGCTCTCCTTGACTATGCTTCCGGCCCTCTCCCTCTACGGCCTTGCGGCATTTTTCAAATCGCCAACTCTGGTCCACGCCAAAACGCCACACGACAATTACCTGTGATGATACTTACTCCACATCCAGATCGTTCTTCTCTGAAACGATCGACACGTCCTTCACATAACCTTACCCACGCTCAGTTTCAGACTGAACAATTGAATAAATTCTGTCACTTTACGACCGACTTCCTCCTACTGCCTTTCTTTCTGACCATTAGTATTGGCAACGCACTCCTACGCCATTGTTGGTTAAAGATATTTCTTTTCATGGCTCATAAGAGAGGACGCGCATCATTACCTTACAGAATGCTACCCTGGTCATGAGCTCTCTCGTCTTTCTCGTTATAGCAACCAGCGGCAGCGGCAGCAAACGGTATCCTACCAGCTCTTCTTTCTCAAAAAAACATCGTCTCGCTCAATCAAAAACTTGTGATGGCCTAAGTGAAAGTTCAAAACTACATGAACCCACGTAGACCACAACAGGAACCCAAGAATACTAAGGAATGTAACCCAAATCTTGGACAAAATTAGGAAGATCTAAGGAAGACTGCCCTGCTAACACCAAAAACACTGCCTCCGCATGCCAGAACAATCACTTAACCCAGCTCCGAGAAAACAAGCCTTCTCCTCATTGCTCACAGTTCTACTTCAGTGATACTATGAAAGGATATCGCAGAAGGGAAACAACACCAGTAATAAAAGAATAAACAGCAAGTAACCCTAGACTCAACTTGTCTACCCAGCAGGACGCAAGTGTATCAATCAACCCCCATCACCGCCGCCACCCAGGACAACAACAACAAAAACATGGCTGACTCCCCTCCAACTCACTCCCTTCAAAGGATTCACCTGATAACTCAGGTAGAGTATTCACCTGACCAATATCAAGACTACATCGTTTATCTAGAATATGAAATCAAAGATATTCAAAGCAACACTCGGATAGCGAACCGAGGAATCCAAGATAACCAACCTCGAGGAATAAGATCCAAAACTTGCAAGAGGAGATTACATCGGGAAGTGGTTGACACAGAAATACTCTAAAAAGAGCTATAGCCAGTCAACTGAGCAAATAACAACATTAAATATGAAGGTTGAAGAAGCAATCAAGGACTGGAATCCAGAAACATGCACACTCGACTATTGAATACCTTGATTTTCAAGACGACAAAACTGAACAAGGTGATATAGGTTGTATGATGCAGTTTAATAAACAGCCACACATTCCTAGTGTACATAACCTCAAGCACTCAGTGCAAAGAAATGCTATCAGGATAATACAGAACCAGTACAAGTCATCGTGCCAAAACAATGAAATCAAGAAACACGTTTGTTAGGAAAAACAGCAGAGAAGTAAACACAGTATAATGATCCGACTTCATTCATACGATAAAAGAAAGGACCTAATTAAATCAGCATTTACAATGAAAAATGGAGTGGACAATAAATGAGTGTCTAACAAAAAATAAAACGTCCAAAACTTCTGTTCAGGCTGAGAAAACTTAACATGGAAACAAAATACATCAGTGTTTACACGCGAGATGGGAGAAATTACTATAAGGAACTTCAAAAGGACAACAATATGCCTTCTCAAATGAACACGATTTCTCTACCTTCCTTAGAAAAGCTGACATTTCTTGTAAACAGATTAGATAAGTGCCTCTTAATACCATATTTCGTTGTGGTGCATATAGTTGTACGTTACTATTATATTGTACATTATTATTTTATTATTTTTCATCACTAGCTAATGCTCAACTTCTCTCAATATCTATATTCTTCTTGTACTGTATTAATGCTTATATTTTTAAACTACAGTCAAATCGTCTCAAATTAATTTTATTCATTATTATTACCTTTCATTTAATTTTGTTTATCACTACCTTGTTTTTTTGTCACTTTTCATTGTGTATGCTTTTAGTGTATATTCAATTACTTTTTTGCAAAGTACAAAACTATCCTTTTTGTAGTAGTACACTACTCATTTTTTTTACTTTTATTGTGCAATAACTGCTCAATTTATTTAATAGTACAATCAGATTCTTACTCTAACCCATATTATTTTATGTGACTCCACCAGTCCATTTAACTTTGTTTACCATTACTTAATTTAGTCCCTTATATATTTTCTCCTTTATTTTAGCTTTATTATTAACTACCCTAGTATTATTTATTCACAATTGTAAAATAAATCAAGGTGCTATTCTAGGTGCTAAAGTAGAATAAGTCACAATTTTGCCCATTATATTCAAAGATCATTATTTGATTACCACTTTATTCTTCACCACAAACTTATATTAGTCCTTTTTTATTATTATTTTATACTATAATTCTAACTGTTAAAGAATTACCTTATAGTACTACCTACTATCATATTCCCAAGCCTCTCCATAATTTGATCTTCACTATATTTGTATTAGTCCCTTTTATATTGTATCCTTTTATTTTAGTTAAAAAAAAAAAAAAATAAAAAATAAAAACCTTAGTCATTATTTTAACATTTGTTAAATTATTAGGTGTATTTTTTAGCTTAAGACTATTTACTTTGTTTTCTACTTAATTCTAAACTATAGTTCGCTATAAATTTATGAAACTAGAATTTGATCCTGATACCAACTCTTATCTAATGACTCTTAAATTGAATCAAACAGTAACTGTAATTACTACATAGCAGAAACAATCAAGGCATTCTCAGAGCCCATCAACAACATAACTATACTTCCCAAACTACAATATCAGCTCTTTAAGACAAAACATTACGATGACCTCATAGCATTACTTACATTCCCTGCTTGCCAGGTATGTTCCCATCATTACTCTCACGAATACCTGGCTAAAGCTTATTGTACTGATGTCATATGCCATTCCTGGGTTACAAGCCATTACACAACGTAGGCCAGACCATAACTAGGGGGGTGGCACAAGCCAATATTACTACATCAGACAACTAGAATGTATCACTAATACTTGCACAAGGGATGACATGGGGAATATTTAATAGCCAATTTCAAATCCAAATACCTACAAAAACTCTCACATTGATAAACATCTACAGAGTTCACCCAGTCAAACATTAGCCAATTCTTAGTTCAAACAACATAGGAAAAAGGTATTATGGATAACTGATGCACGCATGAACAAAGATACACCTACTACTCTCAGGTGACTTCAATGTAAATTCTCTGCAAGACGGAACCCTCCGTTACTGAATTCACAAACAAAATGAGCATCTGTATGTGCTACCAACAGTAACAAAAAACCTACAAGAGTTACAGAGTCTAGTGTTTCCCTACTTGACCACATCTGGACCATCACCATATCCCTTAAAAATCAGCATTAATTACAGATAATACCACTGAACACTACCCGACTTTCCTCTTAACAAACTTTGGTAAATTACCAGACACTTACTTAAAGTCACCCTTCAGACTTCCAATGAGGCAGCCATTATAATTCACAACAGCAGTAGCAAACAGTGACTGGCCACACTGAGCTAGAAATCTATACAGATATGACGCGAATGTATTAATAATTTTCTAAAAAAGACCCCAATACCTCTATAACAAGCACTGCCTAAATAAACTAAACAGATGACAGCTAAGAGCTGAACAGTCACTGGCTAACACCAAGCATTCGCAAATCCATAAATACAAAAAACACCATATGAAATACAGTACAAGAATGGGTCACAGAACCAGAGACCAAACAAAACGTTACTAGTCAATCCTAACCAGTGATAAGAAGGGGCAAAAAAATGTATTATGAGAACGGATTATCCAACTTAGAGGTGTTATAAAAAAACCCTGGAAAACCATATCAGAATTTCTAGGAACAAAAAAGTATCACGAAATAGCGAATTAAATTAGCAAATCATTCAGATGAACCCCCAACTCCCACAACAGAAACAGCAAAAGACTCAATGATTTCTTCTCCCCACTAATAGGACAAAATCCTTGCCCAATAAAATCCCAAGCTCAGATACCCCACCAATTGATACCTCACCGGCAACTACCCGACACACACTGTTCTAGCTCCGACTAACCCATACGAAGTCTCTTATTATCAACCCACTAAATAAACAAGGCAGGAGATTTAAATACCTTACCACCCTTTATATACAAAAAAAGTGTCACAAGTGCTATCACCATCCATTGCAACACTCTTTAACAAATCCATTGTTTCCTCACCTTCCCTACAGTAATCAAAATAGCAAGGGTCACCCGGATCCACAAAGGAGGAGACCAAACAGTTGAGATAATAACTATAGGCCAATATACAAATTTACACCCTCCCTCAAAAATCTTCGAAAAATTAATTCATAAACGAATCTACTCCACTTATCTCCACAAACATATCAACACTGTCAATTTGGATTAGACTAATGTAAAAATAATAATGATGCTTTATACACATGCTTGAACATAATATACACTGCAATAGAGAAAAAGAAGTCCACTGGGGATCTTCATTGACTTACGTAAAGCTTTTGATTATGTTGACCATGACCTGCACTCCACGTTTAAAATTGTCAACCACTAGGTATAAGAGGCATACCTCAACGTACCTCAAGATCATACCTCAGAAAACAGAAAGCCAATATGTTTATTACAAAAGGAGGCAAAATCCTTCTTGCACAACCAATTACAGTGGCTGATCCACAGGGAAGTGTCCTTGGCCTCTTCTCTTTCTCCCTATTCATATTGGACCCCTACCAAATGCTTCGCAATTACTCTAACCACACTATTTGCAGATGACACTATTACGTTCTTCCCCACCCGAAGCCCAGTCACGCTAGCCAATACTGTAAATACGGAATTACAGGAAACTATCTACCTGGTCGAGAACTAACAATACTTACACTAAACATTGACAAAAATCCTACTTCATTCTGGTTTGGCAACAGAGCTACAGATGTCTATTAACATTAATTATAAATGGAATCACCTATCCACCAAAGCTAACAGAGGGAAAATTTCTTAGGAATCCACCTTGATAATAGACTCAAATTTCATACACTTATTACAAACAAATTTCAAAGAAATTTCAAGACTGTAGGCATACTTATCGAAGAAGATACGGTACTTTGCTCCACAGTCAGCCCTCCTGGCCTATATCACTTCTTACTTCACCCTATCTCACCTATGGAATCTTGTGCATGGGGCTCAACAACAAGTAACCATCTCAGACCACTATTTAACCAACAAAAGGCTGCATTAGAATGATAAACAAATTTCTCACTATAGGCAGCACACTCCACCAATATTCAATACACTAACATCCTCACACATACAAAAAATCCCTTTCTTAACTACTGACCTATTTTCATACTAGAAACACTTAACCTGATATTAAACCTCCCCTCAAACATCTCCTTGACCAACATCGACAGAACACAGACCATAACACAAGGAACGATCACTCTTTGATGTTCCTGTGTCCATCTCACACTATGTAAAACTCAATGACCATTAAAGCCCTAAAATCTGGAATTCATGACCTGTAAATATAAATGAAAACACTACCTGTTTATTAAATTCAAGTCTCTTCTCAAAGATCACTTACTCACCCAAAAACCAAAATAACACTGAATATAATGAACCTTATAAATTTGTATATAGTAAATGTTCTCAACAATTATATCACATAATTGTTAAACCTAAAACCCAATCTAAACTTTATTATTTTTTTAATACACTACCTAACAAAATACTCCATTCTACTGAATGTACAAAAATGCATACAACCATATGACTTGTCTTTGTAATACTCACTTGTGCTTTATAGTAACCTGTTTACATTAATGTTTTATCACTGATTTCATCATTGCTTAGTTAATCTTAAGTTAATTTTAAGCCAGCCCTAATCTATGCATAGTATAATGGCTTTGGCATACTGCTCTTACCTGTATTTGTTGTACCTCTGTATGTGTGCTCAAATTTTTAAATAAATAAATAAATAAATAAATAAATCGATACTGTTCCTGTCACTCTTGAAAAACATCATTCCCTCAATTCTTGTAGTGGTACTGTCATTCTGCCCCATACCCCTAGTTCAACAAAATTTTTCCCGACATGTGGCACTGACATTCTTGAACGCTGGAACTCCAAGATCTCCCAATCCTCAAGGTAGACACTTAGGTTCTTCCTGCCCGCGGGCGGAGACGATACCCTAGCAATGTGGCTCGTTTAACTTTTGACAGCCGAGAACTCCCATCCTCAGTTTATATAGCAGGACATCGGGTTACAAGTTCGAAAAGGGGATCCCTACACCACAACAGTGTAGAAATTGCTGGCATTTGGCCATCCAGCGAAATATTGCAGATCTATCGCCGAATGCCCAGTCTGTGGGGCCGATGACCATTCCTAATGCGTCTTGCAATCGATCTCCCTCTTGCCTTAAACTGTCATGAGGCTCACCCCCTTTGTACTCTCGCCGTTGTCAAGTCTATTTAAACGAGCGGGAAATCGTTACCTCAAAGAGACAGAAGGTCTCCCTTATGCCCTGGCAGTTCTCATTCTTCCGCCTCCCAAGGGGGACTCCCCCTTTTTTTCTTATTTCCGTTTTCAAAACGTCCCCCCACTTCTGGGACTCATTTCTACACCACCTTGTTTACCTCTCCCCTAGTCACTCCTGTATCTAATCCTTTTGCTGCCTGGGTCAGACGTCCCTACTTTTAACGCCTCAGTTAATCTCGCTTCTTCGATTCTCTCTCCAAAAACCTCAGTTTGACGAGACCCCCTACGACCCTCCTCCCCAATCGTCCCCTACCTCAAAAAATCAAAAAAAGGGCCGTTAAAAACCTCCTACCCAACTTCCACCTCCTCATTTTTCCCTCCACCCTTTTTCGGAACCCCACTACCTTGGTACAGACCGTCCAATACAGTTTCCAACTTTACTCAATATCTCCCCCTACCATTCCCAATATTGTCTCCCATACGACGTCTCTCATCTGAATTACGAAACACTTGAAGCATCTCTGATATATGCAGAGACTAAACCATCAATGGACACTGATCTCACACCTCTTTTCCTTGACTCTCACTCTCCTCCCATCCTGTGCAACTCCTTTCTCACAGCGCAGACCGATCCATCGCTGCCTACACGAAACGTTTTCCACTGCCATCCGCATGTGGACCTTTTCTAACCCCTCTAGTCCCGTAGGAACCCTTACGCGATTTCAAGTATCTTTATCATTGCCAATCATGGCCTATTACAGTGGAATATCCAGCCCTCAGGAGTAATCGGGTGAGCTTCAGTATTACTCTCCCAGTTTGCCCCGTTGGTGTTTGCTTACAGGAACCAAAATTACAACCTCTGCTGTGTATCCTCACCCATCTCAGGCTATAATTTATTTACTTCTTCAGATCCTTTTCCTGATGGGACCTTTATGAAAGTGCCCTTCTTCTTCTTAAACGCACTGATAATCCGTACCATCACTAATTTGTTCATACTTCGCTGCATTACACACAGTCCCGTATGCACTTACATAGGTGAATACCTCTGTTCCTTTACCTCTCGTCCTTCCTTCTCGGGCATTATCTATTCCGATATGCCTTTCTGTGTTTCGTCTTACCGCCCACGGTTCTGTTACTTGGAATTTTAAATGCCACGCATTTCCTCTGGGGGGGTCTCACTGTGATTCACGTGGAATTCAGTTAGAGCTTTTCTGCCTACCCACTCCCCTCCATGTGTTAAATAACAGGACACACACCCATTTTGATCCTCGGACTCGTACTCTCTCTTGCATCGTTCTCTCATCTGCTCTTCCTCACACCGCATTTACTGCACTTGGTCTGTTTCTTCACCCGACTTACATGACAGCGATCATTTCCCAATCATTCTTACTTCCCTTCCATATTCACCACCGTCTTCGCATCCCACTCTGGCAATTTGATCGGCAAATTGGAACCTTTACTCACACCTAACTGTTTAGAGAGGTTCCTCATCGTCTCCCATCATGAGTTTTAACACCCTTCACGTCCAATCCTCGTTTTAACCGCAGCTTCTCATTCTATACCCCAAACATTCGGCAGCATTCTCAGAAATGAGTGCCTTTAGGTGGTCTCCTGCATGTGCTCGTGCAGTAACGTTTGAAACGCGCTTGCATGGGCAAGGTACCGGTACAGTAGAACCCAGAGAGACTCCTGATTTTAAACAGAACGTGCATCTCTCGCCGTGTCATCCGTGCCGCTAAAACGCACTTGCTGGCGAGATATGACTCACATCACCTCTGCTACCTCTATGAGTGCAGTCTGGAAAAAGTAAAAACTGAGTGGTAATATTCTCCTACCCGGCTCCTGTTCTCGGTTGATCCGGTGTTGATATAGCAAACCCACAAGTTGCCAATGAATTGGCAATCATCTGTCCTATTTCTCAGGGACTCCATCTATGCCCCTCATTCTTTCCTCAAAGTCTGCCAGAGAGTTAGCACCCTTGGAATTTTCTTCTCTCAGAGAAGAACAGTATAATGTGCCTTTTACACTTCAAGAACTGGAGGCAACACTCTATCAGCTTGCCGATCAATCGCAGCTGGGCCCGACGACAGTTCATATTCGTATGCTAACAACATTTACATCAGTCAGGGCCTTGCATCCTATTACGCCTTTACAATCTTATTGGTCACAAAGAGTTACTTCCAACAGCTGTGGAAATCCCCATAGTTCTCCCTTTCTGCAAACCAGGCACACGGGACATTGAAAACCTCCACTATCGTCCCATTGCTCTTAACCGTCAGTTTGCAAAGTAATGGGAACGCCTAGTAAATAAGACGTTAGTGTGGTATTTAGAAGACACATCACAGTCTCTCCACTCGTCAATATGGCAATCGTAAGGACGTTCTACCATAGAACCCCTACTACGCTTGGATAACGTATGTTTCGTAATGCCTTTGCGAATAACCACTTCAGTATATAGGCCCCCCCCCCCCCCCATATATTTTGGACCTTGAGAAGGCATATGAACACAACTTGGAGGTAAA
This sequence comes from Cherax quadricarinatus, assembly GCF_026875155.1. Classification (NCBI taxonomy): domain Eukaryota; kingdom Metazoa; phylum Arthropoda; class Malacostraca; order Decapoda; family Parastacidae; genus Cherax; species Cherax quadricarinatus. Next base: position 16,013,854 of record NC_069471.1, on the reverse strand, counting down.
TATTTTTACCCAAGCCCACTCCTTAGGCATTCGAGGCAATCTACCATCCTTCCTAAAAATAAGAACTTTTTAACTGACAGGCATATCCGTGATCGGTTAATAATGTGCGCATCCTCCCCGGACTTTATCCAAGCGAAAGGTGTCCCCCAGGATGTGTTCGAGCACAACACTTAATTCTCCTGCTAATGAATGATTTGGCCTCTAGTATACTTCCATCAATTATTGGTCAATCACTCTATGTTGATGACTTCCGCTATGCCTGTGCAGGCGCAGACCGTCACCTCATTACAGTTTTCTCTCCAACATGCAGTCGAACCGTGTGGACAAGTGGGCCAACCAACACGTGGGTTTAAATTTTTTTCCACAGCACTAAAACCCACCAAATTACTTTCACTAGACGCTCAGTCATCTCCGATCATCCTTTTGTACCTCTATGGCTCCCTATCCCTGAACGTGATACAGTCCAGTTTCTGGGCTCCTCTTTGATCGACAGGTTATCCTGGAAACCTCACATTACCTTCTTCTGAAGGCAACTTGTCACAGCCGCTGAACCTTCTTAAAACCCTTGCTCATCTTTGTCATGGGGAGCTGATCCGTCGAACCCTCCTCCGCCTACATTCCACCCAATTATTTTAATCGAACTTGATTATGGTGACCAGTACCTATTCAGCGGCATCTCCTGACTAGCTACTCTCTCTACCTAATAAAACCCCATTCATCACCAAGGGTTACGTTTATGCCTTGGTGCTTTTCTCCGCTCTTCCCCTGTCGAGACCTCTATATCCGAAGCGAATGTTCCCTCTTTAATCCGATCGCCATGATGCCCATTGCCTGCGCTACAATGTATGCGCTCTCATGATCTCCGCAATCCCTTCCATTTATAGAATGTCACTGATATTAAGTAGACATTCTTTATTTGTTCGCACGCCCCTGTTTATTCCGTCCCTTCTCTCTTCGCCTTCATTCCTCTGTCTTCTCTTCAACTACCACCTTTCTATGTACAAGTAGGCATCCCACTTTTCCCTACCCCCCTGGGAAGTATCCAGCGTTTCGAGTCTGTTCTTTCTCCCATTCCCATTGCTCGAAAGAACCAACTGTCCTACGTCGCTTCCCCTCTCTTTTTCTTGACCACTTTCACTCTCATTCTCGTGCCATTGGCCCGAGTACACAGATGTCTCTAAGTCTTCTGACGCGTATGATTCGCAGCAGAGTACCGACGCGTCGTACAGGGCATTTACTATCTTTGGCTAGTATTTTTACTGCTGAATTGTAAACCATCCTTAAGCACTTAACCGTATTGCATCTATGCCAGTGTCATCATTTGTGTTGTCTCAGACTCCCTTATGCTTTACAGAATACAATAATTATGATACACCTCACCCCTAGTCCCTCCGTATCCAACTTGCTACGCCGCATCTTTACCAAGCATAAAGATATTGATTTTTTGGTTGGTCCCTGGTCATGTTGACAAACAGGGGCAATGGAACAGCAGACACTGCTTGCGCGGTCAGCAGTACATGACCCTACCAGTTTCTTATAAGGTATTCCATTTACGACTATTTTGCTGCAATAATCTTCCCACTCTTTCACACCCACACCCTTTGGCAGCAACGTTGGACTACTATGCCGGCATCAAACTTCAATCTATAAAACCGAGTATAGTTAACTGGCCGTCTCTTATCACCAGTGTCGAGTTGGGAGACATCTCTACTCCCGTCTTCCGCATTGGCCAACTCTCTTACTCATGATATCTCATGGAGAGGCGTCCTGCCACCTCTGTGTGTAATTGCCAAGCTCCAATGTCAGTCAGCCACATTCTGTTGGATTGCCCACTTTAATCAACGAGCACGCAAGAATTTACCTCTGTCGTCGTCTTCGCTCCGCTACTCTCTCTTTACCTTCCCTTCGCGCTGATGGACCCACCTTTCATCCGGACTCATTGACTTTTTGACAACAACTGACTTACTTCACAAATTCTGATACCTTCAGCCATTTCTACTTCAATCTCTTGCTACCCCCGTACTATCCCCTGCCCCGCTGTTTTCTGTAACCTGCTGATCATCCCTCCTCCCTTCTGCCATCCAATGCCCTCGCTTCCTTCCCTACCCTGCAGCGCTGTATAGCCCTTGTGGCTTAGCGCTTCTTTTTGATTATAATAATAATGAGGATACTGGGTGTTAGCCAGGGACTGTTCAGTCTCTTTGCAGTCATCTGTTTAGCTTTTTGTTAAGGGCAGGTGCAGTGTTATAGAGGTATTGGGTCCTTTTTTTGAAAAAATTATTAATACTTCATCAATATCTGTATAGATTATCTAACTCAAGGTGCAGGCCATGTTTGTCACTGCTGCTGTGAAGTTATTGATAGCTGCCTCATGTGAAGTCTGAAATGTGGACTTTAGTATATCTAGGGGTAATTTGCCAAGTTTGTTATAGAGGAAGGTTTAGGGTAATGGTCGTGATTATCTGTGATTAATGCCCTGATCTTAAGGGGATAAGGTGTTGGTCCAGAAGTGGTCAAGTAGTGAAAAACACTAGTCTCTGTTAACTCTTGATTTTGTTACTGTTTGGTAGCAACTGCAGTTACCTCATATGTTTGCTAATTCAGTAACATGTGGTCTTGGTCTTGTAGGAGATTTATATGAAGTCACCTGAGAGTAGTAATGATCTTTGTTCATGCTGCATCAGTTTATCAAACTTCCTAGGTTTTCACTAAAACGGCTAATGTTTGACTGAGGTACCTCTGAAGATGTTTATCACTGTTGAGAGGTTTTGAGGTATTTGGATTTTGAATTTAGCTATTATATATTTCCCATGTTCATAATCCCTTGTCAAGTTATTAGTGATACATTCTAGTTGGTCTGAAGTAGTATATAGCTTGGCCACCCCCTTGTTGTCTGGCCTACAGTTGTGTATGGGCTAGTGTCACCAGAATGGCATAGACATACTGTATATCAGGCTTAGCCAGTTTCGGTGAGAGTAAATGATGGACCTCTGGCATGCAGGGAATTTAGTAATGCAATAGGTCATCGTAATGTTTGCTTAAAGATCTGATATGTAGTTAAAGAATATTTATGTTGTTGTTGCTCTGAGAAGTGCCTTTGATTTGTTTCTGCTATGTAGTAAATTACAGTTACTGTTTGATTCATTTAAAGTCATTAATAAGAGGTTGTATCAGGATCAATGCTAGTTATCATAAATCTTATAGCGAATCTAAAGTTAGAATTAATGTATAAGACAAAGTAAATATTTCTAAATCTAAAAAATAGCACCTGAATTATTTTTAACAAATGTAAAAAAAAATGAACTTAATGTAGCTCTTTAAAGCTATAAATCAATGAGGCCAATATAAAAGTGGACTAAAATAATTTGATGGTGAACAAAAAAGTGGTAATCCAAATAAAATAATATAATGTGCAAAAATAATGAGCTTATTACACTTTACACCTGAAGAATAACCTTGATTATTTTAACAATTGATGGAATATATAACTAAGGTTTTTATATAAAGCAAAATAAAAGAGAAAAAATAATAAGGGAATAATATTAATATTGGTAAACAAATTTAAAAATGACAGATAGTCACTAATGATATTTTAAAAAATTTGGGGGGTTTGATTTTAAAGGGACAACGCGAAATAAAGCTCCTGGACAGATTATTTTATGTGTGACCGGGTCAGTTACTTCTCAAGCTGGTCATAGTGCATTAAAAAACCCAAGAAGTGGAGGGTAACCCCAAAAAGGAACTCGTTACATAAGTATTATAGAATAGGATTCTCTTCCAAACAACGCCTTCATCCTGCTCCCGTCTCAGCACGCATTAAAGTCCACAATAAAGGTGTCCAATTCCCAGTAGTGTTTTTATTGGTCAGTAATCTTTGTTTCAATATAGGGAAATGTATATTTTCTTGTAAAAAAATTTTGTTAAATACTTTTGGGGTTTTTGGAACGGATTAATTGGGATATCCATTATTCATCATGGGGAAAATTAATTCGGCTTAGGCTCAATCGTAAGGCTAGCTCTCTGTAACGGTTTAAAAGGCGATTACCCGAGGGTCCAATGTATTTTTGTTTTTAGATTGTTCATGGTCAGTAGGTTAGGAAACATATTGTCTTATATTCCCTACAATATATTGGCGCTCCAACATTTTTTTTTCACGATTTTTAAACATCATGAGGCCTTTGATCTCCACAGTAACCTAGCAAATGTGAGGAATCTGTAATAATTGTTATCAGACCAATTTGTCAGCATATTTATGAATACCTATTAAACAGACCAATTGGATAGCATATTGGACGACCAATGTAATTTGTGATTGGAAATAGCATAAATCTTACCATTCTGCTAGTTTGAGATCAATTTTTTAAGATACGTTCATTCGTATAAACCCTCGAAATCTGCTTCTGTAATTAATGTCTTCCATTCTATCAATCATACCAAGAAATACAAACCAAAAAACCATCTGAAAATACAACCACAAATACAGTTTTTTTTACCCCATGCACAGTGTGGACAAGATTTTTTTTGTGGTGCCACCTGCATGCACTCATATCTAGACCCCAATTGTCTCCCAGATGCTTACTCTGATGAGCTTACAAACCCATTACTACAGCACAGACATTGAAAGGTTTAATAAAAGTAATCTTGAACCAAGGAATTGGCATCCCCCTCCCCCCATTGGTTTTCGAATGAGATGCTTCCATTCTCATAAGGCACTGTATATACTCTAGGGAGTTATAATTCACCCCCATCCTGATAATGTCCCCATTGCTTTTCCCCTCTTTTTTTTCCCCTCCCCTTTCTTCTATCCCTCCTAAGCTTCACATTCCATCCTCACTCTATCCTAATACTATTAACCCTTTGCGGTCGACAGCCATCACGAAACTCGTTCTCAGGTCGGCCAAATTTAAAAAAAAAAAAAATTCTTTTCTCATGAAAAGATAGAGAACCTTTTCCCGACATAAATACTCCAAAAGTTTGTGAAATTTATAAGTAAAACTTAACTGGAATATGCACTTGCCAAAAGTTAGCGGTCCTCCGCGATGTTTACGCATCGGCGATTTTGCCCACTTTGAGCCCCATTTTCGGCCAATTTCACTGTACTAGTCGACAAAAAACATGAATATTTTCGCTAGAACTCTCCATTTTATTTCTATCGGGGGGAATGGGTGCAAAAACCACCCATTTATGAATTCAACTATCCAGTACAGTGTCAGAATTTAGCAATTTTGCCAATTTCACACAAATTCAAAAGATGCCAATTTCCGAATAGGGCCAGAATAAACAAGAAAGACATTCCTGCACTAAAATGACATTTCCTCTGTCCATAGTCACGTCTCAAGCCCCTCTATATTCTTTGCTTTCCACTTTGGCATTTTTTATTTTCACAAAAAATATAAGATTTACTGTTAAGCAGACTACTGCATTAGTGTAAAAAATGGTATAAATATGATTGGAGCACTTGTGAAAGAATATTAGACTCACCATGTATTTGACGTGTATTGCACGCTTGGCACGATTTGTTTACTTTAGAAGTTTTGGTAAAAATCGAACAGTTCCTGTACTTTGAGCCTCAAATTTCAAGGCACCTTTCATTGAAAAACCAGTCAAAAACATCTCAATTTCTGTAATATGTCTTCCATTCTATAAAATGAGACCAAGAAACTAGAATACCAACAATAAATACCATACCAAAATACACGCAAAGTCGCTGAATTTATTCACAAAAAATGGTCAAAGTTTTTTTTTCTCATTATGCACTGGTGCCTGCAGGATTTTTTTTTAGACTTGCACACTGACTACATAGACCCCATTCTTTCATATAGGCCTACCACTATTCTCCCACTAGGAATTGAGGGCCGCTAGAATTTGAGTACTAGTACGTTCAAAAACCCCTACGCGAAAGACGTGCTATACGAACCAAACCCTCAAAAGGGGGGGTATTAAGGTGGATTGTGACCGGGACAAGCCATTTAAGTCTGTGAAGCAGCACCTCAGGGAGTGGAATAAGCCCGCAAGCATGGTCCCCCACTGGGTTGCTGTATAGCCCTTGTGGCTTAGCGCTTCTTTTTGATTATAATAATATCCCCAAAGGGTTACCCTTGGGGTTTCTTGAAGGGGGGGGTAGACCTCTTGCCTACCTGAGGGTCTATAAGTGGCTGGTGGGTGAGGGGGAAAAGAGTCCTCACCTGACAAGCCTGAACTGACGCTCTTCATAATGCTCAGGGAATGACCGCATAACAGACAAGCCACATCACAGCGACCTCACAGCATGTAAGACTGCCGGATCTTACTGGATAACCAGGGGACCACTAACGACCTGTAATCCTAACCACTCTTGACAACCTAATTTGCTCCAAATACCTTTACCTTGATCAGCCAGTAATCCTACCCTCTTGACCATTCCTAAGTCAACTCCATGTATTTTTCCCGCCTCAAATATCTCCCTCACTCTCTGCCTTCATCTCCCCTCAAGTTTTCATTGATGCTGGTGCGTGGGCTCTTGATCCAGAATTGATTCTAGTCCCCGTTCCTGATTTATTTATATTTATTATCACACCCGCCGATTCCCCACACGGCAGGGTGCCTGAAAAAGAAAACTTTCACCATCATTCACTCCCATCACTGTCTGTGCAGAAGGGTGCTTTACACTACAGTTTTTAAACTGCAAAATTAACACCCCTCTTCAGAGTGCAAGGACTGTACTTTCCCATCCTCCAGGACTCAAAGTCCGGCCTGCGGTTTCCCTGAATCCCTTCATAATGTTACTTTGCTCCACCCTCCAACAGCACTCAAGTATAAAAACCATTTGTCTCCATTCACTGTCCTATCAAACACGCTCACGCATGCCTGCTGAAGTCCAAGCCCCCTCGCACACAAAACCTCCTTTACCCCCTCCCTCCAACCCTTCCTAGGCCGACCCTACCCCTGCCTTCCTTCCACTAACAGTACTGATACACTCTTGAAGTCATTCTGTTCGCATCCATTCTCTCTACATGTCCAAACCACCTCAACAACCCTTTCCTCAGCCCTCAGGACAACATTTTTTGGTAATCCCGCACCCTCCCCCTCCTAACTTCCAAACTACGAATTCTCTGCATTAATATTCACACACACATTGCCCTCAGACAATGACATCTCCACTGCCTCCAGCCCTTCTCCTCGCTGCAACATTCATCACCCACGCTTCACACCCATATAAGAGCGTAGTAAAACTATACTCTCATACATTCCCGCTCTTTGCCTCCAAGGTACAAAGTTCTTTGACTCCACAGACTTCCTAAGTGAACCACACACACTCTTTTTCCCTCAACAATTCCTATGATTCACCTCATCTTTCATAGACCATCCGCTGACACGTCACTCCAAATATCGAATACGGTCACCTCCTCCTTACTCTCTGCCCTCCATCCTGATATTCAATCTTTCATCCCTAATCTTTTGTTATCCTTCATATCCATACACGTCTCCTGTATCACCTTAATTTTTTCTATTTGCACACCCTAACCAAATTCATCCACAATCTCTGCAACGTTCTCTTTCAGAATCTCACAAGATCACAGTGTCATCAGCAAGAGCAGCTGTGACAACTCCCACTTTGTGTGTGATTCTTTATCTTTTAACTCCACGCCTCTGCCAAGACCCCGCATTTACTTCACTTACACCCATCTATAATATATTAAACAACCACGGTGACATCACACATCCTTGTCAAGCCTACTTTTAACTGGGAAAAAATTTCTCTTTCCTACATACTCTAACTTGAGCCTCACTATCCCACGTAAAAACTCTTCACTGCTTTCATTAAACCTACCTCCTACACCATACACATTGCAACATCTGGCCACATTGCCCCCCATCCAACCTGTCATACGCCTTATTTCCAAATCCATAAATGCCACAAAGACACTCTTTAGCCTTCTCTAAATACTGTTCACTTCTATATGTTTTTCACTTAAACATCTCTCTCTGGTCCACACACCCCTACCTTTCCTAAAGCCCTCCTTGTTCATCTGCCTATCCTATTCTCCGTCTTTACTCTTAATCTTTCAATTATAACTCTAACATAGCACTTTACCATTACACTACAACAGACTTATCCCCCTAATTATTTTGCACTCTCTTTTATCCCCTTTGCCTTTATACAAGTGGAACTATGCATGCTCTCTGCCAATCCTAGGTACCTTACCCCTTCCATACATTTATTAAATATTGCACCAACCACTCCAAAACTAAAATCCCCACCTGCTTTTAACATTTCTATTTTATCCCATCAATCCCGGCTGCCTTAACCCCCTTTCATTTTACCTACACCCATCACAGAACTCCCCCCACACTCACAACTGGCTCTTCCTCCCTACCTACAAGATGTTATTTCCTCCCTGCCCTATACAACGAAATCACAGCTTCCCTTTCTTCAATCAACATGTTAACAATATCCTCAAAATATCCTTCCATCATTCCCAATACTCTACCTCTCCATTTAATAACTCTCCTCTCCTATTTTTAACGACCAATCCATTTGTTCCTCTAGGCTTTCTTAACTTGTTAATCGCACTCTCCATAAACTTTTCTTATTTTCAACAAAATTTGTTGATAACATCTTCACACCACTCTCTTCAGTTGCTCTCGTTTTAACATTGCTTCACACTCTCTTTAACCTCTCTCTTTTTCTCCATAACTCTTCCCATCCTGCATCACTCTACTTTGTAAAAAATTCTCATATGCTTTAACTTTTTCTTCCCTTACTACTCTCTTTACATCATCATTCCACCAATCGCTCTTCCTCTTCCCCGTCCTGCACCCACTTTCCTGTAACCACAAACTTCTGCCTGACACTCTAACACTACAATTTTAAACCTAACCCCATACCTCATCGACCCATTGCCTATGCTCTCATTACCCATCTATCCTCCAATAGCTTCATTAACTTACCCTAACAGCTCCTCTTTTAGTTTATAAAACTTCCACCTCTCCTCTTCCCTGATGCCTTCTATTCTCCTTGTATCCCATCTACCTTTTACTCTCAGTGGTATCTACAACTAAAAATGATCTGATATATCTGTGGCCCCTGATATATCCCCTGAATTGAGTCTAAAATAACCTTCCATCCCTCCCCCTATGCACTATAAATCCTATGGTTTAGTGCTCCCCCCCATGAATATGCTTATGCTCATCTCTTCCCATGACCAACCAACTTGCCCTCTCCTCCCCTCCTTGCAATCTTAACCTTATCTCTACAAAATCTTCCCCTCTTCCTCCTTAATCTTCTTACCTTTGTCCCTTCCTTTTTTTTTTTTCAGTTATTTTGCTTTCTTTTCCTTCTTTATACTTGTATTTCCCTTTCACCCTCTTGCTTATCTCCCTGTTCATTCCTCGGGTTTCCTTGTCATGGAAATCTCTTACTTGTACATTGTCTCTTGTGTTTACTGATATTGTCATATCAACTTCCCACTTAGTCCTTTGTCTTTACTTCATATACATTCTTGTCCTTAATATGTATCCTGTGTCTCAATAGTTCATGCTCCTACCTGAAAATTTCTTGAGAACTGTGGAAGTTAAAATAAAAAGTAAAGAGCTTAAAAAAAAACTTTAATTTTCTTTAGTGTGTGTGTGTATATATACTGAAAATTGTATAGCACTATTATAGTGTAAATTCCAATTCTATGGGAATTTCACTCCAACTTTCAGAAAAAAACCATAGAAAATGGGAAATTTCCCATTTTCTTGATGGCATAAAAAGAAAGCTATGGAATTTCACTCCCTTTTCTTTTTCCATGGTTTCTTCCCATAGAAAATGGGAAATTTCCCATTTTCTTTGATGGCTCATCATAGAAAATGAGAGTATGTGAATTTCACTCCCACTTCCAGAAAAAAAAATCCATCATAGAAAAGGGGAAAATTTCCCATTTTCTTTGAATGGCTCATATTAAATTAAGGGGAATGCTAAACCCGGGGGGATTAACAGCACCTGGGGGGGGGGATGTGGAAGGCATTCAGGCTTAATTCGGGGAACTGGAGCACAGTTCCAATTCCCTAAATCAAGAGCCCCTCACCAACATCAAGGAACCTTCCTTGAGGGGATGGCTCTGAAAAGAAAACTAGAGTCTAGGGGAATTTTCCCTCCCACTTTCAGAAAAAAAAATTCCATCATAAAAAGGGGAAAGTTCCTATTTTCTTTGATGCCTCTATCACAGAAAGCAAGTCTAGGGAATTTCACCCCCAAATTTTTTTCCATCATAGAAAGGGGGAAAATTTCTAATCATATTTCCCATCATAGGAAAATGGGAAAATTTTTCATTCTCTAGCCAGAAAGCCTATGGGAAATTTCAACTCCCACTTTGATAAATTACCCATTTTTTTTAGATGTTTATAAAGAAAATGGGAAGCTAAATTTCCCCAAAAAACCACAAGTGGAAATTTTAAAATTTCCATTGTCATTTACTGAAGAAAATTCAAAACTATAACAGAATATAAGAAGCAGCTTCCCATTAGCTATCAAAATGAGACTGTTACCAAAGAAAAATGGATTAGAGAAAATATTTTGACAACGAAGTAGATTTTCCAGAACTTGCTTGTATTAACATCCAGCTCTTACAATTTTAATGGAGGAAACACTAAACTTGTCCAGGTGAACAGGTACAAAGATGTAAGGGACAGGAAAAGGTTGCAAGATGGCACAAGGCACTCCCACTTAGAGTATGCTCCACTTGGAAGACGACAGACTGTCATTCCAGAGCATTCACACCTGAGGATGCAAGTGACTACTGTCATACAAAACCTATGTTTAGGTACCACACTTGGATTCTTTGCAGACAGTGAGAACACGGTTACACAAGACAGTGAGAAGACTATACACACAAGATAGTGAGAACATACTATGCTTCAGAAGAGAAGAACATCTACACAGACAGTGAGAACGACAGCTACACCAGATAGTGATAAGACAGCTACTACACTCACAGACAGTGAGAAACAGCTACACAAGACAGAAGACTACATCACAAGATAGTGAGAAGGCAGCTACATCATAGGACAGGGAGAGGACAGTACACAAATAACCCGCACATAGAAGAGAGAAGCTTATGACGACGTTTCGGTCCGACTTGGACCATTTACAAATTCACACTAACCAGAAGTGGAGCAGGACGGCTATATATAGGCAGGAAGATGTAGTGGTGGTAGTAGTGGTAGTAGTGGGGAATAAGGAGAAGGAGCCAGTCAAATACAAAGAAAGGGGAGCACTGCAAGGGAGCTAGGTGCCCACAGAGGGAGAGCAAGTGCACAGAGTGGGTGAAAGGGGAAGTGTGAAATAAATAATGAAGGAACAGAAACACGAGACAGAAGACAACCCAGAGGAGAGAAAGGAAAGGGGAAGAGGGAGAAGAAAAAGAAAAGGAAAAAATGTGGAGTCAGGTTAAATCACGGGTGTTCTGAAGTTTGGAGCATTTTACAATGTAGTGGGAGAGGAAGGCATCTACAGAGATGAAGCCAGGGCTAAGATTCATACAGGGAAAGTTGTGTATTAGAGAGGATTCAACTAGATGGCGACTGTTAGTTGGAAGTAGGGAAGACAGTTTTAGCAGGAGACCAGTCAATAGGATGGCTATGATCTCTTGACGTGACAGAAAAGAGCATTGTTAGTGTCGGCAAGCCTAACACTATTTTTGTGCTTCCTAAGTCTGTCAGAAGAGATCGACCAGTTTCTCCAAAGTATTGAAAAGGACAGGAGCAAGAAATAGAGTAGACACCAGGGGAAAACGTAGAGGGAAGGGTTTGAAATAATATTTCCCTTGGGAAAGGG
>NC_069471.1:15977005-16001554 GCF_026875155.1 Cherax quadricarinatus | reverse complement strand
ATATGAGATTTTTTCCCCAAACGGTTTGTAGAAGTGTCGGAAGAATTATGTTTCCTAGCCTGTCCCCTGTTACTAGGGATAAACTGTAGAAAAATATTCCTTTCGTATGCCTTCACTTTATAGCTATAATTCTGTACTAACTTGTACACAGTGTAAGAGTATTTGTGTAGTGATTTAATTATAATAATAAAAATATTATAAGGTAAAAGTTTCACAAACTCTTACAAATGTACATGAATGAACTAAAACTGGACAGGTATTAATACCGTCTATTTCGCCTGACCGAGTGATCGTCCACAACCTGTTCAGTTTGTTTGTTTACTCTGTCTGAGCTCGGTGTATCATTAAATGTTGTATATTACGTTAATATACACATTTTCATTAATCCATCCGTGATATTTTTTTCAAAATTATATAATAAACACGATACATAACATAAATACATAACATATGTGTAGAGAACCTAGGATAACCCAAAAAAGTCAGAGTGACTTACTTCCATTGCCTTCACTCAGAGCATCATTTCTTCTCAAAATGATGTTACATGAGAATGGGAGTGTTCTTTATTTATTTATTCTACCGTATCAATGTAGAGACAACCTGTACACAATGTAACTTGTACACAAACCAGACGTGTACACTGTTTACAAAACTTACCTTCGCCTGGTTTGTTTACATAACTCTGCGCCTGTCCTCTCTCATGCACTCTTTCTCTCTGGTATGGTAGCCCGGCTGACTACCATACATACTACACTTGATTTTTTACAATAAATACTACTCATCTCACCCTATATTTTAAGGTAAGTAATGAGTGAACTGTATATACATTTTATCGCTCTGGGATGCTTAAATATCATAGAATAGTATGTGTGGGTGGGTTGGCCTGGTATGGTAGCCTGGCTGACTACCATACATACCACACTTGATTTTTTACAATAAATACTACTCATCTCACCCTATATTTTAAGGTAAGTAATGAGTGAACTGTATATACATTTTATCGCTCTGGGATGCTTAAATATCATAGAATAGTATGTGTGGGTGGGGTGCCTGGTATGGTAGCCTGCTGACTACCATACATACCACACTTGATTTCTTACAATAAATACTACTTGTCTCACCCTAGATTAAGACTATAAATATTTTAAGGTAAGTAATGAGTGCACTATGTGTGTATTGTACTTTTTTATTGTTTTTTGATGCCTGGTTCTATTGCTAACATAATATATGTTAGTGTAAACTTGTTATCTAGTGTTTGTATGCATTTGTAAGTGGAAAAAAAGGGTGTTCCACTTTACGGCGGTTTCCGCTTTATGGCGGTAGCCTGGAACCTAACCCGCCGTATAAGTGGGGCCCTCCTGTATAGAAAACAATGATACATGCACAATAAACACTACTGAAATGACACCTTTATTGTGGACTTAATGAGTGATGAGACGGGAGAGGATGAAGGCGTTGTTTGGAAGGGGAATCCTATTCTATAAATACTTCATGTAACGAGTCCTTTTCTGGGGTTACCTCCCTTCTTGGGTTTTTAATGCCACTATGACCAGCTTGAGAGTAACTGGACCCCTGTCACACAAAATATCTGTCCAGAGAGCTTTATTTCTCGTGTCCCTTTAAAATCAACATTATATCATAGTGACTATCTGTCATTTTAACTTTGTTTACCATTACTTAATATAGTCCCTTATATTTTTTCTCTTTTATATTAGCTTTATATAACAACCTTAGTTCATATATTCACAATTGTTAAAATAATCAAGGTGCTATTCTCAGGTGCTAAAGTGTAATAAGCTCATTATTTTGCCATTATATTCATTTATTTGATTACCACTTTTTTGTTCACCACAAATTATTTTAGTCCCTTTTATATTGCCTCATTTATTTTAGCTTTAAAGAGCTACCTTAGCTCATTTTTTTTTACATTTGTTAAAATAATTCAGGTGCTGATTTTATAGTTTGAATATTTACTTTGTCTTATACTTATTCTAACTTTAGATTCGCTATAAATCTTATGATAACTAGCATTGATTCCTTTGATCAAACCTCTTATCTAATGACTTAAATGAATCAAACAGTAAACTGTAATTACTACATAGCAGAACAATCAATGGACTTCTCAGAGCCAACAACAAACATAAACTATCTTTAAAAACAATATCAGATCTTTTATCAAAACATTACGATGACTCATAGCATTACTAAATTCTGCATGCCAGTATGTCCATCATTACTTCACGAAACCTGGGCTAAAGCCTGATACTACAGATGTCTATGCCATTCGGTTACACAGCCATACACAACTGTAGGCCAGATCACAAGGGGGGTGGCACAGCTATATACTACTCAGACCACTAGAATGTATCACTAATACTTGCAAAGGGAATGAAAACATGGGAAATATATAATAGCTAAATTCAAAATCCAAATACCTACAAAACCCTCTCACAGTGATAAAACATCTACAGAGTACCACCAGTCAAACATTAGCCGTTTTAGTGAAAACTAGGAAGTATGATAAACTGATGCACGCATGAACAAAGCTCACTTACTACTCTCAGGTGACTTCAATATAAAATTCTCCTACAAGACCAAGACCCACATGTTACTGAATTCACAAACACATGAACGTAACTGCATGTTGCTACCACAGTAACAAAAACCTACAAGAGTACAGAGACTAGTGTTTCCCTACTAGACCACATCTGGACCAACACCATATCCCCTTAAGATCAGGGCCATAATCACAGATAATACACAGACCCATTACCCTACCTTCCTCATAACAAACCTTGGCAAATTACCCCTAGATACTACTAAAGTCACTTTCAGACTTCACAATGAGGCAGCTATCAATAACTTCACAGCAGCAGTGACAAACATTGCCTGGCACACTGAGTTAGAAATCTATACAGATATTGATGAATGTATTAATAATTTTCTAAAAAAGACCCAATACCTCTATAACAAGCACTGCCCTAAAAAACTAAACAGATGACTGCAAAGAGACTGAACAGTCCCTGGCTAACACCCAGTATCCTCATTATTATTATTATAATCAAAAAGAAGCGCTAAGCCACAAGGGCTATACAGCGCTGCAGGGTAGGGAAGGAAGCGAGGGTATTGGATGGCAGAAGGGAGGAGGGATGATCAGCAGGTTACAGAAAACAGCGGGGCAGGGGATAGTACGGGGGTAGCAAGAGATTGAAGTAGAAAGGGCTGAAGGTATCAGAATTTGTGAAGTAAGTCAGTTGTTGTCAAAAAGTCAATGAGAGAGTCCGATGAAAGGTGGGTCCATCAGCGAGAAGGGAAGGTAAAGAGAGAGTAGCGGAGCGAAGACGACGACAGAGGTAAATTCTGCGTGCTCGTTGATAAAGTGGGCAATCCAACAGAATGTGGCTGACTGACAATGGAGCTTGGCAATTCACACAGAGAGGAGCAGGACGCCTCTCCATGAGATATCCATGAGTAAGACGAGTATGGCCAATGCGAAGACGGGAGAGAGTAGTCTCCCAACCTCGACACTGGTGATAAGAAGACGGCCAGTAACCTATACTCGGTTTAATAGATTGAAGTTTGTTGCCGAGCATAGTAGACCAACGTTGCTGCCAACGGGTGTGAAGGTGGGAAGATATTGCAGCAAAATAGTCCGTAAATGGAATACCTCTATAAGAAACGTGGTAGGTCATGTACTGCTGACCGCGCAGCAGTGTCTGCCTGTTCATTGCCCTGTACGTCAACATGACCAGGGACCCAACAAAAAACAATATCTTTATGCTTGGTAAAGATGCGGCGTAGCCAAAGTTGGATACGGAGGACTAAGGGGTGAGGTGTATCAAATTTTTATATAGCCTGTAAAGCACTAAGGGAGTCTGAGACAACCACAAATGATGACACAGGCATAGATGCAATAGGGATAAGTGCTGTAAGGATGGAAAACAATTCACCCCGTAAAAATACAAACCCAAGATAGTAAATCCCCTTAAAAACGAGCTTCCCGGAAACATTTGCTGCGAATCCTACGCCTCAAAAGATTAGAGCCATCTGTGTACACGGCAAGGGCACGAAAAAGGGGTGAAAGGGGTAAGAAAAAGAGAGGGAAGCGACCGTAGACATTTGGGGGCTTCAAAGCGGGGAGGGAGAAAAAAACAGATTTGGGAACAGCGGGGAATTTCCCCGGGGGGGTGGGGGGAAAAGTGGGATGTACATGTACATAAAAGGTGGTAGTTGAAGAAAAACCCAAGAGCGAATGAAGGCGAAGAGAAAAGGGGAGGGGTAAAACGGGGGGGAGCGAATCAAAAAAAGAATGTCTACTAAAAATCAGTGACCATTCTATAAAGGAAAGGATTGCGGGAGATTTTGAGACCCGTACATATTTTTTTCGAAAGGCAAGGGGGCATCACGGCGTCGGATAAAGAGGGAAACTTTCGCTTCGTATAGAGGCTTTTTGGGGGGGGAAAGCGAAAAGCCCCAAAGGGGCAAAAACGTAACCCTTTGGGTTTGATAAAATGGGGTTTAAGGGCTAGGAGGGTGCAGGAGATGCCGCTGAATGGGTTGGTCCCCTTTAATCAAGTTTCGATAAAAAAAGGGGTTTTGGGAAAAGTAGGCGGAGGAGGGTTCGAGGGTCAGCTCCCCAAAAAAGATGGGGAAAGGGGTTTTTAAGAAGGTTCAACCCGGGCTGTGACAAGTTCCCTTTCAGAGGGGTAATGTGGGGTTTTCCGGGAAATCCCCCTTTCGATCAAAGGGGAGGCCCAGAAACTTGACTGTTCCCCTTCAGGGATACGGGGGGGGCCATAGGGTAAAAAAGGATGATCGGAAAAGAAAAAGCGTCTAGTAAAAAGTAATTTGGTGGGTTTTAGTGTTTGGAAAAATTTTAAAAACCCACGTGTGGGGCCCCAATTGGGAAACACGGTGACTGCATGTTGGAAAAGAAAAACTGTAATGAGGTAACGGCAGCGCCTCCCACAGGCAATGGGCAAAATCACCAACAAAAGAGGATGACCAAAAAATTGAGGGAAGACTAAGGCCAAATCTTTAAATTTTAGAAAGGAGAAAAAGTGTTGTCCCTCAGAACACCCCCCCGGGGGGAACCTTCACTTGGAAAAAGTCCGGGGAGACCCACATTTTAACCCGAACACGGAAATCCCTTTGTCAGTTAAAAAGTTCTTAAGGAAGGTGGTAGTTTGCCTCAAAGGGCCCAAGGGGATGGGCTTGGGCTAAAAATATTATACCCCCAAAGGGTTGTGTCTATGCCTTCTAAAGGGTAAAAAAAATATGGCAAAAAATTGAGGGGGTTATTGGGAAAAAAGGCATTACGAAACATACGTATCCAAGGGGAAGAAAGGGGGTCTAGGGTTAGAACGCCCCTTTAAACGAAAGCCATTTTGACGAGTGGAGAAAAACTTTTTATGTGTCTCTAAAACCACACTAAACGTCTATTTACTAGGCTTCCTTTACTTTGCAAATTTGAAACTGGTAAAAAGGCAATGGGAGATGTGGGAGGTTTCATGTCCCGTAGGGCCCGGGTTTGCAAAAAGGGGAAAAACAATGGCGGTTTTCCCCACAGTTTTGGAAGAACCCCTTTTGTGCCCAAATAAGATTGTAAAGGCTAATGGGAAACCGCAAGGCCTGACAAAATGAAAATTTGTTTTTGCATAGAAATATGAATGTCGGGGGGGCCCCAGCTGCCGGTTGGGCAAGCTAAAGAGTTTTGGCCTTCCAAATTCTTAAAGGGTTTTAAAAAGGCAAAATTATACTGTTCTTCTCTGAGAGAAGAAAAGTCCAAGGGTGCTAACTCCTGGCAGACTTTGAGGAAAAAATAAAGGGGCCCAATAAAAGGGGGATTTCCGCGAAATAGGACCAAGGTTTCCCAAATTTCTTTTGGCAACATCTAGGGGGTTTTGCTATATCAACACCGGCAACCCGCGAACGGGGACCCGGGGCAGGAGAATATTTCCCAAACTCAGTTTTCTACTTTTTTCCGGGACTGACTCAAAGAGGAAGCAGAGGTGATTGGAAACATTAATCTCGCCAGCAAGTCCGTTTAGCGTCACGGATGCCCAGGCGAGGGGGATCGCACATTCTTTTTTAAAATCAAGGATTTCTTTTGTGGTTTTACTGAAAGGGTACCTCCCCCAAAGCAGGGGTTTTCCCAAACTTTTGCCCTTCCACCGAGCCAAGCAGGAACCCCCAAAGGCAGAAATTTCCCCGGGAAAAAGCCTGCCCGAATTTTTGGGGTATAAAGGGAGAAGCTGGGGGAAAAAAGGGAGGAGGGAAAAGGGGGTGAAAAAACTCATCGATGGGGGGAGGGAAGAAGGAACCTCTCAAAAACGTTAGGTGTGAGAAAAGGGTTTCCCCAATTTTTGCCCGATAAAAATTGCCAGCGGGGGGAATGCGAAGGGGTGGTAATATGAAGGGGAAGTAAGAAGGGTTTGGGAAATGTTGTGCATGTAAGTCCGGGAGAACAGCCAAGTGAATCAAATTCGGGGGAGGAAGAGCAGACTGAGAGTTTCGTTTGCAAGGGGAGTACGAGTCCGGGGATCAAAAGGGGTGTGCGAAACCTGTATTTAACACATGGAGGGGGTGGGTGGCAAGAAAAGCCTCTAACTAAAATTCCAGGGGAAATCACAGTGAGCCCCCCCCCGGGGAAAATTTGGGGAAATTTAAAATCACCAATTAACAGAATGGGTGGGGGTAAGCCCAAAAACAAAAAGGCAATATCCGGAATAGAAAAAGGGCCCCAGAAGGAGAGAGATAAAAAAAGAACAGGGGCGTAAAACCAAAAAAATGCAAGTGGATACGGGCTGTTTGTTAATGCAGCAAATTTATGAACAAATAGCTGTTTGGAAAGGGAATTATCAGTGCGTAGAAAAAGGGCATTTTTCTTTAAAAGGGTCCCATCAGGAAAAGGATCTAAAGAAGACAAAAAAATTATACCCTGAAAATGGGGAGAAAACCCGCAAGTGAAATTTTGGTTCCTGTAACAAAAAAACCAAACAGGGGCAAACGGGGAAAGGAAAACATCTAAAGCTCACCCCGTTTAACCCTGAGGCCGGGGGTATATTCCACTAAAAATGGGCCCCAATATTGGAAAATGAAAAAAAATTCTTGAAACCCCCAGGTAAGGGTTCCCTCGGACTAGGGGGGTTTAAAAAAAGTCCACAGGGGGAGGGCAGGGGAAAAAACGTTCGAGCAGCGAAGGAACGGTGGCTGTGAAGAAAGGAGTTGCCAGATGGGGGGAAGGAAGGAGAAGGAACAGAGGGGGGGATCAGTGTCCATTGATGGTTTAGTCTCTGAAATATATTCAGAGATTGCTTCAAGTTTTTTCGGAATTCAGGGGCGTCGTATGGGAGACAAAAATTGGGAATGTAGGGGGGAGGATGAAAAAGTTGGAACTGTTTTGGGACGTCCCAAAGGGTTTAGGGGGGGGTCGAAAGGGGGGGGAGGGAATGGAGAAAGCGTGGAAGGGGAAAAGAAAGGCAAAAAAACCGGGAGGTGGCAGAAAAGGAAAAAAACCTGGGGGGGAACCCAGGGGGGAAAGGGTACAGTACAGGAGGGGGTTGAACCTCTACACTTGTAACAGAGCCGGGTGAGGGGGGGAGAACCAGGGACAGAGACAGGGAGGGAAAAATGGGGGAGGTGGAAAAAGGGGGTTTAAGGTTGGTTTAACGGCCCTTTTTTTTTGACTTTTGAGAAGTAGAGGGAAATTTGGGGGAGGGGGTCTTTCGGGGTCTCGCGAACTGAGGTTTTTGGGGGAAAAGAGAACTCGAAAAAGCGAGATTGACTGGGGGGCTTTTGAAGAGGGACGTCGAGCCGAGGACAGAAAAAAGGGGATTAATACAGGAGTGACTTTTGGGAAAGAGGTAACCACAAGGTGGGTTTTAAAGATTGGGAACCAAAGTGGGGGGGGAATTTTTGGAAAACACGGGAATAAGAAAAACACCCGGGGGAAAGGCCCTTCCCTTGGAGGCGGAGATGAGAAACTGCCAGGCAAAAGGGGACCTTCTGTCTCTTTGGGGTAACGGTTTTCCCCGTCGTTTAAATAATTTGAAAAAGGCGGGGAGTCCAAAGGGGGGCCTCATAAATTTTTAAAGGGCAAGGGGGAAAGTTTTTCCGATTGGAAAGGGCGCATTAGAATGGTCTTCGCACCACAAAATTTGGGGCATTCGGCGATGATCGGCAATATTTCGTGGGGGCCCAAAAATCGCCAGAAAATTTCTACACTGTTGTGGTGTGGGGTTTCCCCTTTTCCCGAACTTTGAAACCCCAAATGTCCGGCTATATAAATTTAGGATGGGAGTTTTCGGCTTTTCAAAAGTTAAACGACCCAAACATTCCCTTGGGTATCGCCCTCCCCCCGGGGGCGGGGAAGAACTTTAAAGGTTTTACCCTTGGGTTGGGGGGATCTTGGAGTTCCAGCTGTTCAAGAATGTCAGTGCCACATTTTCTGGAAATTTTGTTGAACAGGGTTTATGGGGCAAAATTGACGGAAACCACTACAAAAAATTGGGGGAAATGTTTTTTTCAAGATAAAGGGAAACGTATCGATAGGGGAAAAGACGATAGAGCTCATGAGCCTGGGTAGTTTCTGTAGGGTTTAATGAGGGCCGTCCCGCTCTTAAAGCATGAAAAAAATATCTTTACCAACTTTTGGCGTAGGAGTGCCTTGCCAATACTATGGTCAAAAAGTAGGAAAGTAGAGGAAGTCTTTGAAAAGTTAAGGGAATTTTGCCCAAATTTTTTCAGTCAAAAACGAGCGGGGAAAAAGGTATTAAAGGAGTGTCGTCGTTTCTGAAAGAACGAGGAGGTGGAGAAGTATCATCAGGGGTAATTGTCGTTGGCGTTTTGGCAGGGACCAGATTTTGGCCCCAAACGGGGAAACGGGTCGGCATTAAAAAGGGCCCCCACCGTAGGGGAGGGCCGGAACATAGTCAGGGGGGAGAGGGGAAGGGTCCGATAAATCAAAAGAGCCCTTCGAGGCCTCAGTCCCCTAAAAGCGGGTGAGGAAACAGCCCCGGGCAATGGGTTTACAGAGGCATGAGGAGTGTTAAGAGGGGTTTCCAAAAAGACGAGGCGGGGTCAAAAAGGGGGGTGGGTATCAAGAAGGGGCCCGGGGGGTAGTGGGTTTTCATGGACTGGGGGCCCACATGGTTGGGTTACTTCTTTCTTTTTTTTTTTTAAAAGAAAAAAAAAGAAAGAAAAAAAAAATAAAAAAAAAAAAAAAAATAAAAAAAGGGGGGCCCGGGGAGGGTATTTTCCTAGGGGGAAATGAAAGGGCCAAAAAATCTCCCCCCCGGGCCCCCAAAAGAGGCCCCAGCACCGAAAAGTAGCGCAGATGCAGCATGGAACCCGTGCCAAAACCCTACCCATAAAGCTAGTAAAACTAAAAACCCCGGGGATGGGCAACCTCACATCTCCCGAGCTACCTCGGGGGGCCCAAAAGAGAGGGCGGCCGGATATCCCCACAAACCCATACCCCCCTTTTCGGCCCCCACCCCCCCGGAATAAAAAAAGGGGGGTTTTCCAGAGATAAAACCCGTCGCCCCAAAAAAACCCAAAGCTACTCCGGGATCCCGGGAGAGGGTTTGGGGAACATCCCTAGGCGTTTCCAGATTCCAGGGCAAAATACGCCACCGCCAAAACCCCCAACGAAGGGGAAAGGGCCCCCGGTATCCTTTCCCACCTAGGAACTAGGGGCCTGTGGGAGAAACCCCAAAGGCCAAAAAGGGGAAAAGGGAAAAAGGGGGGGGTTGGGGGGGGAGGAGGAGGGAAAAAGGAAAAAAGGGGAGGAGGGGGAAAAGGGGGGGGGGAAAATTGGGGGGGTTAAAAAGGTTCGGTTGAGGAAAAAGGGACCGACGGGGTCAAATTTTTTCCTCAGCCCAAAAACCTCTTCACCACCCCAAAGGACCCCCCCTTTAAAAGGGGGCCCAGTACCCCCCAAATCCATAAAAAAAAGCCCCAATACAAAAAAAAAAACAGTACAGAAGGGCCCATAAAAAACCAAGCCCAAACAAAACAAAAATCGTAAATTTCCTAACCACCCCCTAATAAAAAAGGGCCCCAAAAAAATTTTGTATTTGAGATCAGTTTATCCAATTTAAACGAGGTGATATAAAAAAAAAACCGGGAAAAAACCCTATCAGAAAACTGGGGAAAAAAAAAGTTAACACGAAATAGCGAAATTAAATTAAAAAAACCCAAATTTAAACCCCCCAATTCCCACCTACTGAAACAGAAAAACCGACTAAATTTGATTTACTCCACTATGGGAAAAAAAAACCTTTCCCAAAAAAACCCCCAACCAGATACCCCACCCAATGACAACCTCACGGGCCAACTCCCCGCACACTGTTCCTAGCTCCAAAAACCCCCAACTAAAGTCTCCCTTATTATCAACAAACAAAAAAAAAACAAAGCAGGAGTTTTAAAAATACCTTACCCCCCTTTAAATATAAAAAAAAGGGTGTACGGTTTCAATCAAAAAACATTGCAATGCTCTTTAACAAATCCTTTTGAACCCTTTAAAACCCTGCCTATTTTTCTAAAAAATAAAAGGGGTCCCCCCTTTTCCATAAAGGAGGAGACCACACAGACTTGAATAACTATAGGCCAATATCCAATTTACCCCCTCTTTTCTAAAAATTTTTAAAAATTAATCCATAAGCTATCTATTCCTACCTCATCTCCCCCCCAACATACTAAACCCCCTTTCCCAATTTGGGTTCGGCCCTAAAAAAAATTTACTAATATGCTATTTTTCCACATGCTAGACAAAATTTATCCACCCAATAGAGAAAAAAGAAGCCCCAAACGGGGGATTTTCCCATTGATTACTTTAAAGCTTTCGATAGGGGTTGACCACGACTTCCCCTCCAAAAGAAATTGTGGGAAACTAAGGGGGCATTTCCCTTTCAACTCCCAAAAACCCATACCTCAGCAACAGAACCCCAAATATGGGAACACAAATGGGGCAAATTCTTCCGCACAGCCAATTCCCTTTGGGCGTCCCACGGGGAATGTCCTGGGCCCCCTTTTCCTCTTTCTCAAAAACCCAAAAAATGACATAAAAAATTTGCATCACAACTACTAAAACCTACACTATTTGCAGATAACACTACAAAAGTCTACTCTCAAACCCGACCCAGTCATGCTAGCCAATACTGTAAATACCGAATTACAAAAAATATAAACCTGGTTTGGGGCCCAAAAAATTTACTCTAAACATTGAAAAAACCCTTCTACCTTCATTTTTGGAAAACAAGCTACAGATTGTCTCTAAACAAAATGATAAATGGACCCACCTATCAAAAAAAATCAGGGGGAAAATTTTGGAATCCCCCCCTTGATAAATTTTTTAACACATTTCCCAAAAAAATTTCCATAAAGTTTCCCAAGATGTGGGCAAAACTATCGAAATAGGGTACTTGTTCCACGGTCAGCCCTCCTGGCCCTAAAATCACCACTTTTTTAAACCCCTATTTTCACCTATGGAATTTTTTGCAGGGGGCTCAACAACAATAAACCATCTCAGACCACTAATCCCCCAAAAAAAAGGGCTGCAGTCAGAATAAATTCCCCCCCTAAAAGCAACACACTCCCAATATTAAAAACTCTAAACCTACCCAATTCAAAACATCCATACTTTTTTAACTGCCCTACTACATAATAAAAAACCTTAATCTGACATAAACCCCCCCCCAAAAACATCCCCTTTTACCAACCTTAAAAAAACACATGACCATAACAAAGAAAACGATCCCTCTTTGATGTTCCCGTGTCCATTTCCACGCTATGCAAAAATCAATCAATAAAAAAGGCCCCAAATTCTGGAATTCATTACCTGTGAATAAAAAGAAACCCCTGTTGTTCAAAAATTCAAGTCATTTTCTCAAAAACCCCCTTAATTTTACCCCAACCAAAAAAATTTCCCGGGAATAATTTTTTAATCTCATAAATTGTACCCTCATATATGTATCTCTTATTGTATTATTTGCCCCAACAAACAAACTTTTTTTACTTTTTAAACCCTTCATTACCTAACAGAATACTCCATTCTACTGATTACAAAAGCAACACATTAAATGACCAAATGCCCCTGCCCTCTGTAATACCATTTGTACAAAAATTTTTTTATCTGTTTTATAATAATTTTTGTCCCAAATTGAATATATCTTGCTTATTTTAATTTTGGGTTAAATTTTTTAAGCCTGCCCATAAAAAAAATAAAAAAATCCCGATTGTACAGAAAATGCAAGCAACCATACAAACCTGTTTTTTTTTTTAATCCCCAAAATTTGGGGTTTAATTGTTACGGTTTACAAAATGTTTTACCACTAAAATACTTCATTGCTTAGTTAATCTTAATTTAATTTTTAACCCTGCCCGAAATGCTATGCTTTTCAAGTGGTTTTGGGCATGCGCTTTTTTAACTGTATTCTTTTGTACTTCCCCTGTTTCATGTTCAAATTAAAAAAATAAATAAAAGATTTCCCTAAAATGGGACACGGCCCGTTGTACATGTTCCAATTTACGGCTTTTGCAACAGCTGGGGTCGGGATAATATTCATCCATAAATGCTTTTGAAAACTTTGTCCAAAATTTTTAAAATTTTTCCCAAATTTTTTTTGAAAAGGGGCAACTTCCCCATTCTTTTTCCCCTCCTCCTCTGAAGAAAATTTCCTAGCGTGTTTTTTTTTTTTGTTTGCACCTAAAAGCTCTTGCGGGCTCTGTAGGGGGTTAGCTCTTTTTCGAAAGTCCCCCAACGCTTAAACCTGGGCCACTACCCCCCAAACCCCCAGGGATTCCCCAATCCCCAAAATAGATTCCACAACTGGCATAGTCCCTGGGGTTACCCCCAAACCCTTCAAAACCCCTTTTTCTTGTACACATTGGGCCCCCTTTTTTTCCCCACGCAGATTAAAAGTTCTGCAAGTCACTCCCTCCCAAGCCCTTACCTATAAGGTTTATGCAATTGAGGAAAACTAAAGGGGAAATTTTTCCAGAACTCTCTAGGGCCAATTCAGGTCTGAGGTCACTTCAAAGCATTTTTTAAAAACATTTCCCTTTGGTGTACATTTTTTTGAAGTTTAAAAATGACCTGCTGGTCCATGGGCTGGAGGAGGGGAAGGTTTTAAAGGAGGCAAAAACTTCATTTTTGTTTAAAGTTTAAACCCCCCCCGAAATTTTTGCTTTTTTAAAGCCCGTGAGGATGACAAGAGCACTTCCCCTTTTACCAGGGAGGCATTTGAGTGACTATTTTCCAGGAGGAATTTTTTCCCAGGGGGCCAAACATGTCTTTGAACCAGCAAGGAAAATGCCCCCTAGTGACCTTGCCTTGCTTTTTTGCTCTCCACATCACAAAATTTTTAGTCTTGAGACATTTTTTTTTTTTTTTGAACATTTGGGAGTTTCAAAATGATCCCAAAAAAAAGTAAAGGTTTAAATTTTTGGCAATGGTTTTGGTCCGGGGAGGGGCCTTTCCTCCTATAAGGGTAGGTCCCTTTGTTTGGAAAACTTTTTTCCCAAAAAAGGGGCCGTTTTTAATCAAACTGAAACCTTTTGGGGGTTTTTTCAGTATCATGTATTTAAAAATTTTTTTCACATTTTTTTCCCCAGCCCGCTTTTTTGCCCAGAACTGGAACCCCTCACCATGCCCCCTGGGGATTTTCCTTAAAAATCCCCAAAAACCAGCCTTTTTGTTTCCCTTAAAATTCATCAATAGCAGCACAAATTTGGAGGCTTTTTCCTTAATAATTTCCGAAAGGGCAATTGCCCTCCCTTTTTTCACATTTTTCTGACTGAGAAACACTCTTTTCCTGATACGAAACCCCGTTTTGGTTTACCACACCAACAACGCCCTCCCCCACATTTTCCCGAGTTTTTGCGAACTCTTTTTCTGAAAGCTTTATTTGAAACCTTTTTCAAACAGGGTTTCCTTTATTGCTTTTTGTACCAAGATGAAAAGTGATGGTTGAATGGGGTTTTTTTTTTATAACTTTTCCAACTCCGAGATACGCACTCCCCCTCTCATACTTTTCAATAATCTTTTTCTTCAATTCAATGTATTTTTCACCCCTTTTTTCCCCAGGGTGGGCCCAGAAGCTTTTTTGGGCCCATGGTGGCTTTTTTTAGCATTTTCAAGCACTAAAAATAAATGGAAAAAAAATAACCCCATTTCTTGGGGAATTGTCCCACTGGGCCCTTTTTAAAAAATTTGGGACAAATGGCTGTACACAAAAATCATGGGGTCATGAAGTGGGCCGGGGGCCCTTTAGGGTGCACGGACACGTTCAAGGGCTAAAGCTCTTAAAAACCCAGTTTTTGGCTTTAGCCCAGCCAATATTTGACGCCAAGAAAAACCATTTTTCCGATTTGGCACTCCCCGGGGATGCCTTTAACCCCCGGGGCCCCCATTGTATCTTAAAATACATACATGTATTGTATTTACATACGTGGCCCCCCCCACTCGTATATTTTTCTATCGAAGCTAAAAAACCCTTTGGGGAAATTTTTTTAAATTTTTGGTTGGATAAATACAGGGGGGGTTAGACTGAGTGAGACTTGCATGTGAGTAAAAAAGAATTTAAACAAAAACTTAAAGGGTTTGGGGAGCTCCTGGAGAGCGAAACGTTTCCACCAAAAAAATTTTCCCTTAGTTTTACTTGTGTCCTTTTTTCTGAACAGACTAACGTTGCCCAAAAAGGGTGGAAGGTGGGGAGTAAAAATAGTCTGTGAATGGAACACCTCTATATGAAACTGGAAGGGCATGTCTTTTGACCACACAGTGTTTTCCCACCTGTTCATTTTGGGCCTTTTATGTCAACATGGGCTGGGAACCCAACAAAAAAAATATCTTTTCGCTTGTAGAGATACGGCATAACCAAAGATGGATATGAAGAATCAAAAGGGGTGAGGTTATCAAAACTTTCTTTTCAGCCTGTTTAAAACACCAAGGGATTTTGCAACAACCACCCAAACATAAAAACAATATGGGTTTAAATTTTTACGAAGGGGATACAATTTAGTCATAAAAATGTTAGCCGAGGACAATAAATGCCCCCCACACAACGCTTTTTCCCCCCAAACACGCTGCAAATCTGACGTCCCTTTAGAAAACTTGGAACCATCAGTGTACCTGTGAAGGGCATGAAGAGAGAAACGGGAAATGGTTAAGAAAAGGAGCAGAAGCCCCGTAGGCAGTTGGGGGTTTCATGGGTGGCAGTGGGAAAGAACAACACGAACTGTCCCGAACAATTCCCAAGGGGGGGCAGGGAAAAAAAAATGAGATGTTTCATGAATATAGAAAGGGGTAACTGAAAAAAGAAAAAGAGTGGGGAAAGGGAGGGGGAAGAAAAAAGGGAAAGGAGTAAACAAAGGGGACAAACAAAGTCATGAAAGTAAAAAAACAGCGAAAGGGCAAAAGACATCATGGTGATTTTACAAAGGGTGGAATATTCATCCTGCATAGAGGTCTCAAAAACCCTTTTTAAGCAAAAAACAACCCAGGCATAAATGTATCCCCCCGGTAAAGGATGGAATTAAGGGAGAAAGACTTGGGAGGAGGGTTTTCCGAATTTTATTTGGTCGCCCCTAATTTTAAGGGGGCGATAAAAAGAGGTTTGAATATTTGAGAGTTTTACGATCAGGCCCCCCTGAAAGATTTAACAAGGGGGGTTCAGGGCCCGGGTATGAAAAAGTTGCCTTCAAGGGGGAAAGGAGGGGTTTTCCCGGATAAAAAGACGGTCCAAAGATAGTCAGGGGAAGAAGGGCGGGTTGGGAGAGTAAAAAAAAAAAAACTCATCCCCTTTTTGTATTTTTAAACATTTGCGTGTATGGGGGGGGGTGTGTCCCTGCAGGTCTTTTGGGAGAACGAAAAAGAAAATGAAAAAGTTCATCCCGGTAAAAGGTTTTTGGGGATTTAGGTGGGAAATGGGGCTCATTTCCGACATGGGAAAGGGGAGGGCAACCGAAAATTCCCCCACTGTTTGAGGGAGGAAACCGGAAGCATGGGGCAAAAAATGTTTCAGAGGTCAGCTGTATTTAAAAGAGTCAGGGGAAAAAACCCCAGTACCTGGGCATGACGAAAAGGCACCAGCAGGAGGTACAGGGGGCATTTTGAAATGTCCAAAGAGTTTTGGGCAAAAGAGATAGGGGAAAAACAAGGGGCAGGGGAGGGGGGGGGGGGTGTTTTTTTGGATTAGGGGGCTGGGGTTTTTCACTTTTTTTTTTTTTTTAGAAAAAAAAAGGGGGGGGGGGGGGAAAGTGGAGGGATAGCTCCCCAGGGGGAATGGGGGGGCCGGTAAACCCCCTTCCCCAAGAGTTTCAAAATGGGGGCATGAAACCAGGCCCCTACCCTACCCCTTTATGCCCGTAAAACCCGCAATCTGGGGAAAACAACCTCCATCTACCGCCCCCAAATTTTGGTAACAAAAAAAAGGGCAGTCCCGGGTACCTGCCACAAAACTACCTCCTTCGGCCACCAACCCTCCCCGGGAAACTTTAAAAGGGAGCCTCCAGAGATACACCCTCACCCGGGAAAAACAAACCCCCCAAGGGGACCGAGAGGGAGTGGGACATCCCCAGGGTATCTAATTCCATGGAAAACTTTCACCACCACCACAAAACCCTTTAATGAATGACCCACGGTACCCTTCCCCCCCAACCCTTTGGGTTTGAGTGCCTATGGGAAGAATAAATTTTAAAAAGTATTCTCCGTTCAGTTTATGGCCCCTTTAAAAATTTTCATTTTCAAACATTTGCACTGGGTATGCAGTAATGACATAACTGGGGGTTTTTCTTCCCCCATCCCCCCCCCTTGACACCAACTCTAGCGACGGCCCCTTAAAAATTTACTGCCAGTGCTCAAATTAAAAAAAAAAATTGGAAAGAAGAGGGCAATTTTCTTGTGTAACAAAACCAAAAAATAAATAGGGGCAGTACTTATCAAATATTAAAAGGGAGCAAAAATAGGCGGTAGACCTGACCTGACGGCAACACGAATCCTAACCCATTTTCCCGAAAAGCTCCTTTTTTTACTTTTTCAATTTCCATTATTTTTATGTTTTTAATTGCAATTTTTTATAGTTCTTTGGGGATTTTTATAGCAATATTTGGGTTTTTGGCAAAATAATATTAGGTACAGAAATAGCAAAATTTGTCACATAGGAAAAAGGTTTAAAATAAATTTACCTGCCTTGAACATGTTTCACATGCTTGGTCACATATAAGTCTGAAATTTATACAAATTATCAATAGGGTTTAGCAATGTTTTTAGAAGTGCTGGAGTATATGAGACTGGTGTCAGGGCAAGAGTTTCACTCCACACTGCTGATGGTTTCAACCTCCCCACGCTGAGGTGCACCATCACCCGCTGATGGGCACTCATTTACTCTGATGGGCACTCATCACTGCGATGTGCACCCCCATCACTGTGAAGGGGCAAAACCCCCACTGCTGATGGTGCCTCCCCACTGCTGGGTGGTGCACTCATCACTGCTGAGGGGCACTCATCACTTTCTTAAGGTGCACTCTCAATGCTAGGGGCCCCATCACTGGCTGAGGTGCACTCAACATGCTGAAAGGTTGGGCCCCAACATTTCTGATGGTGCACTCAACAGCGAGGTTTCAAATCAACATTTCTGATGGGTGCACTCAACATCTGATGGGGGGCCTCACAGCTGAAGGTGGACTAAAATTTCGAAGGGGCCCCTCAACATTTCTGAAATGGGGGCAAATCCAATTTTCTGAAATGGCCCCTCAAAATTTCTGAATGGTGAACCTTTTTTATGCTATGGGGCACCACCCCATGGCTGTTTGTTTAATTTTACTGCTTTGGGGCCTTGCTTTCCCCGCGGGGGGCCCCTCATTCCCAAAAGGTTTAAAGGTTTAAAAATAAAAATGATTGCCCCCTCATCATCCCAAATTTGCACTTCCCCACTTTTCTGATGGTTTATCCCAAGGTAAATTTTACTCATTAAACTGCTTTTTTTGGGTGCTTCTTTTCCCACTGGCTGATGGTTCCTCCACAGTATGGGCCAAACCGCACAGGAACTAGGGCCCCCCACAACTCTAGGCCCCACACGCCATTGCCCCCCCACAACCTCTAGGGCAAAAACCACAGGGGATTGCCCCCCACACGCAAAGGGGATTCCCCATGTTTAGTCCTCATTTTTGATTTCCTCCCAAACCCCTTGTGGGCATCACAAACCCCCCGATTGCACTTTCCCCCTTGGCATTGGGGAATCCCTGGCGGAATGGTTTTACCATACTTTTCTGATGGTGCTTTAATTTTCTTGGTGCCCCAAAAACTGTGATCCCCCAATTTTTTTTTAAATTTCAAATAACGTTAAGGGGGCCATTCCAAACTGCCCGGGTTGGCCTCTCACCTTTGAAGGGGAAAAAAATATTTCGATTAAATTTACAAATCTGGGGTGAGTCCCCAATGTGTGGGCATTATCCCTTAAAACTTCCAAATTGCTGATTGGTGCCCCTCCAAAGAGCTGATTTTTGCCTCCAAATTGGGGTTGGTGGTGCATTTCCGATAAAAAGGGGTTCATGGTGTCACAGTTAAAAAGGGGGACCCCCAATGCCCGGTGGGCCCCAAACCCCCCCTTCACACTTCTTTTGGGCAAAATTCAAACGCCGGGGGGGCCCCTGATTTTATGGGGATTAAAACTCCCTTTTGGTAAAATATTCCCGCCCGAAGGGGGTTTTAATGGATGGGCCTAATGGTGAGGGCATCCAAAAACCCGATTACTCCCACTGCAACGGTGCAAATTCCCCCTTTATTTTGATACCCCCAGTGTGTCACTCCAAATGCTAAAAAATTTCCTAAATGGCAAAATTTGGAACATGTGAAAGGATTCCGGAGGCTGGTGGCATTTTTACTGCTTTGGTGCCTTTTTTAAAAATTCTATCACTCCCCCGCTAAGGTGCACCAATCATTTTAATTTTTGTAAAACCTAGGTTAAAACCCAAAAAACCGCTAAAGGGGCATTCATTTCCCGTGATTTTTGCAATAAATTTCATTTTCCTTTATCAGGAAAAGGTGCACTCCACTTTTTTATGGTTGGCATACCCCTCTTGAGGGAAACCAAACAGCCAAGGGGCACCACACGGGAGGGGGCAAATAATGCAAAAATGCAAAATCAAATGTTTTTTGGGTTTATCAACAGTGGGCAATAAAACCGGGATTCCTTCAGCGGGGCCCATCATCAATGGGGCACTCCCCTCACTGCGATGGTGGGAAATCATTTTACTTTCTTAAGGGTTTTTTATTAAATCCGCTGCCCCAAAAAATTGCTGCGGGCCACTCAAAATTTCGAAAAAGGGGAAAAAACATTGTGTTTTTCCGGGGCGTAAATTTTTTGGGGCATTTTAATAATATTTCAGTCCTAACATTGGGGGGCAGGAAACCCAAATTTCTGCAATCACGGGGAACCCCTTTAAAATTTTTTTTTTTTTTTTTCCAAAAAAAAAAAAAAAGTTTTCGGAAAAAAATTCTGCCCGGGGTTTTCCTTTTCCCGTTTAAAAGGAGCCCCCCAAACTTAAAAGGGTTTTCTAAATGTCCCAAAAAATTTTTTTGGAAAATTTAAAGTTGCCCCAATTTAAAAAAAAATTAAAAAAAAATATTTCATCAAACAAGGAAAAAGCAAATTTGGGGTGTTTTAAGGGTTTTTAAAAGGTTTAAAATTTCCTGTAAAAAACAATAATAAAAGGAAAAACTGGCAAAAATTTGCCCGGGGTTTTTTTCAATGGAATTGGTTTTTGGCTAAGAAAGACCAAAGGGGGAAAGCCATTAAAAGCCGCCAAGATCTAGGCCCCCAAAAAAAAATTTTACCAGCCACAAAACTTTTTTATTACCTTTTTTGGAAAAAATCCTTAAAATTTTTTTTTAAATTTTTTAACCCTTTGGAAAAAAGCCCCTGGAAACCAAAATTAAGGGGTTTTAAACCCAAAAGGGCAATAATTTCCTTTGGTTTTTTCCCTTCCCCGTTTGCTGAAGGCCCCGGTTTTCAAAAACTTTAAAAAAAATTTTTTAAAAGGGTACCAATTTTTTTTAAAAACCCCGACAAATTTTAAGGGCCATTTTAATCTGCCAAAAATTTTCGGTTTTACCAAAAAATTTTTGAAGGGAATGGGAAAAATTTTTTTTTGAATAAAAAGGGTTTGGGGGCATAAACAAAAAATTAAATTAATTTTAATATATTTAAAAAAAAAACCCCAAATTTTTTCTAAGGGGGTTTAACCCCAGATAAATTAAATTCAATTCTTATTAAAATTTTTTCCTCCCCCAAAAAATTTTAAATTGGCCTTTAACAGGGTTTCAATTTTTAACCCCTCTGTCACTATTAAAAAATTTTTGGGGGAAAAAAATAAATTTTAAAACCATTTTTTTAAAAAAATAAAAACAAAAAAGCCCCCAAACAATCAGGCAAAACGCCAGGGATCAAAAGGCCCTTTAGTTTAACACCTTTTTCCCCTTTTAAGGGGGAAAAAGGTGACCCTGAGTTTAGTGGTTTTAATGGTTGGCCCAAATTCGGAAAAATCAAAAACCACCATTTAACCCCCCTAAAACATTTGGCAAAATCCCCAATTTTTATAAAAAAAGAGGGGGATCCCGGCCAGGAAAAGTCCTAAAACCCCCTTCCCTTAAATAAAGGGAAAAATTCTGGAAACCCATGGGTTGTAAAAAAACCGATTTGGGGAGGCTGGCGGCTTTCTGCCTGAAGGACTTTGGTTCCCCTCTGTTTCTTACCTAGGGGTTTTTACTTTGTTGAAACCCCAAAAGGGGACCCCGGGGGTTAGGTTTTCCTATTTATGTTTTACCCGGAAACCCAAAAAAATTTTTGCTAAAGTGCCCATTTCGGTGGGGCATGGACTTGCGGGGAAAGGGGTTTTCAACTTTATAAAAAATAGAAAGTGACCCCTCGGTGGGAGGGAATACCTTTGGTTCAGGGGGACTTTTTTGGACAGGACAAAGGCCCAAAAACACCCCTTCCCGGAAAACGTTTTTACAAAGGAAAACGTCGGACATTTTTGTTTAAAGGCCAAAAAAAGGGGCCGGGTTCCCTTCGGTTTGGTTTAGGTACCCAATGCTTAGGGGGAACCCTGGGGGCACTCATCTTAACCTGCTTAAGGGTTTTAAATCCCAATTGGGGGTTTTTAAAAACCCCTTTTTGGGGGGCCTTTAAATTTTTTTAATTTTTTCAGGGGGGAAAAAAAAAAGGGACCAAAAACAAGGGGGAAAATTTCCCAAACCGTCAGGTTTTTGTTTTTTGAAAAAATTTTGATAATATTTCCTCCCAACCCCTTATTCAAAAAAAGATTTTTTTAAAAACCAAAAAAGAACTTCCCTTTTTTAAAATTGGGAAAACCCTTTAAATAAAAATTAAAATAAATTAAAAAAAAAAATAAAAAAAATATTTTGGAAAATTTGAAGAAAAAATTAAAAACCGTTCAAATTAAAATTTAAAACACCAAAATAAAAAAGTTAAATTCGGCCCCCAAGGGGAAAATTTTACCTAAAAAAATTTTTTTGGCTTTTTAAAAAAATAAATTTTTAAAAAAAAAAATAAAAAAAATTTAAAATATTTGGGAGCCCAAATGTTCAGGAAAAACCAGGATCTTTTTGTTTAGACATTTTAATTAAAAGGGTTAAATCCTGTTTC
The DNA here is from genome assembly GCF_026875155.1 of Cherax quadricarinatus. Classification (NCBI taxonomy): domain Eukaryota; kingdom Metazoa; phylum Arthropoda; class Malacostraca; order Decapoda; family Parastacidae; genus Cherax; species Cherax quadricarinatus. The sequence continues at coordinate 15,979,883 of NC_069471.1, read as the reverse complement.
CTGTTTCCCCTCAATAGTTAAGGCCCCCCCTGGCAAATAGGCCGGAAAAGTGAAAACCAACCTTTTAATGAAATTAAAAAGGGCCCAAGGGTAGGACACAAAGGGGGGCCCCAAATCCCGGTATAGTAAAAAAACCCCCAAACTGGTTAAAGTTGCCCCAAAAATGTAATTTCCATACCCGAAAAAATTTCCAACAAATATTGTACTTTTTTGCCTAAAATTTCCTTTGGAAAAAATTTTTCCCCAAGGGGTTTTTTTAATTTTCAAACCCCTTAGAAAAAATTTTTCGGGGTCAAACCTAAAGGTTAAGGGGTTTCACCAAAGGGACCCGGACCTAAATTTTCCTTGGTTTAACCCCTTCCCTGGGTTGGGGCCCCTTTTTGGGGGAAACGGGCCTCTTGGGCATACTTTAAAAAAAAACGTTCCCCCTTGGGGAAAAGGAACCATTTTTTTGGTGGAAGGGGGAAAAACCCGGGACAAATTTTAAAAAAAAACCTTTTAATTACCTTTTTTGGCAAAATTTGGGGTTCCCGGGGGTTTACATAAAAGGGAAAAAGCCCCCTTTGAGGCCCTTTTTGGCCCTTCCACTGTTAGGGGGACCTAAATTTAAGCTTTTTTAACCTGGCCCCCTTGGGTTTTTCAACCCATTACGGGCCCCCCATTTTAATATTTAACCCACAGGGGCCGCAAACCTTCAAAAATCGAACCCTTAATTTCCATTCCCCAGGGCTATTCTAAATTTTTTGGAAAAAATTTTTTTTTAAATTACGAAAAAACCAATATTTCCCAATAAGGGGAAAAAAAAATCAATTTAAACCTTCCAGGGGAAACCCAAAAAAATTTAAAAAAAATCAACAAAATTTTATAAAAAAGGAAAATTAAAAAATTCCTTAAACCCAAAAAATTAACAAAAAAAAAAATTTATTTTTAAAAATTAATTGGTTTAAAATTAAAAACCCAAATTTTTTAATTTTTTTGGGGAGGAAGAGTTCCGGGGGTCAAAGCCCCTGCGGGGGGCCCTTTGGTTTTGTGACCCCGGCCTCCTGGTAGATCAAACCGGGGTCAAAAAAGGGTGTTTTTCTGCTGGCTGCACGCAAACCAACGTACGAAACCCCAGCCCGGGGTGGTCAGGGGAAACCCACTTTAGGTGCTTGTTTCCCGTGCCAGCTTTAAGACCCGCCGGGGTCTGTTGGTTTAAACCCCCTTTTGTATGCGGGGGGCAGTTTGAAAAAGTTTTTCGGGCCCCCGACACTTAATTTTTATGGTCTCTTAACTTCTAAATGGGCCACCCCCGCTTTTTTATTGGGGGGGTGTTTTCATGTCTCCAAGTCTTTTGCTTTTTAGTGGGGTGATTTTCGGGCAAGTTCGGTACTAGTCCCCCTAGGAAATTTTTCCCGGTGTATATAAATTTATGTATCTTTTCCCCCCTCGTTCCAGGGAAAACAGGTTTAGGGAAACCCCAAGCGCTCCCCGGAAAAAAAGGGTTTTTTTTCCCCCGTTATGCGTGCCCTGAAGGTTCTCTGTAAAAATTTTTCTAGGTCACAATTTTTACCTGCCTTTAAAAAGGGGCTGTTAGTGTCAGCAATATTCCAGCCAATTTTAAAAAAGGACCCGAAGAGTGTATCATGGGCTTGGCATCTCTAGTTTTTTAAGGTTCTATTATCCTCCCGGGATTTTTTAGCAGATGTGATTGATACAATGTTATGGTCCTTGAAGGTGAGACCCTCCGACATGATTACCCCCAGGTCTTTGACGTTGGTGTTTCACTCTATTTTGTGGCCAGAATTTGTTTGTGCTCTGATGAAGATTTAATTTCCTCGTGTTTACCATATCTGAGTAATTGAAATTTCTCATCGTTGAACTTTTATTGTTTTCTACAGCCCATGATAGATTTGGGTTGATGTCCGCCTGAGCCTTGCAAATGTCTGCAATGGAAGACACTGTCATGCAGATTCGGGTGTCATCTGCAAAGGAGAAAACGGTGCTGTGGCTGACATCCTGGGCTATGTCAGATATGAGGATGAGGAACAAGATGGGAGTGAGTACTGTGCCTTGTGGAACAGAGCTTTTCACCGTAACTGCCCCGGACTTTACTCTGTTGACTACTACAAAATAAATAACATTTTACTTACCTCTATTGAAGATTGGTGATGGAATCTGGAAAATAGGGAGGAGGAGAGAGGGAGTTGGGGTTAGTGTTTGGAAGGAGAATCCCCTCCATGAGGATTTCATGTAAAGCCCCTCTGGGGGTTACTTCCTTCTCTGTCTTTTAATGCCACTGGACCAGCTTGGGAGTCACTGGACCCCTGTCTCACAAAATAACTGTCCACAGTCCTCTGGGTTTTTGGTGCCTCTTAAAATTTCCTAAAATGGGACATGGTTCTGTCACTGAACTTGTTGCAAAGATGGCTTGTTTCAGCTTGCTCAGGGTGGTACTTCTGCACAAACATTTGGACATCATTCCATTGGCACAATCTCCTTAATCTTTGAAGAAGGCACCTCATCCACTCCCTATATTAACACCTTTTGCAACATCAGCTTCTTGATCTGTTCTTTCTTTGACAGGATTTGAAAACCGATGGTCGACTTGTTTTTCCCATACATCCCGGCAAGCTCAACATGTCTCACACCACTCTCATTCTTCTGTATTATTTCCTTCTTCACATCTATGGTGTTTCTCACTTTCTTTACCACAGGGGTACCACTAGCAAGTTTCTTTGGGCCCATGGCAGCTTATTTCACAGTCCCACAAGCACCAAACACAACAAATAATTGTTAAAATGCATGAATGAGAGCGCAGGTTAGTGTTCACTCAAGCATAAAAAAAAGCTAGACTGCTCACGGCGCCTGCGCGGGGAGCGGACAGAGCGGGCTGGCA
>NC_069471.1:15957208-15976505 GCF_026875155.1 Cherax quadricarinatus | reverse complement strand
AAGTACATAATCACATTACCACTTAAGAAGTACATAATCACATTACCACTTAAGAAGTACATAATCACATTACCACTTAAAAGTACATAATCACATTACCACTTAAGAAGTACATAATCACTTTACCACTTAAGAAGTACATAATCACATTACCACTTAAGAAGTACATAATCACATTACCACTTAAGAAGTACATAATCACATTACCACTTAAGAAGTACATAATCACATTACCACTTAAGAAGTACATAATCACATTACCACTTAAGAAGTACATAATCACATTACCACTTAAGAAGTACATAATCACATTACCACTTAAGAAGTACATAATCACATTACCACTTAAGAAGTACATAATCACATTACCACTTAAGAAGTACATAATCACATTACCACTTAAGAAGTACATAATCACATTACCACTTAAGAAGTACATAATCACATTACCACTTAAGAAGTACATAATCACATTACCACTTAAGAAGTACATAATCACATTACCACTTAAGAAGTACATAATCACATTACCACTTTATTTATTAAAAATATTAATTTATTTTTGTTAAGTAAAAATTATAATTTAAGTGCACTGTTGGAAAAAAATTATATTTTTTGTCCTTCTAAAAATCGATTAATATTCATAAAGTATAATGAGTCACATTATTTCCTTGTATTAGGAGAAAGCTATTTTTCTTGCTTTTTCTGCTTCTAAGTCTTTCAAAATTTTGTCGAAGTTTAAACTCCTGCTAATTTCAGAATCAATGGACATAATCACCAAACTGTTTAAATATTCTTGTTGAATTGATGATCTCAAGTTTTGATCAATTTCAGTTTGGAAAAACTGTCTCCAGATGCCACAGTTACTTCGATTATCAAGAATATCTGATGATCAGTGTGTTAGCAGGTTTTCCTTTACACCGGTGTAACCCCGTGGCCTTCGTGATAGAAGGCCACGTGTATCCAACCTATTAAAGTCAGGCCTAAGTAGGTCTAAAAATTTATATTGCCAGGAAAACATGTGATTGGATGGTTTTATATTGTTTCGTTCGTGTTTTAATCCCTTTTTTCCTATAATCATATGTCAGGTACAATCACCACCCCATCGGGCAACTTCGCCATTGGTACAATTGGTATATTGGTACAATATATCAAAGATTATGAATTTCCTGCAGCTCCTCGGAAGCCGGAAGAGAGATCAGTATGCAGCATAAATTTCCTCTCTGAATGGCCACACGGAGGCGCTGCAACATGAAAGTGGCTGCCATTGGGTCCCTGGTGGTGTCGATGAATCGGGAACCCAGTTTTTTAAGGAAACGTGTGGCATTTTTTCCCCATGATCCCAAGGCCACTGGGATTCTGTACTTGCTGATCTTGTACTCCTCCCTGTGATCAGCAGCTCCTCCCTGTCGCCCGACACTGTCATGGATGAAGGTGTCAGCCAGCGTCGATACACAGGTATAATCTCATGCTAAGAGCTTATCATTCTTCCAAGGATAGATAGTGATCCCGCCGAGGCGGTTTGCTGGGTTGTGGGTATTGTTGGCTGCTAGTGATCGGGACTCTCTCTCAGCTGGGCATCTAGCTGTAGCAAGGCTTCTCTTTATGATGTCGTTAACTTCATTGTGTCTTGCATTCCAGCCTTTGTTTTTGGAACAGTTGAGACCATGTTGGCCATATTGGTGGCTTGCACATCGCCGCAAATACATGTATATTCCGTGGGAATTGGTAGAGCAAGGCGGACAGCCACTGCAGTGTGGACGGCCTTAGGGACGAGGCGTGTTCCCACTGCCGAAATGAGAACTTTTTGGAGGAAGTCCCCAGAGTAATATAAACTCATAGCTTGGAGATGGGTAATATCCCTGCCTGATGTGACAGCCATGAGCATGTTGGAAAGCAACTTTTCAGAGATGGGGCCATCCCAACTTGACTGTAGGCCAGTACTACACTAGGATTTGGTGCTGGTGCAGTAAGAGTCTCCCATTCAGTGAGGGCACTGGCGTAGCTAGGGTCCTGTATTCCTGCTGAGTCACTGAGGTTGTCCGGAAGAATTTGTTTTATTAACTCGTTTGATGCTATGGAAGAGGATAGGAAAGCTGGTAGGGCAATCTGGGAGGATTTGCGTGCTCCCAACCCCCCAAGCCTGACTGGAAGTAAGGCTTGCAACCACTGTCCATCTTCAAGGGAAAGATTCAATACACTCTCTAGCATGGTCTTAAGGAGAGAGACATATTCCTTGAGTTTCGGACTGCTGAAGGCTGTGGAGCACCTCAGAAAGTAGGTAAGTTTTGGGATTGACAGGCACCTGGTGAGTAGGTAGAAGGCATCATGTGTATCAGTGTCTTTCATCCTGCGTTCCTTCGTCCGGAGGTCTAAGATTTTCTTTTGTAGGATAAGATTAATGGCATTGGGGCCAAGAGGTGCGACAAGAAGAGTGCTGTTGGCTGGATCAATGGCTCGTGCTCCTGTTAAAACAGCACTAATATTCAGGATCATCTGTCGATTGGAAGAAACTATTTCACATTTGGTAGGATTTAAAGATAGGCCCAGGCTATCTCCCATGTCTTTAATTTTTCTGATGTCCTCTGGGAGAGATTCAGTAATGCCAGCTAGGGTACCATCATCCTAGAACCAGATATTGAGCTCACTGCAGAGTACTTCTGTGACTTCCTTGTTGACCAGACAGAATAGAAAGGAGGCGAGAGGGTCCCCCTGTTGCTCACCCTCACACGAGTCAATTTCATGGTCCCCGAACAATAGTTTAGAAGTTACTATAACACGATTCCATGAAGGGATAGAGGGAAGGGAAGTGTCTAGAAACTGCCTGGAGAAGAGCATCCCTTCTGACTAAGTTGAAAGCGTTGGCTTTCAACTAAATAGGGAATAGGTAAAACTTGAGATTTTAAGGGAAAAGTTGTGTATGCAATAATTTCGCGAAAATCATTCTGAACCTATCGAAAAAATATATTTCATTGTGATCGTTTATTATTAAATTAATTTTAACTTATGTAAATTACATTAAGTTTGATAAGGTAAAATTAAATTGAGCTTCTTATAATAAGTTTAAGTAAATTTTCTCAGGTTCTTCTGGTACAGAATTATTAATTTTTACATTAACATAAATGAAAGAAATATATCTTTCAACGCACAAGAGGATAATTTAGAAAGGACTTAATTTTAAATGAGTTCTTGCTAACTGACCAGTTTAACCTATTAGGCTGAGATTATTCTTTATATAATAAATTATTTAATATATTTTAAATGATTTTCATTTCTTACGATAATTATTAATATATTGAGCACCTGTGGAAGAACACAGAAAATTTTCCATTAGATTTTTAAAGAATTTTTCTCTTTTTCGTTTACGTAGACTTACCTGTACAGCAGCCATGTATACCCAGTCAGGTGGTCCTACCACCAGCACTGTCATGCAGTGTCGTGGAAGAGGTTCACGTCCTGCCACCAGCACTGTCATGCAGTGTCGGAAGAGGTTCGTCCTCCAAGCCGCCACTGGTGGAAGAGGTTCTGTCCACACCAGCACTGTCTGCGTGTCGTGGAAGAGGTTCCGTCCCCCAGATCAATGCATGTCGTGGAAGAGGTTCTCGTCCTCCACCAGCACTGTCATGCAGTGTCGTGGAGAGGTTCTGTCCCCACCAGATGTCATCAGTGTCGGGAAGGTTCTCGTCCTCCACCAGCACTGTCATGCAGTGGTCTGAAGAGGTTTCGTCCTCCCAGCACTGTCATGCGTCGTGGAAGAGGTTCTCGTCCTGCCACCAGCCTGTCAGCGTGTCGTGGAAGAGGTTTCGTCCCCACGCATGTCATCAGTGTTGAAAGGTTCTCCCTCACCAGCACTGTCATGCAGTGTCGTGGAAGAGTCTCGTCCCCCACACTGTCATGCGTGTCGTGGAAGAGGTTCTCGTCCTGCCCCCACTGTCATGCAGTGTCGTGGAAGAGGTTTCGTCCTGCCACCGCACTGCATAGTGTCGTGGAAGAGGTTCTCGTCCTCCACAGCACTGTCACAGTGCTGAGAGGTTCTGTCTCCACGCTCAGCATGTCTGAGGTCTGCAAGTTCTCGTCTGCCCCTCAGCAGCTGCAGGTGTCGTCTCCACCAGCACTGTCATGCATGTCGTGAAGAGGTGTCCTCCACCACACTCATGCAGTGTCGGAAGGGTTTCGTCCTGCCCCAGCACTGTCATGCAGTGTCGTGGAAGAGGTTCTGTCCTGCCACCAGCACTCATGTCGTGGAAGAGGTTCCGTCCTCCACCACTCTATGCAGTGTCGGGAGAGGTTCTCTCCTCCACCAGCCTGCTGCAGTGGTGGAAGAGGTTCTCGTCCGCCACCAGACTGCATGCAGTGTGTGGAAGAGGTTCTCGTCCTGCCCACACTGTCATGGTGTCGTGGAAGAGGTTCTCGTCCTCCACAGCACTGTCTGCAGTTCTGGAAGGTTCTCGTCCTCCACCAGCCTGTCACGTGTGTGGAAGGGTTCTCGTCCCCACACTGTCATGCAGTGTTGGAAGAGGTTCTCTCCGCCACCAGCACTGTCATGCAGTGTCGTGAAGGGTTCTCTCCTGCCACAGCACTGTCATGAGTGTCTGAGAGTCTCGTCCGCACGCACTGTCATGGTTCGTGGAAGAGTTCTCGTCCTGCCCAGCATGTCATGCAGTGTCGTGGAAGAGGTTCTCTCCACCACGCACTGTCATGCATGTCGTGGAAGGTTTTCCTCCACCAGCCTGCATGCATGTCCGTGGAAGGTTCTCCCGCCCAGCACGTCATGCAGTGTCGTGGAAGAGGTTCTCGTCCTGCCACCCTGTCATGCAGTGTCGTGGAAGAGGTTCTCGTCCTCACCAGCACTGTCATGCAGTGTCGTGGAAGAGGTTTCCTCCCTGCCGCTGCAGTGTCGTGGAAAGGTTCCTCCCACAGCACTGTCTGAGTCGTGGAAGAGTTCTCGTCCTCCCCAATGTCATGCAGTGTCGTGAAAGGGTTCGTCTGCCCACCACTGTCTCGTTCGGAAAGGTTCTCGTCCTGCACCAGCACTGTCTCTGCGAAGGTTCTGATGCTACACACGTCGCATGTCGGGAGATTCGTCCTCCACAGCTGCATGTCTGAGGAGGTTCTGCCTGCCACAGCACTGTCATGCAGTGTTGGAAGAGGTTCTCGTCCCCACCACACTGTCATCGTGTCGTGGAAGAGGTTCTCGTCCTACCCAACACTTCATGTGTCGGGAAGAGGTTCTCGTCCTCCACCAGCACTGTCATGCATGTCTGGAAGTTCTCTCCACCACATGCAGCATGTCGTGAAGGGTCCGTCCACCACCCGTCTCGAAGAGTTTGTCTCACATGTCTGAGGGGTGTTCTGCCACCAGCACTGTCATGCAGTGCGTGGAAGAGTTCTCGTCCTACCACCAGACTGTCATGCAGTGCGTGGAAGGTTCTCGTCCTCCACCAACTGTCATGCAGTGTCGTGGAGAGGTTCTCGTCCTGCCACCAGCACTGTCATGCAGTGTCGTGGAAGAGGTTCTCGTCCTCCACCAGCACTGTCATGCAGTGTCGTGGGAGGTTTCTCTCACCACCGCTGCATGAGTGGAGGAGTCTCGTCCTCCCCAGCTGTCAGCGTGTCGTGGGAAGGTTCTCGTCCTGCACTCCTGTCTAGTGGGAGAGGTTCCGCCTGCCACCAGCATGCATGCAGGTTCTGGCGCCAGGTTTCTCTGCCAAGTGTCACTGACGAGGTCGTCCTGCAAGAGTCTGTCCCCACAGATCTGAGTGGGTCTCCCCTGACCAGCACTGCATGCAGTGTCGTGGAAGAGGTTCTCGTCCTGCCACCAGCACTGTCATGCAGTGTCGGGAAGAGGTTCTTCCTGCCACGCACTGTCATGCAGTGTCGTGGAAGAGGTTCTCGTCCTGCACCAGCACTGTCATGATGTCGTGGAAGAGTTCTCGTCCCCAACCCCAGCCTGTCATGCATGCGTGTGAGGTCTGAAACTTTCTCGTCGCTGCTCACCAGCCTGTCATGCAGTGTGTGGAAGAGGTTCTCGTCCTGCACCAGCACTGTCATGCAGTGTCGTGGAAGAGGTTCTCGTCCTCCACCACACTGTCATGCAGTGTCGTGGAAGAGGTTCTCGTCCTCCACCAGCACTGTCATGAGTGTGGAGAGGTTCTCCTCTCCACTAGCTGAACAGGTCGTCCTGCAGCGCACGTCTAGCGAGCTCAGTTCGGAAGAGTTCTCGTCTCTGACCACCACTGTCATGCAGTGTCGTGGAAGAGGTTCTCGTCCGCCACCAGCACGTCTGCAGTGTCGTGGAAGAGGTTCTCGCCTGCCACCAGCACTGTCAGCAGTGTCGTGGAAGAGGTTCTCGTCCTCCACCAGCACTGTCAGCTGTGTGGAAGAGGTTCTCGCCCCACCAGCACTGTCAGCAGTGTCGTGAAGAGGTTCTCGTCCTGCCACCAGCAGGTCATGCAGTGTCGGAGAGGTTCTCTGCCACCACACGTCATGCATGTCTGGAAGAGGTTCTCGTCCTCCACGCACTGTCACGTATCTGGGAAGAGGTTCTCGTCCTGCCACCAGCATGTCATGCAGTGTCGTGGAAGAGGTTCTCGTCCTGCCACCACGCACGTTGTGTGGAAGAGGTTCTCGTCCTGCCCGCCAGCACTGCATGCAGTGTCGTGAACAGCCTTCTCGTCTGCACAGCTTGTCATGCAGTTGCATGCAGAGTCGTCCTGCACCAGCACTGTCATGCAGTGTCGTGGAAGAGGTTCTCGTCCTGCCACCCACTGTCATGCAGTGTCGTGAAGAGGTTCCGTCCTGCACCAGCACTGTCATGCAGTGCGTGGAAGAGGTTCTCGTCCTCCACCAACTGTCATGCAGTGTCGTGGAAGGTTCTCGTCCTGCCACTTCCAGCACTGTCATGCAGTGTCGTGGAAGAGGTTCTCGTCCGCCCAGCTCTGTCATGCTGTCGGGAAGGGTTCTCGTCCTGCACCAGCATGTTGCAGTGTCGTGGAAGAGGTCTCTCCTGCCACCAGCACTGTCATGCAAATGTCGTGGAAGAGGTTTTCACCTGACCAGCCCTGCAGAGTGTCGTGAAGAGTTCCGTCCTCACCAGCACTGTCATGCAGTTCGTGGAAGAGGTCTCGTCTTTCACCAGCACTGTCATGCAGTGTCGTGGAAGAGGTTCTCGTCCTCCACCAGCACTGTCATGCAGTGTCGTGAAGAGGTTTTCGTCCTGCCACAGCACTGTCATGCAGTGTCGTGGAAGAGGTTCTCGTCCTACATCACGGCTGTCATGCAGTGTCTGGCAGAAGTTCTCGTCCTCCACCAGCACTGTCATGCAGTGTCGTGGAAGAGTAATTCCTGCACACAGCATCTGCATGCAGTCGTGGAAGAGGTTCTCGCCGCCACCAGCACTGTCATGCAGTGTCGTGGAAGAGGTTCTCGTCCTGCCACCAGCACTGTCATGCAGTGTCGTGGAAGAGGTTTCGTCCTGCCACCAGCATGTCATGGGTCGTGGAAGAGGTTTCTCTCCCCACCAGCACTGTCATGCAGTTCGTGGAAGGCCTCTCCTTCTTGAACAGCTTCGTCTGCCCGGAGAGTTCGTCTGAAGTCTCTCCTTCCATGCAGTCCGTGTAAGAGGTTTGCCTCCACCACTGTCATGCAGTGTCGGAAGAGGTTCTCGTCCTCCACCAGCACTGTCATGCAGTGTCGTGGAAGAGGTTTCTCTGCCTGCCACCACACTGTCATGCAGTGTGGAAGGGTTCGTCCTCCACCACTGCTGTTGAGGGTTCTCGCCCACGGTCTCGTCTCAGCTCTCCTGACGTCATGCAGTGTCGTGGAAGGGTTCGTCCTGCCACCAGCCGTCATGCAGTGTCGTGGAAGAGGTTCTCGTCCTCCACCACACTGTCATGCATGTCGTGGAAGAGGTTCTCGTCCTGCCACCAGCACTGTCATGCAGTGTCGTGGAAGAGGTTCTCGTCCTACCACCAGCACTGTCATGCAGTGTCGTGGAAAGGTTCTCTCCTGCCACCAGGACTGTCATGCAGTGCCGGTAAGAGGTTCTCGCCTCGCCACCACACTGTCATGCAGTGTCGTGGAAGAGGTTCTTCCTGCCACCAGCACTGTCATGCAGTGTCGTGGAAGAGGTTCTCGTCCTGCCACCAGCACTGTGATGCAGTGTCGTGGAAGGTTCTCGTCCTCCCAGCACTGTCATGCAGTGTCGTGAGAAGAGGTTCTCGTCCTGCCACCAGCACTGTCATGCAGTGCGTGGAAGAGGTTTCGTCCTCCACCAGCACTGTCATGCAGTGTCGTGGAAGAGGTTCTCGTCCGCCACCGCACTGTCATGCAGTGTCGTGGAAGGGTTCTGTCTGCCACCAGCACTGTCATGCAGTGTCGTGGAAGAGGTTCTCGTCCTGCACCAGCACTGTCATGCAGTGTCGTGGAAGAGGTTCTCGTCCTGCCACGCCTGTCTGCAGTGCGTGGAAGAGTTCTCTCCGGACGTTCAGTGTCTGCAGAGTTCGTGCAGAGGTTCTCTCCCCAAGACTGTCTGCAGTGTCGGGGAAGGTTTCGTCCTGCCACCAGCTGTCATGCAGTGTCGTGAAGAGGTTCTCGTCCACCACAGCACTGCTGCGTTCGTCGAGAGTTCTCGTCCTGCACCAGCACTGTCATGCAGTCTGGAGAGTTCGTCGCCACCCACATGTCAGCAGTGTCGTGGAAGAGGTTCTCGTCCTGCCCCACACTGTCATGCAGGTCGTGGAAGAGGTTCTCCTACCCAGCACTGTATGCATGCGTGAAGAGGTTCTCGTCCTCCACCAGCACTGTCATGCAGTGTCGTGGAAGAGGTTCTCGTCCTGCCACCAGCACTGTCAGCAGTGTCGTGGAAGAGTTCTCTCCTCACACCTGTCATGAGGTTCGTGAAGAGGTTCTCTCCTACCACAGCACTGTCATGCAGTGTCGTGGAAGAGGTTCTCGTCCTCCACCAGCACTGTCATGCAGTGTCGTGGAAGGTTCTCGTCCTACCACAGCTCAGGTTTAAGTTCTCAAGTGTCGTGGAAGAGGTTTTCGTCCTGCCCCAGCATGTCATGCGTGTCGTGGAAGAGGTTCTCGTCCTCCTCCAGCACTGCATGCAGTGTCGTGGAAGGGTTCCGTCTCCACCAGCCTGTCAGCAGTGTCGTGGAAGAGTTCTCGTCTCACCAGCAGTCATCATTCGTGGAGAGGTTTGATCCCCGCACTGTCATGCGTGTCGTGGAAGAGGTTCTCTCTGACCGCACTGCATGCAGTGTCGTGGAGAGGTTCTCGTCCTCCACCAGCACTGTCATGCAGTGTCGTGGAAGAGGTTCTCGTCCTCCACCAGCACTGCATGCAGGTGTGGAAGAGGTTCTCGTCCTCCACCTGCCTGCAGTCTGGGAAGAGGTTCTCGTCGCCACCGCACTGTCATGCAGTGTCGGGAAGAGGTTCTCGTCCCCACCAGCACTTCATGCAGTGTCGTGGAAGAGGTTCTCGTCCTCCACCAGCACTGTCATGCAGTGTCGTGGAAGAGGTCTCGTCCTGCCACCAGCACTGTCATGCAGTGTGTGGAAGAGGTTCTCTCCTGCCACCGCCTGATGCAGTGTCGTGGAGAGGTCTCGTCCTCACAGCTGTCATGCAGTCGTGGAAGGTTCTGACGTCCCACAGCACTGTCATGCAGTGTCGTGGAAGAGGTCTCGTCTGCCACCAGCACTGTCATGCAGTGTGTGGAAGAGGTTCTCGTCCTGCCACCAGCACTGTCATGCAGGTCGTGGAAGAGGTTCTCTCCTCCACCACACTGTCATGCAGTGTCGGGAAGAGGTTCTCGTCCTCCACCAGCACTGTCATGCAGGTGTCGTGGAAGAGGTTCTCGTCCTGCACCGCACTGTCAGCAGTGTCGTGGAAGAGGTTTCGTCCTGCCACAGCCTGTCTGCAGTGTCGTGGAAGAGGTTCTCGTCCTGCCACCAGCACTGTCATGCAGTGTCGTGGAAGAGGTTCTCGTCCTCCACAGCACTGTCATGCAGTGTCGTGGAAGAGGTTCTCGTCCTCCACCAGCAATGTCATGCAGGTCGTGGAAAGGTTCTCGCCTGCCACAGCATGTCTGCAGGTTCGTCGAAGAGGTTCCGTCCTCACCAGATGTTCATCGTTGCAAGAGTTCTCACTCCCCGCACTTCGCAGATGTCGAAGGGTTCTGAAGATCAGCCGTCATGCAGTGTGTGGAAGGTTCTCGTCCTACCACCAGCACTGTCTGCAGGTCGTGGAAGAGGTTCTCGTCCTGCCACCTGCAGCAGTGTCTGGAGGGTTCGTCCTCCACCAGCATCATCATGCGGAAAGGTTCTCGTCTCCACACACTGTCATGCGTGTCGTGGAAGAGGTTTCGTCTGCCCACACGCATCGTTCGTGGAAGGGTTCTGCTGCACGCACTCATGCAGTCGTTGAGGGTTCTGATGCCCCACTGCAGCATGCTGAAGTGTCGTTCTCCCCACACTCATGCAGGTGTGAGAGGTTCGTCTCCCCACACTTCATGCAGTGTCGTGGAAGAGGTTCTCGCTCCACCACGTCATGTTCGTGGAGAGGTCTCTCGCCACACTCTGCATGCGTGGAAGAGGTTCTGTCCTCCACCAGCACTGTCATGCAGTGTCGTGGAAGAGGTTCTCGTCCTGCCACCAGCACTGTCATGCAGTGTCGTGGAAGAGGTTCTCGTCCTGCCACCAGCACTGTCATGCAGTGCGGGAAAGTCTCTCCTACCACCAGCACTGTCTGCAGTGTCGTGGAAGAGGTTCTCGTCCTGCCACCAGCACTGTCATGCAGTGTCGGGAAGAGGTTCTCGTCCTCCACCAGCACTGTCATGCAGTGTCGGGAAGAGTTCTCGTCCTGCCACCACACTGTCATGCAGTGTGGGAAGAGGTTCTCGTCCTCCACCAGCACTGTCATGCAGTGTCGTGGAAGAGGTTCTCGTCCTCCACCAGCACTGTCATGAGTGTCGTGGAAGAGGTTCTCGTCCTCCACCAGCACTGTCAGCAGTGTCGTGGAAGAGGTTCTCGTCCTCCACAGCACTGTCATGCAGTGTCGTGGAAGAGGTTCTCGTCCTACCACCACACTGCATCAGTGTCGTGGAAGAGGTTCTCGTCCTCCACCAGCACGTCAGCGTGCGTGGAAGAGGTTCTCGTCCTCCACAGCACTGTCATGCAGTGTCTGGAAGAGGTTCTCGTCCTGCACAGCACTGTCATGCGTGTCGTGAAGAGGTTCGTCCTGCCACCAGCACTGTCATGCAGTGTCGGGAAGAGGTTCTGTCCTCCACCCCTGTCATGCAGTGTCTGGAAGAGTTCTCTCCTCCCAGCACTGTCAGCAGTGTCGTGGAAGAGGTCTCGTCCTCCACCAGCACTGTCATGCAGTGCGTGGAAGAGGTTCTCGTCCTCCCCAGCCTGTCATGCGGTCGGGAAGAGGTTCTCTCCTCACCAGCACTGTCATGCAGTGCGTGAAGAGGTTTCGTCCTCCACCAGCAGTCATGCAGTGTCGTGGAAGAGGTTCTCGTCCTACCACGCATGCATGCAGTGTCGTGAAGAGTTTAATTCTTGTTCTCGTCCACCACACACTGTCACAGTTTTGGAGGGTTCGTCCTCCACCAGCATCGAGGTCGTGAAGGTCTCGTCCGAACTGTCTCGTCTGAGAGTTCTCGTCCTCCAAGCCGTCTGCAGTGTCTGAGTTTCGTCCCCCACTCATGCGGTGTGAGAGGTCTCTGCCACCCAGCATGTCTGAGTTCGTGCAAGAGTCTCGTCTGAAGAGTTCTGTCTGAAGCTGTCACAGTCGTGGAGAGGTTCTCCTCCACCAGCACTGTCATGCAGTGTCTGAAAGGTTCTCTCACACCGCAGTGTGAAGAGGTCTTCAAGAGTCTCTGTCTGAAGCCGTCTCCAGCTGAGAGGTCTGGAGTCTGCCTGCAAGCAGTTCGTGGGAAGTTCTCCACCACGCATGTTGCGTGGGAGTTCTCTCCCACAGCATGTAAGTTCTGAAAGTCTGTCTCCACGCTGAGGTTCTGTCTCCCACCAGCACTGTCATGCAGTGTCGTGGAAGAGGTTCTGTCCCCACCAGCATGTCATGCAGTGTCTGGAAGGTTCCGTCCTACACCACACTGTCATGCGTGTCTGGAAGAGGTTTCGTCCGCACCAGCACGTCATGCATGTCTGAAGAGGTCGCCTCCCAGCACTGTCATGCAGTGTCGTGGAAGAGGTTCTCGTCCTGCCACCAGCACTGCATGCAGTGTCGGGAAGAGGTTCTCGTCCACCACCACACTGTCTGCAGTGTCGGAAGAGGTTCTCGTCCTGCCACACACTGCATGCGTGGGAGTTCTCGTCCTACACCAGCACTCATGCAGTGTCGTGAAGGGCCGCCACAGCACTGCATGCAGTGTCGTGGAAGAGGTTCTCGTCCTCCACCAGCACTGTCATGCGTTTGGAAATTCCGTCCCCCAGCAGTCAGCTGTCTGAAGGGTTCGTCAAGACTTCATGCAGTGTCGTGAAGAGTTTCTCTCCACAGCATGTCATGCAGTGTCTGGAAGAGGTCTCGTCCTACCACCAGCACTGTCATGCAGTGTCGTGGAAGAGGTTCTCGTCCTACCACCAGCACTGTCATGCAGTGTCGTGGAAGAGGTTCTCGTCCTACCACCAGCACTGTCATGCAGTGTCGTGGAAGAGGTTCTCGTCCTGCCACCAGCACTGTCATGCAGTGTCGTGGAAGAGGTTCTCGTCCTCCACCAGCACTGTCATGCAGTGTCGTGGAAGAGGTTCTCGTCCTCCACCAGCACTGTCATGCAGTGTCTGGAAGAGGTTCTCGTCCTGCCACCAGCACTGTCATGCAGTGTCGTGGAAGAGGTTCTCGTCCTGCCACCAGCACTGTCATGCAGTGTCGTGGAAGAGGTTCTCGTCCTGCCACCAGCACTGTCATGCAGTGTCGTGGAAGAGGTTCTCTTCCTGCCACCAGCACTGTCATGCAGTGTCGTGGAAGAGGTTCTCGTCCTCCACAGCACTGTCATGCAGTGCGTGGAAGAGGTTCTCGTCCTGCCACCAGCACTGTCATGCAGTGTCGTGGAAGAGGTTCTCGTCCTGCCACCAGCACTGTCATGCAGTGTCGTGGAAGAGGTTCTCGTCCTACCACCAGCACTGTCATGCAGTGTCGTGGAAGAGGTTCTCGTCCTACCACCAGCACTGTCATGCAGTGTCGTGGAAGAGGTTCTCGTCCTCCACCAGCACGTCATCAGTGTCGTGGAAGAGGTTCTCGTCCTGCCACCAACACTGTCATGCAGTGTCGTGGAAGAGGTTCTCGTCCTGCCACCAGCACTGTCATGCAGTGTCGTGGAAGAGGTTCTCGTCCACCACCAGCACTGTCATGCAGTTCGTGGAAGAGGTTCTCGTCCTGCCACCAGCACTGTCATGCAGTGTCGTGGAAGAGGTTCTCGTCCTGCCAGCACTGTCATGCAGTGTCGTGGAAGAGGTTCTCGTCCTACCACCAGCACTGTCATGCAGTGTCTGGAAAGGTTCTCGTCCTGCCACCAGCACTGTCATGCAGTGTCGTGGAAGAGGTTCTCGTCCTACCACCAGCACTGTCATGCAGTGTCGTGGAAGAGGTTTCTCCTGCCACCAGCACTGTCATGCAGTGTCGTGGAAGAGGTCTCGTCTGCCACCAGCACTGTCATGCAGTGTCGTGGAAGAGGTTCTCGTCCTGCCACCAGCACTGTCATGCAGTGTCGTGGAAGAGGTTCTCGTCCTACCCAGCACTGTCATGCAGTGTCGTGGAAGAGGTTCTCGTCCTGCCACCAGCACTGTCATGCAGTGTCGTGAAGAGGTTCTCGTCTGCCACCAGCACTGTCATGCAGTTCGTGGAAGAGGTTCTCGTCCTGCCACCAGCACTGTCATGCAGTGTCGTGGAAGAGGTTCTCGTCCTGCCACCAGCACTGTCATGCAGTGTCGTGGAAGAGGTTCTCGTCCTCCACCAGCACTGTCATGCAGTGTCGTGGAAGAGGTTCTCGTCCTGCCACCAGCACTGTCATGCAGTTCGTGGAAGAGGTTCTCGTCCTGCCACCAGCACTGTCATGCAGTGTCGTGGAAGAGGTTCTCGTCCTCCACCAGCACTGTCATGCAGTGTCGTGGAAGAGGTTCTCGTCCTGCCACCAGCACTGTCATGCAGTGTCGTGGAAGAGGTTCTCTCCTCCACCAGCACTGTCATGCAGTGTCGTGGAAGAGGTTCTCGTCTACCACCACACTGTCATGCAGTGTCGTGGAAGAGGTTCTCTCCTGCCACCAGCACTGTCATGCAGTGTCGTGGAAGAGGTTCTCGTCTCCACAGCACTGTCATGCAGTGTCGTGGAAGAGGTTCTCGTCCTCCACCAGCACTGTCATGCAGTGTCGTGGAAGAGGTTCCGTCCTCCACCAGCACTGTCATGCAGTGTCGTGGAAGAGGTTCTCGTCCTCACCAGCACTGTCATGCAGTGTCGTGAAGAGGTTCTCGTCCTCCACCAGCACTGTCATGCAGTTCGTGGAAGAGGTTCTCTCCTCCACCAGCACTGTCATGCAGTGTCGTGGGAAAAGGTTCTCGTCCTGCCACCAGCACTGTCATGCAGTGTCGTGGAAGAGGTTCTCGTCCTGCCACCAGCACTGTCATGCATGTCGTGGAAGAGGTTCTCGTCCTGCCACCAGCACTGTCATGCAGTGTCGTGGAAGAGGTTCTCGTCCTGCCACCAGCACTGTCATGCAGTGTCGTGGAAGAGGTTCTCGTCCTGCCACCAGCACTGTCATGCAGTGTCGTGGAAGAGGTTCTCGTCCTACCACCAGCACTGTCATGCAGTGTCCGTGGAAGAGGTTCTCTCGTCCTGCCACCAGCACTGTCATGCAGTGTCGTGGAAGAGGTTCTCGTCCTGCCACCAGCACTGTCATGCAGTGTCGTGGAAGAGGTTCTCGTCCTGCCACCAGCACTGTCATGCAGTGTCGTGGAAGAGGTTCTCGTCCTAGCACCAGCACTGTCATGCAGTGTCGTGGAAGAGGTTCTCGTCCTGCCACCAGCACTGTCATGCAGTGTCGTGGAAGAGGTTCTCTCCTCCACCAGCACTGTCATCAGTGTCTGAGAGGTTCTCTCCTCACAGCACTGTCATGCAGTGTCGTGGAAGAGGTTCTCGTCCTGCCACCAGCACTGTCAGCAGTGTCGTGGAAGAGGTTCTCGTCCTACCACCAGCACTGTCATGCAGTGTCGTGGAAGAGGTTCTCGTCCTACCACCAGCACTGTCATGCAGTGTCGTGGAAGAGGTTCTCGTCCTGCCACCAGCACTGTCATGCAGTGTCGTGGAAGAGGTTCTCGTCCTGCCACCAGCACTGTCATGCAGTGTCGTGGAAGAGGTTCTCGTCCTGCCACCAGCACTGTCATGCAGTGTCGTGGAAGAGGTTCTCGTCCTACCACCAGCACTGTCATGCAGTGTCGTGGAAGAGGTTCTCGTCCTGCCACCAGCACTGTCATGCAGTGTCGTGGAAGAGGTTCTCGTCCTGCCACCAGCACTGTCATGCAGTGTCGTGGAAGAGGTTCTCGTCCTGCCACCAGCACTGTCATGCAGTGTCGTGGAAGAGGTTCTCGTCCTACCACCAGCACTGTCATGCAGTGTCGTGGAAGAGGTTCTCGTCCCTACCACCAGCACTGTCATGCAGTGTCGTGAAGAGGTTCTCGTCCTCCACCAGCACTGTCATGCAGTGTCGTGGAAGAGGTTCTGTTCCTGCCACCAGCACTGTCATGCAGTGTCGTGGAAGAGGTTCTCGTCCTGCCACCAGCACTGTCATGCAGTGTCGTGGAAGAGGTTCTCGTCCTGCCACCAGCACTGTCATGCAGTGTCGTGGAAGAGGTTCTCGTCCTGCCACCAGCACTGTCATGCAGTGTCGTGGAAGAGGTTCTCGTCCTGCCACCAGCACTGTCATGCAGTGTCGTGGAAGAGGTTCTCGTCCTGCCACCAGCACTGTCATGCAGTGTCGTGGAAGAGGTTCTCGTCCTACCACCAGCACTGTCATGCAGTGTCGTGGAAGAGGTTCTCGTCCTGCCACCAGCACTGTCATGCAGTGTCGTGGAAGAGGTTCTCGTCCTGCCACCAGCACTGTCATGCAGTGTCGTGGAAGAGGTTCTCGTCCTGCCACCAGCACTGTCATGCAGTGTCGTGAAGAGGTTCTCGTCCTGCCACCAGCACTGTCATGCAGTGTCGTGGAAGAGGTCTCGTCCCCTCAGCATGTCATGCAGTGTCGTGAGAGTTCTTCGCCACCAGCACTGTCATGCAGTGTCGTGGAAGAGGTTCTCGTCCTACCACCAGCACTGTCATGCAGTGTCGTGGAAGAGGTTCTCGTCCTGCCACCAGCACTGTCATGCAGTGTCGTGGAAGAGGTTCTCGTCCTGCCACCAGCACTGTCATGCAGTGTCGTGGAAGAGGTTCTCGTCCTACCACCAGCACTGTCATGCAGTGTCGTGGAAGAGGTTCTCGTCCTACCACCAGCACTGTCATGCAGTGTCGTGGAAGAGGTTCTCGTCCTACCACCAGCACTGTCATGCAGTGTCGTGGAAGAGGTTCTCGCTCTGCCACCAGCACTGTCATGCAGTGTCGTGGAAGAGGTTCTCGTCCTGCCACCAGCACTGTCATGCAGTGTCGTGGAAGAGGTTCTCGTCCTGCCACCAGCACTGTCATGCAGTGTCGTGGAAGAGGTTCTCGTCCTGCCACCAGCACTGTCATGCAGTGTCGTGGAAGAGGTTCTCGTCCTGCCACCAGCACTGTCATGCAGTGTCGTGGAAGAGGTTCTCGTCCTGCCACCAGCACTGTCATGCAGTGTCGTGGAAGAGGTTCTCGTCCTGCCACCAGCACTGTCATGCAGTGTCGTGGAAGAGGTTCTCGTCCTACCATCAGCACTGTCATGCAGTGTCGTGGAAGAGGTTCTCGTCCTGCCAACAGCACTGTCATGCAGTGTCGTGGAAGAGGTTCTCGTCCTGCCACCAGCACTGTCATGCAGTGTCGTGGAAGAGGTTCTCGTCCTACCACCAGCACTGTCATGCAGTGTCGTGGAAGAGGTTCTCGTCCTACCACCAGCACTGTCATGCAGTGTCGTGGAAGAGGTTCTCGTCCTGCCACCAGCACTGTCATGCAGTGTCGTGGAAGAGGTTCTCGTCCTGCCACCAGCACTGTCATGCAGTGTCGTGGAAGAGGTTCTCGTCCTAGCACCAGCACTGTCATGCAGTGTCGTGGAAGAGGTTCTCGTCCTGCCACCAGCACTGTCATGCAGTGTCGTGGAAGAGGTTCTCGTCCTGCCACCAGCACTGTCATGCAGTGTCGTGGAAGAGGTTCTCGTCCTGCCACCAGCACTGTCATGCAGTGTCGTGGAAGAGGTTCTCGTCCTGCCACCAGCACTGTCATGCAGTGTCGTGGAAGAGGTTCTCGTCCTGCCACCAGCACTGTCATGCAGTGTCGTGGAAGAGGTTCTCGTCTGCCCACACCGGGGGGCTCCAACCAGCACTGTCATGCAGTGTCGTGGAAGAGGTTCTCGTCCTACCACCAGCACTGTCATGCAGTGTCGTGGAAGAGGTTCTCGTCCTGCCACCAGCACTGTCATGCAGTGTCGTGGAAGAGGTTCTCGTCCTGCCACCAGCACTGTCATGCAGTGTCGTGGAAGAGGTTCTCGTCCTGCCACCAGCACTGTCATGCAGTGTCGTGGAAGAGGTTCTCGTCCTGACCACCAGCACTGTCATGCAGTGTCGTGGAAGAGGTTCTCGTCCTGCCACCAGCACTGTCATGCAGGTCGTGGAAGAGGTTCTCGTCCTGCACCAGCACTGTCATGCAGTGTCGTGGAAGAGGTTCTCGTCCTGCCACCAGCACTGTCATGCAGTGTCTGGGAAGAGGTTCTCGTCCTGCCATCCAGCACTGTCATGCAGTGTCGTGGAGAGGTTCTCCTCCTCCAGCACTGTCATGCAGTGTCGTGGAAGAGGTTCTACGTCCTGCCACCAGCACTGTCATGCAGTGTCGTGGAAAGGTTCTCGTCCTCCACCAGCACTGTCATGCAGTTCGTGGAAGAGGTTCTCGTCCTGCCACCAGCACTGTCATGAGCGTGTCGTGGAAAGGTTCTCGTCCTGCCACCAGCACTGTCATGCAGTGTCTGGAAGAGGTTCTCGTCCTGCCACCAGCACTGTCATGCAGTGTCGTGGAAGAGGTCTCGTCCTGCCACCAGCACTGTCATGCAGTGTCGTGGAAGAGGTTCTCGTCCCGCCACCAGCACTGTCATGCAGTGTCGTGGAAGAGGTTCTCGTCCTGCACCCCAGCACTGTCATGCGTTGTCGTGGAAGAGGTTCTCGTCCTGCCACCAGCACTGTCATGCAGTGTCGTGGAAGAGGTTCTCGTCCTCCCACAGCACTGTCATGCAGTGTCGTGGAAGAGGTTCTCGTCCACCACCAGCACTGTCATGCAGTGTCGTGGAAGAGGTTCTCGTCCTACCCACCAGCACTGTCATGCAGTGTCGTGGAAGAGGTTCTCGTCCTGACCACCAGCACTGTCATGCAGTGTCGTGGAAGGTTCTCGTCCTCCACCAGCACTGTCATGCAGTGTCGTGGAAGAGGTTCTCGTCCTGCCACCAGCACTGTCATGCAGTGTCGTGGAAGAGGTTCTCGTCCTCACCACCACACTGTCATGCAGTGTCGTGGAAGAGTTCTCGTCCTGCCACCAGCACTGTCATGCAGTGTCGTGGAAGAGGTTCTCGTCCTGCCACCAGCACTGTCATGCAGTGTCGTGGAAGAGGTTCTCGTCCTGCCACCAGCACTGTCATGCAGTGTCGTGGAAGAGGTTCTCGTCCTGCCACCAGCACTGTCATGCAGTGTCGTGGAAGAGGTTACTCGTCCTGCCACCAGCACTGTCATGCAGTGTCGTGGAGAGGTTCTCGTCCTGCCACCAGCACTGTCATGCAGTGTCGTGGAAAGAGGTTCTCGTCCCTACCACCAGCACTGTCATGCAGTGTCGTGGAAGAGGTTCTCGTCCTACCACCAGCACTGTCATGCAGTGTCGTGGAAGAGGTTCTCTCTGCCTACCCAGCACTGTCATGCAGTGTCGTGGAAGAGGTTCTCGTCCTGCCATCAGCACTGTCATGCAGTGTCGTGGAAGAGGTTCTCGTCCTACCACCAGCACTGTCATGCAGTGTCGTGGAAGAGGTTCCTCGTCCTACACCAGCACTGTCATGCAGTGTCGTGGAAGAGGTTCTCGTCCTGCCACCTGCACTGTCATGCAGTGTCGTGGAAGAGGTTCTCGTCCTCCACCAGC
>NC_069471.1:15912208-15952208 GCF_026875155.1 Cherax quadricarinatus | reverse complement strand
ATATATATATATATGTATATATATATATATATATATATATATATATATATATATATATATATATATATATATATATATATAATATATAATAATATATATATATATATATATATATATATATATATATATGCAAAACAACCACTCTGAAAGAATAGAGAAATTCCAAGCGCTTTCGTGACTACTCACATTATCAAGGAACTATGAAAGTGAAGCATCCAAGGAAGCTATATAAGGGGTCCGGCCAGCACCTCACTATCAGATCCCACAACGGTTAAACACGTGACACGCGGCGAGCCAACTTGGATAGGTCCTTTGCACAACTCACCCCCAAGCTATTCTACCCAAGAAAATTTAAAAATTATTTGTCCAGTGTATTATTAAATTCTTCCCAAATTCTATTAATTATAAATGGATCTAATTTATATAAACCAAAGGAAATATTCATATTATTGTCCAAAACTGCTTTTTATGAAACAAGATTCAATTATATTCCTGTCGACCATGGACTTGCTTGATACTACTTTCTCAACTTTTTGAAAATCAATTGGATAGTTAAAATCTCTTACATGAATAAATAGAGCATTGGAATCTTGTCCAGTTCTAATGCTATATTTATGTTGTTTTAATCTTAGTTCGAGATTTTTACCAGTTTGACCGTAATAAACTTTATCGCAAATTTTACAAGGAATCTTATAGACACATCCATCAGCATTTTGGGGGGAATTCTTTATCAAAAGTTTTTTTACTGTATCAAGATTTTTGAATACAACTTTAATATTAAAAGTCTTAAGAAGAGAAGGCATATCAACCAAGTTTTCATGGTAAGGGAGAACCAACATATTTTTAGTTGAATAAGGCTGGTTGTCCCTTTTTGGATTGTAAAAAGTGTTTCTAGCAACTTTAAAAGATTTATCAATTACATTTCTTGGGTATTTTAAATCATTACCTATTTCATAAATTTTGGATATTTCGTCATCTATGAACTCAGGACTACAAATTCGTAAAGCTCTCAAAAACAATGATGAGAAAACAGACAGTTTGACTCTATCTTGGTGCGAGGAATAATAGTGGACATAGGAACAGTTATTTGTAGGTTTTCTGTAAATTTTAAATTTGAATTCATTATTACCCTTAATAATTAAAACATCTAGAAAAGGCAATGAGTTATTTTCTTCAAACTCAACAGTAAAGTTTATAGAATGGGCTAAGCTATTTAATTTTCCAAGAAAATGGTGTATATCTACATTTTTGGGCATAAGACACAAAATATCATCAACATATCTGAACCATTTAGCTCTATTAGGGAGGATTGTGTTAAGCAACCTTGTTTCAAAAAATTCCATGTATAAGTTACTAAGAACAGGTGAAAGAGGATTTCCCATTGCCATACCAAACTTCTGAGTGTAAAACTTATCATTAAATACAAATTTTGCATCAACAATGCAAAGTTTAATAAGTTTAATGATAGTAGGAACTGGCAATGGTAAATCATAGTTAACGAGTTCTTCAGATAAGAAACTTAATAAATCATCAACAGGAACTTTCGTAAACAAGGAAGTAACAGGGGTAGCCCACTGTCTGTTTTCTCATCAATGTTTTTGAGAACTTTACGAATTTGTAGTCCTGTGTTCATAGATGAGGAAATATCCAAAATATATGAAATAGGTAATGATTTAAAATACCCAAGAAATGTAATTGATAAATCTTTCAAAGTTGCTAGAAATACTTTTTACAATCCAAAAAGGGACAACCAGCCTTATTCAACTAAAAATATGTTGGTTCTCCCTTACCATGAAAACTTGGTTGATATGCCTTCTCTTCTTAAGACTTTTAATATTAAAGTTGTATTCAAAAATCTTGATACAGTAAAAAAACTTTTGATAAAGAATTCCCCCCAAAATGCTGATGGATGTGTCTATAAGATTCCTTGTAAAATTTGCGATAAAATTTATTACGGTCAAACTGGTAAAAATCTCGAACTAAGATTAAAACAACATAAATATAGCATTAGAACTGGACAAGATTCCAATGCTCTATTTATTTATGTAAGAGATTTTAACCATCCAATTGACTTTCAAAAAATTGAGAAAGTGGAATCAAGCAAGTTCATGGTTGACAGGAATATAATTGAATCTTGTTTCATAAAAAACAGTTTTGACAATAATATGAATATTTCCTTTGGTTTATATAAATTAGATCCATTTATAATTAATAGAATTTGGGAAGAATTTAATAATACACTGGACAAATAATAATTTTTAAATTTCTTATTTCTTGAGTAGAATAGTTTGTTGGTGGGTTGTATGAAGGACCTGTCTAGTTCGGCCGGCGGGCCTGCTGTCTCGTGTCAGGTGTTTCATTGTTGTGGGATCTGATAGTGAGGTGTGGGCTACCCCTTTATATACCTTCCTTTGATGATTTACTTTCATTGTTCCTTGATAATGTGGAGTAGTCACGAAAGCACTTGGAATTTCTCTATTCTTTCA
Organism: Cherax quadricarinatus; assembly: GCF_026875155.1. Classification (NCBI taxonomy): domain Eukaryota; kingdom Metazoa; phylum Arthropoda; class Malacostraca; order Decapoda; family Parastacidae; genus Cherax; species Cherax quadricarinatus. Next base: position 15,949,722 of record NC_069471.1, on the reverse strand, counting down.
CAGTGGTTGTTTTGCATATTCTGAAATCACCTGTTTACTGTGATCTTATATATATATACATTATATATATATATAATATTTATATATATATATATATATATATATTATATATATATATATATATATATTTATATATATATATAATATATATATATATATATGTATAGTATATATAATATATATATATAATATATATATATTATATATATATATATATATTATATATATATATATATATATATATATATATATATATATATATATATGTATATATATATAGGGAGGTACCACCTCTAGAACTGTCCTGGGGACCCTCATCCTCACTCAGAGAAAAGAATAAACTTGCTTCAGGGAAAACTCAAGGTTCTCCCTGAAGCTGTTTGAGAATTTTCTCCTACCACCCCCTATATTTCAAGTATGTTTTATTTAAAGACAAAATACATTGGCCAAACATTCACAAAAATACAACAGAAAGTAAAACAACATAGGTTACTCAGAGCTACATCTCGAATACTTCGTCCAGCTCCCCTGCGGTGGGCCACGTGCCAGAATGCTGCAGGCATTTCCTCTCTGGATCGCAACACTGAGTCTCTGAAAGAGGAAGCTGGTCGCCCTGTGGTCCTTGGTTTCTATGATTATATGTATATATATATATATATATATATATATATATAATATATATATATATATATATATATATATATATATATTTATATATATATTTCCAATAGGAATATTTTATTACATAATATTGTACAGAAGATTTAAAAGATACATTGTTGATATAAATGTGTCATTTATGGTACATGTTGTTACGTGTGTATCACCGATTATAAGGCGAAAATCTCATCCAGCTCCTCAGAGCTGGGGCGTGTGCCAAAAATACAGCAGGCATTACCCCTTTGAACAGCCGCACTGAGCCGCTGGAACAGAAAACTAGCTGCCCTGGGATCCCTAGTTACCCTAATGAGTCTTTTTCCCAGCTCCTTGAGGAATTTAGACACATTCTTTCCCCATGAGCGAAGGGTCTCTGAGCCTATGGGAACAAACATATAATGATGGACAAGTTCTCCATATTTTCTAGACTTTTGGGACTCCCTGAAGCTGGCAGCTGCCCCTCCTTCCTCCCTGGTGTATTGGAGATAGGTATCAGCCAAGGTAGATGCACATGTATAGTCCCAGACCACCTGCTTCCTGTCTGTCCAGGCTTGAAGGGTAATACCATCTGGACCCTTCTGGCTGCCATCAGATATGCATAGCTGAGGTGGCTCCCTTACTGCTGGGCATCCAGCTGTTGTGAGGCTCCTCTTGATAATGTTATTAACCTCCTCATGTCTTCCAGTCTTTCCCTCGGATTTACGGCACACAAGACCATGGTACTCGAATCGGTCTGCTGCTTCACTGCCACAAATACACCTGTGTTCGGCGAGAATAGGTGCGACAAGTCGAAGGGCAACACCGATGCGAATGGTCTGTGGGTCGAGGCGTGTGCCAAGGCAGGAGTTGGGAACAGCAAACATAAAGTCCCCAGCATGAGGGGCTCTCACTGCCAGGAGGCGGGCTCTATCCTTCCCTGACACACTCTGAAGCATTGTTGAGGCAATATTTTCCAATAATGGACCATCCCAGTGCGATTGTTTGTAGTTGTTGGGGGGAGCAGGTCTGGTTTCAGAGCCCGTTAGATTATCCCAGATCATGGCTCTGTCAATGAACTTTTGGTCCTGTACTCCAATCTTGTCCCTAAGATGTTCAGGGAGAATCGCTGCTACAAGCCCTCTGGATGCAATACATGAGGACAGAAAAGCAGGTAGCGCAATCTGTGATGACTTGCGGACACCAATGCCTCCTAGTCTGACTGGAAGTGTAGCTTGGTTCCACTGCCCGTCTTCTAGAGTAAGATTAAGTTCTTTCGTAAAAATCTGCCTGAGGATACTGTCACATTCGTGCAGTATAGGGTTATCATATGAAGGTGCACATCTTAGGAAATATGTCAACCTGGGCAGACTCAAACACTTTGTGTGATATATATATATATATATATATATATTATATATATATATATATATATATATTATATATATATATATATATATATATATATATATGTCGTGCCGAATATGTAAAACTGGTCAATTAGCAAGAACTCATTTAAAACTAAGTCCTTTCTTAAATTTTCTCTTATACGTTTAAAGATATTTTTTTTCATTAATGTTAATGTAAAAATTCTTAATTTTGCACCAAAAGGAACTTAGAAAACTTACCTAACCTTATTATAACAAGAGCAATTTATTTTAGCTAACCCAGTTAAATATATTTTAGATTTGTTTACAATAATTTAATACAAAACAACACAGTGAATATATATTTTTTCGTTAGGTTCAGAATGATTTTGGCGAAATTATTGCATACACAAATTTTCACTTGTCCTATTATGGCAAGATGAGCGTTGCTATTTAAGCCAAGATGGCAAGTTCTGCTTATTCGGCACGACATATATATATATATATATATATATTATATATATATATATATATATTTATATATATATATATATATATATATATGTATGTATGATATATATATATTATATATATATATATATATATATATTATATATATATATTATATATATATATATATATATATATATATATTATATATATATATTATTTTAATTATTAACACACTGGCCGATTCCCACCAAGGCAGGGTGGCCGAGAAAGAAAAACTTTCATCATCGTTCACTCCATCATTGTCTTGCCAGAAGGGTGCTTTACACTACAGTTTTTTAAACTGCAACATTAAACACCCTCCTTCAGAGTGCAGGCACTGTACTTCCATCTCCAGGACTCAAGTCGGCCTGCGGTTTCCTGAACCCCTTCATAAATGTTACTTTGCTCACACTCCAACAGCACCTCAAGTATTAAAAACCATTTGTCGCCATTCATTCCTATCAAACACGCTCACGCATGCCTGCTGGAAGTCTAAGCCCCTCGCACACAAAACCTCCTTTCTCCCTCTCTTCAACCTTTCCTAGGCCGACCCCTACCCCGCCTTCCTTCCACTAAAGACTAATACACTCTTGAAGTCATTCTGTTTCGCTCCATTCTCTCTACATGTCCGAACCACCTCAACAACCCTTCCTCAGCCCTCTGGACAACAGTTTTGGTAATCCCGCACCTCCTCCTAACTTCCAAACTACGAATTCTCTGCATTTTATGTTCACACCACACATTGCCCTCAGACATGACATCTCCACTGCCTCCAGCCTTCTCCTCGCTGCAACATTCATCACCCATGCTTCACACCCATATAAGAGTGTTGGTAAAACTATACTCTCATACATTCCCCTCTTTGCCTCCAAGGACAAAGTTCTTTGTCTCCACAGACTCCTTAGTGCACCACTCACCCTTTTCCCCTCATCAATTCTATGATTCACCTCGTCTTTCATAAACCCATCCGCTAACACGTCCACTCCCAAATATCTGAATATATTCACCTCATCCATACTCTCTCTCTCCAATCTGATATCCAATCTTTCATCACCTAATCTTTTTGTTATTCTCATAACCTTACTCTTTCCTGTATTCACTTTCAATTTTCTTCTTTTGCACACCCTTCCAAATTCATCCACCAATCTCTGCAACTTCTCTTCAGAATCTCCCAAGAGCACAGTGTCATCAGCAAAGAGCAACTGTGACAACTCCCACTTTATGTGTGATTCTTTATCTTTTAACTCCACACCTCTTGCCAAGACCCTCGCATTCACATTCTCTTACAACCCCATCTATAAATATATTAAACAACCACGGTGACATCACACATCCTTGTCTAAGGCCTACTTTTACTGGGAAATAATCTCCCTCTTTCCTACATACTCTAACTTGAGCCTCACTATTATCGTAAAAACTCTTCACTGCTTTCAGTAACCTACCTCCTACACCATACACCTGCAACATCTGCCACATTGCCCCCCTATCCACCCTGTCATACGCCTTTTCCAAATCCATAAATGCCACAAAGACCTCTTTAGCCTTATTTAAATACTGTTCACTTATATGTTTCACTGTAAACACCTTGTCCACACACCCCCTACCTTTCCTAAAGCCTCCTTGTTCATCTGCTATCCTATTCTCCGTCTTACTCTTAATTCTTTCAATAATAACTCTACCATACACTTTACCAGGTACACTCAACAGACTTATCCCCCTATAATTTTTGCACTCTCTTTTGTCCCCTTTGCCTTTATACAAAGGAACTATGCATGCTCTCTGCCAATCCCTAGGTACCTTACCCTCTTCCATACATTTATTAAATAATTGTACCAACCACTCCAAAACTATATCCCCACCTGCTTTTAACATGATTCACATCCTTACACTAAATAACAAAAGGAAAAGACATGAGCATAACAATAGTAGAACAGTTAAGAACATGATCACGAAGGTGGTTAGAATAACTTGCGTGAGCTACTACGGGAGACTTATTACAAGACAAGGAAATAACTTGGAGAATCTAAAGCATAACAAGTGACCAGAAATGTGGAAGGCTAAACTGATTTAGGTAATGAAGAAAAAATTTATGTTATCATGTCAGGGAGACAACTAGAATGAAAGAAGTGACCCAGTATAGATGAATTTTGTATTCTCCCTAAATTTCTCTGACTTAGCTTATGAGAGAACCCTCAGTCACAATACACTCCTGATCATCCAATACTTTGCGGAAGTTAATGTTGAGAGAAACGCAACATTAGATGGGAAGAAATCTGACTACCAAAGAGTTAGGAGGCTATGCAGGCTTTGGCATGCGAAGAGTGCATTATGATTTATTCGACATAAGTCAAACACCCGTGTTTGCCCTTTCGACCAGTGAACCAGCAATTAAGAGTGTAGTATTCTGGGCCCCACTGCCAAGCTAATTACTGGTTCATCAGCAAACCGCGAGAAAGTCCTCAAATTCTGTAAAAGGACGTCTTAACTAGTGGAGCAGAATAGACAAACTTCCTTCTAATAGACAAACTTCCTTCTACTCTGGTCGAACACGGTTCTCACCATGTTCGACCAGAGAAGAAGGACCATGATGTAAATATTCGCTGTACATAGTGTAATTATCTGTATATTATTTAGTGAATAAATACACTGTTTAAGGATTTATCTCTTCTGTTTGTTTGCTCTGTCCCTCCATTGACAAGTTGAGAGTTAAGTTAGGTAACTCTGTTGCAAACAGGTGAAACAGGCCTACCAGAAGTCACTTGTGTTCTTAATACAAGCATGATGAAATTCCTGAATGGAGTGCTGTGGGAATGATCTAAATGTACACGAAATAAAGGAGGTTGTTCCAGGATGTGCTGGAAGGCAGATGAGAAATTCTTAAACGGAAGAAAAAAAAATAATGGGAAGAACAGAGTGAGGCCATGGTTTATCAAAAAATATTGTGGAAGCGTAGAGAACTTGTTTAACCAATAGACTCGACCCACTTTCATTAGTGGTTTTGTCCGCTGATGAATCCACTTACTACTGTCATACAGAAAAGCTCTGTTCCACAACTCACAGTTCTCGTCCCCAACCTGTTTCTCATTTTCATATCATAGACAGACATGTAATACATATCACCGTGTCATCCTTTCCAGACGATACTAGGATTTGCATGAGATTGTCATCCATTGAGGACGCGGTTAACCTCCAACAAGACATAAACCAAATTTTCCATTGGGCAATAAAGAACAATATGATGTTCATTGAAGCCAAATTCCAACTACTCCGTTATGGAAAACTGGAGGAAATAATAACTAGGACTGAGTATATATACTTAATTCTCTAATCATAAATAGAGCGGGAGAGTAATGTAAGGTACCTGGGAGCGGTAATATCTGAGGATCTCACTTTCAAGGATCCTAACAGTGCCACGATCACAACTGCGAATAAAATGATAAAATGGATAACGAGAAAGTTCAAAACATAAGATGCCAAGCCATTGATGATTCTTCATAAATTGCAGAGCTAGAGAATGTACAGAGAACCTTCACTGCACATATAAGTTCCATCAAACACCTTAACTACTGGGAGAGCCTGGAAGCACTTGGAGAGCCTGGAAGCACTTGGAGAGCCTGGAAGCACTTGGAGACCCTGGAAGCACTTGGAGACCCTGGAAGCACTTGGAGAGCCTGGAAGCACTTGGAGAGCCTGGAAGCACTTGGAGAGCCTGGAAGCACTTGGAGAGCCTGGAAGCACTTGGAGACCCTGGAAGCACTTGGAGAGCCTGGAAGCACTTGGAGAGCCTGGAAGCACTTGGAGAGCCTGGAAGCACTGGAGAGCCTGGAAGCACTTGGAGAGCCTGGAAGCACTTGGAGAGCCTGGAAGCACTTGGAGAGCCTGGAAGCACTTGGAGAGCCTGGAAGCACTTGGAGAGCCTGGAAGCACTTGGAGAGCCTGGAAGCACTTGGAGCCCCTGGAAGCACTTGGAGAGCCTGGAAGCACTTGGAGACCCTGGAAGCACTTGGAGACCCTGGAAGCACTTGGAGAGCCTGGAAGCACTTGGAGAGCCTGGAAGCACTTGGAGAGCCTGGAAGCACTTGGAGAGCCTGGAAGCACTTGGAGACCCTGGAAGCACTTGGAGACCCTGGAAGCACTTGGAGAGCCTGGAAGCACTTGGAGAGCCTGGAAGCACTTGGAGACCCTGGAAGCACTTGGAGAGCCTGGAAGCACTTGGAGAGCCTGGAAGCACTTGACTTATACTTGTTGAAACGTAGGCGAGAGAGAAATATAAACAACACTTGGAAAATCATAGAAAGAATTGTCCTTAATCTACACACAAAAATTACTCCCTACGAAGGCAAAAGACAGGGCAGGCGGTGCTAAATATCCGAAGTGAAAAATAGGGGGGCCATTGGTACATTAAGAGTAAACACAATAAGCGTCTGGGGACCAAGACTGTTCAACAGCCTACAACCAGCCATAAGGGGAATTACCAATAGACCCCTTGCTGCCTTCAAGAGGGAGCTGGACAAATACTTATGAGTCGGTGCCGGATCAATCGAGCTGTGGTTCGTATGTTGGACTACGTGCGGCCAGCAGCAACAGCCTCGTTGATTAGACCCTGATCCACCCGGTGGCCTGGTCGTGAACCGAGCCGCGAGGGCGTTGATCCCAGGAATACCATCACTTTTGTCAGAATTGATGGACTGAACACATCGTCTCCAGGTTGAGGGACTGATTACCTCAAACTGATCCTCATCTTTAACCTTTCTCTGCATTGGACTGAAGAAGCCACTGCGTGACGAAACGTTTCCTGAATAAAGATTCCCAAACATTGCACAAGTGTCTTATTTATCAAAATGGAGAAGCGAGTAGATTGACCAGAAACTAAAAAAAAACAAAACGGTGATGATCCATTTATTAAGGATGAAGGAAAAAACGAGAGTTTATATGAAATGGTGAAGATGTGAGGAGCTGAGCAAAGGTTTAAATAAGTGTTTGTTATAGGAGGAAACAGGAACTACCAGAGAGGTGATGGAGGAAGTGAGCACAATGAAGAACACGATATAAAACACGCAACTGGAGAAGAAATTACTGAGAAGGTTAGATAGCTTGAATGTAATACCCCTCAGGGAAGGTTCCTTGATGTTGGTCAGGGGCTCTTGATTTAGGGAATTGGATCTGTGCTCCAGTTCCCCGAATTAAGCCTGAATGCCTTCCACATCCCCCCCCCCAGGCGCTGTATAATCCTACGGGTTTAGCGCTTCCCCCTTGATTATAATAATAATAATAATAATAATAATAATAATAATAATAATAATAATAATAATAATAATAATAATTGAATGTAATAGGATCAGCCATCTCTCCATGGGTTCTGAGAGATGGAACCCAAGTCCTGTATGGACACCATTAGTCACAGTCTTCAACAAAGTTCAGTATGGACACCATTAGTCACAGTCTTCAACAAAGTCCTGTATGGACACCATTAGTCACAGTCTTCAACAAAGTCCTGTATGGACACCATTAGTCACAGTCTTCAACAAAGTCCTGTATGGACACCATTAGTCACAGTCTTCAACAAAGTCCTGTATGGACACCATTAGTCACAGTCTTCAAACAAAGTCCTGTATGGACACCATTAGTCACAGTCTTCAACAAAGTCCTGTATGGACACCATTAGTCACAGTCTTCAACAAAGTCCTGTATGGACACCATTAGTCACAGTCTTCAACAAAGTCCTGTATGGACACCATTAGTCACAGTCTTCAACAAAGTCCTGTATGGACACCATTAGTCACAGTCTTCAACAAAGTCCTGTATGGACACCATTAGTCACAGTCTTCAACAAAGTCCTGTATGGGCACCATTAGTCACAGTCTTCAACAAAGTCCTGTATGGACACCATTAGTCATAGTCTTCAACAAAGTCCTGTATGGACACCATTAGTCACAGTCTTCAACAAAGTCCTGTATGGACACCATTAGTCACAGTCTTCAACAAAGTCCTGTATGGACACCATTAGTCACAGTCTTCAACAATTGGATATTTAACAAAAGGGACAGACGGGTAATATTACATTACAGACAAGAGTCACTAACATGCATAGTTTGTAGTGTAACAGAGAAGATTATCATGAGAAGACCAGTGAAAAACCTGCAATGGAGCAGATTCATAACAATAGATATAACACAAATCTGATTTAGTTCAATGACAACTAAAAAACGTGAAGAATGAAAAATGGGAGAACATAGGACAGTATATTTTTTGGAATAAATATCAGTGATTAATACAATCCTTCACAGAAAAAATGGAACAAAAGTTAGAAGTGAGTGTAGGACTAACATGGAAAAACACTGTATTGGATAAATTAATACCTAACAGGAAAGAAATGATAAGATCTTGTCCTGGAAGACGTGTTTCAGTGTACAACTGGAAGAGGTGTTGCAGTGTACAACTGGAAGAGGTGTTGCAGTGTACAACTGGTAAGAGGTGTTGCAGTGTACAACTGGAAGAGGTGTTCCAGTGTACAACTGGAAGATGGTGTTGCAGTGTACAACTGGAAGACGTGTTCCAGTGTACAACTGGAAGAGGTGTTGCAGTGTACAACTGGAAGACGTGTTCCAGTGTACAACTGGAAGAGGTGTTGCAGTGTACAACTGGAAGAGGTGTTGCAGTGTACAACTGGAAGAGGTGTTGCAGTGTACAACTGGAAGAGGTGTTGCAGTGTACAACTGGAAGAGGTGTTGCAGTGTACAACTGGAAGACGTGTTCCAGTGTACAACTGGAAGAGGTGTTGCAGTGTACAACTGGAAGAGGTGTTCCAGTGTACAACTGGAAGAGGTGTTTGCAGTGTACAACTGGAAGAGGTGTTGCAGTGTACAACTGGAAGAGGTGTTGCAGTGTACAACTGGAAGAGGTGTTGCAGTGTACAACTGGAAGAGGTGTTGCAGTGTACAACTGGAAGAGGTTTGCAGTGTACAACTGGAAGAGGTGTTGCAGTGTACAACTGGAAGAGGTGTTGCAGTGTACAACTGGAAGAGGTGTTGCAGTGTACAACTGGAAGAGGTGTTGCAGTGTACAACTGGAAGAGGTGTTGCAGTGTACAACTGAAGAGGTGTTGCAGTGTACAACTGGAAGAGGTGTTGCAGTGTACAACTGGAAGAGGTGTTGCAGTGTACAACTGGAAGAGGTGTTCCAGTGTACAACTGGAAGAGGTGTTGCAGTGTACAACTGGAAGAGGTGTTCCAGTGTACAACTGGAAGAGGTGTTGCAGTGTACAACTGGAAGACGTGTTCCAGTGTACAACTGGAAGAGGTGTTGCAGTGTACAACTGGAAGACGTGTTCCAGTGTACAACGGAAGAGGTGTTGCAGTGTACAACTGGAAGAGGTTTGCAGTGTACAACTGGAAGAGGTGTTGCAGTGTACAAGGGAAGAGGTGTTGCAGTGTACAACTGGAAGAGGTGTTGCAGTGTAAAAACGGGAAGAGGTTTTTGCAGTGTACAACTGGAAGGGGTGTTGCAGTGTACAACTGGAAGAGGTGGAGTTTCCCACCTCATGATACATGATAGTGATTCAAAGTCGTCACTGTCTGAGGATATCAAGATAATTAGAATAACAGAAACAGACATGCTGCAAAATTGGTTTGTCAAGTAGCCATTAGAATGTGCTTTAGATGAGGCGGCAGCAGAGGCGGCAAGCAGTAAGAAAACCATACCACGGGCGGGATTTGAACCCGCGGTCAGAGAGTCTCAAAACTAGGTATATTTCTACACCTTCCTATGGTGTAGAAATATACCTAGTTGGACGAATCTTATTGTGGCTAGCTGGTCCAGTGGCTAACGCGACGGTCTGGAGTTTTGAGACTCTCTGACCGCGGGTTCAAATCCCGCCCGTGGTATGGTTTGTTTGCAATCGTGTCATTAGGATTTCGTGAGTCAAGCAGTATGAACCTTGTCCTCTGTTTCTACTTCCACTTGAGGTTCCCAGCAGCCCTGTGATGGCCTAATCACGACTCACATAGCACTAACATATGTGGATGCCCAGAATGATATAAATCAACTGCAGAAATCACCCAAAAAATACGCAAATTACCAACTAATAGGACTGTGTTACCACCACCTGCCCCGCTGCCACTGAAGTGATACTCCACAACATTCACCCATTACCCATCGTCTACTATTCATCTGAAGCCACTGTCAATGGTCATGGGTTAGGGTAACAAAAGAAGATCCAGTAACCAGTCCAGGACTCCTAACATCACAGGTGAGAGCAACAATACTACAAGGAAAACTTCTCGTACTGCTAGCCAGGACACAACCCTCATTACCCACCTGCATCATCACAACACTAGACAGACAATAACAAAGATGGCCGCCACCATAGTCGAAGATAACTCCTTCCATGGATTTGATATTAAGAAAATTACTGACCCAGAAATAGTTAAACTCCTTATGATGCAGAGCTAAACAATCACCAAGCTAACTCAAGAAATGCAGGAACTTAAAACCTCCAACGTACAGTACCTCAGCAAGATCACAAGTCTAGAACAAAAACTTTACACTCTGGAACAACAAAGCAACACCCACCCCCAGTCTGCGGACACAATCCACACTTTAAAGGATCAAGTCACCCAACTTAATACCAACATCATAGAAGATCACTGGTGGATCTACAAGTTGCCGATGTCATCAACAACTTCCAGGACCATAATGACAAACAACAGCTCTGACGCTGTTTTAGTTAATAGCAAACATCTTCCACCTACAGTCACCCAAGAGACCTGCATGGAGACCATCGTACAGCTTATCAAGGACCACCTTCGTCTCAATAAATGTCGTGATGAACTAAAAAATTGCAAACTGATGGGCTACCAAGAGGGAAAAAACCAATGCTATAAAATTCAAGGCCAGTTTACAAAGAAATAACCTGTTAAAAACATCTATATCCATGAAATCTGATGTTTACGTCAATGAGTGTCTTACCAAAACAAGACAAAACCTCCTTTATCGACAAAGAAAATTACGCCATACCCAAAAAATCCACCAGTGCTTTGTGAGGGACGGTAAAATCGTAGCTAGGAAGCAGCCCACTGGGAAGAGATACTTCATCTCTATGGAATACGACCTAAAAGTATTCCTGAGTGAGGCTGAGTTAACAGAATCAGAGTAAAGTGTCCACCATTCACGAACAATGTTTTGAATCACCCTGTAACAGTTATATACTGCCATAAAATTTACGAACAGTGTTATGAATCACCCTGTAACAGTTATGTGCTGCCATAAAATTTACGAACAGTGTTATGAATCACCCTGTAACAGTTATATACCGCCATAAAATTTATGAACAGTTTATGAATCACCCTGTAACAGTTATATACCGCCATAAAATTTGTTCCCTAAATCCTAATACTCCCAGACTACTTCTGAATTTCACTTTTGTATTTAATTGCCATTCTACCTCATAGTCTTAATTGTGTATAATATCTACAGAATCTCTCTCATTATTATTATTATTATTATTATTATTCTTATTATTATTATTATTATTATTATTATTATTATTATTATTATTATTATTATTATTATTATTATTATTAATATTATTATTATTATTATTATTATTATTATTATTATTATTATTATTATTATTATTATTTATTATTATTATTATTATTATTATTATTATTATTATTGCTCTACTTTGTTTTATTACTTTATTACCCAATTTTATTTTATACTTTTTTTAACGTATTGTTGCCAAATATTCAACTTTAATATTCAACTACAAGTCTACCTCTTAGTCTAATATTTTAAATAACAACAAATTCTCTTTCTTGATTATTTCTTCTACTTTATTAAATATTTGTAATTTGCTATATCATTGCCATATCTTCTTCTATAATACTTGCCGGTAAAGGGTTAAAACCTGTCGCATATATTTCAATCTGTTTTTTTAATATCTGTTGTGTACCATCTTACAATCATTGCTAAACTTCAATTAACCTTTAATTTAAAACTGTGCACATTTTATTCTATCTTTTATTGCCAAAAATTCTCATTTACAGTCTATAATTATCTGTCTTTTACCAACTTTAATCATAAGACTGCAAAAACTTACATGGACTTCAAACTAGAACTATGCACATGTTGTTCTATTATCTATTTTAAACAATTATATTATCCTCAGTGCAATTCAATTCAATTCAATTCAAATTCAAAGTTTATTCTCTATAAGGATTACAATGCTGAGTTTACAGAATTTGGTTATTGTGTGGTTTACATGTAGTAAAATAATGATTACAGAGTGTACCACTAGAACACCTAGCATGGCTAGGTATTACAGAGTGTACCACTAGAACACCTAGCATGGCTAGGTATTACAGAGTGTACCACTAGAACACCTAGCATGGCTAGGTATTACAGAGTGTACCACTAGAACACCTAGCATGGCTAGGTATTACAGAGTGTACCACTAGAAAAACCTAGCATGGCTAGGTATTACAGAGTGTACCACTAGAACACCTAGCATGGCTAGGCATTACAGAGTGTACCACTAGAACACCTAGCATGGCTAGGTATTACAGAGTGTACCACTAGAACACCTAGCATGGCTAGGTATTACACAGTGTACCACTAGAACACCTAGCATGGCTAGGTATTACAGAGTGTACCACTAGAACACCTAGCATGGCTAGGTATTACAGAGTGTACCACTAGAACACCTAGCATGGCTAGGTATTACAGAGTGTGCCACTAGAACACCTAGCATGGCTAGGTATTACAGAGTGTACCACTAGAACACCTAGCATGGCTAGGTATTACAGAGTGTACCCCTAGAACACCTAGCATGGCTAGGTATTACAGAGTGTACCACTGGAACATATAGCATGGCTAGGTATTACAGAGTGTACCACCCAGAACACCTAGCATGGCTAGGTATTACAGAGTGTACCACTAGAACACCTAGCATGGCTAGGCATTACAGAGTGTACCACTAGAACACCTAGCATGGCTAGGTATTACAGAGTGTACCACTAGAACACCTAGCATGGATAGGTATTACAGAGTGTACCACTAGAGCACCTAGCATGGCTAGGTATTACAGAGTGTACCACTAGAACACCTAGCATGGCTAGGTATTACAGAGTGTACCACTAGAACACCTAGCATGGCTAGGTATTACAGAGTGTACCACTAGAACACCTAGCATGGCTAGGTATTACAGAGTGTACCACTAGAACACCTAGCATGGCTAGGTATTACAGAGTGTACCACTAGAACACCTAGCATGGCTAGGTATTACAGAGTGTACCACTAGAACACCTAGCATGGCTAGGCATTACAGAGTGTACCACTAGAACACCTAGCATGGCTAGGCATTACAGAGTGTACCACTAGAACACCTAGCATGGCTAGGCATTACAGAGTGTGCACTAGAACACCTAGCATGGCTAGGCATTACAGAGTGTACCACTAGAACACCTAGCATGGTTAGGCATTACAGAGTGTATCGGACATCAACCAAATCTTTCAGTGGGCTGCAGAAAACAATATGAAGTTCAACGATGAGAAATTTCAATTACTCAGATATGGTAAACATGAGGAAATTAAATCTTCATCAGAGTACAAAACAAATTCTGGCCACAAAATAGAGCGAAACACCAACGTCAAAGACCTGGGAGTGATTATGTCGGAGGATCTCACTTCAAGGACCATAACATTGTATCAATCGCATCTGCTAGAAAAATGACAGGATGGATAATGAGAACCTTCAAAACTAGGGAGGCCAAGCCCATGATGACACTCTTCAGGTCACTTGTTCTATCTAGGCTGGAATATTGCTGCACTCTAACAGCACCTTTCAAGGCAGGTGAAATTGCCGACCTAGAAAATGTACAGAGAACTTTCACGGCACGCATAACGGAGATAAAACACCTCAATTACTGGGAGCGCTTGAGGTTTCTAAACCTGTATTCCCTGGAACGCAGGAGGGAGAGATACATGATTATATACACCTGGAAAATCCTAGAGGGACTAGTACCGAACTTGCACACGAAAATCACTCACTACGAAAGCAAAAGACTTGGCAGACGATGCACCATCCCCCAATGAAAAGCAGGGGTGTCACTAGCACGTTAAGAGACCATACAATAAGTGTCAGGGGCCCGAGACTGTTCAACTGCCTCCCAGCACACATAAGGGGGATTACCAACAGACCCCTGGCAGTCTTCAAGCTGGCACTGGACAAGCACCTAAAGTCAGTTCCTGATCAGCCGGGCTGTGGCTCGTACGTTGGTTTGCGTGCAGCCAGCAGCAACAGCCTGGTTGATCAGGCGCTGATCCACCAGGAGGCCTGGTCACAGACCGGGCCGCGGGGCGTTGACCCCCGAAACTCTCTCCAGGTAAACTCCAGGTAAACTAGAATACCTAGCATGGCTAGGCATTACAGAGTGTACCACTAGAACACCTAGCATGGCTAGGTATTACAGAGTGTACCACTTGAACACCTAGCATGGCTAGGTATTACACAGTGTACCACTAGAACACCTAGCATGGCTAGGTATTACAGAGTGTACCACTAGAACACCTAGCAAGGCTAGGTATTACAGAGTGTACCACTAGAACACCTACCATGGCTAGGTATTACAGAGTGTACCACTAGAACACCTAGCATGGCTAGGCATTACAGAGTGTACCACTAGAACACCTAGCATGGCTAGGTATTACAGAGTGTACCACTAGAAACACCTAGCATGGCTAGGTATTACAGAGTGTACCACTAGAACACCTAGCATGGCTAGGTATTACAGAGTGTACCACTAGAACACTTAGCATGGCTAGGTATTACAGAGTGTACCAAATAGAACACCTAGCATGGCTAGGTATTACAGAGTGTACCACTAGAACACCTAGCATGGCTAGGTATTACAGAGTGTACCACTAGAACACCTAGCATGGCTAGGTATTACAGAGTGTACCACTAGAACACCTAGCATGGCTAGGCATTACAGAGTGTACCACTAGAACACCTAGCATGGCTAGGTTTTACAGACTGTACCACTAAAAACACTAGCATGGCTAGGTATTACAGAGTGTACCACTAGAACACCTAGCATGGCTAGGTATTACAGAGTGTACCACTAGAACACCTAGCATGGCTAGGTATTACAGAGTGTACCACTAGAACACCTAGCATGGCTAGGTATTACAGAGTGTACCACTAGAACACCTAGCATGGCTAGGTATTACAGAGTGTACCACTAGAACACCTAGCATGGCTAGGTAAATTACAGAGTGTACCACTAGAACACCTAGCATGGCTAGGTATTACAGAGTGTACCACTAGAACACCTAGCATGGCTAGGCATTACAGAGTGTACCACTAGAACACCTAGCATGGCTAGGCATTACAGAGTGTACCACTAGAACACCTAGCATGGCTAGGCATTACAGAGTGTGCCACTAGAACACCTAGCATGGCTAGGCATTACAGAGTGTACCACTAGAACACCTAGCATGGCTAGGCATTACAGAGTGTATCGGACATCAACCAAATCTTTCAGTGGGCTGCAGAAAACAATATGAAGTTCAACGATGAGAAATTTCAATTACTCAGATATGGTAAACATGAGGAAATTAAATCTTCATCAGAGTACAAAACAAATTCTGGCCACAAAATAGAGCGAAACACCAACGTCAAAGACCTGGGAGTGATTATGTCGGAGGATCTCACCTTCAAGGACCATAACATTGTATCAATCGCATCTGCTAGAAAAATGACAGGATGGATAATGAGAACCTTCAAAACTAGGGAGGCCAAGCCCATGATGACACTCTTCAGGTCACTTGTTCTATCTAGGCTGGAATATTGCTGCACTCTAACAGCACCTTTCAAGGCAGGTGAAATTGCCGACCTAGAAAATGTACAGAGAACTTTCACGGCGCGCATAACGGAGATAAAACACCTCAATTACTGGGAGCGCTTGAGGTTTCTAAACCTGTATTCCCTGGAACGCAGGAGGGAGAGATACATGATTATATACACCTGGAAAATCCTAGAGGGACTAGTACCGAACTTGCACACGAAAATCACTCACTACGAAAGCAAAAGACTTGGCAGACGATGCACCATCCCCCAATGAAAAGCAGGGTGTCACTAGCACGTTAAGAGACCATACAATAAGTGTCAGGGGCCCGAGACTGTTCAACTGCCTCCCAGCACACATAAGGGGGATTACCAACAGACCCCTGGCAGTCTTCAAGCTGGCACTGGACAAGCACCTAAAGTCAGTTCCTGATCAGCCGGGCTGTGGCTCGTACGTTGGTTTGCGTGCAGCCAGCAGCAACAGCCTGGTTGATCAGGCGCTGATCCACCAGGAGGCCTGGTCACAGACCGGGCCGCGGGGGCGTTGACCCCCGAAACTCTCTCCAGGTAAACTCCAGGTAAACTAGAATACCTAGCATGGCTAGGCATTACAGAGTGTACCACTAGAACACCTAGCATGGCTAGGTATTACAGAGTGTACCACTTGAACACCTAGCATGGCTAGGTATTACACAGTGTACCACTAGAACACCTAGCATGGCTAGGTATTACAGAGTGTACCACTAGAACACCTAGCATGGCTAGGTATTACAGAGTGTACCACTAGAACACCTAGCATGGCTAGGTATTACAGAGTGTACCACTAGAACACCTAGCATGGCTAGGCATTACAGAGTGTACCACTAGAACACCTAGCATGGCTAGGTATTACAGAGTGTACCACTAGAACACCTAGCATGGCTAGGTATTACAGAGTGTACCACTAGAACACCTAGCATGGCTAGGTATTACAGAGTGTACCACTAGAACACCTAGCATGGCTAGGTATTACAGAGTGTACCACTAGAACACCTAGCATGGCTAGGCATTACAGAGTGTACCACTAGAACACCTAGCATGGCTAGGTATTACAGAGTGTACCACTAGAACACCTAGCATGGCTAGGTATTACAGAGTGTACCACTAGAACACCTAGCATGGCTAGGTATTACAGAGTGTACCACTAGAACACCTTGCATGGCTAGGTATTACAGAGTGTACCACTAGAACACCTAGCATGGCTAGGTATTACAGAGTGTACCACTAGAACACCTAGCATGGCTAGGTATTACAGAGTGTACCACTAGAACACCTAGCATGGCTAGGTTATTACAGAGTGTACCACTAGAACACCTAGCATGGCTAGGTATTACAGAGTGTACCACTAGAACACCTAGCATGGCTAGGCATTACAGAGTGTACCACTAGAACACCTAGCATGGCTAGGCATTACAGAGTGTACCACTAGAACACCTAGCATGGCTAGGCATTACAGAGTGTGCCACTAGAACACCTAGCATGGCTAGGCATTACAGAGTGTACCACTAGAACACCTAGCATGGCTAGGCATTACAGAGTGTATCGGACATCAACCAAATCTTTCAGTGGGCTGCAGAAAACAATATGAAGTTCAACGATGAGAAATTTCAATTACTCAGATATGGTAAACATGAGGAAATTAAATCTTCATCAGAGTACAAAACAAATTCTGGCTACAAAATAGAGCGAAACACCAACGTCAAAGACCTGGGAGTGATTATGTCGGAGGATCTCACCTTCAAGGACCATAACATTGTATCAATCGCATCTGCTAGAAAAATCACAGGATGGATAATGAGAACCTTCAAAACTAGGGAGGCCAAGCCCATGATGACACTCTTCAGGTCACTTGTTCTATCTAGGCTGGAATATTGCTGCACTCTAACAGCACCTTTCAAGGCAGGTGAAATTGCCGACCTAGAAAATGTACAGAGAACTTTCACGGCGCGCATAACGGAGATAAAACACCTCAATTACTGGGAGCGCTTGAGGTTTCTAAACCTGTATTCCCTGGAACGCAGGAGGGAGAGATACATGATTATATACACCTGGAAAATCCTAGAGGGACTAGTACCGAACTTGCACACGAAAATCACTCACTACGAAAGCAAAAGACTTGGCAGACGATGCACCATCCCCCCAATGAAAAGCAGGGGTGTCACTAGCACGTTAAGAGACCATACAATAAGTGTCAGGGGCCCGAGACTGTTCAACTGCCTCCCAGCACACATAAGGGGGATTAAACCAACAGACCCTGGCAGTCTTCAAGCTGGCACTGGACAAGCACCTAAAGTCAGTTCCTGATCAGCCGGGCTGTGGCTCGTACGTTGGTTTGCGTGCAGCCAGCAGCAACAGCCTGGTTGATCAGGCGCTGATCCACCAGGAGGCCTGGTCACAGACCGGGCCGCGGGGGCGTTGACCCCCGAAACTCTCTCCAGGTAAACTCCAGGTAAACTAGAATACCTAGCATGGCTAGGCATTACAGAGTGTACCACTAGAACACCTAGCATGGCTAGGTATTACAGAGTGTACCACTAGAACACCTAGCATGGCTAGGCATTACAGAGTGTACCACTAGAACACCTAGCATGGCTAGGTATTACAGAGTGTACCACTAGAACACCTAGCATGGCTAGGCATCACAGAGTGTACCACTAGAACACCTAGCATGGCTAGGCATTTCGGGCAGACTTAGATTAAATCTTAAGTTTAAAATATTACAAAATTACAAGTGATAGTCTGGTGCTACTTTAATTTGTAATTTTACCTTATTAGTTTATACCTAGTTATACTTTAGTTCATTCTAGCTTAATACATAGTCATCACCAAATTCATTATGTTTATTAGTTACTACACTCCGTTTGACCAATATGCATTAGCTATATACTCGTCCAAAGTTCCCACTACTACAGATATCAGTACTAGAACTCACCACACTGTATATGATATAATGAATTACTATTTATCTTAAATGATGAATGATCACGTCGACGCTGATCTAAATCTATATAATCTAACACCTTATCAAAATTTATTGGAAAGTAGCTGCCTTTATTACACAGCATCACAAGCCAACACTATCCTAAATTCTGCTAAAAGTATAATAGTTCTTAAGTATAACATCAGATCCTTAAAAAACACTATGATGACCTCCTGGCACTCGGTGATTCCCTAAAGACACCCTTCTCCTGTATTATTTTCACTGAGACCTGGCTTAAGCAGAATACAAAAGATATCTACTCACTACCAGGATATACAGCAATCCACAACTTATGCAACATTTAGGAATCTTTATTCAGAAAACGTTTCGCCACACAGTGACTTCATCAGTCCGATACAAAGTAGAAAGGCGTAAGGAGAGGAGGAGTTTGAGGTAATCAGTCCCTCTGCCTGGAGTCGATGTGTTCAGTCCATCAATCTTGTAGAATGTACAGCATAGGACCGTAGACGTGGCTTATATACTGTAGTGAGGTGAGGTGAAGCAGGCGGAGGCGGGGTACCATCCACTAGTCGAAGTAGGTCTTCGACTAGTGGATGGTACAAGATTGATGGACTGAACACATCGACTCCAGGCTGAGGGACTGATTACCTCAAACTCCTCCTCTCCTTACACCTTTCTACTTTGTATTGGACTGATGAAGCCACTGTGTGGCGAAACGTTTCCTGAATAAAGATTCCCATATGTTGCATATGTGTCTCAATCTTCAACTTGTCGGTTTTTCAAACCATTCATCACAATCCACAACTGAAGACCACACAAAGTGGGGATGGTATTACAATCTATTACTCTAATGAACTATCTTGTTATAACACCACTTGCTATAGTGATGAATATGGAGAATATATTTTTCCTAATTTTACTGTAAAAACCTTAAGACTGCTATAACAGTCGGTGCCATTTACCGGACACCACACACAAACATCCCAAATTTCAGTGAGAAATTAAAGGCACTAATAACAAACAGATAAATGAACAAACACCACCTTCTCTTAGCTAGAGACTTCAACATCAACCTTGGCCTACCAGATGATCAGACTGTAAATGACTTCATTAACAATATGAACACCACACTACTCATACCAACAATAACTAAACCAACCAGACTGACTGAGACAACTGCAACCATAGTAGACCACATATGGACCAATATACTAGCCCCCCTTAAATCAGGGATAATCACAGACAGCACTACAGACCACTACCCTACCTTCCTCTTAACAAACATTAGTAAACCACTACCGGAATACAATAAAGTTTTATTTAGACTCCATGACGAGGCCTCAATACGTAACTTCACAGCAGAGCTAGAGACTGTTGACTGGCCTACAAATTCTCCAATGCCAATGGTATCGATGATTGGACAGACATTTCATAATAAATTACTTAGACTATATAACAAGTCCCACCAGTATTGTACAAGCGAGCAGCCCATGTTCTTTCGCATGCTATTTCATTACTTTTTAACAAGTCACTAGAAATTAATATTTTCTCAACACTAGTCAAGACAGCAAGGGTTACACCGATACACAATACCCCGCAGATGTAAACAACTATAGACAAATATCAGACTTACCACTGCCATCCAAAATCTTTGAGAAACTCGTGCACAAGAGATTATACTCGTTTATAACAGTACAAAGCATTCTCAACTCCTACCAATTTGGCTTCAGAAAAAATAAAAGCACTAACGATGCAATTGTGAAAATGATAGTCCTGCTTTACACAGCACTGGAAAATAAGGAATGTCTATCAGGACTTTTATTGACCTAAGGAAAGCTTTTGACACAGTAGACCACGGCATCCTACACCACAAACTTAACCATTATGGTATAAGAGGTCATGCACTTGCATATCTCAAATCCTACCTCACTAAAAGGTGCCAGTACATCACCATTAAAGACACAACCTCATCAACACGACCACTTGACACTGGAGTGCCTCAGGGAAGTGTCCTTGGTCTCCTGCTCTACCTTTTATACATCAATAATCTTCCCAATGTATTGCAACCCATTTTCTTTGCTGACGACACGACAACGCTCTTATTGCTAAACATAATGATAGCAAATTCCTGGGCCTACACCTCGACAGCAAGCTGAAATTCAGCACCCATATCCAACACATAACAAAAAAAGTATACAAAGCAGTTGGGATCCTCTCCAAGATACATTACTATGTGCCACAGTCAGCTCTTCTCACACTATACTATGCACTTATCTATCCCTACCTCACCTATGCTATTTGTGCCTGGGGATCAACAGCAGCAACACACCTAAAGCCAATAATAAACCAATAAAAAGTCGCAGTAAGAATTTTCACGCAATCCAATACTAGGCAACACCCCCCCCCCATCCCCACTCTTCAAAGATCTAAACTTACTCACTATACAGAACATCCACACTTACTACTGTCCAACCTACATTAACAGAACCATAAATTCCAATATTAATCCTGAACTGAAACATTTTCTTGATAGTTGTGACAGGACCCACAGACATAACACCAGACAAAAATCTCTATGACATTCCCCGTGTCCGGCTAAACCTATACAAAAATGCTATGTACATAAAAGAGCCTAAAATCTGGAACTCCCTGCCCAAAAACTTTAGAATTGCAGACACAACCATCATTTTCAAAACTAGTGACACACCCCACCGTCAGCTGACTATATGAAAACCACCTATTTTCTTACTTGTATCATTCACACACAAAATATCAAACTAAACCTACCCTCGATATATGTGATTCCCCCCAAATTACACTCACCCAAATGACTGTAAACATAATGTGTTAAATAAAGCTATTGTCTAATAAATCTTAAACTATTGATAAGTTTGCCTGAGATACTCCAATCAAGATCCCATGACGCTGCAGTGTCTGACAGTTGTCATGAATGATTTTGAAACCCGACAAGATGAAGATTGAGACACTTATGCAACATATGGAAATCTTTATTTAGGAAACGTTTCGCCACACATTGGCTTCATCAGTCCTATACAAAGCAGAAAGGTGTAAGGAGAGGAGGAGTTTGAGGTAATCAGTCCCTCAACCTGGAGTCGATGTGTACAGTCCATCAGTCTATTGAATAAGTGTCTCAATCTTCAACTTCTCGGTTTTCAAAACCATTCATCACAACTGTAAGACACTGCAGCATCATGGGATCTTGATACAAAGAATTCTTCAAACTTCTCCAACCTTTGGACGAAGACCTACTTCGACTAGTGGATGGTACCACTATGACAACACCTCCTCCTGCTTCACCTCACCTCACTACAGTATATAAGCCACGTCTACGGTCCTATGCTGTACATTCTACAAGATTCATGGACTGAACACATCGACTACAGGCTGAGGGACTGATTACCTCAAACTCTGCCTCTCCTTACATTATTCTGCTTTGTATTGGACTGATGAAGCCACTGTGTGGCGAAACGTTTCCTAAATAAAGATTCCCATATGTTGCATAAGTGTCTCAATCTTCAGATCTGGTGCTGAATTTAAATGAGTGTCCATCTCCTTTTTGAAGACAGCTAAAGGTCTACTGGTAACCCACATATGTATTCTGGGAGGTAATTGAACAATCTTGGGCCTCTGACGCTTGTTGAGCTTTTTTTAGTGTATTCATGGCACCCATGCTTTTCATTTGGGAGATGTTTTACCGCCTTCCAAGCCTTTTTACTTACGTAGGATTTGGACTTAGTCTCTCTAGGATTTTCCAAGTGTGTATTATGATGTATCTTTCTCGCCTGCATTGAAAGGAGTACAGATCAAGGGACTTCAACTATTCCCAGTAACTGAGATGCTTTATTGTACTCACACAGGCAGAGAAAGTTCTCTGTATATTCTATAGGTCTGTAATTTCGCATACCTTGAAAGGGGGTCATTAGGGTACCACATTACTCCAGCCTAGAAAGAACAAGCTATTTAAAGAGAATCTTCCCTGAATTTGGCATCCCAGGTTTTCAAGGTTTTCATATCCCTCGTACTTTTTCCTAGCCGATATAGTAGAGAACAATATTGGATTCTGTTGAAAGTGACATCCTCAGACATTAGTCACGCCAGGTCCTTCTCATCTCGTTTCTCGCTCAATCGAGTGGTTTAGAATATCTTTTAAAATCCGACCCGTTTAATATTTTCCCCACCCCCCCCCTTAAATTTTCGCAATAGCAGAGTAATTAAATTTCTCTCATTGTATTCGTAGATTTTTGTTAATTTAATGTTTTAATAATTTTATATGCAAGGATTCTTATGGGTTTAGGGATTAAATTATATTTTCATTCATAATTGGAGTAAAACCATGCAACAGCTCATCTAAAATCCTAACAAACATTAACCTTTAAAAAATCATTTTAGAAAAAAGAAAGTCGGGAAGTATTAAGTTGGAGCCAGCTTGGTATAAAGATGAATTTTGGAGCCCAGCTGTAAACAGGAGAAAGTTTAGGGGGGTCAACGCCCCCGGCGGCGCCCTTTACCTGTGACCATGCCACCTGTGGCAAACAGAGCCTGATCAACCAGGCTGTTACTGCTGGCTGCACGCAACCAACGTACTAGCCACAGCCGGCTGGTCGGTAACAGAGTTTTTTTTTTTCTTTTAGGTGCTTGTCCAGTGCCTGCTAGGAACACTGCAAGGGTCTATTGGTAATCCCTTATATAGATGCTGGGAGGCGTTGAACATCTCGGGCCCCGTTACACTTATTGTATTGTCTCTTATCCATGCAAGTGACACCCCTGCTTTTTCATTGGGGATGGTGCATCGTCTGGCCTAGTCCTATTGCTTTCGTTGTGAGTGATTTTCGTGTGCAAGTTCGTACTAGTCCTCTAGGATTTTCCAGGTGTATATAATCCATGTATCTCTCCGCCTGCATTCCAGGGAATACAGTTCAGAACCTCAAGCACGCCCAGTAATTGAGGTGTTTTTATCTCCGTTTATGCGCGCCGTGAAAGTTCTCTGTACATTTTCTAGGTCAGCAATTCACCTGCCTTGAAAGGTGCTGTTTAGTGTACATCATATTCTTAGTGTGGCATGCAATAATCCAGCTAGAAAGAACAAGCGACCTGATGAGTGTCATCATGGCTTGGCATCCCTAGTTTTGAAGGTCTCATTATCCATCCTGTCATTTTTCTAGCAGATGCTTAATTTTGATACAATGTTATGGTCCTTAAGGTGAGATCCTCCGACAAGATCACTCCAGGTCCTTGGACGTTAGTTTCTCGGCTCGTCTCTGATGAAGAGTTTAATTTCCTCATGTTGTACCATAGATCAAGTAATTGAAATTTCTCATCGTTGAACTTTCATATTGTTTTCTGCAATCATTGAAAGATACGGTTGAGGTCTGCTTGGAGCCTTGCAGTGTCTGCAATGAAGACACTGTCATGCAGAACGGGTGTCATCGCAATAGGAAGACACGGTGCTGTGGCTGACAATCTTGTCATGTCAGATATGAGGATGAGGAACAAGATGGGAGGGAGTACTGTGCCTTGAGGAACAGAGCTTGTCACCTGGCAGCCTCAGACTTTATTCTGTTGACTACTACATTTTTTTTGTTTTCTGTTGTGAGAAATTATAGATCCATCTACCAACTTTCCTGTTATTCCTTTAGGCAACGCATTTTGTGCGCTATTACACCATGGTCACGACTTGTCGCCGGCTTTTGCAAAGTCTGTGTGTATTATATCTGCATTCTTTTAGTCCTTCTATGCATTTAGGACCTTTTCATAGTGGTCCAGTAGTTTGAGACAAGACATGAGCGACCTGCTCTAAACCCAGTTTGCCCCTGGGTGTTAAACTGATTGATATCTATATGGTGGCGATCTGCTTCTTAGGACCCTTTCAAAGTTTTTATGATATGGATGTTTAGTGTTTTTTTTTTTCTATCTTTCTGTAGTTTCTTTGCTTATGCTTACGCCCCCGTTAGGAGTGGGCTATGTCTGATTGTTTTTAGTAACTGTGGAACGAACCCCGTGTCCATGGCTCCCTCTCCATAGATGGAAACGGCACGTGATAGGGGCATCTTTCTTGTCAGTTCTTTAAGACAGCGGAGTCCCATGAGTCCGGCCCTGGGGCAGAAGTGCATGGGCCACGTCATTTACGCCAGTTTTGAAGTCCATTTGGCGTCAGGATAACATCAGATAGGCTTGTGTTACCAAATTCTGGTTAGCGCTTGCTAAAAACAGGTGGGGGAAATGATTCATAGTGGGACTTGAGTAGCCACACATTTCCTTGCGTCATCTGTGTAGGACCGCCATCTTGTTTAAGTAGGTGCCCAATACTGACGTTGTTCTCGATTTTGATTTGGCATAGGAGAAGAAAAACTTTGGGTTTCTATCGATTTCATTTATGGCTTTTAAGTTCTTCCCGCGATTCCTGACTCCTAAAGGATTCATTTAGCTTAAGTTCGATGCTTGCTATTTCACTTACCAGAGTCTCCCTACGCATTGTCAGATATACTGACCTCTTTTAGCCGCTCTGTTATTCTTTTCCGTCGACTGTAAAGGGATCGCCAGTCCTCTATCTATTTACATCTACTCTCCTTTTTCTTTTGAGGAATAAGCCTTGTGCATACATCGAGTGCCACCGAGTTAACTGACTAGGCATAAGTTTGGGGGTCTGTGTTGCTTAGTATATCTTCCCAGCTTAATCGTTAGGACTTGGTTACGTTGGCGCCACTTTATGTTCTTGTTAGTGGAGTTGAATTTGTGTAAGGCTCCTCATGCGTGATCTCATTTTGTCGTCGGGGCTCCGCAACATACACGTCTGAACCTCGATTTTGTTGTGATCTGATAAATTGTTTTTGGATATGTGTACATTACGTATCAGATCATCATTAGTTTAGTGAAGATGAGTCTACTGTATTCTCCATTCTAGTAGGCCTTTATTTGCTGGTTTAAGTATGAATTTTTGTGCAAAGATGTTAAGAAAGGCACGTGTTTGAGTGGTTAGTTCTCGTCCTGAGATGCATCATGGTGTTATCACATGCAACAACACATATCTGCTATATACCACCATTTAAGGTGCCTCAAGTTTAAATTCCCCATAGCAAGATGTTTGGGAAACGGCAGGAAGGTTTCCAGACTGGTGGTTAATTTTAACACTGTTTCCTGAATTGTTGAGACGTTTATCAGGAGGCTTGTAGACCGTCACAGCTGCGGAAACGGGAATGAAGTGGAGCCAGCTATGGGTAAAGATGAAGTTGTGAGCCAGCTGTGGGGAACAGATGAATTGGAACCAAGCTGTGAGCACATTATGAATTTGTATCCAAGCTGTAGCATAAGAATTGAAGTGGGAGCCAGCTGTGGGAAAAATGATGAATTTGGAGTCAGCTGAAGGGACAGGAGAGAACTTGAGCCACCTGTAGAATAGTATGATTGAGCCAGCTGGGGTATAAGATGAAATGTTGGAGCCAGTGTGGAAACAGACTGAAGTATTGGAGACTTCTGTGAGAACAGGAATGAAGTTTGGACCCAGCTGTGGGAACGTATGAGTTGGAGCCAGATGAGTGAACACCATGAAAGTTGGATGCCATCTTGTGGGAACAGGATAGTTGAGCCACAGTGGAACATGTAAGAATTTGGAGCCAGCTGTGGGAACAGCAATTAAGTTGAGCCAGCGTGGGAACAGTAGACGTTGGACCCAGCTGTGAACAGTTATGAAGTTGCAACCCAGCTGAAGAACATATGAAAGTTGCAGCCAGCTGTGTCAAACACCTATGATTGGAACCAGCTGTAGGAACACGAATTGGGGAGTTTGGAGCAAGCTGTGGGAACAGATGAAGTTGAGACAGCTGTGGGACAGTAGAAAGTTGTAGCCACTGGTGGCGAACAGCATGAAGTTGGAGCCAGCTGCGAGAACAGAATGAAGTTGTGGGTGGGAGCCAGCTTGGGCATAAGATGAAGTTGGAGCCATCTGTGGGAACAGGAGAATTTGGAGCCAGCTTGTGGGAACAGGATGAAGTTGGACCAGCTGTGGAACAGCAAGAAGATGGAGCCAGCTTTGGGAACAGGATGAAGTTGGAACCACTGAGGAACAATGTGCAGTTGCAGCCACTGTGGAATAGGATGAAGTTGGAGCCAGCAATTGAACAGGATAAGTTGGAGCCAGCTGTGGGAACAGGATGAAGTTGAGTCCAGCTGTTGGAATGGAATGAAAGTTGGAGCCGAGCTGTGGGAACAATGTGAAGTTGCAGTGCCAGCTTGGAATAGGATGAAGTTGGAGCAGCTATTGAACAGGATGAAAGTTGGAGCAAGCTGTGGGAAGCAGATGATGTTGGAGCCAGCTGTTGGGGGGGAACGGTATGAAGTTTGAGCCAGCCTGTGAGCAGCATGAAGTTGGTAACCAGACTATGGAAACAGGATGAAGTTGGAGACAGCAGTGGGAACAGCATGAAGTTTTGGAGCCAGCTGTGGGTACAACATGAAGGTTGGAGCCCGCTGCTGGAACAGCATGAAATTGGACCATCTCTTGGAAGCGCATGAAGTTTTGGATCCATCTGTGGAACAGGATGAAAGTTGGACCAGCTGTGGGAACACGGATGAAAGTTGGAGCCAGCTTGGAAACAGGATGAAGTAGAGGCCAGCATCGGTAAGAGCTTTAAGTTAGATCCAGCTGGGGAACAGGATGAAGTTTTAAAGCCAGCTGTGGGGAACAGTATGAAGTTGAAAGCCATCCGTGGGAACAGGATGAAGTTGGAGCCAGCTATGAAACGGATAAGATGGGAGCCATCTGTAGGACAGTATGAAGTTGCAGCCAACTGTGTGAACAGCATGAAGTTGTGAGCCAGCTGTGGGAACAGCATGAAGTTGGAGCCAGCTGTTGAACAGCATGAAGTTTGGAGCCAGCTGTGTAACAGCAAGAATTGGATCCAGCTGTGGTAACAGGATGAATTGGGAGCCAGGCTGTTGGAACAGGAATGAAGTAGAGCCACATTGGTAGAGCTTGAAGTAGAGCAGCTTGTGGGAACAGATGAAGTTTCGAGCCAGCTGTGGAACAGGAATAAAGCTGGAGCCAGCTGTGGAACAGGATAAAGATTGAGTCAGCTGTGTAAACAGAATAAAGTTGACCAACTGTGGAAACAGATGAAGTTCTAGCCAGCTGTGGGGGACAGATGAAATTGTGGAGCCAGCTGTGGGGAACAGAAGAAGGATTGAGCCGGCATGGGAACAGAATGAAGATGGAGCCAGCCTGTGGAACAGGATGAAGTTGGAGCTGCTCTGGGAACAGAAGAAGTTTGAGGGAGCTGGGGAACAGATGAAGTTGGAGCCACTAGAGGAACAGGATGAAGTTGGAGCCAGCTGTGGGAACAGGATGAAGTTGGAGCCAGCTGTGGGAACAGGATGAAGTTGGAGCCAGCTGTGGGAACAGCATGAAGTTGGAGCAGCTTGTGGGAACAGGATGAAGTTGGAACCAGCTGAGGGAACAGTAGGAAGTTGGAGCCAGCCGTGGGAACAGCTTGAAGTTAGAGCCAACTGTGGGAACAGCATGAAGTTGGAGCCAACTGTGGGAACAATATGAAGTTGCAGCCAACTGTGGGAATAGGATGAAGTTGGAGCCAGCTGTGGGAACAGGAAGAAGTTGGAGCTAGCTGTGGGAACAGGATGAAGTTGGAGCCAGTTGTGGGAACAGACTGAAGTTGAAGCCAGCTGTGGGAATAGGATGAAGTTGGAGCCAGCCTGTGGGACAGGAGAAGATAGAGCCACCTGTGGAACAGGATGAAGTTGGAGCCAGCTTTGAACGAAGAATTGGAGCAGCTGTTGGAACCGGATGAAGTAGGAGCCAGCTGTAGGAAACAGAATGGAAGTTTGAAGCCAGCGTGGGAACAGATCAAGCCGGAGCCAGCTATGGGAACAGATGAAAGTTGGAGCCCAGCTGTGGAACAAGATTGATGTTGGAGCCAGCTGTGGTACGTGTGAAGTTGAGCCAGCTGTGGAGCCAGCATGAAGTTAGCCAGCTATGGAAACAGATGAAGTTGGAGCCAGCTGTGGGAACAGCAATGAAGTTGGAGCAGCTGAGGGAACAGTATGTGAAAAAGGTATTTTTGCGCCAACAGTGGGAAAGCATGAAGTTGGAGCCAGCTGTGGGAACAGCACAGAGTTGGGAGCCAGCTGTTGGAACAGCATGAAGTTGCAGCAGCTGTGGGAACAGCATAAGTTTTGAGGCCAGCTGTGGAACAGGATGAAAGTTGAGCCAGCGTGTGGGAACCAGGTATGAAGTTGGGAGCCCGCTGTTGGACCAGGATGAAGTTGGAGCCGTATCTGTTGGAACAGGATAAGTTTGAGCCAGCTGTGGGAACAGGATGAAGTAGGAGCCAGCAGCGGGAAGAGCATGAAGTTAGAGCGCAGCTGTGGGACAGGTTGAAGTTGGAGCCAGCTGTTGGGAAGCAGGAATGAAGTAGTGAGCCAGCTGTGTAACAGATAAAGTTGGAGCCAACTTGGAACAGGATGAAGTTGGACCAGCTGTGGGAACAGGATAAAGTTGAACCAGCATGGAACAGAACGAAGTAGGACCAGCCTTGGGACCATGATGAAGTTGGAGCAGCTGTGGGAAATCAGCAAGAATTTGGAGCCAGATGTGGGAACAGGATGAATTGGAGCCTAGGGAGGGAACATGAAGAATAGGAGGAGCTTTGGAACAGGATGATTTTGGAGCCCAGCAGTGGGAACAGGTATGAAGTGGAGCCACTGTGGGAACATGATGAAGTTGGAGCCAGCTTTGGGACAAGATGAAGTTTGGAGCCAGAGCTGTGGGAACAGGATAAGTTGAAATAGTGCCACTTGTGGAACAGGATGAAGTAGGAGCCAGCAGAGGGAAGAGCTTGAATATAGAGCCAGCTGTGGTGAACAGGATGAAGTTAAAGCCCGCTGTGGGACAGTACGAAGCTGGAGCCAGCAGTGGGAACAGATGAAGTTGGACCAGTCTATGAAAAACAGAATGAAGTTGGAGCAGCTGTGGGAACAGCATGAATTTGAGCCAGCTGTGGAACAGTATGAAGTAGCAGCCAACTGTGGGAGACAGCATAAGTAGGAGCCACTGTGGGAACAGCATGAAGTTGAGACCCAATGTTGGAACAGCATGAGTTGGAGCCAGCTGTGGAACAGCATGAAGTTGGAGCGCATCTATGGAACAGGATGAAGATGAGCCAGCTGTGGGAGCAGGAATGACGTTTAGCCAGCTTGGGAACAGAGAAAGTTTGGAGTCCAGCTGTGGGGAACAGTATGAAGTTGGAGCCCAGCTGTGGGAACAGGATGAAGTAGGAGCCAGCTTTGGGAAGAGTTTGAAGTTAGAAGCCAGCTTGGGAAACATGATGAAGTTGGATCCAGCTTTGGAACAGGATAAAGTTGGACAGCTGAGGGAACAGGATAAAGTTGGAGCCAGCTGTGGAACAGGATAAAGTTGGAGCCCAACTGTGAGAACAGGGATGAAGTTGGAAGCCATCGTGGGAACAGGATGAAGTTGTAGCCAGCTGTGGAACAGGATGAATGATGAAGCCGCAGTTGGGACAAGAATGAAGATGGAGCCAGCTATGGGAACAGAATGAAGTGTGGAGAACTGTGTGAACAGCAAGAAGATTGGAGCCAGGTGTGGGGAACCGGATAAGTTGGTATCCTTGCTGTGGAAAAAGAAGAATTATGGAGGAGCTAGTGGGAACAGGCTAAGTTGTGAGAGCCAGCAGAGGGAACAGGAGAAGTTGGAGAACGACAGTGGGAACACGAATTAAGTTGGAGCCCGAGCTGTGGGACCCGGATGAAGTTGGAGCCAGCTGTGGGAACAGGATGACGTTGGATCCAGTTGAGAGACAGTATGATTGGAGTCCAGCCGTTGGGAACAGCATGAAGTTAGAGCCAACTGAGGGAACAGCATGAATTATGAGCCAACTTGGGAACAAAATGAAGATTGCCGCCCAAATGTGGGAATAGAAGAAGTTTGGAGGCCAGCTGTGGGAACAGAAGAATTATTGGAGCTAGCTGTGGAACCGGATGAAGTGTTTAGCCAGTTGTGGGAACAGTCTGAAGTTTAAGCCAGCTATGGGAATATGGATGAAGTTGGAGCCAGCTGTGGGAACAGGATGAAAGTTGAGCCAGCTTTAGGGACAGATGAAGTGGAGCCAGCTGAGGGAACAGTATGAAGTAAGAGCGCAGCTGTGTGAACACCATGAGAGGTTGGAGCAGCTGTTGGGAACAGGATGAAGTTGAGCCAGCCCGTGGGAACAGTAAGATTGGAGCCAGCTGTGGGAACAGCATTAAGTATGTGCGTCCAGCGTGGGAACAGTATGGAAGTTTGGACCCAGCTGTGGGAACATATGAATTGCACACCAGCTGAAGATAACAGTATGAAGTGCGCCAGCTTGTCAACACCAAGAAGTTGAACCACTGTAGGAACGGAAGGAGTTGAGTCACAAGCTCTGGGAACAGTATGACGTTTGGAGACAGCTGTGGGAACAGTATGAAGTGGAGCCAGCTGTGGAACAGCAAGAAGTTGGAGCCCAGCTGCTAGAACAGAATGAAGTTGGAGCCATCTGTGGCATAAGATGAAGTTGGAGCCAGCAGTGTAACAGGATGAAGATGGAGCCAACTGTGGGACAGGATGAAGTTGGAGCCAGTCTGTGGGAACATCACATGAAGTTAGGAGCAGCTGAGGGAACAGGATGAAAGTTGGACCAACATAGGGAACAGTAGAGTGAAGCCAGCCTATGGGTAACAGCATGAATTTGGAGCCAGCTATGGAAACGGAATGAAGTTGGAGCCACTGTGGAACAGGATGATGCATGGAGCCAGCTGTGGGAACGGTATGAAGTTGGAGCCATCTTTGGAGCAGCATGAAGTTGGAGCCAGCTATGGAAACAGGATGAAGTTGGAGCCAGCTGTGGGAACAGCAAGAAGTAGGAGCAGCTTATGGGAACAACATGAAGTTGGAGCCACCTTTTGGAACAGCTGACATTGAGCAAGCTGTTGGAACAGCAGAAGTTTGGAGCCAGCTGTGGGAACAGATGAAGTTGGAGCCAGCCTGTGGTAACATGATTAAGTATTGGAGCCACCTGTGGTACAGGATGAAGATGGAGCCAGCAGTGGGAACAGGATTAAGTTGGAGCCAGCTAGTGGGAACAGATGAAGTAGGAGCCACAGTGGGAAGAGCTTTGAAGTTAGAGCAGCTGTTGTGACCGATGAAGTTAAAAGCCTGCGTGTTGGACAGATTATATGAAGGTTGGGAGCCAGCCGTGGAACAGGATGAAGTTGGAGCCAGCTATGGAAAACAGGATGAAGTTGGATCCTGTAATCTGTGGGACCAGTATGAATTGGCAGCCAACTGGTGGGAAAGCATGAAGTTGAGCCAGCTGTGGGAACAGCATGACGTTGATCCCGCTTTAGAACAGCATGAGGTTGAAGCCAGCTGTGGGAACAGCATGAAGATGGAGCCAGCTGTTGGAACAGGATGAAGGTTGGGAGCCAGCAGTGTGGAACAGATGAAGAAGGAGCCAGCATTGGGAAGAGCATTGAAGTTAGAGCCAGCTGGTGGGAACAGGATGAAGTTACGTAGCGAGCCAAAGCTGTGGGAACAGGATAATGTTTGGAGCCAGCATGTGTGAACAGTATAAAGTTGTAGTCACTGTGGGAACAGGAATAAATTTGGAGCCAACTGTGGGAACAGGGATGAAGTTGGATAGCCAGCTGTGGGGACAGGATGAATTTGGGAGCCAGCTGTGGGAAACAGGATTAAGTTGAAGCCGGCAGTGGGAACAGAAATGAAGATGAGCCAGGCTGTGGGAACAGGAAGAAGTTGGAGCATCTGGGAACAGCATGAAGTGAGCCAGCTGTGGGAAGCAGGATTAAGTTGGAGCCTGCTGTGGGAACAGCAAATAAGTCGGAGCCAGCAGTGGGAAACATAATGAAAGTTGGAACCCACCAAGTGAACAGGATGAAGTTTGGACCAGCTGTTGGAAACTGAAATGAAGTTATGAGCCAGCTGTGGGAACAGGATGAAGTTGGAGCCAGCTGTGGGAACTAGCATGAAATTGGAGCCAGCATCCGGAACAGGATGAAGATGGAACCAGCTGAGGGAACATTAGGAAGTTGGAGCCAAGCCGGAGGGAACAGCCATTGAAGATAGAGCCAACTGTGGGAACAGCATGAATTTGGAGCCAACTGAGGGAACAAATATGAGTTGCAGAACGCCCTGTGGGTACTATGATAAAGTTGGAGCCTGCTGTGGGAACAGGATGAAGGTAGGAGCCACAGCAGTGGGAAGAGCCATTGAAGTTTAGAGCCAGCTGTGTGGAACATGATGAAGATAAAGCCACAGCTGTGGGGACATGTATGAAAGTTGGAGCCAGCCGATGGGAACAGGTGAACTTGAGCAAGCTAGAAAACATGATGAAGTTGGAGGCCATCTGTGGGAAACATTATGAAGTTGCAGCCCAACTGGTGGTAACAGCAGAAGTTGGAGCCAGCTGTGAGAGGGAACAGCATGAATGTTTGGAAGCCAGCCTGTGGAACAGCATGAAGTGGCGCAAGCTAGCGGGAACAGGATGAAGTTGGAGCCTAGCTTGGAACAGGACTGAAAGTAGGACCAGCAGTGGAAAGAGCTTGAAGTTAGAGCAGCTGAGGGAACAGGATTAAGTTCGAGCCAGCTGTTGGAAAAGCAGGATAAAGTTGAGCAGTGTGGGAACAGATAAATTGGAGTCAGCTGTTGAACAGGATAAAGTTGGAGCCACTGAGGGAACAGGAAGAATTATGGAGACCAGCTGTGGGACAAGGATGAAGTTGGAGCCAGCTGTGGAACAGGATGAAGTTGGAGCCGGCTGTGGAACAGAATGAAGATGGAGCCAGTGTGGGAACTGGATGAATGTTGGAGCAGCTGTGGGACAGCATGACATTGGAGCCAGCTGTGGGAACAGATGAAGTTGGAGCCATATGTGGAACAGGAAGAAGTAGGAGGTAGCGATGGGAACCGGTTATGAAGTGGAGCCGACCGAGGAACAGGATGAAGTTGGAGCCAGCTGTGGACAGGATGAAGTTGGAGGCCAGCTGTGGGAACAGAAGAAGTTGAGCCAGCTGTGGGAAAGCATGAAGTTGGAGCCCGCAGTGGGAACATGATGAAGTTGGAACCAGCTGAGGGAACAGTAGGAAGTTGGAGCCAGCCGTGGGAACAGCTTGAAGTTAGAGCCAACTGTGGGAACAGCATGAAGTTGGAGCCAACTGTGGGAACAATATGATGTTGCAGCCACCTGTGGGAATAGGATAAAGTTGAGCCATCACTGTGGGAACAGAATAAGTTGGAGCTGAGCTTGGGGAAACAGGATAAAGCTGAGTCCAGATGTGGGAAACGAGACTGAAGTTAGCCAGCTGTGGAATAGGATGAAGTTGGGAGCCAGCTGTGGGAACAGAAGTAGTTAGAGCCAGCTGTGGGAAACAGGAAGAAAGTTGGAGCCAGCTTTGGGAACAGTATGAAGTTGGAGCAACTGTGGAACAGTATGGAAGTTGGAGAACAGCTGTAGGAACAGAAAGAAGTTGAAGCCTGCTGTGGGAACAGGATCAAGCTGAGCCATCATGGGAAGCAGGAAGAAGTTGTAAGCCAGCTTTGGGAACAGATGATGATGGAGCCAGCTGTGGAACGTTGTGAAGTTTGGAGCTACACTTGGAAAGCAGGATGAAGTTTGAGCCTAGCAGATCTAACAGCATGAAGTTGTAGCCCCATCTGAGTGAACAGATGAATATGCAGCCAACATTGGGAAGAGCATGAAGTTGGTGCCGCAGAGGGAACAGCGAAGAAGTTGGAGCCTCTGTTGGAACAGCAAGAAGTTGCAGCCAGACTGTGGGACGCATGAAGTTGGAGCCACAGAGGGAACAGGATGAAGTTGGAGCCAGCGGAGGGTAACATTATAAGTTGGAGCCAGCTTGTTGGAATACAGAGAGTAAGTTGGAGCCAGCTGTGGACCAGGATGAAGTTGGAGCCAGCTGTGGTAACCATGATTGAAGTATGAGCCAGCAGCGAGGAAGAGCATGAAGTTAGGCAGTCCGTCGCTGTGGGCAAGATTGAAGTTGTGAGCCACTGTGGGAACAGGATTAAGTAGGACCAAGCTATGAAAAACAGGAAGAAGTGGAGCCAGGTGGGTGGGAACAGCACGAAGTTAGATCCAGGCTTTTCGAACAGCATGAACTTGGAGCCTGCTGTGGGAATAGCATGGAAGATGGAGCCAGCTTGTGGGAACATGATGAAGTAGAGCCAGCTGTGAGAGCAGATGAAGTGGAGCCTGCTTGTGTGAACAGGATGAAGTTTGAGCCAGCTTTGGGAACAGGATGAAGTTGGAGCCAGCAGTGGAACAGGATGAAGAATTGAGCCAGCAGTGGGAAGAGCTTGACTTTAGGAGCCAGCTGTGGGAACAGATGAAGTTGGAGCCAGCAGTGGGAACAGGATAAAGTTGGAGCCAGCAGTGGGAACAGGATACAGTTGAGCCAGCTGAGGGAACAGCATAAAGTAGGAGCCAACTTGATGGAACAGATGAAGTTGGATGTGGTAGCCAGCTGTGGGGACACAGGAGAGAGTATGAGCCATCTGTGGAACAGCAGGATGAAGTTGGAGCCGCCGAGGGAACAAATGAATGATGGAGCCAGTCTGTGGGAACAGGATGAAGTTTAGCAGCAGTTGGAACATCATGAACTTGGAGCAGCTGAGGGAACAGGATGAAGTTTGGAGCCTGCTGTGGGAACAGGAAAAAGTTGAGGGAGCGTTGTGGAACAGGATTACGTTGAAGCCAGCAGAGGGAACAGGATGAAGTTGGAGGGCCCGCTGTGGGGAACCCCGGGGTGAAAATTGGGGCCCGCTTTGGGGAAAAGGATGAATTTTGGGGCCGCTGTGGGAAAAGAAAGGGAATTTTTACCACTGGGGGGAACAGGATGAAGTTGGAACCAGCTGGGGGGAACAGTAGGGAAATTGGAGCCAGCGTGGGAAAGCTTGAAAAATTTTGAGCCAATGTGGGGAAAAAGATGAAGTTTTGGGGCCAACTGGGGAAAAATATGAAGTTTTCAGCCAACCTGTTGGGGAAAAGGAAAAGTTGGAGCCATTTTGGGAACAGGGGAAGTTGGAAACCAGCGTGGGAAAGGGAAGTTAAAAGCCAGTTTTGGGAAAAGGGTGGGAAATTAAGCAGCTTTTGGGAAGGGGGGAAGTTGGGAAACCAAGCCGTGGGAACAGGATGAAATTTGGGGCCAAACGGGAAAAAGGAAGTTTGGAAACCCCTTTTGGGGAAAAAGGAAGAAGTTGGGGGGGATTGTGGGGAAAAGATGAAATTGGAGCCCGCGGGGAAAAAAGGAAAGAAGTTGGAGCCAAACTGTGGGAACGATTTAAGTTTTGGGGCCAGCTGTGGGGAAAAGGATGAAGTTGGGCCCGTGTGGGAACAGGAAGAAGTTGGGCAGTGGGGAAAAGGTGAAGTTGGAGCCCGTTTGGGGAAAAGCTGAAGTTGAAACCAGCTTGGGAAAGGATGGTTAAAACCGCTGTGGGAAAAATGAAGTTGGGGAGGGGGGGGGGGGGGGGGGGGGGGGTTTTTTTTTTTTTTTGAACAGAAAGAGTTTTGGAAAAACTGTGGGAACGGATAAGTGGAGCCAAACTTAGGAACAGATGAAGTTTTTCCAGCTGTGGGGGAAAGGATAAGTTGGAGCCAGCTGTGGGGAAGGGTGAAATTGGGGCGCTGGGGACAGGATGAAATTGGGCCCCGTTTGGGAAAG
Organism: Cherax quadricarinatus; assembly: GCF_026875155.1. Taxonomy (NCBI): domain Eukaryota; kingdom Metazoa; phylum Arthropoda; class Malacostraca; order Decapoda; family Parastacidae; genus Cherax; species Cherax quadricarinatus. The sequence continues at coordinate 15,912,635 of NC_069471.1, read as the reverse complement.
GTGAAGTAGGGGCCAGCGGGGAAAGGATGAAGTTTGAGCCAGCTGTGGGAACAGGATAAAATGGAGCCAGTGTGGGCAGGATAAGTTGAGCCCTGTGGGAACAGGATAAAATTTGGGGGCCAACTTGGGAACAGGATGAAGTTGAGCCAGCTGTGGGAACAGGATGAGTTGGAGCCGAAATGGGAACAGAATGAAGTTGGAGCCCCCTGTGGACAGGGTGAAGTTTGGGCCACTGTGGAACAGATGAAATTGGGGCGGGTTTTGGGGAAAAGGTGAAGTTGGAGCCTGCTGTGGGAACAGGAAGAAGTTTGGAGGGAGCTGGGGAACAGTGGAGTTGGGGCCAGCAGTGGGAAAAGGTGAAATTGGAAACCCGCGTGGGAACAGGGTGAAGTTGGGCCCGCTTTTGGGGAAAAGATGAAGTGGAAGC
>NC_069471.1:15851482-15911708 GCF_026875155.1 Cherax quadricarinatus | reverse complement strand
GGGAACGTATGAAGTTGGAGCCAGCTGTGGGAACAGTATGAAGTTGGAGCCAGCTGTGGGAACAGGAGGAAGTTGGAGCCAGCTGTGGGAACAGTATGAAGTTGTTGCCAGCTATTGGAACAGTATGAAGTTGGAGCCAGATATGGGAACAGGATGAAGTTGGAGCCAGCTGTGGGAACAGTATGAAGTTGGAACCTGCTGTGGGATCAGTATGAAGTTGGAACCAGCTGTGGGATCAGTATAAAGTTGGAACCAGCTGTGGGATCAGTGTGAAGTTTGAACCAGCTGTGGAATCAGAATGAAGTTGGAACCAGCTGTGGGATCAGTATGAAGTTGGAACCAGATATGGGAACAGTATGAAGTTGAAGCCAGCTGTGGAAACAGTATGAAGTTGGAGCCAACTGTGGGAACAGGATGATGTTGGATCCAGCTGTGGGAACAGCATGAGGTTGGAGCCAGCTGTGGGAACAGGATGAAGTTGGAACCAGCTGTGGGAACAGGATGAAGTTGGAACCAGCTGTGGGAACAGGATGAAGTTGGAGCCAGTTGTGGGAACAGAATGATATCGGAGCCACTGCGGGAAAAGGAGGAAGTTGGAGCCAGCTGTGGGAACAGGATGACGTTGGAGCCAGCTGTGGGAACAGGATGAAGTTGGAGCCAGCTGTGGGAACAGAATGATATCGGAGCCAGCTGAGTGAACAGCATGAAGTTATAGCCATCTGTGGGAACAGCATGAGGTTGGAACCAGCTGTGGGAACAGTATGAAGTTGGAGCCAGCTATGCGAACAGTATGAAGTTGGACCCAGCTGTGGGGACAGTATGAAGTTGGAGCCAGCTGTGGGGACAGGATGAATTTGGAGCCAGCTCAGGGAACAGTATGAAGTTGGAGCCAGCTGTGGGAACAGTATGAACTTGGAGCCAGCTGTGGGGACAGGATGAACTTGGAGCCAGCTTTGGGAACAGTGTGAAGTTGGAGCCAGCTGTGGGAACAGTATGAAGTTGGAGCCCGCTGTGGGAACAGTATGAAGTTGGAGCCAGCTGTGGGAACAGGAGAAAATTGGAGCCAGCTGTGGGAACAGTATGAAGTTGTAGCCAGCTATTGGAACAGTATGAAGTTGGAGCCAGATGTGGGAACAGGATGAAGTTGGAGCCAGCTGTGGGAACAGTATGAAGTTGGAACCTGCTGTGGGATCAGTATGAAGTTGGAACCAGCTGTGGGATCAGTATAAAGTTGGAACCAGCTGTGGGATCAGTGTGAAGTTTGAACCAGCTGTGGGAATAGTATTAATTTGGAACCAGCTGGGAACAGATGAAGTTGGAGCCAGCTGTGGGAACGGGTATGAAGTTGGACCAGCTATGGGAACAGTATGAAGTTGGAGCCAGCTGTGGGAACAGTATGAAGTTGGACCCAGCTGTGGGGACAGTATGAAGTTGGAGCCAGCTGTGGGGACAGGATGAAGTTGGAGCCAGCTGTGGGAACAGGATGAAGTTGGAGCCAGCTGTGGGAACAGTATGAAGTTGGAGCCAGCTGTGGGAACGGGTATGAACTTGGAGCCAGCTGTGGGAACAGTATGAAGTTGGACCAAGCTGAGGGACAGTTGAAGTTGGAGCCAGCTTGTGGGACAGGATGAAGTTGGAGCCAGCTGTGGGAACAGTATGAAGTTGGAGCCAGCTGTGGGAACAGTATGAACTTGGAGCCAGCTGTGGGGACAGGATGAACTTGGAGCCAGCTTTGGGATCAGTGTGAAGTTGGAGCCAGCTGTGGGAACAGGATGATGTTGAAGCCAGTGTCGGACGTGCTCGCAGTAGCTCCTGATTGATTGGGCTTTTGCGCGGGGTGTAGACGGTTTATTTGGGCTGTGAAGACCTTTTTTGCGCGCCTCTGAATTGAAGCAAGATGCCCCCATCGACAATTTTCCCAACAGCTTAAGGAAGAACTGGGGTTTGGCAAATTTGGGAAAATTCGGCGACTGACCGGGGGAAAAAAAAAAGTTTGGGTGTAGTCCTCCTTTTTTGAGCCCTCATCAAAAAGGGGAAAACGGTAGTGGCTGACGCAGGAAAGAATTGACGATCAAGAAGACGAATGGAAAGGTAAAACGATGAAGAAAAAAGGACTGCCGTGGAAACTTTTGTGGAAAACACCCAAATACATTTCGCCCCCCGACGATTGTGTCGATATGGGAACTCCAGAAAGACTTAAGGAAAGGGTACGAATATTGTTGTTGTTGGGGAACCCCAAGCTAGGTATATGGTAGGGCTTCCTGTTGGGGACGGGGAGTGGGAGACGGGTTTTGCTTTCCTGGGGCGGGGTGGAGGATATTGTTAGCCGTCGGGATGACTCATGAAGGTAAGGGAGCAATCCTATTATCTGTCTCAGTGCTGGAGGCAACGATGTTGGCAGAGTAGGAGTAGGACCTGATTAGCAGGTATAGGCAGCAATAGAAATAAATTAAAAGTAAGGGGGGGAACCCTCTCATATTTGGTATTTTGCCAAGGAAGGGTTGGAAGTGAAAGGTTTCCAGGGGAATTTGGGGTCATTGCTGGCTGGACAAATACTGTAAGGAAAAAAGCGGTAAAAATTCATTGACAAATGGACCCTTCTTGACAGAAATCAGTTTCTAGGGACGGGATTCACTTACAGGTGGGGGGGGAGCCTCAACTGCAGTGGGGGGAGCAGTTAGGACTTTTAAAATAGGAAAAAAGTTTAGTGGGATGGTTTTTGGCGGAAAACAGTGAATCCCATGTAGTAATATTTCGATTTAGGGGGAAATAGTAATAATAAAACGAGATGATATTGAAAAGCCAGGGACCCTTGGGGGATAAGGACAGTAAAAGGTTTAGTAAAAAATAGAAATGAGCAGGGAAGGGGAAGGAAAGGAAGCTTTCAAGTTATTAGCTAAAAGCCGTAGTGCAGGAAAAAGAGGACGAGTTGAATTATTGCTATGTAGGGAACATTGAGTTTTGCCTAACTGGAACGTGGTTTTAAATTTAAAAGCGGGACTGCCGCGGAATGTTTTATCGGTTTAAATTGTTTTAAAAGAAGAAGTATTTGGGGGGGGGGGGGGGGTGCATTGTAGTCCGAGATCGCTTGAACTGTTGCATAAAAACGGGGATTAAGTCTGAAATAACACATACAAGTCTTTTTTGGGTAAATTTTCAGAGGGGGTGAAAAACTATTTTAGGGGGTATAACCCTCCCCCAACTTAGATAGGGACCAAGGGGAAATACATTGGGGGAAATTGTTAAGGCCACAAGGCACTAATGTAGAATTTTAGGAGACTTTAACTTTAGTCATGTTGATTGGGAATTTTTTTTGATGGGGAATTTAAAACATACGACTTCTTAGAATATTTTTAGGGTTTTTTTTTGAAGCAGTTTTGACAGAAACCTACAAGGGGAAAAACTGCTTTACTTAGTTATGCAAACAATATCCCTTGTTAAAAATTTAGAAATTCAGAGGAAAAGGTCTAGCGACCAAAAATCAATTTAAATTGTTGAATGGAAGTACGATGACGATAATTTAGTAACATTCCAGATTTTCGCTTTGCGAACGTGGGCTTAGAAACACTTTTCATCTTTTGAAGGGGTAACGAGAGGCTTCAATATGAAGTTTTCTGAACACTATACATGCTGCTCAAGGAGGGGTTTATCCCATATAAAAAAAATTTCAAATGAAATGACCCAAAAGGTTTAAAATACTCAAATACTCTAGGGGATAAGAAAGGAATTTTTAGGCGTATAAAAGAGGTGAGGATCATCTTATGAATCAGTATATTGACATTAAAAGGGACATTTAAAAAAGGGGGTAAGAAAAGCTAAAAGGGGGGCTATGAAAATTAAATTGCTAGGGATTTTAAAACAACCCAAAAATTTTTTCCAGTCTATAGAACAAAATTGAGATAAGATAGGGCCCCTTAAAAATAACTATGGGCACCTTACTGACAAAAAGAATGAAATGTGCTTGATTTTAAAAAAATTATTTTCTCCAGTTTTTACACAGGAAGGGCAAACAAATTCCAGTAATTTAAATTTTTTCAGTGGGCTAAAGAAGAAAAATTTTGTAAAATCACGTCACTAGTGAGATGGGTTTTGAAGCAGATAGACAGACTGAAGCAAAAAAAGTCGCCCGGGTCTTTTTGGGGTTTTTTTTTTAAGGGTTCTTAAGGGAAAGCAAAATGAACTCGTGAACCATTTAACTAATTTTTTAATTTTTCTCTTCAAAAAGGTGTAGTGTCTATATGTGGAAATGGCTAATGTAATTCCTATTTTTAAAAAAAGGGGAAAGCGTACCCTCAATTACCGCCCAATAAGCCCCACCTCAATTGTAGGGAAATTACTAGAGTCAATTATGCTGAGATTATAAAAGCCCTCTCGAAAGCTAGCTTGATTAATGTATCAGAGGATTTACAAGAGGCCGGGCTTGTCTAACTAATTTATTAACTTTCTTCATAAAGTTTTTGGGCTGTTGACCCCAAAAAAGAATTTTATATTTTTACTTAGTTTTAGTAGGCTTTTTATAGATTTTCCCCACCTAGACTTTAAAGAAAGTGGGAGCCATGGGATTGGGGGGAAAATTCCTCGTGATCGAGTCATGGGTCATGACAGGAAGCAGAGAGTGTCCAAAAATGGGGTTAAGTCCAGTGGGGATCTGTAACAATGGCTTCCAGGGATATTTTGGGGCCCCTTGTTGTTTATAATATAATCAATGACTTGATGAGGGAATTATAGGATATGAGCAAAAATTTGCCATGAAAAAGAAAAGGGAGGAAATTGATTCAAACGAGGTTAGGAAATTCAGGAGGATTTAAAAAAACTCCATTTTGGTCAGAAAAGTCAATGCATTCAATGAGAAAATGCAAGGGTTTGAAGCCGGAGTATCCTAACCCTAGCACTTATAAGGGTTTAAATTTGAGAACTTAGCCATACAGATTGCGAAAAAAACTTTGGGGGTTTTGGGAAGCAGCAACCTTAAACGAAAACAGCAAGCCCCAAGCGACGTAATAAGGCAAATAGATTTCTGGGGGTTTATATCAAGAAGTGTAACAAAAAAGTCAGAGGTATACGCGCTTTTTACATCATTGTAAGGCCTCACCTAGTTATCAGCTCAGTTCTGGGCTCCGTATTAAAAAAGGGCAAAATTTTGTTTAAAAAATTTACGTAATGACTAAATTAATACTAGCATTAGAAATCTTCCCCATGAAAAAGATTTAAGCCTTTAATTACATCACTTTTTAAGAAGAATGAGGGGAGACCTGATCGAAGTGTATAAGTGGAAGATAGGTATTAATAAAGGGGAAATTAATAAGGTCTTGAGGATGTCTCTCCAAGAGAGAACCCGCAGTAATGGATTTAAATTAGATAAGTTTAGATTTAGAAAGGACATAGGAAAGTATTGGTTTGGAAATAGGGTAGTTGATGAGTGGAACAGTCTACCTAGTTGGGTTATTGAGGCTGGGACTTTGGGTAGTTTCAAATCTAGGTTGGATAAGTACATGAGTGGGAGGGGTTGGATTTGAGTGGGACTTTCACATCAGAGCTTATTTCTTGGGTGGCATTGAAAATTGGGCAAATGTTTTGTTAGTGGGATGAATTTTAAAGGACCTGCCTAGTATGGGCCAGCAGGCCTCCTGCAGTGTTCCTCCTTTCTTATGTTCTTATGTTCTTATGAAGCTGGAGCCAGCTGTGGGAACAGGTTGAAGCTGCAGCCAACAGAGGGAACAGGATGATGTTGGAGCCAGCTGTGGGAACATGATGAAGTTGGAGCCAGCTGTGGGAATAGGATGATGCTGGAACCAGCTGTGGGAAAAGGATGAAGTTGGAACCAGCTGTGGGAACAGGATGAAGTTGGGGCCAACTGTGGAAACAGGATAAAGTTTTAGCCATCTGTGAGAACAGTATGAAGTTGGAGCCAGCTGTGGGAAGAGGATGAAGTTGTATCAAGCTGTGGGAACAGGATGAAGTTGGTGCCAGCTGTGGGAACAGGTTGAAGTTAGAGCCAGCTTTGGGAACAGGATAAAGTTGGAGCCATCTGTGGGAACAGAATGAAGTTGGAGCCAGCAGAGGCAACAGGATGAAGTTGGAGCCAGCTGTGGGAACATGATGAAGTTGGAGCCAGCTTTGGGAACAGGATGAAGTTGGAGTCAGCTGTGTGAACAGGATGAAGTTGGAACCAGATGTGGGAACAGTATGAAGTTGTCGCCAGCTGTGGAAAAAGGATGATGTTGGAGCCAGCTGTTGGAGCAAGATGAAGTTGGAGCCAGTTGTGGGAACAGGATGAAGTTGGAGCCAGCAGTGGTAACAGGATGAAGTTGGAGCCAGCTGTGGTAACAGAATGAAGTGGGGGCCAGCTGTGGAAACAGTATGAAGTTGGAGCCAGCTGTGGGAACAGTATGAAGTTGGAGTCAGCTGTGGAAACAGCATGAAGTAGGAGCCAGCTGTGGGAACAGTATGAAGTTGAAGCCAGCTGTGGGAAAAGGATGAAGTTGGAGCCAGCTGTGGGAACAGGAAGAAGTTGGAGCCAGCTGTGGGAACAGGATGAAGTTGGAGCCAGCTGTGGGAACAGGAAGAAGTTGGAGCCAGCTGTGGGAACAGGATGAAGTTGAAGCCAGCTGTAGGACTAGGATGAAGCTGCAGCAATCTGTGGGAACAGAATGAAGTTGGAGCCAGCAGAGGGAACAGGATGAAGTTGGAGCCAGCTGTGGGAACATGATGAAGTTGGAGCCAGCTGTGGGAACATGATGAAGTTGGAGCCAGCTGTGGGAACAGGATGAAGTTGGAGCCAGCTGTGGGAACAGCATGAAATTGGAGCCAGCTGTGGGAACAGGAGGAAGTTGGAGCCAGCAGTGGGAACAGGATGACGTTGGAGCCAGCTGTGGGAACAGGATGAAGTAGAAGCTAGCTGTGGCAACAGTATGATGTTGGACTTAGCTGTGGTAACAGCATGAAGTTGGAGCCAGCTGTTGGAACATGATGAAGTTGTAGGTAGCTGAGGGAACAGGATGAAGTTGGAGCCAGCTGTGGTAAGAGGAAGAGGTTGGAGCCAGCTGTGGGAACAGGATGAAGTTCGAGCCAGCTGTGTGAACAGAATGAAGTTGGAGCCAGCTGTGCAAACAGGATAAAGTTGGAGCCAGCTGTGTGAACAGCATGAAGTTGGAGCCAGCTGTGGGAACAGGATGAAGTTGGAGCCAGCTGTGGGAACAGGATGAAGTTGGAGCCAGCTGTGCGAACAGAATGAAGTTGGAGCCAGCTGTGGAAATAGGATAAAGTTGAAGCCAGCTGTGTGAACAGCATGAAGTTGGAGCCAGCTGTGGGAACAGGATGAAGTTGGAGCCAGCTGTGGGAACAGGATGAAGTTGGGGCCAGCTGTGGTAACAGGATGAAGTTGGATCCAGCTGTGAGAACATGATGAAATTGGAGCCAGCTGTTGGAACAGGATGAAGTTGGAGCCAGCTTAGGGAACTGTATGAAGCAGGAACCAGCTGTGGGAACAGTATGAAGCTGGAGCCAGCTGTGGGAACAGCATGAAGTTGGACCCAGCTGTGGAAACAGCATGAAGTTGAAGCCAGCTTTGGGAACAGGATGAAGTTGGAGCCAGCTGTCGGAACAGGATGAAGTTGGAGCCATCTGTGGGAACAGGATAAAGTTGGAGCCATATGTGGGAACAGTATGTAATTGGAGCCCACTTTGGAAACTGGATGATGTTGGAGGCAGCTTTGGGAACAGGATGAAGTTGGATCCAGCAGAGGGACCAGGATGAAGTTGGAGCCAGCTGTGGGAACATGATGAAGTTGGAGCTAGATGTGGGAACAGGATGAAGTTAGAGCCAGCTGTTGAAACATGATGAAGTTGGAGCCAGCAGAGGGAGCAGGATGAAGTAGGAGCCAACTGTGGGAACATGATGAAGTTGGAACCAGCTGTGGGAACAGGATGAAGTTGGAGCCAGCTGTAGGAACAGGATGAAGTTGTAGCCAGCTGTGGGAACAGGATGAAGTTGGAGCCAGCAGTGGGAACAGGATGAAGTTGGAGCCAGCTGTGGGAACAGGATGAAGTTGAAGCCAGCTGTGGGAACAGGATGAAGTTGGAGCCAGTTGTGGGAGCAGGGTGAAGTTGGAGCCAGCTGTGGGAAGAGGATGAAGTTGGAGCCAGCTCTTAGAACATGATGAAGTTGGAGCCATCTGCGGGAAGAGGAAGAAGTTGGAGCCATCTGTGGGAACATGACGAAGTTGGAACCAGCTGTGGGAACAGGATGAAGTTGGAGCCAGCTGTGGGAACAGTATAGAGTTGGAACCAGCTGTGGGAACCTAACCTAACCTAACCTAACCTAACCTAACCTAACCTAACCTAACCTAACATAACCTAACCTAACTATGAAGTTGGAGCCAGCTGTTGGAACAGTATGATGTTGGAGCCAGCTGTGGTAACAGTACGAAATTGAAGCCAGTTGTGGGAACAGTATGAAGTTGGAGCCAGCTGTGGTAACAGTATGAAGTTGGAGCCAGCTGTGGGAACAGCATGAAGGTGAAGCCAGCTGTGGGAACAGCAGGAACTTGGAGCTAGCTGTGGGAACCGCGTGACGTTGGAGCCAGCTGTGGGAACAGGATGAAGTTGGATCCAGCTGTGGGAACAGGATGAAGTTGAAGCCAGTTGAGGGAACAGGATGAAGTTGGAGCCAGCTGTGGGAACAGCATGAAATTGGAGCCACTGTGGGAGCAGGATGAAGTTGGAGCCAGCTGTGGGAACAGGATGAAGTTGAAGACATTTGAGGAAACAGGATGAAGTTGGAGCCAGCTGTGGGAACAGATTGATATTGGAGCCTGCTGTGGGAACAGCATGAAGTTGGAGCCAGCTATGGGAACAGCATGAAGATAGAGCCAGCTGTGGGAACAGGATTAAGTTGGACCCAGCTATGGAAACAGTATGAAGTTGGAGCCGGCTATGGGAACAGTATGAAATTGTAGCCAGCTGTGGGATCAGTATGAAGTTGGAACCAGCTGTGGGATCAATATGAAGTTGGAACCAGCTTTTGGAACAGTGTGAAGTTGGAACCTGCTGTGGGATCAGTATGAAGTTGGAACCAGCTGTGGGATCAGTATGAAGTTGGAACCAGCTGTGGGATCAGAGTGAAGTTTGAACCAGCTGCGGAATAGTTTTTAGTTGGAACCAGCTGTGGAATCAGTATGAAGTTGGAACCAGCTGTTGGATCAGTATGAAGTTGGAAACCAGCTATAGGAACAGTATGAAGTTGGACCCAAACTGTGGGAACAGGATGATTTTTGTACCCAGCTGTGGGAACAGGATGAAATTGCAGCCAGCTGTTGGAAAGAATGAAGTTCGAGTCAGCAGTGGGAGAGGATGAGGTTGAGCCAGCTGTGGGAACAGGATGAAGTTGGAGCCAGGTGTGGTGACAGGATGAAGTTGGAGACAGCTGTGGGAACAGGATGAAGTTGGAGCCAGCTGTGGGAACATAATGAAGTTGGAGCACCTTGTGGGAACAGTATGAAGTTGGAGCCAGCTGTGGGAAACAGCATGAAAGTTCGGGCCAGTTGTGGGAACACGATGAAGTTGGAGCCAGCTGTGGGAGCAGGGTGACGTTGGAGCCAGCTGCAGGAGCAGGATGAAGTTGCAGCCAGCTCTGGGAACAGGATGAAGTTGGAGCCAGCTGTGGGAACAGTATGAAGTTGGAGCCAGCTGTGGGAACAGGATGAAGTTGTAGCGAGCTGTGGGAATAGGATGAATTTGGAGCCAAATGTGGGAACAGGATGAAGTTGGATCTAGCTGTGAGAACATGATGAAGTTAGAGCCATCTGTGGGGACAGAATGAAGTTGGAGCCAGCAGAGGCAAAGGTGAAGTTGGAGCCAGCTGTTGGGAACATGATGAAGTTGGAGCCAGTTTTGGGAACAGGATGAAGTTGGAGTCAGCTGTGTGAACAGGATGAAGTTGGAACCAGATGTGGGAACAGTATGAAGTTGTCGCCAGCTGGGGGGAAAAGGATGATGTTGGAGCCAGCTGTTGGAGCAAGATGAAGTTGGAGCCAGTTGTGGGAACAGGATGAAGTTGGAGCCAGCAGTGGTAACAGGATGAAGTTGGAGCAGCTGTGGTAACAGAATGAAGTTGGGGCCAGCTGTGGAAACAGTATGAAGTTGGAGCCAGCTGTGGGAACAGTTGAAGTTGGAGCCAGCTGTGGAAACAGCATAAAGTAGGAGCCAGCTGTGGGAACAGTATGAAGTTGAACCCAGCTGTGGGAACAGGGGGGGGATGAAGTTGGAAAGCCAGCTGTGGGAACAGGAAGAAGTTGGAGCCAGCTGTGGGTTACAGGATGAAGTTGGAGTTAGCTGTGGGGAACAGGAAGAGTTGGGAGCCAGCTGTGGGAACAGGATGAAGTTAAAGCCAGCTGTAGGACTAGGATGAAGCGGGCAGCAATCTGTGGGAACAGAATGAATTTGGGACCCAGCAGAGGGAACAGGATGAAGTTGGAGCCAGCTGTGGGAACATGATGAAGTTGGGGCAGCTGTGGGACATGATGAAGTTGGAGCCAGCTGGGGGAAAAGGGTGAAGTTGGAGCCAGCTGTGGGAACAAAGCAATGAAATTGGAGCCACTGTTGGAACAGGAGGGAAGTTGGAGCCAGTGTGGGAACAGGATGACGTTGGAGCCAGCTTTTGGGAACAGGATGAAGTAGAAGCTAGCTGTGGAACAGTATGATTTTGGACTTAGCTGTGGTAACAGCATGAAGTTGGAGCCAGCTGTTGGAACATGTGAAGTTGTAGGTAGCTGAGGGAAAAGGATAAATTTGGGAGCCAGCTGTGGTAAGGGGAAGAGGTTGGACCCAGCTGTGGAACAGGATGAAGTTCGAGCCAGCTGTGCGAACAGAATGAAGTTGGAGACAGCTGTGCGAACAGGATAAAGTTGGAGCCAGCTGTGTGAACAGCAGGAAGTTAGAGCCAGCTGTGGGAACAGGATGAAGTTGGAGGCCAGCTGGGGGAACAGGATGAAGTTGGGGGCCAGCTGTGCGAACAGAATGAAGTTGGAGCCAGCTGTGGGAACAGGATAAAGTTGAAGCCAGCTGTGTGAACAGCATGAAGTTGGAGCCAGCTGTGGGAAGAGGATGAAGTTGGAGCCAGCTGTGGGAACAGGATGAAGTTGGGGCCAGCTGTGGTAACAGGATGAAGTTGGATCCAGCTGTGAGAACATGATGCAATTGGAGCCAGCTGTTGGAACAGGATGAAGTTGGAGCCAGCTTAGGGAACTGTATGAAGCAGGAACCAGCTGTGGGAACATTATGAAGCTGGAGCCAGCTGTGGGAACAGCATGAAGTTGGACCCAGCTGTGGAAACAGCATGAAGTTGGAGCCAGCTTTGGGAACAGGATGAAGTTGGAGCCAGCTGTCGGAACAGGATGAAATTGGAGCCGGCTGTGGGAACAGGATAAAGTTGGAGCCATATGTGGGAACAGTATGTAATTGGAGCCCGCTTTGGAAACTGGATGATGTTGGAGGCAGCTTTGGGAACAGGATGAAGTTGGATCCAGCAGAGGGACCATGATGAAGTTGGAGCCAGCTGTGGGAACATGATGAAGTTGGAGCTAGATGTGGGAACAGGATGAAGTTAAAGCCAGCTGTGGAAACATGATGAAGTTGGAGCCAGCAGAGGGAGCAGGATGAAGTAGGAGCCAACTGTGGGAACATGATGAAGTTGGAACCAGCTGTGGGAACAGGATGAAGTTGGAGCCAGCTGTAAGAACAGGATGAAGTTGTAGCCAGCTGTGGGAACAGGATGAAGTTGGAGCCAGCAGTGGGAGCTGGATGAAGTTGGAGCCAGCTGTGGGAACAGGATGAAGTTGAAGGCAGCTGTGAGAACAGTATGAAGTTGGAGCCAGTTGTGGGAGCAGGGTGAAGTTGGAGCCAGCTGTGGGAAGAGGATGAAGTTGGAGCCAGCTCTTAGAACATGATGAAGTTGGAGCCATCTGCGGGAACAGGAAGAAGTTGGAGCCATCTGTGGGAACATGACGAAGTTAGAACCAGCTGTGGGAACAGGATGAAGTTGGAGCCAGCTGTGGGAACAGTATAGAGTTGGAACCAGCTGTGGGAACAGGATGAAGTTGGAGCCAGCTGTGGGAACAGTATAGAGTTGGAACCAGCTGTGGGAACCTAACCTAACCTAACCTAACCTAACCTAACCTAACCTAACCTAACCTAACCTAACCTAACCTAACCTAACCTAACATAACCTAATGTAACTATGAAGTTGGAGCCAGCTGTTGGAACAGTATGATGTTGGAGCCAGCTGTGGTAACAGTATGAAATTGAAGCCAGTTGTGGGAACAGTATGAAGTTGGAGCCAGCTGTGGTAACAGTATGAAGTTGGAGCCAGCTGTGGGAACAGCATGAAGGTGAAGCCAGCAGTGGGAACAGCAGGAAGTTGGAGCTAGCTGTGGGAACCACGTGAGGTTGGAGCCAGCTGTGGAACAGGATGAAGTTGGATCCAGCAGTGGGAACAGGATGAAGTTGAAACCAGTTGAAGAAACAGGATGAAGTTGGAGCCAGCTGTGGGAACAGCATGAAATTGGAGCCACTGTGGGAGCAGGATGAAGTTGGAGCCAGCTGCGGGAACAGGATGAAGTTGAAGACATTTGAGGGAACAGGATGAAGTTGGAGCCAGCAGTGGGAACAGAATGATATTGGAGCCTGCTGTGGGAACAGCATGAAGTTGGAGCCAGCTATGGGAACAGCATGAAGTTAGAGCCAGCTGTGGGAACAGGATTAAGTTGGACCCAGCTATGGAAACAGTATGAAGTTGGAGCCGGCTATGGGAACAGTATGAAATTGTAGCCAGCTGTGGGATCAGTATGAAGTTGAAACCAGCTGTGGGATCAATATGAAGTTGGAACCAGCTGTTGGAACAGTGTGAAGTTGGAACCTGCTGTGGGATCAGTATGAAGTTGGAACCAGCTGTGGGATCAGTATGAAGTTGGAACCAGCTGTGGGATCAGAGTGAAGTTTGAACCAGCTGCGGGAATAGTATTAAGTTGGAACCAGCTGTGGAATCAGTATGAAGTTGGAACCAGCTGTTGGATCAGTATGAAGATGGAACCAGCTATAGGAACAGTATGAAGTTGGAGCCAACTGTGGGAACAGGATGATGTTGTAGCCAGCTGTGGGAACAGGATGAAATTGCAGCCAGCTGTTGGAAAAGAATGAAGTTCGTGTCAGCAGTGGGAAGAGGATGAAGTTGGAGCCAGCTGTGGGAACAGGATGAAGTTGGAGCTAGGTGTGGTGACAGTATGAAGTTGGAGACAGCTGTGGGAACAGGATGAAGTTGGAGCAAGCTGTGGGAACATAATGAAGTTGGAGCCACCTGTGGGAACAGTATGAAGTTGGAGCCAGCTGTGGGAACAGCATGAAGTTCGGGCCAGTTGTGGGAACACGATGAAGTTGGAGCCAGCTGTGGGAGCAGGGTGACGTTGGAGCCAGCTGCAGGAGCAGGATGAAGTTGCAGCCAGCTCTGGGAACAGGATGAAGTTGGAGCCAGCTGTGGGAACAGTATGAAGTTGGAGCCAGCTGTGGGAACAGGATGAAGTTGTAGCCAGCTGTGGGAATAGGATGAATTTGGATCCAACTGTGGGAACAGGATGAAGTTGGATCTAGCTGTGAGAACATGATGAAGTTAGAGCCATCTGTGGGAACAGGACGGAATTGGAGCCAGCTGAGGGAACAGGATGAAGTTGGAGCCAGCTGTGGGAACAGGATGAAGTTGGAGCCAGCTTTGGGAACACGATGAAGTTGGAGCCATCTGTGTGAACAGGATGAAGTTGGAGCCAGCTGTGGGAACAGGATGAAGCTGGAGCCAGCTGTGGGAACAGGATGAAGCTGCAGCCAGCAGAGGGAACAGGATGAAGTTGGAGCCAGCTGTGCCAGCTGTGGGAACAGGATGAAGTTGGAGCCAGCTGTGGAACAGGATGAAGTTGGAGCCATCTGTGTGAACAGGATGAAGTTGGAGCCAGCTGTGGGAACAGGATGATGTTGGATCGAGCTGTGGGAACAGGATGAAGTTGGAACCAGCTGTGGGAACAGGATGAAGTTGGGGCCAGCTGTGGGAACAGGATAAAGTTTTAACCGTCTGTGGGAACAGTATGAAGTTGGAGCCAGCTGTGGAAACAGGATGGTGTTGGAGCCAGCTGTGGTAACAGGATGAAGTTGCAGCAAGGTGTGGGAACAGAATGAAGTTGGAGTCAGCAGAGGGAACAGGACGAAGTTGGAGCCAGCTGAGGGAACATGATGAAGTTGGAGCCATCAGCGGGAACAGGTTGAAGTTGGAGCCAGCTGTGGGAACATGATGAATTTGGAGCCATCATTGGGAACAGGTTGAAGTTGGAGCCAGCTGTGGGAACAGGATGAAGTTGGAGCCAGCTGTGGGAACAGGATGAAGTTGGAGCCAGCAGTGGGAACAGGATGAAGTTGGAGCCAGCTGTGGGAACAGGATGAAGTTGGAGCCAGCTGTTGGAACAGTATGAAGTTGAAGCCAGCTGTGGCAACAGTATGAAGTTGGACCCATCTGTGGGATCAGCATGAAGTTGGAGCCAGCAGTTGGAACAGGATGAAGTTGTAGCCAGCTGAGGGAACAGGATGAAGTTGGAGCCAGCTGTGGGAACAGGATGAAGTTGGAGCCAGCTGTGTGAAAAGTATGAAGTTGAAGCCAGCCGTTTGAACTGGATGGAGTTAGAGCCAGCTGTGTGAACAGGATGAAATTGGACCCAGCTGTGGAAACAAAATAAAATTGGAGCCAGCTGTTGGAACTGGATGAAGTTGGAGCCAGCAGTGGGAACTGTATGAAGTTGGAACCAGCTGTGGGAACAATATGAAGCTGGAGCCAGCTGTGCGAAAAGCACGAAGTTGGACCCAGCTGTGGGAACAGTATGAAGTAGGAGCCAGCCGTGGGAACAGTATGAAGTTACAGCTAGCTGTGGGAACAGGATGAAGTTGAAACCAGCTGTGGGAACAGGATGAAGTTGAGCCAGCTTTGGGAACAGGATAAAGTTGGAGCCAACAGTGGGAAAAGGATGAAGTTAGAGCCACCTGTGGGAACAGGATGAAGTTGGAGCCAGCAGAGGGAGCAGGATGAAGTTGGAGCGAACTGTGGGAACATGGGGAAGTTGGAGCCAGCTGTAGGAACAGGATGAAGTTGTAGCCAGCTGTGGGAACAGGATGAAGTTGGAGCCAGCTGTGGGAAAAGGATGAAGTTGGAGCCAGCAGTGGGAACAGGATGAAGTTGGAGCCAGCTGTGGGAACAGTATGAAGTTGGAGCGAGCTGTGGGAACAGTATGAAGTTGGAGCCAGCTGTTGGAACATGATGAAGATGTAGCCAGCTAAGGGAACTGGATGAAGTTGAAACCAGCTGAGGGAACAGGAAGAAGTTGGAGCAAGCTGTGGGAACAGGATGAAGTTGGAGCCAGCTGTGGGAAAAGTATGAAGTTGATGCCAGCTGTTTGAACAGGATGGAGTTGGAGCCAGCTGTGGGAACATGATGAAGTTGGAGCCAGCTGTGAAAACAGAATGAAGTTGGAGCCAGCAGTGGGAACAGGATGAAGTTGGAGCCAGCTGTGTGAACCGCATGAAGTTGGAGCCGGCTGTGGGAACAGGATGAAGTTGGAGCCAGCTCAGGGAACAGGATGAAGTTGGAGCCAGCTGTGAGAACATGATGTAGTTGGAGCCTGCAGTGTGAACAGGATGAAATTGGAGCCAGCTGTTGGAACAGGATGAAGTTGGAGCCAGCTGTGGGAACTGCAAGAAGTTGGAGCCAGCTGTGAGAACAGTATGAAGCTGGAACCAGCTGTGGGAACAGCATGAAGTTGGACCCAGCTGTGGAAACAGTATGAAGCTGGAGTCAGCTGTGGGAACAGTATGAAGTTAAAGCTAGCTGTGGAAAAAGGATGAAGTTGGAGCCAGCTGTGGGAACAGGATGAAGTTGGAGCCAGCTGTGGAAAAAGGATAAAGTTGGAGCCATCTGTGGGAACAGTATGAAGTTGGAGCCCGCTGTGGAAACTGGATGATGTTGGAGCCAGCTGTGGGAACAGAATGAAGTTGGAGCCAGCAGAGGGAGCGGGATGAAGTTGGAGCCAGCTGTGGGAGCATGATGAAGTTGGAGCCAGATGTGGGAACAGGATGAAGTTGAAGACATTTGAAGGAACAGGATGAAGTTGGAGCCAGCTGTGGGAACAGAATGATATTGGAGCCTGCTGTGGGAACAGCATGAAGTTGGAGCCAGCTATGGGAACAGCATGAAGTTAGAGCCAGCTGTGGGAACAGGATTAAGTTGGACCCAGCTATGGAAACAGTATGAAGTTGGAGCCGGCTATGGGAACAGTATGAAATTGTAGCCAGCTGTGGGATCAGTATGAAGTTGGAACCAGCTGTGGGATCAATATGAAGTTGGAACCAGCTGTTGGAACAGTGTGAAGTTGGAACCTGCTGTGGGATCAGTATGAAGTTGGAACCAGCTGTGGGATCATTATGAAGTTGGAACCAGCTGTGGGATCAGAGTGAAGTTTGAACCAGCTGCGGGAATAGTATTAAGTTGGAACCAGCTGTGGAATCAGTATGAAGTTGGAACCAGCTGTTGGATCAGTATGAAGTTGGAACCAGCTATAGGAACAGTATGAAGTTGGAGCCAACTGTGGGAACAGGATGATGTTGTAGCCAGCTGTGGGAACAGGATGAAATTGCAGCCAGCTGTTGGAAAAGAATGAAGTTCGAGTCAGCAGTGGGAAGAGGATGAAGTTTTAGCCAGCTGTGGGAACAGGATGAAGTTGGAGCTAGGTGTGGTGACAGTATGAAGTTGGAGACAGCTGTGGGAACAGGATGAAGTTGGAGCCAGCTGTGGGAACATAATGAAGTTGGAGCCACCTGTGGGAACAGTATGAAGTTGGAGCCAGCTGTGGGAACAGCATGAAGTTCGGGCCAGTTGTGGGAACACGATGAAGTTGGAGCCAGCTGTGGGAGCAGGGTGACGTTGGAGCCAGCTGCAGGAGCAGGATGAAGTTGCAGCCAGCTCTGGGAACAGGATGAAGTTGGAGCCAGCTGTGGGAACAGTATGAAGTTGGAGCCAGCTGTGGGAACAGGATGAAGTTGTAGCCAGCTGTGGGAATAGGATGAATTTGGAGCCAAATGTGGGAACAGGATGAAGTTGGATCTAGCTGTGAGAACATGATGAAGTAAGAGCCATCTGTGGGAACAGGACGGAATTGGAGCCAGCTGAGGGAACAGGATGAAGTGGGAGCCAGCCGTGGGAACAGGATGAAGTTGGAGCCAGCTTTGGTAACACGATGAAGTTGGAGCCATCTGTGTGAACAGGATGAAGTTGGAGCCAGCTGTGGGAACAGGATGAAGCTGGAGCCAGCTGTGGGAACAGGATAAAGCTGCAGCCAGCAGAGGGAACAGGATGAAGTTGGAGCCAGCTGTGCCAGCTGTGGGAACAGGATGAAGTTGGAGCCAGCTGTGGGAACAGGATGAAGTTGGAGCCATCTGTGTGAACAGGATGAAGTTGGAGCCAGCTGTGGGAACAGGATGATGTTCGATCGAGCTGTGGGAACAGGATGAAGTTGGAACCAGCTGTGGGAACAGGATGAAGTTGGGGCCAGCTGTGGGAACAGGATAAAGTTTTAACCGTCTGTGTGAACAGTATGAAGTTGGAGCCAGCTGTGGAAACAGGATGGTGTTGGAGCCAGCTGTGGTAACAGGATGAAGTTGCAGCAAGGTGAGGGAACAGAATGAAGTTGGAGTCAGCAGACGGAACAGGACGAAGTTGGAGTCAGCTGTGCCAGCTGTGGGAACAGGATGAAGTTGGAGCCAGCTGTGGGAACAGGATGAAGTTGGAGCCATCTGTGTGAACAGGATGAAGTTGGAGCCAGCTGTGGGAACAGGATGATGTTGGATCGAGCTGTGGGAACAGGATGAAGTTGGAACCAGCTGTGGGAACAGGATGAAGTTGGGGCCAGCTATGGGAACAGGATAAAGTTTTAACCGTCTGTGGGAACAGTATGAAGTTGGAGCCAGCTGTGGAAACAGGATGGTGTTGGAGCCAGCTGTGGTAACAGGATGAAGTTGCAGCAAGGTGTGGGAACAGAATGAAGTTGGAGTCAGCAGAGGGAACAGGACGAAGTTGGAGCCAGCTGAGGGAACATGATGAAGTTGGAGCCATCAGCGGGAACAGGTTGAAGTTGGAGCCAGCTGTGGGAACATGATGAAGTTGGAGCCAGCATTGGGAACAGGATGAAGTTGGAGCCAGCTGTGGGAACAGGATGAAGTTGGAGCCAGCTGTGGGAACAGGATGAAGTTGGAGCCAGCAGTTGGAACAGGATGAAGTTGGAGCCAGCTGTGGGAACAGAATGAAGTTGGAGCCAGCTGTTGGAACAGTATGAAGTTGAAGCCAGCTGTGGCAACAGTATGAAGTTGGACCCATCTGTGGGATCAGCATGAAGTTGGAGCCAGCAGTTGGAACAGGATGAAGTTGTAGCCAGCTGAGGGAACAGGATGAAGTTGGAGCCAGCTGTGGGAACAGGATGAAGTTGGAGCCAGCTGTGTGAAAAGTATGAAGTTGAAGCCAGCCGTTTGAACTGGATGGAGTTAGAGCCAGCTGTGTGAACAGGATGAAATTGGACCCAGCTGTGGAAACAAAATAAAATTGGAGCCAGCTGTTGGAACTGGATGAAGTTGGAGCCAGCAGTGGGAACTGTATGAAGTTGGAACCAGCTGTGGGAACAATATGAAGCTGCAGCCAGCTGTGCGAACAGCACGAAGTTGGACCCAGCTGTGGGAACAGTATGAAGTAGGAGCCAGCCGTGGGAACAGTATGAAGTTACAGCTAGCTGTGGGAACAGGATGAAGTTGAAACCAGCTGTGGGAACAGGATGAAGTTGAGCCAGCTTTGGGAACAGGATAAAGTTGGAGCCAACAGTGGGAAAAGGATGAAGTTAGAGCCACCTGTGGGAACAGGATGAAGTTGGAGCCAGCAGAGGGAGCAGGATGAAGTTGGAGCGAACTGTGGGAACATGGGGAAGTTGGAGCCAGCTGTAGGAACAGGATGAAGTTGTAGCCAGCTGTGGGAACAGGATGAAGTTGGAGCCAGCTGTGGGAAAAGGATGAAGTTGGAGCTAGCAGTGGGAACAGGGTGAAGTTGGAGCCAGCTGTGGGAACAGAATGAAGTTGGAGCGAGCTGTGGGAACAGTATGAAGTTGGAGCCAGCTGTTGGAACATGATGAAGATGTAGCCAGCTAAGGGAACTGGATGAAGTTGAAACCAGCTGAGGGAACAGGAAGAAGTTGGAGCAAGCTGTGGGAACAGGATGAAGTTGGAGCCAGGTGTGGGAAAAGTATGAAGTTGAAGCCAGCTGTTTGAACAGGATGGAGTTGGAGCCAGCTGTGGGAAAAGTATGAAGTTGAAGCCAGCTGTTTGAACAGGATGGAGTTGGAGCCAGCTGTGGGAACATGATGAAGTTGGAGCCAGCTGTGCAAACAGAATGAAGTTGGAGCCAGCAGTGGGAACAGGATGAAGTTGGAGCCAGCTGTGTGAACCGCATGAAGTTGGAGCCGGCTGTGGGAACAGGATGAAGTTGGAGCCAGCTCAGGGAACAGGATGAAGTTGGAGCCAGCTGTGAGAACATGATGTAGTTGGAGCCTGCTGTGTGAACAGGATGAAATTGGAGCCAGCTGTTGGAACAGGATGAAGTTGGAGCCAGCTGAGGGAACTGCATGAAGTTGGAGCCAGCTGTGAGAACAGTATGAAGCTGGAACCAGCTGTGGGAACAGCATGAAGTTGGACCCAGCTGTGGAAACAGTATGAAGCTGGAGTCAGCTGTGGGAACAGTATGAAGTTACAGCTAGCTGTGGAAAAAGGATGAAGTTGGAGCCAGCTGTGGGAACAGGATGAAGTTGGAGCCAGCTGTGGAAAAAGGATAAAGTTGGAGCCATCTGTGGGAACAGTATGAAGTTGGAGCCCGCTGTGGAAACTGGATGATGTTGGAGCCAGCTGTGGGAACAGAATGAAGTTGGAGCCAGCAGAGGGAGCGGGATGAAGTTGGAGCCAGCTGTGGGAGCATGATGAAGTTGGAGCCAGATGTGGGAACAGGATGAAGTTGGAGCCAGCTCTGGGAACAGGATGAAGTTGGAGCCAGCAGAGGGAGCAGGATGAAGTTGGAGCCAACTGATGGAACATGAAGAAGTTGGAGCCAGCTGTGGGAACAGAATGAAGTTGGTGCCAGCTGTGGGAAGAGGATGAAGTTGGAGCCAGCAGAGGGAGCAGGATGAAGTTGGAGCCGGCTGTGGAAGCAGGACGAAGTTGGAGCCAGCTGTGGGAGCACAATGAAGTTGGAGCCATCTGTGGGAAAAGGATGAAGTTGGAGCCAGCTCTTAGAACATGATGAAGTTTGAGCCATCTGTGGGTACAGGATGAAGTTGGAGCCATCTGTGGGAACAGGATGAAGTTGGAACCAGCTGTGGGAACAGGATGAAGTTGGAGCCAGCTTTGGGAACTGTATAAAGTTGGAACCAGCTGTGGGAACAAGATGAAGTTTTAGCCAGCTGAGGGAACAGTGTGATGTTGGAGCCAGCTGTATTAACAGCATGAAGTTGGAGCCAGCTGAGGGAACAGGATGAAGTTAGAGCCAGCTGTGGTAACAGGATGAAGTTGGATCCACCTCTGAGAACATGATGTAGTTCGAGCCAGCTGTGTGAACAGGATGAAATTGGAGCCAGCTGTTGGAACAGGATGAAGTTGAACCGAGCTGTGGGAACTGTATGAAGTTGGAGCCAGCTGTGGGAACAGTATGAAGCTGGAGCCAGCTGTGGGAACAACATGAATTTGGAGCCAGCTTTGGGAACAGAATGAAGTTGGAGCCAGCTGTGGGAACAGTAAAAGTTGGAGCCAGCTTTGGGAACAGAATGAAGTTGGAGCCATCTGTGGGAACAGTATGAAGCTGGCGCCCGCTGTGGAAACTGGATGATGTTGGAGCCAGCTGTGGGAACAGAATGAAGTTTTAGCCAGCAGAGGGAGCGGGATGAAATTGGAGCCACCTGTGGGAACATGATGAAGTTGGAGCCAGATGTGGGAACAGGATGAAGTTAGAGCCAGCTGTGGGAACAGGATGAAGTTGAAGCCAGCTGTGGGAACAGGATGAAGTTGGAGCCAGCTGTGGGAAAAGGATGAAGTTGGAGCCAGCTCTTAGAACATGATGAAGTTTGAGCCATCTGTGGGAAAAAGATGAAGTTGAAGCCATCTGTGGGAACAGGATGAAGTTGGAACCAGCTGTGAGAACAGTATGAAGTTTTACCCAGCTGAGAGAACAGTATGATGTTGGAGCCAGCTGTATTAACAGCATGAAGTTGGAGCCAGCTGTGGGAACAGTATGAAGTTGGAGCCAGCTGTATTAACAGCATGAAGTTGGAGCCACCTCTGGGAACAGTATGAAGTTGGAGCCAGCTGTGGGAACAGTATGAAGTTGCAGCCAGCTGTGGGAACAGCATGAAGTTGGAGCCAGCTGTGGGAACAGGATGAAGTTCGAGCCGGCTGTGGAAACATGATGAAGTTGGAGCCAGTTGTGGGAACAGGATGAAGTTGGAGCCAGCTTTGGGAAGAGCATGAAATTGGAGCCAGCTGTGGGAACAGGATGAAGTTGGAGCCAGCTGTGGGAATAGGTTGACGTTGGAGCCAGCTGTGGGAACATGATGAAGTTAGAGCCAGCTGTGGGAACAGAATGAAGTTGGAGCCAGCTGTGGGAACAGCATGAAGTTGGAGCCAGCTGTGGGAACAGCATGAAGTTGAAGCCAGCTGTGGGAACAGGATGAAGTTCGAGCCGGCTGTGGAAACAGGATGAAGTTGGAGCCAGTTGTGGGAACAGGATGAAGTTGGAGCCAGCTTTGGTAAGAGCATGAAATTGGAGCCAGCTGTGGGAACAGGATGAAGTTGGAGCCAGCTCTGGGAATAGGATGACGTTGGAGCCAGCTTTGGGAACATGATGAAGTTGGAGCCAGCTGTGGGAACAGAAAGAAGTTGGAGCAGCTGTGGGAACAGAAAGAAGTTGGAGCCCGCTGTTGGAACAGCATGAAGTTGGAGCCAGATGTGGGAATAGCATGAAGTTGGAGCCTGCTTTGGGGACAGTATGAAGTTGGAATCATCTGTGGGAACAATATAAAGTTATAGCCAGCTGTGGGAACAGTATGAATTTGGAGTCAGCTGTGGGGACAGTATGAAGTTGGAGCCAGCTGCGCGAACAGCATGAATTTGGAGCCAGCTGTGAGAACAGTATGAAGTTGGAATCATCTGTGGGAACAGTATGAAGTTGGAGCCAGCTGTGGGAACAGTATGAAGTTGGAGCCAGCTGTGGGGACAGTATGAAGTTGGAGCCACCTGTGGGGACAGGATGAACTTGGAGCCACCTGTGGGAACAGTATGTAGTTGGAGCCAACTGTGGGAACAGTATGAAGTTGGATCCAGCTGTCGGAACAGTATGAAGTTGGAGCCAACTGTGGGAACAGGATGAAGTTGGAGCCAGCTGTGGGAACAGTATGAAGTTGTAGCCAGCTGTTGGAACAGTATGAAGTTGGAGCCAGCTGTGGGATCAGTATGAAGTTGGATCCAGCTGTGGGAACAGTATGAAGTTGGAGCCAGCTGTGGGAACAGGATGAAGTTGGAGCCAGCTCTGGGAACAGTATGAAGTTGTAGCCAGCTGTTGGAACAGTATGAAGTTGGAGCCAGCTGTGGGAACAGGATGAAGTTGGAGCCAGCTGTGGGAACAGTATGAAGTTGGAGCCAGCTGTGGAAACAGTATGAAGTTGTAACCAGCCGTAGGATCAGTATGAAGTTGAAACCAGCTGTGGGATCAATATGAAGTTGGAACCAGCTGTTGGAACAGAATGAAGTTGGAACCTGCTGTGGGATCAGTATGAAGTTGGAACCAGCTGTAAGATCAGTATGAAGTTGAAACCAGCTGTGGGATCAGTGTGAAGTTGGAACAAGCTGTGGGAACAGTATTAAGTTGGAACCAGATGTGGAATCAGTATGAAGTTGGAACCGGCTGTGGGATCAGCATGAAGTTTTAACCAGCTATGGGAACAGGATGATGTTGGAGCCAGCTGTGGGAACAGGATGAAATTGCGGCCAGCTGTGGGAAAAGAATGAAGTTCGAGTCAGCAGTGGGAAGAGGATGAAGCTGGACCCAGCTGTGGGAACAGGATGAAGTTGGAGCTATGTGAGGTGACAGAATGAAGTTGGAGACAGCTGTGGGAACAGGATGAAGTTGGAGCCTGCTGTGGGAACATAATGAAGTTGGAGCCACCTCTGGGAACAGTATGAAGCTGGACCCAGCTGTGGGAACAGGATGAAGTTGGAGCTATGTGAGGTGACAGGAAGAAGTTGGAGCCAGCTGTGGGAACAGTATGAAGTTGGATCCAGTTGTGGGTACTGTATGAAGTTGGAGCCAGCTGTGGGAACAGTATGAAGTTCGAGCCAACTGTGGTAACAGAATGAAGTTGGAGCCAGCTGTGGGAACAGCATGAAGTTGAAGACAGCTGTGGGAATAGGATGAAGTTGGAGCCGGCTGTGGAAACAGGATGAAGTTGGAGCCAGTTGTGGGAACAGGATGAAGTTGGAGCCAGCTGTGGGAAGAGCATGAAATTGGAGCCAGCTGTGGGAACAGGATGAAGTTGGAGCCAGCTGTGGGAACAGGATGACGCTGGAGCCAGCTGTGGGAACAGGATGAAGTTGGAGCCAGCTGTGGGAACAGAATGAAGTTGGAGCCAGCTGTGGGAACAGCAAGACGTTTGAGCCAGCTTTGGGAACAGCATGAAGTTGGAGCCAGATGTGGGAGCAGCATGAAGTTGGAGCCTGCTTTGGGGACAGTATGAAGTTGGAATCGTCTGTGGGAACAGTATGAAGTTGGAGCCAGCTGTGGGAACAGTATGAATTTGGAGCCAGCTGTGGGGACAGTATGAAGTTGGAGCCAGCTGTACGAACAGCATGAATTTGGAGCCAGCTGTGGGAACAGGATGAAGTTGGAATCATCTGTGGGAACAGTATGAAGTTGGAGCCAGCTGTGGGAACAGTATGAAGTTGGAGCCAGCTGTGGGGACAGTATGAAGTTGGAGCCAGCTGTGGATACAGTATGTAGTTGGAGCCATTTGTGGGAACAGTAAGAAGTTGGAGCTAGCTGTGGGAACAGTATGAAGTTGGAGCCAACTGTGGGAACAGTATGAAGTTTGAGCCAGCTGTGGGAACAGGATGAAGTTGGAGCCATCTGTGGGAACAGCATGAAGTTGTAGCTAGCTGTTGGAACAATATGAAGTTAGAGCCAGCTGTGGGAACAGTATGAAGTTGGAGCCAGCTGTGAGAACAGTATGAAGTTGCAGCCAGCTGTGGGAACAGGATGAAGTTGGAGCCAGCTGTGGGAACAATATGAAGTTGTAGCTAGCTGTTGGAACAGTATTAAGTTGGAGCCAGGTGTTGGAACAGGGTGAAGTTGGAGCCAGCTGTGCGAAGAGTATGAAGTTGGAGCCGGCTGTGGGAACAGTATGAAGTTGTAGCCAGCTGTGGGATCAGTATGAAGCTGGAACCAGCTGTGGGATCAATATGAAGTTGGAACCAGCTGTTGGAACAGAATGAAGTTGGAACCTTCTATGGGATCAGTGTGAAGTTGGAACCAGCTGTGGGATCAGTATGAAGTTGGAACCAGCTGTGGGATCAGTGTAAAGTTGGAACCAGCTGTGGGAACAGTATTAAGTTGGAACCAGCTGTGGAATCAGTATGAACTTGGAACCAGCTGTGGGATCAGTATGAAGTTGGAACCAGCTATGGGAACAGTATGAACTTAAAGCCAGCTGTGGAAACAGTATGAAGTTGGAGCCAGCTGTGGGAACAGGATGAAGTTGGAGCCATCTGTGGGAACAGTATGAAGTTGTAGATAGCTGTTGGAACAATATGAAGTTAGAGCCAGCTGTGGGAACAGGATGAAGTTGGAGCTATGTGTGGTGACATAATGAAGTTGGATCCAGCTGTGGGAACAGCATGAAATTAGAGCCATCTGTGGGAACAGGATGAAGTTGGAGCGAACTGTGGGGACAGGATGACGTTGGAGCCAGCTGTGGGAACAGGATGATGTTGGAGCCAGCTGTGGGAACAGAATGAAGTTTGAGCCAGGTGTGGGAACAGCATGAAGTTGGAGCCAGCTGTAGGAACAGCATGAAGTTGGAGCCAGATGTGGGAACAGTATGAAGGTGCAGCGAGCTATGGGGACAATATGAAGTTGGAGCCAGCTGAGGGAACAGTATGAAGTTGGATCCAGCTGTGGGAACAGTATGAAGTTGGAGCCAGCTGTGGGAACAGTTTAAAGTTGGATCCAGCTGTCGGAACAGTATGAAGTTGGAGCCAGCTGTGGGAACAGGATGAAGTTGGAGCCAGCTGTGGGGACAGTATGAAGTTTTAGCCAGCTGTTGGAACAGTATGAATTTGGAGCCAGCTGTGGAAACAGTATGAAGTTGGAGCCTACTGTGGGAACAGGATGAAGTTGGAGCCATCTATGGGAACAGTATGAAGTTGTAGATAGCTGTGGAACAGTATGAAGTTAAAACCCAAAGCTGTGGGAACGGGATGAAGTTGGCTATGTATGGTGACAGGATGAATTTGGGAGCCAGTTGTGGGAACAGGATGAAGTTGGATCCAACTGTGGGAACAGGATGACGTTGGAGCCAGCTGTGGGAACAGGATGAAGTTGGAGCCAGCTGTGGGAACAGAATGAAGTTTGAGCAAGGTGTGGGAACACCATGAAGTTGGAGCCAGCTGTAGGAAACAGCATGAAGTTTTGAGACCAGATGTGGGAACAGCATGAAGTTGGAATCATCTGTGGGAACAATATCAAGTGGGAGCCAGCTGTGGGAACAGTATGAAGTTGGAGCCAGATGTGGGAACAGCATAAAGTTGGAATCATCTGTGGGAACAGTATGAAGTTGGAGCGAGCTGTGGGGACAATATGAAGTTGGAGCCAGCTGAGGGAACAGTATGAAGTTGGATCCAGCTGTGGGAATAGTATGAAGTTGGAGCCAGCTGTGGGAACAGTTTAAAGTTGGATCCAGCTGTCGGAACAGTATGAAGTTGGAGCCAACTGTGGGAACAGGATGAAGTTGGAGACAGCTGTGGGAACAGTATGAAGTTGTAGCCAGCTGTTGGAACAGTATGAAGTTGGAGCCAGCTGTGGGAACAGTATGAAGTTGGATCCAGCTGTGGGAACAGTATGAAGTTGGAGCCAGCTGTGGGAACAGGATGAAGTTGGATCCAGCTGTGGGAACAGTATGAAGTTGTAGCCAGCTGTTGGAACAGTATGAAGTTTTAGCCAGCCGTAGGATCAGTATGAAGTTGGAACCAGCTCTGGGATCAATATGAAGTTGGAACCAGCTTTTGGGAAAAACAGAATGAATTTTGGAACTGCTGTGGGATCAGTATGAAGTTGGAACCAGCTGTAAGATCAGTAATGAAGTTGAAACCAGCTGTGGATCAGTGTGAAGTTGGAACCAGCTGTGGGAACAGAAATTAAAGTTGGAACCAGCTGTGGGATCAGTGTGAAGTTGGAACCACTGTGGGAACAGCGTGAAGTCTGGCCAGTTGTAGAAACACGATGAACTTGGAGCGAGCTGTGGGAACAGAATGAAGTTGGAGCCAGCTGTAGGAGTAGGACGAAGTTGCAGCCAGCTCTAGGAACAGGATGAAGTTGGAGCCAGCTGTGGGAACAGTATGAAGTTGGAGCAAGCTGTGGGAACAGTATGAAGTTGGAGCCAGCTGTGGTAACAGTATGAAGTAGGAGCCAGCTGTGGGAACAGCATGAAGTTGAAGACAGCTGTGGGAATAGGATGAAGTTGGAGCCGGCTGTGGAAACAGGATGAAGTTGGAGCCAGTTGTGGGAACAGGATGAAGTTGGAGCCAGTTGTGGGAAGAGCATGAAATTGGAGCCAGCTGTGGGGGGGAAAGTATGAAGTTGGAGCCCCCCTGTGGGATCAATATAAAGTTGGAACCAGCTGTTGGAACAGAAAAATTTGGGAACCTTCTTTGGATCATGTAAATTTTGGAACCACTGTGGGATCAGTATAAGTTGGAACCAGCTGGGGGTCATGTAAATTTGGGAACCGCTGTGGGAAAGTATTAATTGGAACCAGTTTGGGAATCAGTATGAACTTGGAACCAGCGTGGATCAAAAAAGTTGGAACCAGCATGGGAATAGTGTGAACTTAAAGCGCTGGGGAAACAAATAAGTTGGAGCCAGCTGGGGGAACGGATGAATTTGCAGCCTCTGGGGGAACAGATGAATTGTAGATAGCTTTTGGGAACAATATAAGTTGGGCCAGCGTGGGAACAGGAAAGTTGGCTATGGGGGGTGACAAATGAAGTTGGAGCCATTTTGGGGAACGGGATTAAGTTGGATCCCGGGAACCATGAAATTTGACCACTGTGGGAACATGATGAATTGGAGGAACTGGGGGACAGGATGACTTTTGGAGCCAGCGTGGAAAGGAGAATTTGGGACCAGCTGTGGGAACAAAATGAAGTTTGACCCAGGGTGGGAACGCATGAATTTGGAGCCACTGAAGGAACAGCATAAAGTTGGCCCCCAGGTGGGAACAGCATGAATTTGGGAATCATTTTGGGAAAATATGAAGGGGGAGCCAGCTGTGGGAACAGTATAAAGGTGCAGCGAGCGGGGGGAAAAATTGAATTGGAAAAGCGGGGGAACAGTATGAAGTTGGATCCAGCTGGGGGAAAGTAGAAGTTGGAGCCAGCTGGGGAAACAGTAAAAAGTTGGACCTACTGTGGGAACGGGATAAGTTGGAGCCATTATGGAACAGTATAAGTTGTGAACTGTTGGAACAGTATAAAGTTAGAGCCAGCGGGGGAACGGATGAATTTGGAGCTATTAGGTGACAGGTGAATTTGGAGCCATTTTGGGGAACAGGAGAAGTTGGATCCAACTGTGGGAACACATGAAATTAGAGCCATCGTGGGAAGGGGGTGAAGTTGGAGCCAGCTTGGGAACAGGATGAATTGGACCCAGCTGGGGGAACAGAATAAATTTGAGCCAGGTGTGGGAACACCAGAATTTGGGGAGCCACTTAGGAACAGCAGAATTTTTGAGCCAGATGGGGAACAGCATGAAGTTGGAATCATCTGTGGGAACAATATAATGGGAGCCAGCTGGGGAACAATGAATTTGGGACCCAGATGTGGGAACAAAATAAAGTTGGAATAAACTGTGGGAACAGTAAAAGTTGGAGCGAGCGTGGGGCATATGAATTGGAGCCACTGAGGAACGTATGAATTGGGATCCAGCTGGGGAAAAATAATAAGTTGGAGCCAGCGTGGGAACATTTTAAAGTTGGACCAGCGCGGAACAGAAATGAAGTTGGAGCCAACTGTGGGAACAGGATGAAGTTGGAGCCAGCTGTGGGAACAGTATGAAGTTGTAGCCAGCTGTTGGAACAGTATGAAGTTGGAGCCAGCTGTGGGAACAGTATGAAGTTGGATCCAGCTGTGGGAACAGTATGAAGTTGGACCCAGCTGTGGGAACAGGATGAAGTTGGAGCCAGCTGTGGGAACAGTATGAAGTTGTAGCCAGCTGTTGGAACAGTATGAAGTTGTAGCCAGCCGTAGGATCAGTATGAAGTTGGAACCAGCTCTGGGATCAATATGAAGTTGGAACCAGCTGTTGGAACAGAATGAAGTTGGAACCTGCTGTGGGATCAGTATGAAGTTGGAACCAGCTGTAAGATCAGTATGAAGTTGAAACCAGCTGTGGGATCAGTGTGAAGTTGGAACCAGCTGTGGGAACAGTATTAAGTTGGAACCAGCTGTGGGATCAGTGTGAAGTTGGAACCAGCTGTGGGAACAGCGTGAAGTCTGGCCAGTTGTAGAAACACGATGAAGTTGGAGCCAGCTGTGGGAACAGGATGAAGTTGGAGCCCGCTGTAGGAGTAGGACGAAGTTGCAGCCAGCTCTAGGAACAGGATGAAGTTGGAGCCAGCTGTGGGAACAGTATGAAGTTGGAGCAAGCTGTGGGAACAGTATGAAGTTGGAGCCAGCTGTGGTAACAGTATGAAGTAGGAGCCAGCTGTGGGAACAGCATGAAGTTGAAGACAGCTGTGGAAATAGGATGAAGTTGGAGCCGGCTGTGGAAACCGGATGAAGTTGGAGCCAGTTGTGGGAACAGGATGAAGTTGGAGCCAGTTGTGGGAAGAGCATGAAATTGGAGCCAGCTGTGGGAACAGGATGAAGTTGGAGCCAGCTGTGGGAACAGGATGACGCTGGAGCCAGCTGTGGGAACAGCAAGAAGTTGGAGCCGGCTGTGGGAACAGTATGAAGTTGGAGCCGGCTGTGGGATCAATATGAAGTTGGAACCAGCTGTTGGAACAGAATGAAGTTGGAACCTTCTTTGGGATCAGTGTGAAGTTGGAACCAGCTGTGGGATCAGTATGAAGTTGGAACCAGCTGTGGGATCAGTGTAAAGTTGGAACCAGCTGTGGGAACAGTATTAAGTTGGAACCAGCTGTGGAATCAGTATGAACTTGGAACCAGCTGTGGGATCAATATGAAGTTGGAACCAGCTATGGGAACAGTGTGAACTTAAAGCCAGCTGTGGAAACAGTATGAAGTTGGAGCCAGCTGTGGGAACAGGATGAAGTTGCAGCCATCTGTGGGAACAGTATGAAGTTGTAGATAGCTGTTGGAACAATATGAAGTTAGAGCCAGCTGTGGGAACAGGATGAAGTTGGAGCTATGTGTGGTGACATAATGAAGTTGGAGCCAGTTGTGGGAACAGGATGAAGTTGGATCCAGCTGTGGGAACAGCATGAAATTAGAGCCATCTGTGGGAACATGATGAAGTTGGAGCGAACTGTGGGGACAGGATGACTTGAGCCAGCTGTGGAACAGGATGAGTTGGACCAGCTGTGGGAACAAATGAAGTTTAGGTGTGGGAAACATGTTCATTTTGAAAGTTTTGGAGCCAGATGTGGGAAACAGCGAATTTGGGAATATCTGTGGGAACAATCTGAAGTGGGAGCCAGCTGTGGGAACAGTATGAAGGTGCAGCGAGCTGTGGGGACAATATGAAGTTGGAGCCAGCTGAGGGAACAGTATGAAGTTGGATCCAGCTGTGGGAACAGTATGAAGTTGGAGCCAGCTGTGGGAACAGTTTAAAGTTGGATCCAGCTGTCGGAACAGTATGAAGTTGGAGCCAGCTGTGGGAACAGGATGAAGTTGGAGCCAGCTGTGGGGACAGTATGAAGTTTTAGCCAGCTGTTGGAACAGTATGAAGTTGGAGCCAGCTGTGGAAACAGTATGAAGTTGGAGCCTACTGTGGGAACAGGATGAAGTTGGAGCCATCTATGGGAACAGTATGAAGTTGTAGATAGCTGTTGGAACAGTATGAAGTTAGAGCCAGCTGTGGGAACAGGATGAAGTTGGAGCTATGTATGGTGACAGGATGAAGTTGGAGCCAGTTGTGTGAACAGGATGAAGTTGGATCCAACTGTGGGAACAGCATGAAATTAGAGCCATCTGTGGGAACAGGATGAAGTTGGAGCGAACTGTGGGAACAGGATGACGTTGGAGCCAGCTGTGGGAACAGGATGAAGTTGGAGCCAGCTGTGGGAACAGAATGAAGTTTGAGCCAGGTGTGGGAACACCATGAAGTTGGAGCCAGCTGTAGGAACAGCATGAAGTTTGAGCCAGATGTGGGAACAGCATGAAGTTGGAATCATCTGTGGGAACAATATCAAGTGGGAGCCAGCTGTGGGAACAGTATGAAGTTGGAGCCAGATGTGGGAACAGCATAAAGTTGGAATCATCTGTGGGAACAGTATGAAGTTGGAGCGAGCTGTGGGGACAATATGAAGTTGGAGCCAGCTGAGGGAACAGTATGAAGTTGGATCCAGCTGTGGGAATAGTATGAAGTTGGAGCCAGCTGTGGGAACAGTTTAAAGTTGGATCCAGCTGTCGGAACAGTATGAAGTTGGAGCCAACTGTGGGAACAGGATGAAGTTGGAGCCAGCTGTGGGAACAGTATGAAGTTGTAGCCAGCTGTTGGAACAGTATGAAGTTGGAGCCAGCTGTGGGAACAGTATGAAGTTGGATCCAGCTGTGGGAACAGTGAAGTTGGAGCCAGTGTGGAACAGGAGAAGTTGGACCAGCGGGGGAAAACAGTATGAAGTTGTACCCAGCTGTGGAACAGTATGAAGTTGAGCCAGCGTAGGATCAGTATGAAGTTGGAACCAGCTTTTGGGGATAAATATGAAGTTGGAACCCAGCTGTTGGAACAAATGAAGTTGGAACCTGCTGTGGGACGTATGAAGTTGGAACCAGCTGTAGATCATATGAAGTTGAACCAGCTGTGGGACAGTGTGAAGTTGGAACAGCTGATGAAGTTGGAACCTGCTGTGGGATCAGTATGAAGTTGGAACCAGCTGTGGGATCAGTATGAAGTTGGAACCACCTGTGGGATCAGTGTGAAGTTGGAACCAGCTGTGGGAATAGTATTAAGTTGGGACCAGCTTTGGAATCAGCATGAAGTTGGAACTGGCTGTGGGATCAGTATGAAGTTTCAACCAGCTATGGGAACAGGATGATTTTGGAGCCAGCTGTGGGAACAGGATTAAATTGCTGCCAGCAGTGGGAGCAGGATGAAGTTGGAGCCAGCTGTGGGAACAGGATGAAGTTGGAGCCAGCTGTGGGAACAGGATGAAGTTGGAGCCAGCTGTGGGAAGAGGATGAAGTTGGAGCCAGCTCTTAGAAGATGGTGAAGTTTGAGCCATCTGTGGGAACAGGATGAAGTTGGAGTCATCTGTGGGAACAGGATGAAGTTGGAACAAGCTGAGGGAACAGGATGAAGTTGTAGCCACCTGTGGGAACAGTATGATGTTGGAGCCAGCTGTATTAACAGCATGAAGTTGGAGCCAGCTGTGGGAACAGTGTGAAGTAGGAGCCAGCTGTGGTAAAAGTATGAAGTTGTCGCCAGCTGTGGGAACAGCATGAAGTTGAAGCCAGGGGTGGGGACAGCATGAAGTTGGAGCTAGCTGTGGGAACAGCATAAAGTTGGAGCCAGTTGTGGGAACAGGATGTAGTTGGATCCAGCTGTGGGAACAGCATGAAATTAGAGCCATCTATGGGAACAGGATGAAGTTGGAGCGAGCTGTGGGAACAGGATGACGTTGGAGCCAGCTGTGTGAACAGGATGAAGTTGGAGCCAGCTGTGGGAACAGAATGAAGTTGGAGCCAGCTGTGGGAACAGCAAGAAGTTGGAGCCAGCTGGGGGAACAGCATGAATTTGGAGCCAGATGTGGGAGCAGCATGAAGTTGGAGCCTGCTTTGGGGACAGTATGAAGTTGGAATCATTTGTGGGAACAGTATGAAGTTGGAGCCAGCTGTGGGGACAGTATGATTTTGGAGCCAGCTGTGGGGACAGTATGAAGTCGGAGCCAGCTGTGCGAACAGCATGAATTTGGAGCCAGCTGTGGGAAGAGTATGAAGTTGGAATCATCTGTGGGAACAGTATGACGTTGGAGCCAGCTGTGGGGACAGAATGAAGTTGGAGCCAGCTGTGGGAACAGTATGTAGTTGGAGCCATTTGTGAGAACAGTATGAAGTTGGAGCCAGCTGTGGGAACAGTATGAAGTTTAATCCAACTGTGGGAACAGTATGAAGTTTGAGCCAGCTGTGGGAACAGGATGAAGTTGGAGCCATCTGTGGGAACAGTATGAAGTTGTAGCTTGCTGTTGGAACAATATGAAGTTAGAGCCAGCTGTGGGAACAGTATGAAGTTGGAGCCAGCTATGAGAACAGTATGAAGTTGGAGCCAGCTGTGGGAACAGGATGAAGTTGGAGCCAGCTGTGGGAACAGTATGAAGTTGTAGCTAGCTGTTGGAACAGTATTAAGTTGGAGCCAGGTGTTGGAACAGGGTGAAGTTGGAGCCAGCTGTGCGAACAGTATGAAGTTGGAGCCGGCTGTGGGAACAGTATGAAGTTGTAGCCAGCTGTGGGATCAGTATGAAGCTGGAACCAGCTGTGGGATCAATATGAAGTTGGAACCAGCTGTTGGAACAGAATGAAGTTGGAAGCTTCTATGGGATCAGTGTGAAGTTGGAGCCAGCTGTGGGATCAGTATGAAGTTGGAACCAGCTGTGGAATCAGTATGAAGTTGGAACCAGCTGTGGGATCAGTATGAAGTTGGAACCAGCTATTGGAACATTATGAACTTAAAGCCAGCTGTGGAAACAGTATGAAGTTGGAGCCAGCTGTGGGAACAGGATGAAGTTGGAGCCATCTGTGGGAACAGTATGAAGTTGTAGATAGCTGTTGGATCAATATGAAGTTAGAGCCAGCTGTGGGAACAGGATGAAGTTGGAGCGAACTGTGGGAACAGGATGACGTTGGAGCCAGCTGTGGGAACAGGATGAAGTTGGAGCTATGTGAGGTGACAGGAAGAAGTTGGAGACAGCTGTGGGAACAGGATGAAGTTGGAGCCTGCTGTGGGAACATGATGAAGTTGGAGCTATGTGAGGTGACAGGAAGAAGTTGGAGACAGCTGTGGGAACAGGACGAAGTTGGAGCCTGCTGTGGGAACATAATGAAGTTGGAGCCACCTCTGGGAACAGTATGAAGTTGGAGCCAGCTGTGGGAACAGCGTGAAGTCTGGCCAGTTGTAGAAACACGATGAAGTTGGAGCCAGCTGTGGGAACAGGATGAAGTTGGAGCCAGCTGTAGGAGTAGGATGAAGTTGCAGCCAGCTCTAGGAACAGGATGAAGTTGGATCCAGCTGTGGGAACAGTATGAAGTTGGAGGCAGCTGTGGGAACAGTATGAAGTTGGAGCCAGCTGTGGTAACAGTATGAAGTTGGAGCCAGCTGTGGGAACAGCATGAAGTTTAAGACAGCTGTGGGAATAGGATGAAGTTGGAGCCGGCTGTGGAAACAGGATGAAGATGGAGCCAGTTGTGGGAACAGGATGAAGTTGGAGCCAGCTGTGGGAAGAGCATGAAATTGGAGCCAGCTGTGGGAACAGGATGAAGTTGGAGCCAGCTGTGGGAACAGGATGACGTTGGAGCCAGCTGTGGGAACAGGATGAAGTTGGAGCCTGCTGTGGGAACAGAATGAAGTTGGAGCCAGCTGTGGGAACAGCAAGAAGTTGGAGCCAGCTGGGGGAACAGCATGAAGTTGGAGCCAGATGTGGGAGCAGCATGAAGTTGGTGCCTGCTTTGGGGACAGTATAAAGTTGGAATCATCTGTGGGAAACATTATGAAGTTGGAGCCAGCTGGGGAACAGTTGATTTGGAGCCAGCTGTGGGGACAGTATGAAGTCGGAGCAGCTGTGGGAACAGTATGAAGTTGGAGCCAGCTGTGGGGACAGCATGAATTTGGAGCCTGCTGGGGGAACAGTATGAAGTTGGAATCATCTGTGGGAACAGTATGAAGTTGGAGCCAGCTGGGGGAACAGAATGAAGTTGGACCCAGCTGGGGGGGGACAGTTTGAATTTGGGAAAGCCAGCTGTGGGAACAGTATATAGTTGGACCCATTTGGGGGAAAACAGTATGAAGTTGGAGCCAGCTGTGGGAACAGTATGAATTTGGAGCCAACAGTGGGAACAGTATTGAAGTTTGAGCCGGGCTGTGGGAACAGGAAGAAGTTGGAGCCATCTGTGGGAACAGTATGAAGTTGTAGCTTGCTGTTGGAACAAAATGAAGGTGGGAGCCAGCTGTGGGAACAGTTTTTGAAGTTGGAGCCAGCTGTGAGAACAGTATGAAGTTGGAGCCAGCTGTGGGAAACAGGATGAAGTTGGAGCCAGCTGTTGGGAAAACAGTATGAAGTTGTAGCTAGCTGTTGGAACAGTATTAATTTGGGGAGCCAGGTGTTGGAACAGGGTGAAGTTGGAGCCAGCTTTTGCGAACAGTATGAAGTTGGGCCGGCTGTGGGATCAGTATGAAGTTGTAGCCAGCTGTGGGATCAGTATGAAGCTGGAACCAGCTGTGGGATCAATATGAAGTTGGAACCAGCTGTTGGAACAGAATGAAGTTGGAAGCTTCTATGGGATCAGTGTGAAGTTGGAGCCAGCTGTGGGATCAGTATGAAGTTGGAACCAGCTGTGGGATCAGTGTGAAGTTGGAACCAGCTGTGGGAACAGTATTAAGTTGGAACCAGCTGTGGAATCAGTATGAAGGTGGAACCAGCTGTGGGATCAGTATGAAGTTGGAACCAGCTATGGGAACAGTATGAACTTAAAGCCAGCTGTGGAAACAGTATGAAGTTGGAGCCAGCTGTGGGAACAGGATGAAGTTGGAGCGAACTGTGGGAACAGGATGACGTTGGAGCCAGCTGTGGGAACAGGATGAAGTTGGAGCCAGCTGTGGGAACAGAATGAAGTTTGAGCCAGGTGTGGGAACAGCATGAAGATGGAGCCAGCTGTAGGAACAGAATGAAGTTGGAGCCAGATGTGGGAACAGCATGAAGTTGGAATCATCTGTGGGAACAATATGAAGTGGGAGCCAGCTGTGGGAACAGTATGAAGTTGGAGCCAGATGTGGGAACAGCATAAAGTTGGAATCATCTGTGGGAACAGTATGAAGTTGGAGCCAGCTGTGGGGACAATATGAAGTTGGAGCCAGCTGAGGGAACAGTATGAAGTTGGAGCGAGCTGTGGGGACAATATGAAGTTGGAGCCAGCTGAGGGAACAGTATGAAGTTGGATCCAGCTGTGGGAACAGTATGAAGTTGGAGCGAGCTGTGGGGACAATATGAAGTTGGAGCCAGCTGAGGGAACAGTATGAAGTTGGATCCATCTGTGG
The DNA here is from genome assembly GCF_026875155.1 of Cherax quadricarinatus. Classification (NCBI taxonomy): domain Eukaryota; kingdom Metazoa; phylum Arthropoda; class Malacostraca; order Decapoda; family Parastacidae; genus Cherax; species Cherax quadricarinatus. The sequence continues at coordinate 15,875,857 of NC_069471.1, read as the reverse complement.
GAACAGTATGAAGTTGGAGCCAGCTGTGGGAACAGTATGAAGTTGGAGCCAGCTGTGGGAACAGGATGAAGTTGGACCCAGCTGTGGGAACAGGATGAAGTTGTAGCCAGCTGTTGGAACAGTATGAAGTTGGAGCCAGCTGTGGGAACAGTATGAAGTTGGAGCCAGCTGTGGGAACAGTATGAAGTTGGAGCCAACTGTGGGAACAGGATGAAGTTGGAGCCAGCTGTGGGAACAGTATGAAGTTGTAGCCAGCTGTTGGAACAGTATAAAGGGTTGGAGCCAAAGCTGTGGGAACAGTATGAAGTTGGATCCAGCTGTGGGAACAGTATGAAGTTGGAGCCAGCTGTGGGAACAGGATGAAGTTTAAGCCAGCTGTGGGAACAGTATGAAGTTGGAGCCAGCTGTGGGAACAGTATGAAGTTGGAGCCGGCTGTGGGAACAGTATGAAGTTGTAGCCAGCCGTAGGATCAGTATGAAGTTGGAACCAGCTGTGGGATCAATATGAAGTTGGAACCAGCTGTTGGACAGAATGAGTTGGAACCTGCTGTGGGATCAGTATGAAGTTGGAACCAGCTGTAAGATCAGTATGAAGTTGAAACAAGCTGTGGGATTAGTGTGAAGTTGGAACCAGCTGTGGGAACAGTATTAAGTTGTAACCAGCTGTGGAATCAGAATGAAGTTGGAACCGGCTGTGGGATCAGCATGAAGTTTTAACCAGCTATGGGAGCAGGATGATGTTGGAGCCAGCTGTGGGAACAGGATGAAATAGCGCCCAGCTGTGGGAAAAGAATGAAGTTCGAGTCAGCAGTGGGAAGAGGATGAAGCTGGACCCAGCTGTGGGAACAGGATGAAGTTGGAGCTATGTGAGGTGACAGGATGAAGTTGGAGACAGCTGTGGGAACAGGATGAAGTTGGAGCCTGCTGTGGGAACATAATGAAGTTGGAGCCACCTCTGGGAGCAGTATGAAGTTGGAGCCAGCTGTGGGAACAGCGTGAAGTCTGGCCACTTGTAGAAACACGATGAAGTTGGAGCCAGCTGTGGGAATAGGATGAAGTTGGAGCCAGCTGTAGGAGTAGGATTAAGTTGCAGCCAGCTCTAGGAACAGGATGAAGTTGGAGCCAGCTGTAGGAACAGTATGAAGTTGGAGCCAGCTGTGGGAACTGTATGAAGATGGAGCCAGCTGTGGTAACAGTGTGAAGTTGGAGCCAGCTGTGGGAACAGCATGAAGTTGAAGACAGGTGTGGGAATAGGATGAAGTTGGAGCCCGCTGTGGAAACAGGATGAAGTTGGAACCAGTTGTGGGAAAAGGATGAAGTTGCAGCCAGCTGTGGGAAGAGCATGAAATTGGAGCCAGCTGTGGGAACAGGATGAAGTTGGAGCCTGCTGTGGGAACAGGATGACGCTGGAGCCAGCTGTGGGAACAGGATGAAGTTGGAGCCAGCTGTGGGAACAGAATGAAGTTGGAGCCAGCTGTGGGAACAGCAAGAAGTTGGAGCCAGCTGGGGGAACAGCATGAAGTTGGAGCCAGATGTGGGAGCAGCATGAAGTTGGAGCCTGCTTTGGGGACAGTATGAAGTTGGAATCATCTGTGGGAACAGTATGAAGTTGGAGCCAGCTGTGGGAACAGTATGAATTTGGAGCCAGCTGTGGGGACAGTATGAAGTTGGAGCCAGCTGTGCGAACAGCATGAATTTGGAGCCAGCTGTGGGAACAGAATGAAGTTGGAATCATCTGTGGGAATAGTATGAAGTTGGATCCAGCTGTGGGAACAGTATGTAGTTAGAGCCATTTGTGGGAACAGTATGAAGTTGGAGCCAACTCTGGGAACAGTATGAAGTTTGAGCCAGCTGTGGGAAGAGGATGAAGTTGGAGCCATCTGTGGGAACAGTATGAAGTTGTAGCTAGCTGTTGGAACAATATGAAGTTAGAGCCAGCTGTGAGAACAGTATGAAATTGGAGCCAGCTGTGGGAACAGGATGAAGTTGGAGCCAGCTGTGGGAACAGTATGAAGTTGTAGCCAGCTGTTGGAACAGTATTAAGTTGGAGCCAGGTGTTGGAACAGGGTGAATAAATAACAAAAAGGCACAATACCGTGACTGGAACGATACACAAATAACCCGCACATAAAAGACAGAAGCTTACGACGACGTTTCGGTCCGACTTGGACCATTGACAAAGTCACACTAACAGAGGAGGAGCAGGACGGCTTTTAATAGGCAGGAAGAGGTGGAGGTAGTAGTAGTGGTAGTAGTAGTGGTGGTAGTAGTACAAGGATTGTATATAATACCGACAGGATGAAATGACACATGCACAACACCCGGGCATCCCCACCTTAGACGTTTCGCATCCAGCCAGCCACTGGATGGCGAAACGTCCACAACAAAGACAACCAGACGCCGCACATGTGTCTAATTTCATCAGTAGATGTAGTAGAAGAAGAAGAGGTAGTAGTAGTGGTAGTGGTAGAAGTGGGAAATAAGGAAGACGAGCCAGTCAAATACAAAGGAAGGGGAGCACTGCAAGAGAGCTAGAAACCCACAGAGGGAGAGCAAGCGCACCGAGGTGCGTGAAAGGGGAAGTGGGTGAAATAAATAAAGAAGGAACAGAAACACGAGACAGGAGAGAGAAAGACAACCCAGAGGAGAAAAGGAGAGAGGAAAGGGGAAGAGGAAGAAGAAAAAGAAGAAGAAGAAGAAGAAAAAATGAGGATTCAGGTTAAGTCACGGGGTGTTCTGAAGTTTGGAGCATTTTACAATGTAGTGGGAGAGGAAGGCATCTACAGAGACGAACCCAGGGCTAAGGTTCATACAAGGAAAGTTGTGTATAAGAGAGGATTCAACTAAACGGCGACTGTTCGAGTTGGAAGTAGGGAAGACAGTTTTAGCAGAAGACAGTCAATAGGATGGCTATGATCTCTGACGTGACAGAAAAGAGCATTGTTAGTGTCGGCAAGCCTAACACTATTTTTGTGCCCCCTAAGTCTGTCAGAAAGAGATCGACCAGTTTCTCCAAAGTATTGAAGAGGACAGGAGGAACAAGAAATAGAGTAGACACCAGGAACATCTGTAGAGGAGGAGAGGTATGAACGAGATTAGTGCGAAGAGTTTTTAGTCTGGGGGAAAGGTAAGCTTGATGTCTAAGGGACGGAGAGAATTGTTGAGATTAGAAAGACCGGAAATGTAGGGAAGGCAGAGGATAGAAGAGTTCCATGAGTAGAGAGTTTGGGAGAGAAGAAATTGCGTTTAGCACGTGAGAGGGCAGAGTCTATGAAATGGGAAGGGTAGCCAAGACGGGAGAACGAATTATAAAGAGTGGAAATTTCTGTTGGAAGGAACTGAGGATCACAGATGCGGAGGGCACGGAGAAAGAGGGAGATAAGAACACTTTTCTTGACAGGGGAAGCATGATAGGAAAAGTAGTGAATGTACATGCCACTGTGCATAGGTTTACGGTAAACGGAAAAGGAAAAACCTGTATCTGAGCGGTGGACATGGACATCAAGGAAAGGAAGTAAGGAATTAGATTCCCATTCAGCTTTAAACTTAATGGAAGGGGCATTAAGTTGTCTGGGTTGTCTTTCTCTCTCCTGTCTCGTGTTTCTGTTCCTTCTTTATTTTATTTCACCACTTCCCCTTTCACGCACCTCGGTGCGCTTGCTCTCCCTCTGTGGGTTTCTAGCTCTCTTGCAGTGCTCCCCTTCCTTTGTATTTGACTGGCTCGTCTTCCTTATTTCCCACTTCTACCACTACCACTACTACTACCTCTTCTTCTTCTACTACATCTACTGATGAAATTAGACACATTTTGCGGCGTCTGGTTGTCTTTGTTGTGGACGTTTCGCCATCCAGTGGCTGGCTGGATGGCGAAACGTCTAAGGTGGGGATGCCCGGGTGTTGTGCATGTGTCATTTCATCCTGTCGGTATTATATACAATTCCTTGTACTACTACCACCACTACTACTACCACTACTACTACCTCACCTCTTCCTGCCTATATATAGCCGTCCTGCTCCTCCTCTGTTAGTGTGACTTTGTCAATGGTCCAAGTCGGACCGAAACGTCGTCGTAAGCTTCTGTCTTTTATGTGCGGGTTATTTGTGGAACAGGGTGAAGTTGGAGCCAGCCTTGCGAACAGTATGAAGTTGAAGCCGGCTGTGGGAACAGTATGAAGTTGTAGCCAGCTGTGGGACCAGTATGAAGTTGGAACCAGCTGTGGAATCAAAATGAAGTTGGAACCAGCTGTTGGAACAGAATTAAGTTGGAACCTTCTGTGGGATCATTATGAAGTTGGAACCAGCAGTGGGATCAATATGAAGTTGGAACCAGCTGTGGGATCGATGTGAAGTTGGAACCAGCTGTGGGAACAGTATTAAGTTGGAACCAGCTGTGGAATCAGTATAAAGTTGGAACCAGCTGTGGGATCAGTATGAAGTTGGAACCAGCTATGGGAACAGTATGAACTAAAAGCCAGCTGTGGAAACAGTATGAAGTTGGAGCCAAGTGTGAGAACAGGATGATGTTTTAGCCAGCTGTGGGAACAGGATGAAATTCCAGCCAGCTGTGGGAAAAGAATGAAGTTCGAGTCTGCAGTGGGAAGAGGATGAAGATTGAGCCAGCTGTGGGAACAGGATGAAGTTGGAGCCAAGTGTGTTGACAGGATGAAGTTGGAGACAGCTGTGGGAACAAGATGAAGTTGGAGACAGCTGTGGGAACATAATGAAGTTAGAGCCACATCTCGGAACAGTATGAAGTTGGAGCCAGCTGTGGGAACAGTGTGAAGTTCGGGCCAGTTGTGGGAACACGATGAAGTTGGAGCCAGGTGTCGGAACTGTATGAAGTTGGAGCCAGCTGTAGGAGCAGGATGAAATTGCAGCTAGCTCTGGGAACAGGATGAAGTTGGAGCCAGATGTGTTAACAGTATGACGATGGAGCCAGTTGTGGGAACAGGATGTTGTTGGATCCAGCTGTGAGAATATGATCAAGTTTGAGCCAGCTGTGAGAACAGGACGAAATTGGAGCCAGCTGTGGGAACAGGGTGAAGTTGGAGCCGGCTATGGGAACAGGATGAAGTTGGAGCCAGTTGTGGCAACAGGATAAAGTTGGAGCCATCTGTGTGAACAGAATGAAGTTGGAGCCAGTTGTGGGAACAGGATGAAGCTGGAGCCAGCTGTGGGTACAGGATGAAGCTGCAGCCAGCTGTGGGAACAGAATGAAGTTGGAGCCAGCAGAGGGAACAGGATGAAGTTGGAGCCAGCTGTGGGAGCATGCTGAACTTGGAGCCAGCTTTGGGAACAGGATGAAGTTGGAACCTGCTGTGGGAACAGAATGAAGTTGAAATAAGCTGTGGGAACAGGATGAAGTTGGAGCCAGCGATGGGAACAGGATCAAGTTGGAGCCATTTTTGGGAACAGTATGAAGTTGGAGCCAGCTGTGGAAACAGGATGATGTTGGAGCGAGCTGTGGTAACAGGATAAAGTTTCAGCCATGTGTGTTAACAGAATGAAGTTGGAGCCAGCTGTGGGAACAAGTTGAAGTTGGAGCCAGCTGTGGGAACAGGATGAAGTTGAAGACAACAGCGGGAACAGGAAGAAGTTGGAGCCAGCTGTGGGAACAGAATGAAGTTGGAGCCAGCTGTGGAAACAGTATGAAGTTGAAGCCAGCTGTGGAAACAGTAAGAAGTTGGACCCAGCTGTGGGAACAGCACGAAGTTGGAGCCAGCTGTTGGAATATGATGAAGTTGTAGCCAGCTAAAGGAACTGGATGATGTTGGAACCAGCTGTGAGAACATGATGAAGTTGGATCCAGCTGTGAGAACATGATGAAGTTGGAGCCAGCTGTGGGAACAAGATGAAATTGGAGCCAGCTGTTGGAACAGGATGAAGTTGGAGCCAGCTGTGGGAACTGGATGATGTTGGAACCAGCTGTGGGGACAGTATGAAGCTGGAGCCAGCTGTGGGAACAGCATGAAGTTGGACCCAGCTGTGGGAACAGTGTGAAGTTGGAGCCAGCTGTGGGAACAGTATGAAGTTACAGCTACCTGTGGGAACAGGATGAAGTTGGAGCCAGCTTTGGGAACAGCATGACGTTGGAGCCAGCTGTGGGAAAAGGATGAAGTTGGAGCCAGCTGTGGGAACAGGATGAAATTGGACCCAGCCGAGGGAGCAGGATGAAGTTGGAGACAGCTGTGGGAACATGATGAAGTTGGAGCCAGATGTGGGAACAGGATGAAGTTAGAGCTAGCTGTGGGAACAGGATAAAGTTGGAGCCAGCAGAGGGAGCAGGATAAAGTTGGAGCCAACTATGGGAAAATGATGAAGTTGGAGCCAGCCGTGGGAGCAGGATGAAGTTGTAGCCAGCTGTGGGAACAGGATGAAGTTGGAGCCAGCTGTGGGAACAGTATGAAGTTGGAGCCGGCTGTGGGAACACTATGAAGTTGTAGCCAGCTGTGGGGTCAGTGTGAAGTTGGAACCAGCTGTGGGATCAATATGAAGTTGGAACCATCTGTTGGAACAGTATGAAGTTGGAACCTGCTGTTGGATAGGTATGAAGTTGGAACCAGCTGTGGGATAAGTATGAAGTTGGAACCAGCTGTGGGATCAATGTGAAGCTGGAACCAGCTGTGTGAATAGTATTAAGTTGGAACCAACTGTGTAATCGTTATGAAGTTGGAACCAGCTGTATGATCAGTATGAAGTCGGAACCAGCTATGGGAACAGTATGAATTTGGAGCCAGCTGGGGGATCAGTATGAAGTTGGAACAAGATGTGAGATCAGTATGTAGTTGGAACCAGCTGTGGGATCAGTATGAAGTTGGAACCAGCTGTTGGATCCGTATGAAGTTAGAACCAGCTGTGGGATCAGTATGAAGTTGGAACCAGCTGTGGGATCAGTATGAAGTTGGAACCAGCTGTGAGATCAGCATGAAGTTGGAACCAGCTGTGGGATCAGTATGAAGTTGGAACCAGCTGTGGGATCAGTATGAAGTTGGAACCAGCTGTGGGATCAGCATGAAGTTGGAACCAGCTGTGGGATCAGTATGAAGTTGGAACCAGCTGTTGGATCAGTATGAAGTTAGAACCAGCTGTGGGATCAGTATGAAGTTGGAACCAGGTGTGGGATCAGTATGAAGTTGGAACCAGCTGTGAGATCAGCATGAGTTGGAACAGCTGTGGGATCAGTATGAAGTTGGAACCAGCTGTGGGATCAGTATGAAGTTGGAACAAGCTGTGGGATCAGTATGAAGTTGGAACCAGCTGTGGGATCAGTATGAAGTTGGAATCAGCTGTGGGATCAGTATGACGTTGGAGCCTGCTGTGGGAACACGACGAAGTTGGAGCCAGCTGTAGGAGCAGGATGATGTTGCAGCCAGCTCTGGGAACAGAATGAAGTTGGAGCCAGCAGTGGGAACAGTATGAAGTTGGAACCAGCTGTGGGAACAGGATGAAGTTGGTGCCAGCTGTGGGAACAAGATGAAGTTAGATCCAGCTGTGAGAACATGATGAAGTTGGATCCAGCTGTGGGAACAGGACGAAATTGGAGCCAGCTGTGGGAACAGGATGAAGTTGGAGCCGGCTGTGGGAACAGGATGAAGTTGGAGCCTTCTGCGGGAACAGGATAAAGTTGGAGCCATCTGTGTGAACAGGATGAAGTTGGATCCAGCTGTAGGAACAGGATGAAGTTGCAGCCAGCTGTGGAAACAGAATGAAGTTGGAGCCAGCTGTGGAAACAGTATGAAGTTGAAGCCAGCTGTGGCAACAGTATGAAGTTGGACCCAGCTGTGGGAACAGCACGAAGTTGGAGCCAGCTGTTGGAAGATGATGAAGTTGTAGCCAGCTAAAGGAACTGGATGATGTTGGAACCAGCTGTGAGAACATGATGAAGTTGGAGCCAGCTGTGGGAACAAGATGAAATGGGAGCCAGCTATTGGAACAGGATGAAGTTGGAGCCAGCTGTGGAAACTGGATGTTGTTGGAACCAGCTGTGGGGACGGTATGAAGCTGGAGCCAGCTGTGGGAACAGCATGAAGTTGGACCCAACTGTGGGAACAGTATGAAGTTGGAGCCAGCTGTGGAAACAGTATGAAGTTACAGCTACCTGTGGGAACAGGATGAAGTTGGAGCCAGCTTTGGTAACAGGATGAAGTTGGAGCCAGCTTTGGGAACAGGATGACGTTGGAGCCAGCTGTGGGAAAAGGATGAAGTTGGAGCCAGCTGTGGGAACAGGATAAAGTTGGAGCCATCTGTGAGAACAGTATGAAGTAGGAGCCCGCTGTGGAAACTGGATGATGTTGGAGCCAGCTGTGGGAACAGGATGAAATTGGAGCCAGCCGAGGGAGCAGGATGAAGTTGGAGACAGCTGTGGGAACATGATGAAGTTGGAGCCAGATGTGGGAACAGGATAAAGTTAGAGCCAGCTGTGGGAACAGGATAAAGTTGGAGCCAGCAGAGGGAGCAGGATAAAGTTGGAGCCAACTATGGGAAAATGATGAAGTTGGAGCCAGCCGTGGGAGCAGGATGAAGTTGGAGCCAGCTGTGGAAACAGGATGAAGTTGCAGCCAGCTCTGGGAACAGGAAGAAGTTGGAGCCAGCTGTGGGAACAGTATGAAGTTGGAATCATCTGTTGGAACAGTATGAAGTTGGAGCCAGCTGTGGGAACAGTATGAAGATGGAGCCAGCTGTGGGAACAGGATGAAGTTAGAGCCAGCTGTGGGAACAGTATGAAGTTGTAGCCAGCTGTGGGAACAGTATGAAGTTGTAGCCAGCTGTGGGAACAGGATGAAGTTGGAGCCAGCTGTGGGAACAGTATGAAGTTGGAGCCGGCTGTGGGAACACTATGAAGTTGTAGCCAGCTGTGGGATCAGTGTGAAGTTGGAACCAGCTGTGGGATCAATATGAAGTTGGAACCATCTGTCAGAACAGTATGAAGTTGGAACCTGCTCTTGGATCGGTATGAAGTTGGAACCAGCTGTGGGATCAGTATGAAGTTGGAACCAGCTGTGGGATCAATGTGAAGCTGGAACCAGCTGAGTGAATAGTATTAAGTTGGAACCAGCTGTGTAATCGTTATGAAGTTGGAACCAGCTGTGGGATCAGTATGAAGTTGGAACCAGCTATGGGAACAGTATGAATTTGGAGCCAGCTGTGGGATCAGTATGAAGTTGGAACAAGATGTGAGATCACTATGTAGTTGGAACCAGCTGTGGGATCAATATGAAGTTGGAACCAGCTGTTGGATCAGTATGAAGTTGGAACCAGCTGTGGGATCAGTATGAAGTTGGAACCAGCTGTGGGATCAGTATGAAGTTGGAACCAGCTGTGGGATCAGCATGAACTTGGAACCAGCTGTGGGATCAGAATGAAGTTGGAACCAGCTGTTGGATCAGTATGAAGTTAGAACCAGCTGTGGGATCAGTATGAAGTTGGAACCAGGTGTGGGATCAGTATGAAGTTGGAACCAGCTGTGAGATCAGCATGAAGTTGGAACCAGCTGTGGGATCAGTATGAAGTTGGAACCAGCTGTGGGATCAGTATGAAGTTGGAACCAGCTGTGGGATCAGTATGAAGTTGGAACCAGCTGTGGGATCAGTATGAAGTTGGAATCAGCTGTGGGATCAGTATGAAGTTGGAGCCTCCTGTGGGAACACGACGAAGTTGGAGCCAGCTGTAGGAGCAGGATGATGTTGGAACCAGCTGTGGGATCAGTATGAAGTTGGAACCAGCTGTGGGATCAGTATGAAGTTGGAACCAGCTGTGAGATCAGCATGAAGTTGGAACCAGCTGTGGGATCAGTATGAAGTTGGAACCAGCTGTGGGATCAGTATGAAGTTGGAACCAGCTGTGAGATCAGCATGAAGTTGGAACCAGCTGTGGGATCAGTATGAAGTTGGAACCAGTTGTGGGATCAGTATGAAATTGGAACCAGCTGTGGGATCAGTATGAAGTTGGAACCAGCTGTGGGATCAGTATGAAGTTGGAACCAGCTGTGAGATCAGCATGAAGTTGGAACCAGCTGTGGGATCAGTATGAAGTTGGAACCAGCTGTGGGATCAGTATGAAGTTGGAACCAGCTGTGGGATCAGCATGAACTTGGAACCAGCTGTAGAATCAGTATGAAGTTGGAACCAGCTGTTGGATCAGTATGAAGTTAGAACCAGCTGTGGGATCAGTATGAAGTTGGAACCAGGTGTGGGATCAGTATGAAGTTGGAACCAGCTGTAAGATCAGCATGAAGTTGGAACCAGCTGTGGGATCAGTATGAAGTTGGAACCAGCTGTGGGATCAGTATGAAGTTGGAACCAGCTGTGGGATCAGTATGAAGTTGGAACCAGCTGTGGGATCAGTATGAAGTTGGAGCATGCTGTGGGAACACGACGAAGTTGGAGCCAGCTGTAGGAGCAGGATGATGTTGCAGCCAGCTCTGGGAACAGAATGAAGTTGGAGCCAGCAGTGGGAACAGTATGAAGTTGGAACCAGCTGTGGGAACAGGATGAAGTTGGTGCCAGCTGTGGGAACAAGATGAAGTTAAATCCGGCTGTGAGAACATGATGAAGTTGGAGCCAGCTGTGGGAACAGGACGAAATTGGAGCCAGCTGTGGGAACAGGATGAAGTTGGAGCCGGCTGTGGGAACAGGATGAAGTTGGAGCCAGCTGTTGGATCAGAATGAAGTTGGAACCAGCTGTGGGAACAGTATGAAGTTGGAGCCAGCTGTGGGATCTGTATGAAGTGGGAACCAGCTGTGAGATCAGTATGAAGTTGGAACCAGCTGTGGGATCAATATGAAGTTGGAACCAGCTGTGGGAACAGTATGAAGTTGGAACCAGCTGTGGGATCAGGATGAAGTTGGAACCAGCTGTGGGATCAGTATGAAGTTGGAACCAGCTGTGGGATAAGTGTGAAGCTGGAACCAGCTGTGGGAATAGTATGAAGTTGTAACCAGCTGTGGAATCAGTATGAAGTTGGAACCAGCTGTGGAAACAGTATGAAGTTGGAGCCAGCTGTGGGATCAGTATGAAGTTGGAACCAGCTGTGGGATCAGTGTGAAGCTGGAACCAGCTGTGGGAATAGTATGAAGTTGTAACCAGCTGTGGAATCAGTATGAAGTTGGAACCAGCTGTGGAAACAGTATGAAGTTGGAGCCAGCTGTGGGATCAGTATGAAGTTGGAACCAGCTGTGGGAACAGTATGAAGTTGGAGCCAGCTGTGGGATCTGTATGAAGTGGGAACCAGCTGTGAGATCAGTATGAAGTTGGAACCATCTGTGGGATCAGTATGAAGTTGGAACCATCTGTGGGATCAGTATGAAGTTGGAACCAGCTGTGGGATAGTTGAAGTTGGAACCCTGTGGGATCCAGTTTTGAATTTGGGAAAACCATCTGGGGGAGAGTTGAATTTGGAAACCCAAGCTGGGGGAAATAAATATGAAGTTGGAACCACTGTGGGTGGTTAAATTTGGAACCATTTGGGGGTTTCATTAAATTGGGAACCTTTAAAATTAAATTTAAAAATTGTGGGAAAATGTTGAAGTTAAAAAGTTGGGGGAAAAAGTTGGAAAGTTGGGGGAAAATGTTGAAGTTGGAAATTTGTTGAAAATTTGGGAAACCCTGGGTTTTTGAAAAAAGTTGGGGGAAGTTGAAAAAATTTTTTTTGAAAATTTTTTTGAAAATTTTGAAATGGGGAATTGTTTTAAAAATTTTTGAAAATTTTGGGAAAAATGTGAAAATTTTAAAAAAATGTTGAAAAATTTTTGAAAATTTTTGAAAATGTTGAAAAAATTTTAAATTTTTAAAAAATGTTGAAAAATTTTGAAAATGTTAAAATTTTTTTAAAAATTTTAAAAAAATTTGAAAATTTGAAAATTTTGAAAAATGTTAAAAAAATGTTGAAAAATGTTGAAAATTTTGGGAAAATTTTGGGAAAATGTTAAAAAATGTTAAATAATGGGAAAAAATTGAAAATGTAAAAATTTTTTAAAAATTTTAAAAAATTTGAAAATGTTGAAATGTTGGAAAATGTTGAAAATTTGAAAAATTTGAAAAAAATTTTGGGAAAATGTTGAAATGTTAAAAATGTTGAAAAATGTTAAAAAAATGTGAAAATGTTGAAAATGTTAAAAAAATTTAAAAAAATGTTAAAAAAATTTTGAAAATGTTGAAAAAGTTGAAAATGTTAAAAATGTTGAAAATTTTGAAAAAATGTTAAAAAATGTGAAAAATTTGAAAAAATTTTTAAAAATTTGAAAATTTTGAAAATGTTTTTAAAAGTTAAAAATTTTTGAAAGTTTTAAAAATTTAAAAATTTAAAAATTTTTAAAATTTAAAAATGTTGAAATGTTGAAAAATGTTAAAAAATTTTAAAAATGTTGAAAAAAAAATTTTGAAAATGTGAAAAATGTTGGAAATTGGGGTTTTAAAAATTGTTGAAAAATGTGAAAATGTTGGAAAAAAAAAATGTTGGAAATGTTGGGGAAAATGTTGAAAATTTTTTAAAAAAATGTTGAAAATGTTGGAAAATGTTGAAAAATTTTTGAAAAATTTTGAAAAAAATGTTGAAAAAATTTGAAAAATTTGAAAAATGTTAAAAAAATTTTAAATTAAAATTTTAAAAAATTTTAAAAAAATTTTGGGTTTTTAAAATGTTGAAAAATGTTGAAAAATTTAAAAATTTTGGAAAATTTTGGAAAATTTTAAAAAATTGTTGAAAATTGTTGAAAATTTTGGAAAATTTTGAAAATGGGGAAAAATTTTAAAAAATTTTGGAAAATGTGAAAAAATTTTTGAAAATTTTGAAAATGTTGAAAAATTTTGGGAAAAATTTTGGGAAAAAATGTTGAAATTTTAAAAAATGTTAAAAATGTTGGAAAATTTGAAAATTTTTGAAAATTTTGAAAAATGTTGAAAAAATGTTAAAAAAATTTTAAAAAAAAAATGTTAAAAAATGTTGAAAATGAAAAAAAATGTTGGAAGTGTTGGAAAATGTTGAAAATTTTGAAAAATGTTGGAAAATGTTGGAAAATGTTGAAAATTGTTGAAAAATGTGTAGTTTTAGTAAGATGATGTAATAAGTCACTTAGGTTAGGAGCAGATGTTAAGATTTTGGTTGGGTTTTTTGCACGGGTGGGTTATCCCCCCAAGATAAGCCAAGAAAGGCAGTGCGTCATCGATGGACTTTCTGTCTTATTTGCACCGGGGTCGTCAATCTTGTCCCCCAGGATGCGACCCACACCAGTCGAATGGAATTATATTTTGTATCTATCATGTTCTAGAGTACACATACTTATGGCAACCTTTATAAGCTAAAAGCTTTTGGAAATATAAACACAAATGCAGTATAATGTGATCCTTTATTGACAACGTTTCACCCACACAGTGGGCTTTTTCAAGTCACAACACGGATCTACCGGGGGTTGGAAGGTACGAGAGTATTTATAGTCATGTTCAGAATGCTGAGGTCAGGTGGAGAATGCTGCATCTGATGATCTACCGGGTGGGGTTATAGAGTCTTGGGTAGCTTGGAAGGGGTTTTGACAATTTTGTGAGTAGACCTTCTGCAGTGTTCTTGTTCTTATTGGGATAGCGATGAAGAAGTTTCTTGGCGAGGGGTTTCGCTTTTGTTATAGAAGCCATTGTTCGGGTTTGGGAAATTGTTGGTGTTGTAGAGATGAGCGATGATTCCAGGATTCTTCTGTTTGAGTGTTGTCTCTGGGCTTTTAAGTCTTGAGTTTCTGTAGTTAATTAAATGGTTGTGTAAATTTTGCGATGTTGTACACAGGCTTTCCTTGTAGCGTCAGTCCTGCTTGCATATTTGGTGTTCTGAAATACGTGTTTTGGAGGTCTCTTGATGTTTCGCCCACATATAATTTGTTGCAGTCATTACAAGGGATTATGTATAACCCTGCAGGGGATGGAGGCTTGTCCTGTCTACTATGGTGATGTCCTTGATGTCGGGGTTTGTGGAGGTATATACTTGGAATGATGTTTTGGCAAAGATGTTGGAAACATGTTTGGCAATGGGTTGGTTGGGAGGACTATGTATCTCTTCTCGCAGTGTCTTCTCTGGGTGTGTTGAAGATGTTTATTGCCCGCCGTCTGCAGTCTCTGATGAATTTGACGGGGATAGTGGATTTTAGAAATACTTGTTAAATTTTATAGCGCATTCTTCCTCAAGGAACTCATTGCTGCAGATTTGAGTGCACGTAGGAAGAAGCCTATAATTACACCACGTTTGGTTTCGGTGTCGTGGTGAGAGTAGAAGTGGAGAAGATCGTTTTGGTTGGTGGTTTTCGATAGACTTTAAAACAAAAGTTCGTGGTCAGCTTTGCAGAGCAGAACATCAAGGAAAGGAGGTGTTGTCGACTTCTTCTTCAAGTGTGAACTGGATTAAAGGGTTCGACCTGGTTCAGCTCGTCTTGGAGAGCTTGAACGTTAAAGCTTTTTGGAGTTATGAGGAGAATGTCGTCAACATAACGGAGCCAGGGACAGACGAAGGAATAATGGTGGAGAAACGTTCGCTTCTAGATGTTCCATGTATGGTTCGCCAGGACTGCACTGAGTGGCGAACCCATGGGTAGTCCAAAAGTCTGCTGAAAGAGGTGATTTTCGAAAGAGAAACACGTAAAGCCAACACATAGTTCAACAAGGTCGATGAAATCGCGGGCTGGAATGGGAAGATCAAGTGAATCGTCAATTTTCCTGCGCAAGAGATCGATGGTTGTTTTGTAGGTATTTTGGGTGAATAGGGAAGTTCACGTCAAGGCTGGAAAGCTTCTTGTTCCTGATGTTGAGTTGCGAATGCGATTAAGAAGATCACCCGAGTTTTTTGAGATGTGCTGGACTGATAGTGCCCAAGAGTTTAGAGATGTTTTGCGAGAATTCCTGAGAGCTGGGGGGGAGCACTGCCTATTCCCGAGAAGGGGCCCTCAGTGGGATCCAGGTTTGTGAGTCTTTGGCAGGCCGTACATTCTGGCAGGTCTGGGGTTGCTGGGCATGGTGTGCAGAAGTTTCTTCCTTGCTCTGACCCCTCAGAATGCGGCGAGTCCTTTGAAGAAAAGTTTTAGTAAGGTTGTCACTTGGTTAGTTGTGAGAGGTTGTAAGGTATCTGGGTCATTAAGTAGATTGAGCATTTTTTTCCCTGTAATCGTCAGTGTTCATGATAACAACACCACCTCCTTTATCAGGGGTTTGGTGACCCTGAGGGTCTTTGTCTTCTGCTAAACCTTTGAGTGCATTGATGTAACGTCGAGGTATGACGGGGGGAGCTGCGTGTTGAGATGGTGCTGAGATGATGCCTTGAAGATAGCCTTTTTGGAAGTCGGAGTCATTGTGTCTGTAGTTTTTGGCGATGAAATTGAGGTCTTGTTTTGGTTTCGTAATTCTGTTGCGAATTTGAGGCCTAAGCTGAGGGCTTCAGTTTCTGTGGTTGACAGGGACGAGATTGAAAGATTTTGAATAATTCGGGTTTTCCTAACTTTTCCAATTACTATTGTCGCAGAGTGTTTTGTTTCCTAGCAAGTCTGATCTTCTGTTGAACATTCGCTGTGGTAACTCTGCTGCGAATGATTTCGGCGGTGCGTCTGTTCATGTTGCCCCGGAGTGTTGTGCCTAGTGTTCTGGCTTGGAGAAAAAGCTTCCTTTGTAGCATTGTTTAAGTCATCTGCACACTCTTCAAGGTAGGCCCGAGCTGTAGCGGGGGAAAGGTGGTTTGTTGGCAATTTAAAGGAGGAGTAGATCTTGGTAAAAACCATTTCTTGGATGCAATCACGAAAAAATTGTGTCTGTTGCGAAGTGAGTAAGCTTTTAGAAGAAGGTCCAGGTTTTTCTCTGTGTGAAGGATCCATTTCTAACTGCAGTGTTTGACACGAGGGAAAATAAATGGTATAAAATACCGACAAAATGGAAATATAAACACAAATGCAGTATAATGTGACCTTTATTGACAACGGGTTTCACCCACACAGTGGGCTTTTTCAAGTCCCCACACGGATCTACCTGGGGTTGGAAGGTACGAGAGTATTTATAGTCATGTTCAGAATGTTGAGGTCAGGTGGAGAATGCTGCATCTGATGATCTACCGGGTGGGGGTTTTAGAGTCTTGGGTAGCTTGGCAGGGGTATTGGACAAGTTGTGAGTAGACCTTCTGCAGTGTTCTATGTTTTATGTGGGATAGCGATGAAGAAGTTTCTTGGCGAGTGGTTCAGCTATGTTATAGAAAATCTTTCATCTCGTCCACTGTCAACCACAGAAACTGAAGCCCTCAGCTTAGGCCTCAAATTCGCAAACAGGAATTACGAAACCAAACAAGACCCCAATTTCATCGCCCAAAAACTACAGACACAATGACTCCGACTTCCAAAAAAAAGGGTATCTTCAAGGCATCACTCAGCCCGCCATCTCAACACGCAGCTCCCCAGTCATACCTCGACGTTACATCAATGCACTCAAAGGTTTAGCAGAAGACACGACCATCAGGGTCACCCCCGCTGATAAAGAGGTTTGGGGTTGTTATCATGAACACTGAAAGATTTTCAGGGAAAAAAATGCTCAATCTACTTTAATGACCCAGATACCTACAAACCTCTCACAACTAACCAAGTGGACAACCTTACTAAAACTTTTCTTCAAAGGACTCGCCGCATTCTGAGGGGCTCAGAACAAGGGAAGAAACTTCTGCACACCATGCCCAGCAACCCCAGACCTGCCAGAATGTACGGCCTGCCAAAGACTCACAAGCCTGGTATCCCACTGAGGCCCATATCCTCGGGAATAGGCAGTGCTCCCCACCAGCTCTCAGGAATTCTCGCAAAACACCTCTCTAAACTCTTGGGCACTATCAGTCCAGCACATTCTCAAACACTCGGGTGATCTTCTTAATCGCATTCGCAACATCAACATCAGGAACAAGAAACGTTCCAGCCTTGACGTGACTTCCATATTCACCAAAGTACCTACTACACAAGCCATCGATCTCTTGCGCAGGAAATTGACGATTCACTTGATCTTCCCATTCCAGCCAGCGATTTCATCGACCTTGTTGAACTATGTGTTGGCTTTACGTGTTTCTCTTTCGAAAATCACCTCTTTCAGCAGACTTTTGGACTACCCATGGGTTCGCCACTCAGTGCAGTCCTGGCGAACCTACACATGAAACATCTAGAAGCCGAACGTTTCTCCCACCATTATTCCTTCGTCTGTCACCTGGCTCCGTTATGTTGACGACATTCTCCTCATAACTCCTAAACGCTTCAACGTTCAAGCTCTCCAAGACAAGCTCAACCAGGTCGAACCTTCAATCCAGTTCACACTTGAAGAAGAAGTCGACAACACTCTTCCTTTCCTTGATGTTCTGCTCTGCAAAGCTGACCACGAACTTCGTTTTAAAGTCTATCGAAAACCCACCAACCAAAACGATCTTCTCCACTTCTACTCTCACCACGACACCAAAACCAAACGTGGTGTAATTATAGGCTTCTTCCTACGTGCACTCAGAATCTGCAGCAATGAGTTCCTTGAGGAAGAATGCGCTATAATTGAACAAGTATTTTCTAAACTCCACTATCCTCGTCACTTCATCAGAGACTGCAGACGGCGGGCATTAAACATCTTCAACACACCCAGAGAAAGACACTGCCGAGAAGAGATACATAGTCCTCCCAACCAACTCCATTGCCAAACATGTTTCCAACATCTTTGCCAAAACATCATTCCAAGTATCTACCTCCACAACCACGACCATCAAGGACATCACCAGTAGTAGACAGGACAAGCCTCCATCCTCTGCAGGGGTATACATTAATCCCTTGTAATGACTGCAACAAATTATATGTGGGCGAAACATCAAGAGCCCTAAAAACACGTATTTCAGAACACCAATATGCAAGCAGGATGACGATACAAGGAATGCCTGTTAAAAACATCGCAATTCAAAAACCTAAGAAATCAACTTACCACAGAAAAACACTCAATACGGTTTGTACAAAGGAATATAATACCGACGAGTTGAGTTTTAAGACAATGTGAAAACACTGGGTATCTTTATTGTAGACGTTTCCCCATCCGGGGCTTTTTAATAAAATTCTGAACATAACTGAAGACAGTGAACTATGTAAGAAATGAGGAAAATGTCCCTAAACCAGGGTGGGTGCGAAGAGCCCCATGTCGTGGGTTTTAAAGAATTGCATTTTAAAGAAGCAGAATCTTCATCAGCAATTTGCAGTCAGCCCCTGTAGATTTCCTGTTGTCTACATGTCTTTCATCATCGTTATCAGGCTTGCAGTTGGGTTTAGCCTGATTTTCTCTTGACTCAAGACTTCCCTCTCCCCGTCTATTTTCGCACTGTCCCATTTTGCCCCTCCCCCCTCGGGGGGTCCTTCCTTGAGCCCTTCGTATCGTAAACCCGGTAGATCGGTGTGACTTAAAAACCCACGGTGGGGGAAACGTTGTCAATAAAAGGGTCAATTATAGCATTTGTGTTTTATTTCCATTGTGTCGGGTTTTTTTTACCCTTTTTTTTCCATCCTAAGGTTTTTTTATCCTACCTCAGTGCTTTTTAAACTGTTTTTTACCTCGCTGTTTTTTAAACTGTTTCCTCCCAGTGCTTTTAAGCTGTTATCTTACCTCAGCTGTTTTTAGCGTTATCCCCACCTTGCGCTTTTAAGTTTTCTTACCTCGCTGTTTTTTAAATGTTATTACCCCAGCTGCTTTTAAAACTGTTTCTTACCTCAGCTCTTTTAAGCTGTTTTCCTCCCCCAGCTGCTTTTAAGCTGTTACTTACCTCAGCTGCTTTTTTTGGGGTTTTCCACCCAGTGCTTTTAAGCTGTTATAAGAACATAAGAACATAAGAAAGGAGGAACACTGCAGCAGGCCTGTTGGCCCATATTAGGCACGTCCTTTACAATTCATCCCACTACCAAACATTTGACCAACCCAATTTTCAATGTTACCCAAGAAATAAGCTCTGATGTGCAAGTCCCACTCAAATCCAACCCCTCCCACTCATGTACTTATCCAACCTAAATTTGAAACTACCCAAAGTCCCAGCCTCAATAACCCAACTAGGTAGACTGTTCCACTCATCAACTACCCTATTTCCAAACCAATACTTTCCTATGTCCTTTCTAAATCTAAACTTATCCAATTTAAATCCGTTACTGCGGGTTCTCTCTTGGAGAGATGTCCTCAAGACCTTATTAATATCCCCTTTATTAATACCTATCTTCCACTTATACACTTCGATCAGGTCTCCCCTCATTCTTCGTCTAACAAGTGAATGTAACTTAAGAGTCTTCAATCTTTCTTCATAAGGAAGATTTCTAATGCTATGTATTAATTTAGTCATCCTAAGCTGAATGTTTTCTAACGAATTTATGTCCATTCTGTAATATGGAGACCAGAATTGAGCTGCATAATCTAGGTGAGGCCTTACTAATGATGTATAAAGCTGCAGTACGACCTCTGGACTTCTGTTGCTTACACTTCTTGATATAAATCCCAGTAATCTATTTGCCTTATTACGTACGCTTAGGCATTGCTGTCTTCGTTTAAGGTTGCTGCTTACCATAACCCCCAAGTCCTTTTCGCAATCTGTATGGCTAAGTTCTACATTAATTAACTTATAAGTGCTAGGGTTATGGATACTCCCGAGCTTCAGAACCTTGCATTTATCTACATTGAACTGCATCTGCCACTTTTCTGACCAAGAGTAAAGTTTGTCTAAATCCTCCTGAAGATCCCAAACATCTAAGTTTGAATCAATTATCCTACCTATCATTCGCGTCTGGCGAATTTGCTCATACACTAGAAATTCCTTCATCAAGATTATTGATATATATTATAAACAGCAAACGAGCCCAAGACTGACCCCTGTGGAACGCCACTTGTTACCGATCCCCACTCGGATTTAACCCCATTCATGGACATCTCTGCTTCTGTCTGTGAGCCATGATTCGTTTCCACGAGAGCACCTTCCCCAATGCCATGAGCGGAACTCTATCAAATGCCTTATTTAAAATCTAAGTAATAATATCAAATTCTTTATCGTGGTCAACAGCCTCAAAAGCTTTACTGAAGAAATTTAAATTTAAATTGTTAGACAAGACCGGCCTCTTGTGAATCCATGCTGATATCATTAATCAAGCTATGCTTATCGAGATGGCTTCTTATAATCTCAGCTATAATTGACTCTAGTAATTTTCCCCTACAATTGAGGTCAGGCTTACTGGGCGGTAATTTGACGGTAACGACTTGTCCCCTGTTTTAAAAAATAGGAATTACATTAACCATCTTCCCAATATCAGACACTACACCTGTTTGAAGAGATAAATTAAAAATATTAGTTAATGGTTCACGGGACTTCCATTTTGCATTCCTTAAAACCCTGAAAAAAACTCACAGGACCAGGTGACTTATTTTGCTTCGTCGGTCTATCTGCTTCACAACCATTTCACTAGTAAACTGTGATGTTACATAATTTATCTTCTTCTGGCCCACTATAGAAATTAATTACGGGAAATGTTATTAGTGTCTTCCTGCGAAAAAAACCGAGAGAAAATAATTATTTAAAATCTTGCACATTTCATTCTCTTTGTCACTAAGTTTGTCATAGTTATTTTTAAGGGGACCTATTCTTATCTATGACTTTTGTTCTATATACCTGGAAAAACTTTTTGGGTTATTTTTTAGAATCCCTAGCAACTTTAATTTCACAGTCCCTTTTAGCTTTTCTTATCCCCTTTTTAATGTCACTCTTAATGTCAATATACTGATTCATAAGATGACACAAAACCTCTTTTGATACGCCTATAAATTCCTTTCTTATGCCTAGTAGATATTTCAGCCTATTATTCATCCATTTTGGGTCATTTCTATTTGATCTAATTTCTTTATACGGAATAAACGTTTTTGAGCCTATGTATAGTGTTCAGGAAAATGTCATTATTGATAGCTCTCTTCGTTACCCCAGTCAACAGAATGATAAGTGTTCTCAAGCCCATCGTTAATCTGCTAAGCAAAAATTCTGGGACTGTTTACTGAGTTATCCCTACTATCATACTTCCATTCAATGCTAATGTAATTGATTTGTGGTCGCTAGCACCCAGTTCCTCTGAAACTTCTAAATTATTAACAAGGATTCTTGTTTGCCGAACTAAGTCAAGCAGGTTATTACCCCTTGTGGTTCTGTCACAATGCTTCATTAAACAATCCTTGAATTTTCTTCTAAGAAGTCGTTAATTCTTAAATTCCGTCAAGAATTCCTCAATATGACTAAAGTTAAGTTCCTTGAATTTACTCATTATCTGCCTAGGGCCCTAACATTTCCTCCCTAGTTGTCTCCCCTGGTCCCTATCTAAGTTTGGGGGGACGGTATATCACACCAAAAATTTAAATTTTTTTCTTTGCCCTCTGAAAATTCTTATCCCAAACAGACTCTGCGTGTGTTACTTCAGACTTAATACCCCTTTTTATGCAAACGTTCAAGCGATCTCGGAATAACAATGCCACCCCACCCCCTTCCGACACTTCTATCTACTTTGGAACACTTTAAACCCCGAATGGGGACATTCTGCAGGCAATGTCCCGACTTTTTGAATTAACCCCGTCTCAGTTAAGGCAAATACATCAATGTTACCTGCACTAGCAACTAGTCTCAACTCGTCCTCTTATTCCTAGCACTGCGACTATTTGTGTAATATATATTTAATGACCCTCCTCTCTCTTTACCTTTCCTGCTCCTTTCTGTTATTCCACTAAACCTATTACTGTCCTTGTCAATTTGTGCCACTGGCTTTCCAATATCTACCTCATTTGCCTATTACTAGTTCTCCCAGTTTACTAGTTTCCTACACTGCAACTTGATGTTTTCCGCCAAAACCCATCCACTAACTATTCCTAGTTTAAAGGCCTAACAGCTCCCTCCACTGCAGTTGCCAGTGCTCCCCCCCCAGACCTAGATAAGTGAACCCCCACCCTGGATACATTCATTTTGTCATAGAAGGGGGCCCGTTGTCAAAAAATGTTATCCATTTTCCTTACAGTATTTGTCCACAGAAATTGACCCCAATTTCCCCCGGACAACCATTCATTTCCAACCCCTCTCTTGGAAAAAGACCACAAAACGGGGGTTCCCCCCCTTCCTCCAAATTTTTTCATGTGACCTATACCTGCTAATCGGGTTTCACCCCCTTACTGTGCCAACATCGTTGCCCCCCCAGCAGAGACATAAAGGATTGCTCCATTACCTCTATGATGTCATCCAGATGGCTAACAATATCCCATCCCAGCCCAGGAAAGAAAACTCTCTGTCTCCTACCCTGTCCTTAAAGCAGAACGCCCTATCCATATACCTAACTTTGCTATCCCCAACAAAATTTTTCCTTTCCCTTTGGGGTCGATCGTCGGAGTTCCCAGTAGTCGACTCACAATCGTCGGGTAGCACTGAGAATGTATTAGATGTTTCCACAACAGTTTCCACGGCAGTCTCTTTCTTCTTCATCGTTTCTACCTTTCCATTCGTCTTCTTGATCGTCAACTTCGTTCTCTGCTGTCCAGCCACTGCCCCAGTTTCCTTTCTTGACCTGAGGACTTAAAACAGGAGGACTACTTCGAATCTTCTTGTTTTCCTCGGTCAGTCGCCGAATCTCCATCTTCGCCATCCTCAATTCTTCCTTAAGCTGTTGGTAAAGTTGCTCGATGGAGGGCATCTTGCTTCAATTCGTAGAGAGCGCGCAAACAGGTCTTCACAGAGCTAAGTACACATCACCATAATCTAACTGAGCACATAATCTAACTGAGGTCTCACTATGATGTATAGAGCTGTAAAATAACTTTTGGACAAACCGTTATCCTTCCTCGCTTTTTTTCAAGCCCATCCTTTTGGGAAGACGGAATACCACTCCCAGGAATGCGCCCCACGACAGTCTACTAACACCCTGGTACCTACTGCAATTACTGCTACGTGACCAGCGGCAACACGAGGAAGGAAACATGCCCAGTGTTACTTCCGGTGTCGGAAATCGAACTGGGACACACAGTATGCGAGGTGAGTGCGCTACAAATCAAACCCAAAGGGGGTTAATTAAGTTGATAGATGTTTATTATTAAAAGGTTTTTAAGTGAGCTGAGATGAGTATCTGATCTTAGCGGTAACACATAGCAGTATATCTTAGCTTCCCAAATTTTAAAACAGTGGTGACGTGTACTTAGCTCTGTGAAGACCTGTATGTGTGTTCTCTGTGAATCTGAACCAGGATGCTCTCTCTTGAGCAACTTACCAGCAGCTGAAAGAAGAGCTTACTTAGGGTTGCTAAGCAGGAGAAAACGGCGATTTAACGGAGGAGAACAAGAGGATTCGAAGTAATCCTCATGTTGTGATCCCCAGGTTAAGAGGGGAGCTTGGTCATGGCCGTGCAACATTTGGGAAACCCAAACTGATGATCAAGAAGACTGTTGGAGAGGCAGAAACAAAGAGGACCGAAGACTACTGTGGAAACTTTCCAACCCATTTTCGGTGCTACTTTACGAATGTGGGTGTTCTACTGGGAATGTCTTAACGAGCACCAGGAAGCATTGGCTGACGTGAGTGAGACATCCCTTGAAACCCCAACGAAACCATCGAGAACGTCTTGACGATTTCCACAAGTGAAAGGTGTAATGCTACCTGCAAATGGAGTTTGACTACTGGGAAAAATCACGATGGACGTCGCCAAGGAAGGTAAAAACATTGTTGTTGTTGGGATAGCCAGATTAGGTACATGGATAGGGCATTTTTGCTTGAAGGATAGGAGTAGGAGGCGTTTTTTCCCGGGGCTGGGATGAAGGATATGCTAGCCATCTGGATGACATCATGAGAGGTAATGGGAGCAATCCTACTATCTGTCTCAGTGCTGGTGGCAACGATGTTTGGGCCCGACGTAGAAGTGAGGGCCTGATTAGCAGGTATAGGGCAGCAATAGAGATAATTAGGAGGAAGGGTGGGAACCCTGTCATATGTGGTATTTTGCCAAGGAGAGGAGTTGGAAATGAATGGTTGTCCAGAGCAATTGGTGTCAATTGCTGGGGTGGACAAATACTGTAAGGAAAATGCGGTAAATTCATTGACAACTGGGACCTCTTCTATGACAAAATGACATGCATGCCAGGGATGGGGTTCACTTATCTAGGTCTGGGGGTGGGGGGCACTGGGGCCCAAAGCAGTGGAGGGGAGCTGTTAGGTCTTTAAACTAGGAATAGTTGTGGTATGGGTTTTGACAGAAAAATAGTGAAGTCCCCGTGTAGTAATATGAGTACTAGGAGAACTAGTAATAGGCACAATGAGGTGAATATTGGAAAGCCAGTGGCACTAATTGAAAAAGGGCGTAAAGTTTTTTGCGAATAACAGAAAGG
>NC_069471.1:15809149-15850982 GCF_026875155.1 Cherax quadricarinatus | reverse complement strand
CCCCGCTGGGAACAGCATGAAGAGGGCCGCTGTTGGAACATGATGAAGTTGAAGCCAGCTGGGGGAACAGGTTTAAGTTGGGCCAGCTGTGGGAAAAAGGAAGACTTTTGGAGTGCTGTGGGAATAGGATAAAGGGACCAGCTGGGGGGAACGGGATGAAGTGAAACCACTGTGGGAACAGAATGAATTTGGGAGCCAGGGGGAAAGGATGAAGTTGGACCCAGCTGTGGAACAGCATGAAGTTGGGCCATTTGGAAAACGAAGTTGGAGCAGCTGTAGGAACAGGATGAAGTTGGAGCCAGCTGGGGGAAACAGGTGAAGTTGGATCCAACTGTGAAAACTTTGAAGTTGGAGCCCTGGGGGAAAGATAAGTTTAACCACTTTGGGAACGGGAAGGGGAAAGCTGAGGAACAGTATGAAGTTACAGCTAGCATGCGAACGAAAAAGTTGAGCCACGTGGGTACAGGTTGAATTTTGGACCCATTTGGGGAAACGGATAAGTTGGAGCCAGCAGAGTGAGCGGGATAAAGTTTGGCCAACTGGGGGAACATGATGAAGTTGGAGCCAGCTTGGGAACAGGGAAAGTTTGGGCCGCGGGGAACGGGATAAGTTGGACCCACTGGGGAAACGGGATAAAGGGGGCCCCGTGTGGAGCAGGATAAGTTGGAGCCACTGTTGAAACAGGATGAAGTTGGGGGCCAGCGGGGAACTGATAATAGGACCCACCGGGGAACAGGATGAAGTTGTCCGCAGTGTTAGCAGGATAAATTTGGAGCCAGCTTGGGAACAGAATGAAGTTGGAGCAGGCTGGGGGGAAAGGATGAAGTTGGACCCAGCGGGGGGGGAGCAGGATAAATTTGGGAGACAGCTGGGGGAAAAGGGGATAATTTGAGCCACTCTGAAAACTGAGAAGTTGGAGCCATCTGGGGGAACGGATGAAGTTGGAACTTTGGGGGAAAAAAGGAGAATTTGGGAACCAGCTGGGGGAACAGGATAAGTTGGAGCCGGCGGGGGAACGGAATGAATTGGACCCCCGGTAGGAACAGGATGAATTGGAGCCAGCTTTTGGAAACAGGATGAATTGGAGCCATCAGGGGGAAAAACAGGAGAATTTGGGAGCCGCTGGGGAACAGGATAAAGTTGGAGCCATCTGTGGAACAGCATGAATTTGGCCCCAGCTGGGGGAACGTATGGTTGGAGCAAGCTGGGGAACTTTATAAATTACGCAGCTGGGGAAGGAGAAGTTGGAGCCAATTTTTTGGGAAACATTATGAAGTTACACCCAGCTGTGGGAACGGTTGAAGTTGGGAGCCAGTTTTGGGAACAGGATAAGTAGGAGCCAGCTCTGGAACAGGATAAAGTTGGAGCCCCCCTGTGGAAACTGGTGATTTGGGAGCCAGCTTTTTGGAACAGGAATGAATTTGGGCCAGCAGAGGGAGCAGGATGAAGTTGGGGCCAGCGGGGAAACATTATGAAGAGTCCCAGCACGGGGAACGGGATGAATTTGGAGCCGCTTGGTAACAGCTGTTTTGGGAGCCAGTTGGGGAACAGTTGAATTTGGGGGGCCCCAGCTGGGGGAACAGAGAAGTTCACCCCATCAGGGGAACAGCAGAATTTTGAAGCAAGCTGTTTGAACAGCAAAATTTTGGAGAGCTGTGGGAAAACAGATGAATTTTGGAGCCATTTTGGGAAAACCTAAAATGAAGTGGGCCAGCTGGGGAACAGCATGAAGTTGGGACAGCTGTGGGAACAGGTGAAGTTGGAGCCAGCTCTGGAAAATGACTTTGGGGCCCAGCTGTGGGAACGGGATAAATGGGAGCTATCTGTGGAACGTATAAGTTGGAGCAAGCTAGGGGAAACATTTTGAAGTTACAGCTAGCTGGGGGAACGGGATAAGTTGGACAGCTGTGGGAAAAGGTTTGAAGTTGGGGAGCCAGCTTTGGGAACAGGATAAAGTTGGAGCCAGCTTGGGGAACGGATGAAGTTGGACCCATGTGGGAACAGGATGAATTTGGAGCCGTTTTGGGAAAACGGATGAAGTTGAGTATCTGTGGGTAAGTATGAAGTTGGAGCCCGCTGGGGAAAACGGGATATGTTGGAGCCAGCTGGGGAAAAACATATAAAAGTTGGAACCAGCTTGGGACATATAAGTTGGACCCAGTTTTGGGAAACAGTATGAATTTGGGAGCCAGCTGGGGGGACAGAAAAGTTGGCGCCAGTTTGGGGAACGCATGAATTTGGGGCCCAGCAGAGGAACAGTATAAATTTTGGAATCATCTTGGGAAAACAGTATGAAGTTGACCACTGTGGGAACAGTATGAATTTGGGAACCACGTGGGGACAGTATGAAGGTAACCCATGGGGACAGGATGAACTTAAAGCCACCGGGGAACAGTATAAAGTTGGAGCCAGCCGGGGGAACAGTATGAAAGTTGGAGCCACTGGGGAACAGCATGAATTGAAGCAGCTGTGGAACGCATGAATTTGAGCCAGCTCGGAAACAGATGAAGTTGGACCCAATTTGAGGGAACAGGATGAATTGGACCCGTGTGGGAACAGCTAAAGTTGGTGCACGGGGGAAACAGGATAAAGTTGGAGGCCAGCTCTGGAACGGATGACGTTCAGACAGCTTGGAACGGGATGAATTTGGAGCCTGCTGTGGGAAATCGTGAAGTGGAGCCCTGGGGGAACAGTAGGAGTTGGAGCCACTGTGTAAACAGCTTGAAGTTGGAATCATCTGTGGGAACGTATAGTTGGATCCAGCTGTGGGAAACACTAAGAAGTTGTTGCCAGCGGGGAACAGCATGGAGTTGGACCAGCTGTGTAAACAGCTTGAATTGGAATCATCTGGGAACAGTTGAAGTGGAGCCAGCTGTGGGAACAGTATGAAGTTGGACCCAGCGTGGGGACTATGAAGTTGGCGCACCCGGGGAACGCATGAAGTTGGAGCCAGCAATGGAACAATAAAGTTGGAACCGCTGTGGGGACAGTAGAAGTTGAACCCAGCGGGTTTTGACGGAAAAACTGGAGCCAGCAGTGGGAACAGTAAAGGGGGGGGCCGTTTTGGGGGTTTTTTTGGGGGGGGTTGGGGGGGTTTTTTTGGAAAGGGAGGGGGTTTTGGGGGAAAAAAAGGGGGGGGGGGGGAAAAAAAACCCCGGGGGAAAAAATTTTTGGGGGGAAACCCGGGGGGAAAATTTTGGGGGGGGGGGAAAATTGGGCCCCCGGGGGGGAAAAAAAGGGGGGGGGGAAAAGGGGGAAAACCCCGGGGGTTTGGGGGGGGGGGGGGGGGGAAAAAGGGGGGGGCCCGGAAAGGGGGGGGGGTTTTGGGGGAATTTTTTTTTTGGGGAAAAAAAAGGAAAGTTGGGGTTTTGGGGAAGGGGGGGAAAAAGGGGGAAAAAGGGGGGGGGGAAAGGGGGGGAAAAAAGGGTTTAAAACCCGGGGGGGAAAAAACCTTGGGGGGGGGGGGGAAAAAAGGGGAAAAATTTGGGGGGGGGGGGTTTGGGAAAAAGGGGGGGGGGGAAAAAAAAAAAAGGGGGGGGGTTTTGGGCCCCTTAAGGGGGAAATTGGGGTTTTTGGGGGGGGGGGTTGGGGGGGGGGGGAAACCGGGGGGGAAAAAAAAAAAAGGGGGGGGAAAAAAAGGGGGAAAAATGGGGGGGGGTTTTGGAAAAGGGGGGGGGGGGAAAAAAAAATTTTTTTTGGGAAACCGGGGGGGAAAAAGGGGGGGGCCCGGGTTTGGGGGGGGGGGGGTGGGGGAAAAAGGGGAAATTTTGGGGAAAGGGTTTTGGCCCCTTGGGGAAAAAAATTTTTGGGGGGGGGGGAAAGGGGGGGGCCCAGGGGGGGGGGGGAAAAAGGGGGAAAAATTTTGGGGGGGGGGGGGGGGGGCCCCCGGGGGGGAAGGGGGGGGGGGGGGTTTTTGGGGGGGGCCCGGGGGGGGTTTTTTTAAAGGGGGGTTTTTTGGGGGGGAAAGGGGGGCCGGGGGGGGGGGGGGGGGGGGGGGGGGGAAATTTGGAAAAAAGGGGGTTTTTTGGGGTTTTTTTTAAAAAAAAGGGGAAGGGGAAAAAGGGGGGGAACCAATATGAAGTTAAACCCAGCTGTGGGGGACAGGATGAACTAAAGCCACCGGGGAACGTATAAGTTGGACCCAGCTGTGGAACTATATTTGGGAGCCAGTGGGGGAACAGCATGAAGTTGAAGCTAGCTGTGGGAACAGCATGAAGTTGGAGCGAGCTGTGGGAACAGGATGAAGTTGGAGCCAGTTGAGGGAACAGGATGAAGTTGGAGCCAGCTGTGGGAACAGCATGAAGTTGGTGC
This sequence comes from Cherax quadricarinatus, assembly GCF_026875155.1. NCBI lineage: Eukaryota > Metazoa > Arthropoda > Malacostraca > Decapoda > Parastacidae > Cherax > Cherax quadricarinatus. Next base: position 15,846,671 of record NC_069471.1, on the reverse strand, counting down.
CAGCTGTGGGAACAATTTGAAGTTGGAGCCAGCTCTGGGAACAGGATGACGTTTTAGACAGCTGTGGGAACAGGATGAAGTTGGAGCCAGCTGTGGGAACATCGTGAAGTTGGAGCCAGCTGTGGGAACAGCATGGAGTTGGAGCCAGCTGTGTGAACAGCTTGAAGTTGGAATCATCTGTGGGAACAGTATGAAGTTGGAGCCAGCTGTGGGAACAGTATGAAGTTGACGCCAGCTATGGGAACAGCATGGAGTTGGAGCCAGCTGTGTGAACAGCTTGAAGTTGGAATCATCTGGGAACAGTATGAAGTTGGAGCCAGCTGTGGGAACAGTATGAAGTTGGAGCCAGCTGTGGGGACAGTATGAAGTTGGCGCCAGCTGTGGGAACAGCATGAAGTTGGAGCCAGCAGTGGGAACAGTATGAAGTTGGAACCAGCTGTGGGGACAGTATGAAGTTGAAGCCAGCTGTGGGGACAGGATAAACTTGGAGCCAGCCGTGGGAACAGTATGAAGTTGGTGCCAGCTCTGGGAACAGTATGAAGTTGGAGCATGCTGTGGGAACAGTGTGAAGTTGGAGCCAGCTGTGGGAACAGGAAGAAGTTTTAGCCAGCTGTGGGAATAGGATGAAGTTGGAGCCAGCTGTGCGAACAGGATGAATTTGGAACCAGCTGTGGGAACAGAATGAAGTTGGAGCCAACTGTGGGAAGAGGATGAAGTAGGAGCCAGCTGTGTGAACAGCATGAAGTTGGAGCCAGCTGTTGGAACAGGATGAAGTTGGAGCCAGCTGTAGGAACAGGATGAAGTTGGAGCCAGCTGTGGTAAAAGGATGAAGTTGGATCCTGCTGTGAGAACATTTTGAAGTTGGAGCCAGCTGTGGGAACTGTATGAAGTTGTTACCAGCTGTGGGAACAGTATGAAGCTTGAGCAAGCTGAGGGAACAGTATGAAGTTACAGCTAGCTGTGGAAACAGGATGAAGTTGGAGCAAGCTGTAGGAACAGTATGAAGTTACAGCTAGCTGTGGGAACAGGATGAAGTTGGATCCAGCTGTAAGAACAGGATGAAGTTGGAGCCAGCTTTGGAAACAGGATGAAGTTGGAGCCAGCTGTGGAAACAGGATGAAGTTGGAGCCAGCTGTGGGAACAGGATAAAGTTGGTGCCATCTGTGGGTACAGTATGAAGTGGGAGCAAGCTGTGGGAACAGGATGAAGTTGGAGCCAGCTGTGGGAACAGCATGAAGTTGGACCCAGTTGTGGGAACAGTATGAAGTGGGAGCAAGCTGTGGGAACAGTATGAAGTTACAGCTAGCTGTGGGAACAGGATGAAGTTGGAGCCAGCTGTGGGAAAAGGTTGAAGTTGGAGCCAGCTTTGGGAACAGGATGAAGTTTGAGCCAGCTGTTGGAACAGGATGAAGTTGGAGACAGCTGTGGGAATAGGATAAAGTTGGAGCTATCTGTGGGTACAGTATGAAGTTGGAGCCAGCAGAGGGAGCAGGATGAAGTTTGAGCCAACTGTGGGAACATGATGAAGTTGGAGCCAGCTGTGGGAACAGGATGAAGTTTTTGCCAGCTGTGGGTACAGGATGAAGTTGGAGCCAGCTGTGGGAACAGGATGGAGTTGGAGCCAGCAGTGGGAGAAGGATCAAGTTGGAGCCAGCTGTGGGAACAGAATGAAGTTGGAGCCGGCTGTGGGAACAGGATGAAGTTGGAGCCAGCTGTTGGAACATGATTAAGTTGGAGCCAGCTCTGGGAACAGGATGAAGTTGGAGAAAGCTGTGGGAACAGGATGAAGTTGGAGCCAGCAGAGGGAGCAGGATGAAGTTTGAGCCAATTGTGGGTACATGATGAAGTTGAAGCCAGCTGTGGGAACAGTATTAAGTTGGACCCAGCTGTGGGAACAGCATGAAGATGGAGCCAGCTGTTGGAACATAATGAAGTTGAAGCCAGCTGTGGGAACAGGATGAAGTTTTAGCCAGCTCTGGGAACAGGAAGAAGTTGGAACCAGCTGTGGGAATAGGATGAAGTTGGAGCCAGCTGTGGGAACAGGATGAAGTTGGAACCAGCTGTCGGAACAGAATGAAGTTGGAGCCAGCTGTGGGAAGAGGATGAAGTTGGAGCCAGCTGTGTGAACATCATGAAGTTGGAGCCAGTTGTTGGAACAGGATGAAGTTGGAGCCAGCTGTTGGAACATGATTAAGTTGGAGCCAGGTCTGGGAACAGGATGAAGTTGGAGCCAGCTGTGGGAACAGGATAAAGTTGGAGCCAGCAGAGGGAGCAGGATGAAGTTTGAGCCAATTGTTGGAACATGATGAAGTTGAAGCCAGCTGTGGGAACAATATGAAGTTGGACCCAGCTGTGGGAACAGCAAGAAGATGGAGCCAGCTGTTGGAACATGATGAAGTTGAAGCCAGCTGTGTGAACAGGATGAAATTGGAGCCAGCTGTGGGAACAGAAAGAAATTGGAGCCAGCTGTGGGAATAGGATGAAGTTGTAGCCAGCTGTGTGAAGAGGATGAAGTTGGAACCAGCTGTCGGAACAGAATGAAGTTGGAGCCAGCTGTGGGAAGAGGATGAAGTTGGAGCCAGCTGTGTAAACAGCATGAAGTTGGAGCCAGTTGTTGGAACAGGATGAAGTTGGAGCCAGCTGTAGGAACAGGATGAAGTTGGATCCAGCTGTGGTAACAGGATGAAGTTGGATCCAGCTGTGAGAACATTATGAAGTTGGAGCCAGCTGTGGGAACTGTACGAAGTTGTAACCAGCTGTGGGAACAGTATGAAGCTGGAACAAGTTGAGGGAACAGTATGAAGTTACAGCTTGCTGTGGGTACACGATGAAGTTGGAGCCAGCTGTAGGAACAGGATGAAGTTGGAGCCAGCTTTTGGAACAGGATGAAGTTGGAGCCAGCTGTGGGAACAGGATGAAGTTGGAGCCAGCTGTGGGAACAGGATAAAGTTGGAGCCATCTGTGGGAACAGCATGAAGTTGGACCCAGCTGTGGGAACTTTATGAAGTTGGAGCAAGCTGTGGGAACATCATGAAGTTACAGCTAGCTGTGGGAACAGGATGAAGTTGGAGCCAGCTTTGGGAACATTATGAAGTTACAGCCAGCTGTGGTAACAGGTTGAAGTTGGAGCCAGCTTTGGGAACAGGATGAAGTTGGAGCCAGCTATGGGAACAGGATGAAGTTGGAGCCAGCTGTGGGAACAGGATAAAGTTGGAGCTATCTGTGGGTACAGTATGAAGTTGTCGCCCGCTGTGGAAACTGGATGATGTTGGAGCCAGCTGTGGGAACAGGATGAAGTTGGAGACAGCAGAGGGAGCAGGATGAAGTTTGAGCCAACTGTGGGAACAGGATGAAGTTGGAACCAGCAGAGGGAGCAGGATGAAGTTGGAGCCAGCTTTGGGAACAGGATGAAGTTGGAGCCAGCTGTGGGAACATGATGAAGTAGGAGCCAGCTCTGGGAACAGGATGAAGTTGGAGCCAGCTGTGGGAAAAGGATGAAGTTGGAGCCAGCTGTGGGAACAAGATGAAGTTGGAGCCAACTGTGGGAACAGGATGAAGTTGGAGCCAGCTGTGGGAACAGGATGAAGTTGGAGCCAGCTGTGGGAAAAGGATGAAGTTGGAGCCAGCAGAGGGAGCACGATGAAGTTTGAGCCAACTGTGGGAACATGATGAAGTTGGAGCCAGCTGTGGGAACATGATGAAGTTTTAGCCAGCTGTGGGAACAGGATGAACTTGGAGCCAGCTGTGGGAACAGGATGAAGTTGGAGCCAGCAGTGTTAGCAGGATGAAGTTGGAGCCAGCTGTGGGAACAGGATGAAGTTATAGCCAGCTGTGGGAACAGGATGAAGTTGGAGCCAGCTGTGGAAGCAGGATGAAGTTGGAGCCAGCTGTGGGAAGAGGATATAGTTGGGGCCAGCTCTGAGAACATGATGAAGTTGGAGCCATCTGTTGGAACAGGATGAAGTTGGAGCCATCTGTAGGAACAGGATGAAGTTGGAACCAGCTGTGGGAACAGGATGAAGTTGGAGCCAGCTGTGGGAACAGTATAAAGTTGGAACCAGCTGTGGGAACAGTATGAAGTTGGAGCCAGCTGTGGGAACAGTATGATGTTGGAGCCAGCTCTTGTAACAGCATGTAGTTGGAGCCAGCTGTGGGAACAGTATGAAGTTGGAGCCAGCTGTGGGAACAGTATGAAGTTGCAGCCATCTGTGGGAACAGCATGAAGTTGAAGCAAGCTGTTTGAACAGCATGAAGTTGGAGCCAGCTCTGGGAACAGGATGAAGTTGGAGCCAGTTGTGGGAACAGAACGAAGTTGGAGCAAGCTGTGGGAACAGCATGAAGTTGGAGCCAGCTCTGGGAACAGGATGACGTTGGAGACAGCTGTGGGAACAGGATGAAGTTGGAGCCAGCTAAGGGAACAGAATGAAGTTGGAGCCAGCTGTGGGAACATCGTGAAGTTGGAGCCAGCTGTGGGAACAGCATGAAGTTGGAGCCAGTTGCGTGAACAGCTTGAAGTTGGAGCCACCTTTGGGGACAGTATTAAGTTGGAATCATCTGTGGGAACAGTATGAAGTTGGAGCCAGCTGTGGGAACAGTATGAAGTTGGAACCAGCTGTGGGGACAGTATGAAGTTGGCGCCAGCTGTGGGAACAGCATGAAGTTGGAGCCAACTATGGGAACAGTATGAAGTTATAGCCAACTGTGGGAACAGTATGAAGTTGGAACCAGCTGAGGGGACAGTATGAAGTTGAAGCCAGCTGTGGGGACAGGATGAACTTGGAGCCAGCCGTGAGAACAGTATGAAGTTGGAGCCAGCTGTGGGAACAGTGTGAAGTTGGAGCCAGCTGTGGGAACATTGTGAAGTTGGAGCCAGCTGTGGGAACAGTATGGAGTTGGAGCCTGCTGTGGGAACAAGATGAAGTTGGAGCCAGCTGTGTTAAGAGTATGAAGTTGTAGCCAGCTGTGGGAACAGTATGAAGTTGGAGCCAGCTGTGGGAACATTATGAAGTTGTAGCCAGCCTAGGGATCAGTATGAAGTTGGAACCAGCTGTGTGATCAATATGAAGTTGGAACCAGCTGTGGGAACAATATGAAGTTGGAACCAGCTGTGGGATCAGTATGAAGTTGGAACCAGCTGTGGGATCAGTATGAAGTTGGAACCAGCTGTATGATCAGTGCGAAGCTGGAACCAGCTGTGGGAATAGAATGAAGTTGTAACCAGCTGTCGAATCAGTATGAAGTTGGAACCAGCTGTGGGAACAGTATGAAGTTAGAGCCAGCTGTGAGATCAGTATGAAGTTGGAACCAGCTGTGGGAACAGTATGAAGTTGGAGCCAGCTGTAGGATCAGTATGAAGTTGGAACCAGCTGTGAGATCAGTATGAAGTTGCAACCAGCTGTGGGATGAGTATGAAGTTGGAACCAGCTGTGGGATCTGTATGAAGTTGGAACCAGCTTTGGGATCAGTATGAAGTTGGAACCAGCTGTGAGATCAGTATGAAGTTGCAACCAGCTGTGGGATGAGTATGAAGTTGGAACCTGCTGTGGGATCAGTATGAAGTTAGAACCTGCTGTGGGATGAGTTTGAAGTTGGAACCAGCTGTGGGATCAGTATGAAGTTAGAACCTGCTGTGGGATCAGTATGAAGTTAGAACCTGCTGTGGGATCAATATGAAGTTAGAACCTGCTGTGGGATCAGTATGAAGTTGGAACCAGCTGTGGGATCAGTATGAATTTGGAACCAGCTGTGGGATCAGTATGAAGTTGGAACCAGCTGTGGGATCAGTATGAAGTTAGAACCTGCTGTTGGATGAGTATGAAGTTGGAACCTGCTGTGGGATCAGTATGAAGTTGGAGCCAGCTGTAGGATCAGTATGAAGTTGGAACCAGCTGTGAGATCAGTATGAAGTTGGAACCAGCTGTGGGAACAGTATGAAGTTGGAGCCAGCTGTAGGATCAGTATGTAGTTGGAACCAGCTGCGAGATCAGTATGAAGTTGGAACCAGCTGTGGGATGAGTATGAAGTTGGAACCAGCTGTGGGATCAGTATGAAGTTAGAACCTGCAGTGGGATGAGTATGAAGGGTTGGAACCAGCTGTGGGATCAGTATGAAGTTAGAACCTGCTGTGGGATCAGTATGAAGTTGGAACCAGCTGTGGGATCAGTATGAAGTTAGAACCTGCTGTGGGATGAGTATGAAGTTGGAACCAGCTGTGGGATTAGTATGAAGTTTGAACCTGCTCTATGATCAGTATGAAGTTGGAACCAGCTGTGGGATTAGTATGAAGTTAGAACCTGCTGTGGGATCAGTATGAAGTTAGAACCTGCTGTGGGATCAGTATGAAGTTAGAACCTGCTGTGGGATGAGTATGAAGTTGGAACCAGCTGTGGGATCAGTATGAAGTTACAACCTGTTGTGGGATGAGTATGAAGTTGGAACCAGCTGTGGGATTAGTATGAAGTTAGAACCTGCTGTGGGATCAGTATGAAGTTGGAACCTGCTGTGGGATCAGTATGAAGTTAGAACCTGCTGTGGGATCAGTATGAAGTTACAACCTGTTGTGGGATGAGTATGAATTTGGGAAACCCAGCTGTGGGATTAGAAATGAAGTTAGAACCTGCTGTGGGATCAGTATGAAGTTGGAACCTGCTGTGGGATTAGTATGAAGTTAGAACCTGCTGTGGGATCAGTATGAAGTTGGAGCCAGCTGTGGGATCAGTATGAAGTTGGAACCAGCTGTTGGATTAGTATGAAGTTAGAACCACCTGTGGGATCAGTATGAAGTTAGAACCAGCTGTGGGATCAGTATGAAGTTAGAACCAGCTGTGGGATCAGTATGAAGTTAGAACCAACTGTGGGATCAGTATGAAGTTGGAACCTGCTGTGGGACCCAGTATGAAGTTGGAACCACTGTGGGATCAGAAATGAAGTTTAGAACCGCTGGGGGATCAGTATGAAGTTAGAACCTGCTGTGGGTAAGTATAAAATTTGGAACCAGTGTGGGATCAGTATAAAATTAGAACCAGCTGTGGGATCAGTATGAAGTTGAACCAGCTGGGGATCAGTATGAAGTTAGAACCAGCTGTGGGATCAGTATGAATTTGGGAACGAGTGTGGGATCAGTATGAAGTTAGAACCACTGGGATCAGTATGAAGTTAGAACCAGCTTGGGATCAGTATGAAGTTAGAACCAGCTGTGGGTCAGTATGAAGTTGGAACTTGCTGTGGGATCAGTATGAAGTTAGAACCTGCTGTGGATCAGTATAAAGGGTTAAACCCAGCTGTGGGATCAGAAATGAAGTGAGAACCAGCTGTGGGATCATATGAAGTTAGAACCAGCTGTGGGATCAGTATGAAGTTAGAACCCAGCTGTGGGTCAGTATGAAGTTGGAACCTGCTGTGGGATCAGTATAAAATTGGAACCACTTGGGATCAGTATGAATTGGGAAACCCCGGTGGGGGATAAAGTATGAAATTGGAACCAGCTGTGGATAGATAAATTGGAACCGCTGTGGGATCATTTGAAGTAGGAACCAGCTGTGGGATCAGTATGAAGTTTAGTAATTTTTTGAAAAAGTTGGAAATTGTTTAAAAAATTTGGAAAAAGTTGAAAATTTGGGGAAATGTTTGAAAATGGGGGAAAAATTTAAAAAATGTGGAAAAGTTGAAAAATGTTGAAAAAGTTGAAAAAAGGGGGAAAAGTTGAAAAAAGTTGGGGGAAAAGTTAAAAAATTTTGGAAAAGTTGAAAAAATGTTGAAAAATTTGGGAAAAGTTGGGAAAAAATGTTGGAAATGTGGAAATGTTGGAAATTTTTGAAAAAGTTAAAATGTGAAAAATTTGGGAAAAATGTTGAAAATGTTAAAAAATGTTGAAATGTTAAAATTTGAAAAAAATGATGGAAAATGTTGAAAAAGTTGAAATGTTGAAAAAATGTTGAAATTTTAAAAAATGTTGGAAAATGTTAAAAAATGGGGGGAAAATGTTGAAAAAGTTGAAAATGTTGGGAAAAGGTTGGGAAAAATGTTGGGGGAAAATTTGGAAATTTTGGATTTGTTTGAAAAATTTAAAATGTGAAAAATTAAAAAATTTTTGAAAATTTTGAAAAAATGTTGAAAAAATTTTTAAAATGTTAAAAATGTTGAAAATTTTAAAAAATTTTAAAAAAATTTAAAAAAATGTTGAAAAATGGGGAAAATTTTGAAAAAGTTGAAAATGTTGAAAATTTTAAAAAATTTGAAAAATGTTGAAAAATGTTGAAATTTTGAAAAGTTGAAAATTTTAAAAAAGTTGAAAAAAATGTTGAAAATGTTAAAAAATTTGAAAAATTTAAAAAATGTTGAAAAATGTTAAAAAAATGTTGAAAAATGTTGAAAAATGTTGAAAAATGTTGAAAAATGTTGAAAAATGTTGAAAATGTTGAAAAATGTTGAAAAATGTTGAAAAATGTTGAAAAATGTTGAAAAATGTTGAAAAATGTTGAAAAATGTTGAAAATGTTGAAAAATGTTGAAAAATGTTGAAAAGTGTTGAAAAATGTTGAAAAATGTTGAAAAATGTTGAAAATTTTTGAAAAATGTTGGAAAATGTTAAAAAAAGTTGGGGAAAATGTTGGGAAATTTAAAAAAATGTTGAAAATGTTGAAAAAAATGTTGAAAATTTGGAAAATTTTTGAAAAATTTTGAAAATGTTAAAAAATGTTGGAAAAATGTTGAAAAATGTTGAAAAATGTTGAAAATGTTGAAAAATGTTGAAAAATGTTGAAAAAATGTTGGAAAATGTTGGGGAAAATTTTGGAAAAATGTTGGAAAATTTGGGAAGGGTTGAAAATGTTTGAAAATGTTGAAAAATGTTGGAAAATGTTAAAAAATTTTTGGGAAAATGTTGAAAATTTGAAATGTTGAAAAATGGAAAAGTGAAAAATTTAAAAGTTAAAAAATGTTAAAAAAATTTTTAAAAAATTTTGGGAAAAATTTTTGAAAAATTTTTAAAAATGTTGAAAAATGTTAAAAAATTTTGGAAAATGGGGGAAAATTTTGGGAAAATTTTTGGGAAAATTTTTTTGGAATGTTGAAAAATGTTGAAAATGTTGAAAAAGTTAAAAAAGTTAAAAAATGTTAAAAAAATTTTGAAAATGTTAAAAAAATGTTGAAATGTTAAAAAAATGTTGAAAATGTTAAAAAATGTTGAAAAATGTTGAAAATTTTGAAAAAGGGTTGAAAATTTTGGGAAAAAAGTTAAAAAAATGTTGAAAATTTGAAAAATGTTGAAAAATGTTAAAAAATGTAAAAAAATTTTTAAAATGTTGAAAAATTTTGAAAATGTAAAAAGTTGAAAAAATGTTGAAAAATGTTGAAAATGTTGAAAATGTTGAAAAATGTTGAAAATGTTGAAAAATGTTGAAAATTTGAAAAATGTTGAAAATGTTGAAAATGTTGAAAAATGTTGAAAAATGTTAAAAAATGTTGAAAATGTTAAAAAATTTTAAAAAAAAAAATTTTGGGAAAAATGTTGAAAATGTTAAAAATTTGAAAAATTTTGGAAAATGTTAAAAAAATGTTGAAAAATGTTGAAAATTTTTGAAAAATGTTGGAAAAATGTTTTAAAAATGTTGAAAACTTTAAAATGTTAAAAATTTGAAAATGTTAAAAAATTTTAAAAATGTTTAAAATTTAAAAATTTTTAAAAAAAAATTTGAAAAATGTTAAAAATTTGGAAAAATTTAAAAAATGTTGAAAAAATTTTAAAATTTAAAAATTTTTTAAAAAAAATTTAAAATTTAAAAATTTTTAAAAATGTGTATTTTGTTTTAAAAAGTATTTATAATCACTTAGGTTTCCCAAATTTTGATTTTGGTTTTTTTGCCGGGGGGGTTACCCCCAAATAACCAAAAAAGGCTTTTCTCTCAATACTTTCTGTCTTATTTGCACCCCTAATCTTTCCCCCAGGTTTTCCCCCACACCCAAGGGAAATTAATTTTTTTATCATTATGTTCTGGGAGTACACTAATTTGGCAACCCTTTAAATAACTAAAGGCTTTCCCATCCCCCCCCCCCTCGGGGTTTTTAACTTTATCTTACCTCAGCGCTTTTTAAGCTGTTTTCCTTTCCTAGCTGTTTTAAAAGCTTTTAAAAAAATAAAACTAAGAAAGGGGGAACACTGCAGCGGGCCCTGTTGGCCCCCATATAGGCAGGTTTTTTAAATTCATCCCCTAACAAACATTTGACCACCCAATTTTCAATGTACCCTTTCTTCTTGATGTTTCCCGGTACTTCCCCCCGGGTTTTTCCCCAGCTGGTGACCCGGCGAATCTCCCCCAAGAAATAACCCTTGATGTGCAATCCCACTCAAATCCAACCCCCCCCCTCTTGTACTTATCCAACCTAAAATTTGAAAACTCCCCCAAATCCCAGCCTCAAAACCAACTGGGTAGGATGTTCCCTCATCAATACCTTATTTCCAAACCAATATTTTCCCCTATGCCCTTTTAAAATCAAAAAATTATCCAATTTAAACCATACTGGGGGTTTTCTTCTTGGGAGACCCCTAAAAACCTTATTAATACCCCTTTTTTTAATACCTATCTTCCATTTAAACACTTCTCGGTCTCCCCCTTTCTTCTTTTAAAAAGTGAAGAACAAAGAGTCTTCAATCTTTCTTCATAAGGAAGATTTCTAATGCTATGTATTAATTTAGTCATCCTACGCTGAATGTTTTCTAACGAATTTATGTCCATTCTGTAATATGGAGACCAGAATTGAGCTGCATAATCTAGGTGAGGCCTTACTAATGATGTATAAAGCTGCAGTATGACCTCTGGACTTCTGTTGCTTACACTTCTTGATATAAATCCCAGTAATCTATTTGCCTTATTACGTACGCTTAGGCATTGCTGTCTTGGTTTAAGGTTGCTGCTTACCATAACCCCCAAGTCCTTTTCGCAATCTGTATGGCTAAGTTCTACATCATTTAACTTATGGACACTCCCGAGCTTCAGAACCTTGCATTTATCTACATTGAACTGCATCTGCCACTTTTCTGACCAAGAATAGAGTTTGTTTAAATCCTCCTGAAGTTCCCTAACGTCTACGTTTAAATCAATTATCCTACCTATCTTCGTGTCATCGGCGAATTTGCTCATATCACTAGTAATTCCTTCATCAAGATTATTGATATATATTATAAACAGCAACGGGCCCAAGACTGATCCCTGTGGAACGCCACTTGTTACCGATCCCCACTCGGATTTAACCCCATTTATGGACACTCTCTGCTTCCTGTCTGTGAGCCATGATTCGATCCACGAGAGCACCCTTCCCCCAATGCCATGAGCGGAACTCTATCAAATGCCTTACTAAAATCTAAGTAAATAATATCAAATTCTTTATCGTGGTCAACAGCCTCAAAAGCTTTACTGAAGAATGTTAATAAATTAGTTAGACAAGACCGGCCTCTTGTGAATCCATGCTGAGTATCATTAATCAAGCTATGCTTATCGAGATGGCTTCTTATAATCTCAGCTATAATTGACTCTAGTAATTTGCCTACAATTGAGGTCAGGCTTATTGGGCGGTAATTTGACGGTAACGACTTGTCCCCTGTTTTAAAAATAGGAATTATATTAACCATCTTCCACATATCAGACACTACACCTGTTTGAAGAGATAAATTAAAAATATTAGTTAATGGTTCACAGACTTCCATTTTGCATTCCTTAAGAACCCCTGAAAAAAACTCATCAGGACCAGGTGACTTATTTTGCTTCAGTCGGTCTATCTGCTTCACAACCACTTCACTAGTGACTGTGATGTTACATAATTTATCTTCTTCTGGCCCACTATAGAAATTAATTACTGGAATGTTATTAGTGTCTTCCTGCGTAAAAACCGAGAGAAAATAATTATTTAAAATCTTGCACATTTTATTCTCTTTGTCACTAAGATGCCCATAGTTATTTTTAAGGGGACCTATCTTATCTATGACTTTTGTTCTATATACCTGGAAAAAACTTTTTGGGTTAGTTTTAGAATCCCTAGCAACTTTAATTTCACAGTCCCTTTTAGCTTTTCTTATCCCCTTTTTAATGTCCCTCTTAATGTCAATATACTGATTCATAAGATGACACTCACCTCTTTTGATACGCCTATAAATTCCTTTCTTATGCCCTAGTAGATATTTCAGTCTATTATTCATCCATTTTAGGTCATTTCTATTTGATCTAATTTCTTTATACGGAATGAACGTTCTTTGAGCAGCATGTATAGTGTTCAGGAAACTGTCATATTGATAGCTCTCTTCGTTACCCCAGTCAACAGATGATAAGTGTTCTCTAAGCCCATCGTAATCTGCTAAGCGAAAATCTGGGACTGTTACTGAGTTATCCCTACTATCATACTTCCATTCAATGCTAAATGTAATTGATTTGTGGTCGCTAGCACCCAGTTCCTCTGAAACTTCTAAATTATTAACAAGGGTTCATTGTTTGCCAGAACTAAGTCAAGCAGGTTATTACCCCTTGTAGGTTCTGTCACAAACTGCTTCAAAAAACAATCCTGAACTACTTCTAAGAAGTCGTATGATTCTAAATTCCCAGTCAAGAAATTCCAATCAATATGACTAAAGTTAAAGTCTCCTAGAATTACTACATTATCGTGCCTTGTGGCCTTAACAATTTCCTCCCATAGTAGTTTCCCTTGGTCCCTATCTAAGTTTGGGGGACGGTATATCACACCTAAAATTAATTTTTCATGACCCTCTGAAAATTCTATCCAAACAGACTCTGCATGTGTTACTTCAGACTTAATACCCGTTTTTATGCAACAGTTCAAGCGATCTCGGACATACAATGCCACCCCACCCCCCTTCCCGATACTTCTATCTACTTGGAACAATTTAAAACCCTGAATGTGACATTCCACAGGCATGTCCCGACTTTTTGAATTAAACCACGTCTCAGTTAAGGCAAATACATCAATGTTACCTGCACTAGCAACTAGTCTCAACTCGTCCATCTTATTCCTAGCACTGCGACTATTTGTGTAATATATATTTAATGACCCTCCTCTCTCTTTACCCTTCCTGCTCCTTTCTGTTATTCCACTAAACCTAATAGTGTCCTTGTCAATTTGTGCCACTGGCTTTCCAATATCTACCTCATTTTGCCTATTACTAGTTCTCCTAGTACTCATATTACTACACTGCAACTTGACTGTTTTCCCGCCAAAACCCATACCACTAACTATTCCTAGTTTAAAGGCCTAACAGCTCCCTCCACTGCAGTTGCCAGTGCTCCCACCCCAGACCTAGATAAGTGAACCCCATCCCTGGCATACTTGTCATTTCTGTCATAGAAGAGGTCCCAGTTGTCAATGAATGTTACCGCATTTTCCTTACAGTATTTGTCCAGCCAGCAATTGACACCAATTGCCCTGGACAACCATTCATTTCCAACCCCTCTCCTTGGCAAAGTACTACATATAACAGGGTTCCCACCCTTCCTCCTAATTATTTCTATTGCTGACCTATACCTGCTAATCAGGTCTTCACTCCTACGTGTGCCAACATCGTTGCCACCAGCACTGAGACAGATAATAGGATTGCTCCCATTACCTCTCATGATGTCATCCAGATGGCTAACAATATCCTCCATCCCAGCCCCAGGAAAGCAAACTCTTTGTCTCCTACTCCTGTCCTTCAAGCAGAACGCCCTATCCATATACCTAACTTGGCTATCCCCAACAACAACAATATTCTTACCTTCCTTGGTGTCGATCGTCGTGACGTTCCCAGTAGTCGACTCACATTCGTCGGGTAGCACTGAGAATGTATTAGATGTTTCCACAACAGTTTCCACGGCAGTCTCTTTCTTCTTCATCGTTTCTACCTTTCCATTCGTCTTCTTGATCGTCAACTTCGTTCTCTGCTGTCCAGCCACTGACCAGTTTCCTTTCTTGACCTGAGGACTTAAAACAGGAGGACTACTTCGAATCTTCTTGTTTTCCTCGGTCAGTCGCCGAATCTCCATCTTCGCCATCCTCAATTCTTCCTTAAGCTGTTGGTAAAGTTGCTCGATGGAGGGCATCTTGCTTCAATTCGTAGAGAGCGCGCAAACAGGTCTTCACAGAGCTAAGTACACGTCACCATAATCTAACTGAGCAGCATAATCTAACTGAGGTCTCACTAGTGATGTATAGAGCTGTAAAATAACTTTTGGACTAACCGTTATCCTTCCTCAGCTGTTTTCAAGCCCATCCATTTTGAAGACGGAATACCACTCCCAGGAATGCGACCCACGACAGTCTACTAACACCCTGGTACCTACTGCAATTACTGCTACGTGACCAGCGGCAACACGAGGAAGGAAACATGCTCAGTGTTACTTCCGGTGTCGGAAATCGAACTGTGGACACACAGTATGCGAGGTGAGTGCGCTACAAATCTAACCAAGGGGTTAATTAAGTTGATAGATGATATTATTAAAAGGTTTTTAAGTGAGCTGAGATGAGTATCTGATCTTAGCTGTAACACATAGCAGTATATCTTAGCTTACCAATTTAACAGTGGTGACGTGTACTTAGCTCTATGAAGACCTGTATGTGTGTTCTCTGTGAATCTGAACCAGGATGCTCTCTCTTGAGCAACTTTACCAGCAGCTGAAAGAAGAGCTTACTTAGGGTTGCTAAGCAGGAGATACGGCGATTAACGGAGGAGAACAAGAGGATTCGAAGTAATCCTCTTGTTGTGAGTCCCCAGGTTAAGAGGGGAGCTTGGTCAGTGGCCGTGCAACATGGAACCAAGCTGAGGATCAAGAAGACTGTTGGAGAGGCAGAAACAACGAGGACCCAGAAGACTACTGTGGAAACTTCCAACCCATTTTCGGTGCTACTTGACGAATGTGGGTGTTCTACTGGGAATGTCTTAACGAGCACCAAGGAAGCATTGGCTGACGTGAGTGAGACATCCCTTGAAACCCCAACGAATACCATCGAGAACGTCTTGACGATTTCCACAAGTGAAGGTGTAATGCTACCTGGCAAATGTGAGTCGACTACTGGGAACATCACGATGGACGTCGCCAAGGAAGGTAAAAACATTGTTGTTGTTGGGGATAGCCAGATTAGGTACATGGATAGGGCATTCTGCTTGAAGGATAGGAGTAGGAGGCGTTTTCCTGGGGCTGGGATGAAGGATATTGCTAGCCATCTGGATGACATCATGAGAGGTAATGGGAGCAATCCTATTATCTGTCTCAGTGCTGGTGGCAACGATGTTGGCAGACGTAGAAGTGAGGGCCTGATTAGCAGGTATAGGTCAGCAATAGAGATAATTAGGAGGAAGGGTGGGAACCCTGTCATATGTGGTATTTTGCCAAGGAGAGGAGTTGGAAATGAATGGTTGTCCAGAGCAATTGGTGTCAATTGCTGGCTGGACAAATACTGTAAGGAAAATGCGGTAATATTCATTGACAACTGGGACCTCTTCTATGACAGAAATGACATGCATGCCAGGGATGGGGTTCACTTATCTAGGTCTGGGGTGGGAGCACTGGCCAACGCAGTGGAGGGAGCTGTTAGGTCTTTAAACTAGGAATAGTTAGTGGTATGGGTTTTGACAGAAAAATAGTGAAGTCCCAGTGTAGTAATATGAGTACTAGGAGAACTAGTAATAGGCACAATGAGGTGAATATTGGAAAGCCAGTGGCACTAATTGACAAGGACAGTAATAGGTTTAGCAGAATAACAGAAAGGAGCAGGAAGGGTAAAGAGAAAGGAGGGTCCTTAAATATATATTACACAAATAGTCGTAGTGCTAGGAATAAGATGGACGAGTTGAGACTAGTTGCTAGTGCAGGTAACATTGATGTATTTGCCTTAACTGAGACGTGGTTCAATATGAACAATCGGGACATGCCTGCGGAATTAAGTATTAAGATCCCAAGAAGTTGCAGTGTCTGACAGGATTGTAGATGAATGGTTCAGAGAACCGACATGTTGTTGAATTAGACACATGTGCAACTCTTGGCTTGATAAAGCTCCCGGAGAACGAAACGTTGCCACAATAAAATGTCACATTAGTTGCACTTGTGTCCTTTTACTTTACAACTCATGGGAATCTTTATTGAGGAAACGTTTCGGCACACAGTGGCTCCATCAGTCCATACAAAGGATAAGCTTGAAGAACAGGAGGAGAATGAGGTAATCAGTCCCTCAACCTTGAGTCGATGTGATCAGTCCATCATTCTTGAATAGAATACGGCAAATGAGCGGAGAAGCAGCTTATAAACCGTAGGCAGGAGAGGTGCAGCAGTCGTAGGTGTGTCGGTTTTTTGGACCATTCATCTACAATCGGGGATTAGTCACTAGTGGTGTTCCACAAGGATCAGTTTTAGGCCCTCTCTTGTTCATAATTTACATTAATGACCTTGATGAAGGGATTACTAGTGACATGAGTAAGTTTGCTGATGATACAAAGATAGGCCGTATAATTCACTCTGAGGAGGATAGCAATGAACTCCAGGAGGATTTGGACAAATTAATGTCCTGGTCTGAAAAATGGCAGATGAAGTTCAATGTGGATAAGTGTAAGGTACTTGCCCTTGGTAATGAAAATAACCCTCGAAGCTATAATCTAGGTGAAGTAGAGCTTGATCATACAGAATGTGAAAAAGACTTGGGAATCATGGTAAGCAGAAATCTAAAGCCAAGACAGCAGTGCCTTAGTGTGCGCAACAAGGCCAACAGATTACTTGGATTTATATCAAGAAGTATAAGTAACAGAAGTCCAAAAGTTATTTTACAGCTCAATAC
Organism: Cherax quadricarinatus; assembly: GCF_026875155.1. Classification (NCBI taxonomy): domain Eukaryota; kingdom Metazoa; phylum Arthropoda; class Malacostraca; order Decapoda; family Parastacidae; genus Cherax; species Cherax quadricarinatus. The sequence goes on along the minus strand of NC_069471.1, from coordinate 15,829,869 downwards.
ATCACTAGTGAGGCCTCATTTAGATTATGCTGCTCAGTTTTAGTCCCCTTACTACAGGATGGACATAGACTCATTAGAGAACATACAGAGAAGAATGACTAAAATGATTTACTGTGTAAGGAACCTCCCGTATGAAGACAGACTTAAAGCCTTAAATCTCCACTCTCTGGAGAGGCGTAGAATGAGGGGAGATATCATTGAAGTGTATAAGTGGATGACAGACATAAACAAGGGAGATATTAATAAAGTACTGAGGGTGTCGAACCAGGTAAGAACCAGAAATAATGGATTTAAGAACATAAGAACGTAAGAAAGGAGGAACACTGCAGCAGGCCTGTTGGCCCATACTAGGCAGGTCCTTTACAATTCATCCCACTAACAAAACATTTGACCAACCCAATTTTCAATGCCACCCAAGAAATAAGCTCTTATGTGCAAGTCCCACTAAAATCCAACCCCTCCCACTCATGTACTTATCCAACCCAAAGTCCTAGCCTTAATAACCCAACTAGGTAGACTGTTCCACTCATCAACTACCCTATTTCCAATCCAATACTTTCCTGTGTCATTTCTAAATCTAAACTTATCTAATTTAAATCCATTACTTCGGGTTCTCTCTTGGAGAGATATCCTCAAGACCTTATTAATATCCCCTTTATTAATACCTATCTTCCACTTATACACTTCGATCAGGTCTCCCCCTCATTCTTCGTCTAACAAGTGAATGTAACTTAAGAGTCTTCAATCTTTCTTCATAAGGAAGATTTCTAATGCTATGTATTAATTTAGTCATCCTACGCTGAATATTTTCTAACGAATTTATGTCCATTCTGTAATATGGAGACCAGAATTGAGCTGCATAATCTAGGTGAGGCCTTACTAATGATGTATAAAGCTGCAGTATGACCTCTGGACTTCTGTTGCTTACACTTCTTGATATAAATCCCAGTAAATCTATTTGCCTTATTACGTACGCTTAGGCATTGCTGTCTTGGTTTAAGGTTGCTGCTCACCATAACCCCCAAGTCCTTTTCGCAATCTGTATGGCTAAGTTCTACATCATTTAACTTATGGACACTCCCGAGCTTCAGAACCTTGCATTTATCTACATTGAACTGCATCTGCCACTTTTCTGACCAAGAATAGAGTTTGTTTAAATCCTCCTGAAGTTCCCTAACATCTACGTTTGAATCAATTATCCTTCCTATCTTTGTGTCATCGGCGAATTTGCTCATATCACTAGTAATTCCCTCATCAAGATCATTGATATATATTATAAACAACAACGGGCCCAAGACTTATCCCTGTGGAACGCCACTTGTTACAGATCCCCACTCGGATTTAACCCCATTTATGGACACTCTCTGCTTCCTGTCTGTGAGCCATGACTCGATCCACGAGAGCACTTTTCCCCCATAAGAGCACTTTTCCCCCATGAGAGCACTTTTCCCCCATGAGAGCACTTTTCCCCCAAGAGAGAGGAGACAGACAGACAGACACGGACACAAACTGAGAGAGAGAGAAAAACAGATAAAGAGAGATAGGGAGAGTAAAAGAGAGAGATAGACGTGGGAATGGTAAGGTAGACTAATCTGTCTCTGGACACGCCTTATGTAACTGATAGCCAATCACCGGCGACTAACTCAGCGCAAGTTCAAGACGATGGCCAATGAAATGAGAGGATGGGGGTTCATCCTCGCCATAAAAGAAGTGATGGTGACTGTCTTGACTCATTCTTCTCTCTCAGTCGCTAGTGATCGTTCATCAGTGCTACTGTGTCACTGAGAGACATTAACAACACAGTGCTACTGTGTCACTGAGAGACATTGACTACACAGTGCTACTGTGTCACTGAGAGACATTGACTACACAGTGCTACTGTGTCACTGAGAGACATTGACTACACAGTGCTACTGTGTCACTGAGAGACATTGACTACACAGTGCTACTGTGTCACTGAGAGACATTGACTACACAGTGCTACTGTGTCACTGAGAGAGAAGTTAACTCCACAATCACAAAGGTAAAACTTGCAAAATTCTTATAAATGTTTTTTGTTAGAGGCTGTCTTCATTTTTTTTTTTTGTACTGTCAGTGACAAAAGATTTTGTGTAAAGACGTTATTGCCAGAATCGGAATTATTATTTAAAAAAACGAAACACTGTGGTACGTATTTTGTGATACGAAATAAACAGGTGAATCAATTATAATGTAACAACACCATCTTATGATTTGTTAAGTGCAAAATCAAAGTTATAGATACTGTGATAAACACAACAGTTAAAAAATATGTAATGCGTGGATCGGAAAGGCGGTGGAAGACCTCGGTCAGGTGACCATTGGTTCCTGTGGTGGCTCATAATATAACTAAGATCAGAGTCTCCTGTGGAGGTCATAATAAAACTTACATAAGAGTCTCCTGTGGTGGGTCATAATAAAACTTAGATCAGAGTCTCCTGTGGTGGGTCATAATAAAACTTAGATCAGAGTTTTCTGTGGTGGGTCATAATATAACTAAGATCAGAGTCTCCTATGGTGGGTCATAATATAACTAAGATAAGAGTCTCCTGTGGTGGGTCATAATAAAACTTAGATCAGAGTCTCCTGTGGTGGGTCATAATAAAACTTAGATCAGAGTTTTCTGTGGTGGGTCATAATACAACTAAGATCAGAGTCTCCTATGGTGGGTCATAATATAACTAAGATAAGAGTCTCCTGTGGTGGGTCATAATAAAACTTAGATCAGAGTCTCCTGTGGTGGGTCATAATATAACTAAGATCAGAGTCTCCTATGGAGGGTCATAATATAACTAAGATAAGAGTCCCCTGCGGTGGGTCATAATATAACTAAGATCAGAGTCTCCTGTAGTGGGTCATAATATAACAAAGACCAGAGTCTCCTGTGGTAGGTCATAATATAACTAAGACCAGAGTCAACTGTGGTGGGTCATAATATAACTAAGACCAGTGTCTCCTGTGGTGGTCATAATATAACTAAGACCAGGAGTTACTGTGGTGGGTCATAATATAACTAACACCAAAGTCTCCTGTCGTGGGTCATAATATAACTAAGACCAGAGTCTCCTGTGGTGGGTAATAATATACTAAGACCAGGGTCTCCTGTGATGGGTCATAATATAACAGAAGAGTCTCCTGTGGTGGGTCATAATATAACTTAGACCAGAGTCTCCTGTGATGGGATAAAATATAACTAAGACCAGGGTCTCCTATGGTGGGTCATAACATAACTAAGACCAGAGTCTACGGTGGTGGGTCATAATATAACTAAGACCAGAGACTCCTGTGGTGGGTCATAATATAACTAAGACCAGAGTGTCCTGTGGTGGGTCATAATATAACTAAGACCACGGTCTCCTGTGGTGGGTATATAATATAACTAAGACCAGAATCTCCTGTTCTCGGTCATAATATAACAAAGACCAGGGTCTCCTGTGGTGGGTCATAATATAACTAATGCCAGAATCTCCTCTGGTTGGTTATAATATATCTAAGGCCAGGGTCTCCTGTAGTTTGTCATAACATAACTAAGACCAGAATCTCCTGTGGTGGATCATAATAAAACTAAGACCAGAGACTCCTTTGGAGGGTTATAATATAATTAAGACCAGAGTCTCCTGTGGTGCGTCATAATATAACTAAGACCAGAGTCTCCTGTGCTGGGTCATAATATAACTAAGATAAGAATCTCCTGTGATGGGTCATAATACAACTAAGACCAGATTCTCCTTTGGTGGGTCATAATATAACTAAGACCAGGGTCTCTGTGGTGGGTCATAATATAACTAAGACCAGAGTCTCTTGTGGTGGGTCATAATATAACTAAAACCAGAGTCTCATGTGGTGGGTTATAATATAACTAAGACCAGGGTCTCCTGTGGTGGGTCATAACACAACTAAGACCAGGGTCTCCTGTGGTGGGTCATAATAAAACTTAGATCAGAGTTTTCTGTGGTGGGTCATAATATAACTAAGATCAGAGTCTCCTGTGGTGGGTCATAATATAACTAAGATAAGAGTCTCCTGTGGTGGGTCATAATAAAACTTAGATCACAGTCTCCTGTGGTGGGACATAATATAACATAGATCAGAGTCTCCTGTGGTGGGTCATAATGTAACTAAGATAAGAGTCTCCTGTGGAGGGTCATAATAAAACTTAGATCAGAGTCTCCTGTGGTGGGTCATAATATAACTAAGATCAGAGTCTCCTGTGGTGGGTCATAATATAACTAAGATAAGAGTCTCCTGTGGTGGGTCATAATAAAACTTAGATCAGAGTCTCCTGTGGTGGGTCATAATATAACTAAGATAAGAGTCTCCTGTGGTGGGTCATAACATAACTAAGATAAGAGTCTCCTGTGGTGGGTCATAATAAAACTTAGATCAGAGTCTCCTGTGGTGGGTCATAATATAACTAAGATAAGAGTCTCCTGTGGTGGGTCATAACATAACTAAAATAAGAGTCTCCTGTGGTGGGTCATAATAAAACTTAGATCAGAGTCTCCTGTGGTGGGTCATAATATAACTAAGATAAGAGTCTCCTGTGGTGGGTCATAATATAACTAAGATAAGAGTCTCCTGTGGTGGGTCATAATAAAACTTAGATCAGAATCTCCTGTGGTGGGTCATAATATAACTAAGATAAGAGTCTCCTGTTGTGGGTCATAACATAACTAAGATAAGAGTCTCCTGTGGTGGGTCATAACATAACTAAGATAAGAGTCTCCTGTGGTGGGTCATAACATAACTAAGATAAGAGTCTCCTGTGGTGGGTCATAACATAACTAAGATAAGAGTCTCCTGTGGTGGGTCATAATATAACTAAGACCAGAGTCTCCTGTGGTGGGTCATAATATAACTAAGATCAGAGTCTCCTGTGGTGGGTCATAATATAGCTAAGATAAGAGTCTCCTGTGGTGGCTCATAATATAACTAAGATAAGAGTCTCCTGTGGTGGGTCATAACATAACTAAGATAAGAGTCTCCTGTGGTGGGTCATAATATAACTAAGATAAGAGTCTCCTGTGGTGGGTCATAATATAACTAAGACCAGAGTCTCCTGTGGTGGGTCATAATATAACTAAGATCAGAGTCTCCTGTGGTGGGTCATAATATAGCTAAGATAAGAGTCTCCTGTGGTGGCTCATAATATAACTAAGATAAGAGTCTCCTGTGGTGGGTCATAACATAACTAAGATAAGAGTCTCCTGTGGTGGGTCATAACATAACTAAGATAAGAGTCTCCTGTGGTGGGTCATAATATAGCTAAGATAAGAGTCTCCTGTGGTGGCTCATAATATAACTAAGATAAGAGTCTCCTGTGGTGGGTCATAATAAAACTTAGATCAGAGTCTCCAGTGGTGGGTCATAATAAAACTTAGATCAGAGTCTCCTGTGGTGGGTCATAATAAAACTTAGATCAGAGTCTCCTGTGGTGGCTCATAATATAACTAAGATAAGAGTCTCCTGTGGTGGGTCATAATAAAACTTAGATCAGAGTCTCCAGTGGTGGGTCATAATATAACTAAGATCAGAGTCTCCTGTGGTGGGTCATAATAAAACAAAGATCAGAGTCTCCGGTGGTAGGTCATAATATAACTAAGACCAGAGTCTCCTGTGGTGGGTCTTAATATAACTAAGACCAGGGACTCCTGTGGTGGGTCATAATATAACTAAGATCAGAGTCTCCTGTGGTGGGTCATAATATAACTAAGATCAGAGTCTCCTGTGGTGGGTCATAATAAAACTTAGATCAGAGTCTCCTTTAGTGGGTCATAATATAACTAAGATCAGAGTCTCCTGTGGTGGGTCATAATATAACAAAGACCAGAGTCTCCTGTGCTAGGTCATAATATAACTAAGACCAGAGTCAACTGTGGTGGGTCATAATATAACTAAGACCAGTGTCTCCTGTGGTGGTTCATAAAAATAACTAAGACCAGAGTTTACTGTGGTGGGTCATAATATAACTAACACCAAAGTCTCCTGTCGTGGGTCATAATATAACTAAGACCAGAGTCTCCTGTGGTGGGTAATAATATACTAAGACCAGGGTCTCCTGTGATGGGTCATAATATAACAGAAGAGTCTCCTGTGGTGGGTCATAATATAACTTAGAGCAGAGTCTCCTGTGATGGGTTAAAATATAACTAAGACCAGGGTCTCCTATGGTGGGTCATTACATAACTAAGACCAGAGTCTACTGTGGTGGGTCATAATATAACTAAGACCAGAGACTCCTGTGGTGGGTCATAATATAACTAAGACCAGAGTGTCCTGTGGTGGGTCATAATATAACTAAGACAACGGTCTCCTGTGGTGGGTTATAATATAACTAAGACCAGAATCTCCTGTTCTCGGTCATAATATAACAAAGACCAGGGTCTCCTGTGGTGGGTCATAATATAACTAATGCCAGAATCTCCTCTGGTTGGTTATAATATATCTAAGGCCAGGTCTCCTGTAGTTTGTCATAACATAACTAAGACCAGAATCTCCTGTGGTGGATCATAATAAAACTAAGACCAGAGACTCCTTTGGAGGGTTATAATATAATTAAGACCAGAGTCTCCTGTGGTGCGTCATAATATAACTAAGACCAGAGTCTCCTGTGCTGGGTCATAATATAACTAAGATAAGAATCTCCTGTGATGGGTCATAATACAACTAAGACCCGATTCTCCTTTGGTGGGTCATAATATAACTAAGACCAGGGTCTCTGTGGTGGGTCATAATATAACTAAGACCAGAGTCTCTTGTGGTGGGTCATAATATAACTAAAACCAGAGTCTCCTGTAGTGGGTCATAATATAAATAAGACCAGAGTCTCATGTGGTGGGTTATAATATAACTAAGACCAGGGTCTCCTGTGGTGGGTCATAACACAACTAAGACCAGGGTCTCCTGTGGTGGGTCATAATAAAACTTAGATCAGAGTTTTCTGTGGTGGGTCATAATATAACTAAGATCAGAGTCTCCTGTGGTGGGTCATAATATAACTAAGATAAGAGTCTCCTGTGGTGGGTCATAATAAAACTTAGATCACAGTCTCCTGTGGTGGGACATAATATAACATAGATCAGAGTCTCCTGTGGTGGGTCATAATATAACTAAGATAAGAGTCTCCTGTGGTGGGTCATAATATAACTAAGATAAGAGTCTCCTGTGGTGGGTCATAATATAACTAAGATAAGAGTCTCCTGTGGTGGGTCATAATAAAACTTAGATCACAGTCTCCTGTGGTGGGACATAATATAACATAGATCAGAGTCTCCTGTGGTGGGTCATAATATAACTAAGATAAGAGTCTCCTGTGGTGGGTCATAATAAAACTTAGATCAGAGTCTCCTGTGGTGGGTCATAATATAACTAAGATAAGAGTCTCCTGTGGTGGGTCATAATAAAACTTAGATCAGAATCTCCTGTGGTGGGTCATAACATAACTAAGATAAGAGTCTCCTGCGGTGGGTCATAATATAACTAAGATAAGAGTCTCCTGTGGTGGGTCATAATATAACTAAGACCAGAGTCTCCTGTGGTGGGTCATAATATAACCAAGATCAGAGTCTCCTGTGGTGGGTCATAATATAACTAAGATAAGAGTCTCCTGTGGTGGGTCATAATATAACTAAGATAAGAGTCTCCTGTGGTGGGTCATAATAAAACTTAGATCAGAATCTCCTGTGGTGGGTCATAACATAACTAAGATAAGAGTCTCCTGCGGTGGGTCATAATATAACTAAGATAAGAGTCTCCTGTGGTGGGTCATAATATAACTAAGACCAGAGTCTCCTGTGGTGGGTCATAATATAACCAAGATCAGAGTCTCCTGTGGTGGGTCATAATATAACTAAGATAAGAGTCTCCTGTGGAGGCTCATAATATAACTAAGATAAGAGTCTCCTGTGGTGGGTCATAATAAAACTTAGATCAGAGTCTCCAGTGGTGGGTCATAATAAAACTTAGATCAGAGTCTCCTGTGGTGGGTCATAATAAAACTTAGATCAGAGTCTCCTTTGGTGGGTCATAATATAACTAAGATCAGAGTCTCCTGTGGTGGGTCATAATATAACAAAGACCAGAGTCTCCTGTGGTAGGTCATAATATAACTAAGACCAGAGTCAACTGTGGTGGGTCATAATATAACTAAGACCAGTGTCTCCTGTGGTGGTTCATAATATAACTAAGACCAGAGTTTACTGTGGTGGGTCATAATATAACTAACACCAAAGTCTCCTGTCGTGGGTCATAATATAACTAAGACCAGAGTCTCCTGTGGTGGGTAATAATATACTAAGACCAGGGTCTCCTGTGATGGGTCATAATATAACAGAAGAGTCTCCTGTGGTGGGTCATAATATAACTTAGACCAGAGTCTCCTGTGGTGGGTCATAATATAACTAAGACCAGGGTCTCCTGTGGTGGGTCATAATATAACAAAGATCAGAGTCTCCATTGGTAGGTCATAATATAACTAAGACCAGAGTCTCCTGTGGTGGGTCATAATATAACTAAGACCAGGGTCTCCTGTGGTGGGTCATAATATAACTAAGATCAGAGTCTCCTGTGGTGGGTCATAATATAACTAAGATCAGAGTCTCCTGTGGTGGGTCATAATAAAACTTAGATCAGAGTCTCCTTTGGTGGGTCATAATATAACTAAGATCAGAGTCTCCTGTGGTGGGTCATAATATAACAAAGACCAGAGTCTCCTGTGGTAGGTCATAATATAACTAAGACCAGAGTCAACTGTGGTGGGTCATAATATAACTAAGACCAGTGTCTCCTGTGGTGGTTCATAATATAACTAAGACCAGAGTTTACTGTGGTGGGTCATAATATAACTAACACCAAAGTCTCCTGTCGTGGGTCATAATATAACTAAGACCAGAGTCTCCTGTGGTGGGTAATAATATACTAAGACCAGGGTCTCCTGTGATGGGTCATAATATAACAGAAGAGTCTCCTGTGGTGGGTCATAATATAACTTAGACCAGAGTCTCCTGTGATGGGTTAAAATATAACTAAGACCAGGGTCTCCTATGGTGGGTCATAACATAACTAAGACCAGAGTCTACTGTGGTGGGTCATAATATAACTAAGACCAGAGACTCCTGTGGTGGGTCATAATATAACTAAGACCAGAGTGTTCTGTGGTGGGTCATAATATAACTAAGACCACGGTCTCCTGTGGTAGGTTATAATATAACTAAGTCCAGAATCTCCTGTTCTCGGTCATAATATAACAAAGACCAGGGTCTCCTGTGGTGGGTCATAATATAACTAATGCCAGAATCTCCTCTGGTTGGTTATAATATATCTAAGGCCAGGGTCTCCTGTAGTTTGTCATAACATAACTAAGACCAGAATCTCCTGTGGTGGATCATAATAAAACTAAGACCAGAGACTCCTTTGGAGGGTTATAATATAATTAAGACCAGAGTCTCCTGTGGTGCGTCATAATATAACTAAGACCAGAGTCTCCTGTGCTGGGTCATAATATAACTAAGATAAGAATCTCCTGTGATGGGTCATAATACAACTAAGACCAGATTCTCCTTTGGTGGGTCATAATATAACTAAGACCAGGGTCTCTGTGGTGGGTCATAATATAACTAAGACCAGAGTCTCTTGTGGTGGGTCATAATATAACTAAAACCAGAGTCTCCTGTAGTGGGTCATAATATAAATAAGACCAGAGTCTCCTGTGGTGGGTCATAACACAACTAAGACCAGGGTCTCCTGTGGTGGGTCATAATAAAACTTAGATCAGAGTTTTCTGTGGTGGGTCATAATATAACTTAGATCAGAGTCTCCTGTGGTGGGTCATAATATAACTAAGATAAGAGTCTCCTGTGGTGGGTCATAATAAAACTTAGATCAGAGTCTCCTGTGGTGGGACATAATATAACAGATCAGAGTCTCCTGTGGTGGGTCATAATATAACTAAGACCAGAGTGTCCTGTAGTGGGTCATAATATAAATAAGACCAGAGTCTCATGTGGTGGGTTATAATATAACTAAGACCAGGGTCTCCTGTGCTGGGTCATAACACAACTAAGACCAGGGTCTCCTGTGGTGGGTCATAATATAACTAAGACCAGAGTTTCCTGTGGTGTGTCATAATATAACTAAGACCAGAGTCTACTGTGGAGGGTTATAATATAACTAAGACCAGGGTCTCTGTGGTGAGTCACAATATAACAAAGACCATAGTCTCTTGTGGTGGGTCATAATATAACTAAGGCCAGAGCCTCCTGTGGTGGGTCATAATATAAATAAGACCAGAGTCTCCTGTGGTTGGTTATAATATAACTATGTCCAGGGTCTCCTGTTGTGGGTCATAATACAACTAAGACCAGGGTCTCCTGTGGTGGGTCATAATAAAACTAAGACCAGAGTTTCCTGTGGTGGGTCAAAATATAACTAAGACCAGGGTCTCTGTGGTGGGTCATAATATAACTAAGACCAGATTATCCTGTGGTGGGTCATAACATAACTAAGACCAGAGTTTCCTGTGGTGGGTCATAATATAACTAATTACAGAATCTCCTGAGGTGGGTCATAATATAACTAAGACCAGAGTCTCTTGTGGTGGTTCATAATATAACTAAGACCAAAGTCTTCTGTGGTAGTTCAAATATAACTAAGACCAGAGTCTCGTGTGGTGGGTCATAAGATAACTAAGACCAGGGTCTCCTGTGGTGTGTCATAAGATAACTATGACCAGGGTCTCGAGTGGTGGGTCATAATATAACTAAGACCAGGGTCTCTGTGGTGGGTCATAATATATCAAAGACCAGAATCTTTTGTAGTGGGTCATAATATAACTAAGACCAGAGTCTCCTGTGGTGGGTCATAATATAAACAAGACCAGAGTCTCCTGTGGTGGGTTATAATATAACTAAGACCAGGGTCTTCTGTGGTGGGTCATAATACAACTAAGACAAGGGTGTCCTGTGGTGGGTCATAATATAGCTAAGAACAGTTTCCTGTGTTGGGTCATAATATAACTAAGACCAGAGTCTCCTCTGGTGCATCATAATATAACAAAGACCAGAGTCTCCTGTGGTGGGACATAATATAACTATGACCAGAGTCTACTGTGGTGGGTCATAATATAACTAAGACCAGTGTCTCCTCTGGTGGGTCTTAATATAACTAAAACCAGGTTCTGTGTGGTGGGTCATAATATAACTTAAACCAGAGTCTCCTATGGTGGGTCATAATATAACTAAGACCAGGGTCTCCTGTGGTGGTTCATAATATAACTAAGACCAGATTGTCCTCTGGTGGGTCAAAATATAACTAAGACCAGAGTCTCCTGTTGTGGGTCATAATAAAACTAAGACCAGATTCTCCTCTGGTGGGTCATAATATAGCTAAGACCAGGGTCTACTGTGATGGGTCATAATATAACTAAGAAGAGAGTCTCCTGTGGTGGGTCATAATATAACTAAGACCAGAATCTCCTGAGGTGGGTCATAATATAACTAAGACCAGAGTCTCCTGTGGTGGGTCATAATATAACTAAGACCAGGGTCTCCTGGAGGTTACCTGGAGGTTATTCCGGGAATCAACGCCCCCGCGGCCCGGTCCATGACCAGGCCTCCCGATGGATCAGGGCCTGATCAACTAGGCTGTTACTGCTGGCCGCACGCAGTCCGACGTTAGAGCCACAGCCCGGCTGATCCGGCATTGACTTTAGGTATCTGTCCAGCTCTCTCTTGAAGGCAGCCAGGGGTTTATTGGCAATTCCCCTAATGCTTGATAGGAGGCTGTTGAACAGTTTTGGGCCCCGGACACTTATGGTGTTTTCTCTTAGTGTACCAATGGCGCCCCTACTTTTTATTGGCGGCATTTTGCATCGCCTGCCCAGTCTTTTACTTTCGTAGGGAGTGATTTCTGTGTGCAGATTTGGGACCATTCCTTCCAAGATTTTCCAAGTGTAGATTATGATATATCTCTCCCTCCTGCGTTCCAACGAGTACAAGTCAAGTGCTTCCAAGCGTTCCCAGTAGTTAAGGTGCTTGACAGAACTTATACGTGAAGTAAAGGATCTCTGTACACTCTCTAGATCTGCGATTTCACCTGCTTTATATGGAGATGTTAATGTACAGCAGTATTCCAGCCTGTGGTGGGTCATAATATAACTAAGACCAGAGTCTCCTGTGGTGGGTCATAATATAACTAAGACCAGAGTCTCCTTTGATGGGTCATAATATAACTAAGACCAGATTCTCCTGTGTTGGGTCATAATATAACTAAGACCAGGGTCTCTTGTGGTGGGTCATAATATAACTAAGGCCAGAGTCTCCTGTGGTGGGTCATAATATAAATAAGACCAGAGTCTCCTGTGGTGGGTTATGATATAACTTTGTCCAGGGTCTCCTTAGTTGGGTCATAATACAACTAAGACCATGGCCTCCGGTGGTGGGTCATAATATAACTAAGACCAGAGTTTCCTGTGGTGGGTCATAATATAACTAATACCAGAGTCTCCTGTGGTGGGTCATAATATAACTAAGACCAGAGTCTCTTGTGGTGGTTCATAATATAACTAAGACCATGGTCTCTGTGGTGGGTCATAATATAACTAAGACCAGAGTCTTCTGTGGTGGTTCATAATATAACTAAGACCAGAGTCTCGTGTGGTGGGTCATAAGATAACTAAGACCAGTGTCTCCTGTGGTGTGTCATAATATAACTAAGACCAGGGTCTCCTGTGGTGGGTCATAATATAACTAAAACCAGAGTCTCCTGTGGTGGGTCATAATATAACTAAGACCAGAGTCTCCTGTGGTGGGTTATAATATAACTGAGACCAGAGTCTCCTGTGGTGGGTCATAATATAACTAAGATCAGAGTCTCCTCTGGTGGGTTATAATATAACTAAGACTAGAGTCTCCTGTGGTGGGTCATAATATAACTAAGACCAGGGTCTCCTGTGGTGGGTCATGATATAATTAAGACCAGAGTCTCCTGTGGTGGGTTATAATATAACTAAGGCCAGATTCTCCTGTGGTGGGTCATAATATAACTAAGACCAGAGTCTCCTGTGGTGGGTCATAATATAACTAAGACCATGGTCTCCTGTGGTGGGTCATAATATAACTAAGACCAGAGTCTCCTGTGTGGGTCATAATATAAACTAAGACCAGAGTCTCCTGTGGTGGGTCATAATATAACTAAGACCAGAGTCTCCTGTGGTGGGTCATAATATAACTAAGACCAGAGTCTCCTGTGGCGGGTCATAATATAACTAAGACCAGAGTCTCCTGTGGCGGGTCATAATATAACTAAGACCAGAGTCTCCTGTGGCGGGTCATGATATAACTAAGACCAGAGTCTCCTTTGGCGGGTCATAATATAACTAAGACCAGAGTCTCCTGTGGCGGGTCATAATATAACTAAGACCAGAGTCAGGAAACACTTGTACTGTTTCCTTACGAATTTTATCTATTCTAGCTTATTACATTATAAAAACCACCTTCAATAACAATCCTTCTTGGTAGCTTGTAATTAATGATTACCTTTAACAGTTTTAAAGTAGTCTTTTGAAAAGAACACAGAAAGTGCGTGTCTCGCACTCAACAAATGGAGGATCGAGCCTCCACCGTCTCACGCAAATCTTCATGTCAAACGAAATAATCCTCGAACAATTACAGTTGAAGGTTCAGTTAGGTGAGTGTTGGAACTTTATTCCGCTGAGTCCTCCAGCAGTCCAGCAGTAGGTAGAGTGAGTGTCAGTTAGCGCTATCACACCCACTAAAGAGAAAAAAGCACGGGGGGGGGGTCATATTTCTTGCAAGGCCGAACACTAATATTATGTACTTTTGACATATCCGAGTTATTATTGACGTGATATAGTTGTCAAACTATGATCTGAATGTCATTGTGAACTGATATTCTCACATGTCAGAAACACTCTGTAAGTGCTCATTATTTTGTCGTCTGACAGCCGCCTAATTGCCCCAGGAGCCAGGCAGCAGCAGTCTCCCACCAAGTATGGACAATGTAAGACGTGTCCAAGATGCCCAGGGAGATGTGTCCCATAATACTGAGTAATAAATTCTCCGCTAAGTGATTTGTTGGTCTTTGGCGTTACACCTGATTAACAGTAGAGTACAGAGAACGTGACCTTGTGACCTTACCTGTTTGTGGCAACACTTGACGTTCCTAAGAGCCGCCACTAGCAGGTCAGTTTACAACCTTGTCCAGTGCAGACTGCGATCATAATCTCGTTCAAGGTAGTCAGTGACCATGCTTAGCTAGTAGTATAAGGCTTAGAATCAGATGTCAGTGCTAGTCATGGAGTCGACCACGTGGCTCAGGAACGCCTGCATTTCACCCCACCAAAAACTGAGTGTACTGGGTAATTACAACCTGGATAACATAAGATTTTGTTATGATTTTTAACCCAGGAGGGTTAGCCATCCAGGATACTCCAAGAAACTCAATGCGTCATCAAGGACTGTCTTATTTCCATTGGGGTTTTGTGTCCAGGGATGCGACCCACAGCAGACAACAAACATCCAGGTACCTATTTGCTTCCTAGATAAATGGAGACAACAGGTGTAAGGAAACACGCCCAGCGTTTGCATCCGGCCGGGGATTGAACCACGGATACTCAGTGTGTGAGGCATGAACGTTGTTTACCAGGGCGCAGGACACCTGCCAGGTGTCATCAGATACATCAGATATGTGATAACCAATGTTATTAATCAGAGTCAGTCAAAATAGAACACCCCAAGTCAATAACAAGGTGAGTCTTAGTTACACTCACACTTATCATCCGTACACTGCCTCTTACATTTACCTCAAATACTAGTCTTGTTAAGATACAACATCTACTGTAATGTAAGCTACACAGAAAATGACATATGACAACTTAATTAATTTCTGTAAATACAGTACAATATGCAAATAATATAAGTTTATTGGCATGCATTTAATTCCTGAGAAATAACAATTTCATGTGGAATGGAATTTAAACGACAAAATGAATCGTTGACACTCTTTCAATCTCACTTTCACAGAGAATTATAATGAGGATCCGACGCAAATGTCAACCAGCAAACACGAGTGAACGAGCCAGTTTCTTACGTATGTGGGCTGGTGGCAAGTCTCTCCGTGCCATCGCTCAAGCCACGGGCTTCAGCTTTACCACTGTTTACAGGTGGATACATCGCTCTCTTCTTGAAGGAAAAATTAGTTCAAGACCATGGCAATATAAACCTCGTAAATCAAGTCAAATAAACAATGTATTAACTCGTCAGTCAACAACTCATCGATCTGCAAACTGCGCTCATCATCACTTCTTCAGTTATGTAAACAAAGACTGTCTCCTGAGGAACCAAAACAATAACATTCATCCAGGTTCAGTCTCCTTCTACAATTACTTATATTTCTGGCAAATTCATATAAAATTAGATAAGCATTTAATACTTTGGCTGATAAATCTTTACCAAGGAAATGTCCAAGTAATGAACACAGAGTTTGTTCATGAAGTTCTGGAACATCTGCGTTGGTGGGTTCAGTACATGGCACATCTTGATGTAAATATTAATTTATATTTCAACAAACTGAGACATAAGGATACAATATAAAAGATACAATGTAAACTGTTCACCAAGCTCTTATCATTACTTCGTCTCCCTACATAATTTTTCCAGAGAGTTTATTCAAGATTTTATGAATTAATATGTTTTTACCTGGTGGTGAATAAGTTACTGACAATCTTAATAACTCCATTATAGTCGGTAGGCTTCAAACCTTATTAACCAATTAATGTAGCAAAGATTAAACAGTAAAAGAAAAACAGTGTTAGATTATTATTATTATTATTATTATTATTATTATTATTATTATTATTATTATATTATTATTATTATTATTTTCGAAACTCGGGTCTTCTTCCGAAACTCGGGTCTTCTTCCGAAACTCGGGTCTTCTTCCGAAACTCGGGTCTTCTTCCGAAACTCGGGTCTTCTTCCGAAACTCGGGTCTTCTTCCGAAACTCGGATCTTCTTCCGAAACCGGTCTTCTTCCGAAACTCGGGTCTTCTTCCGAAACTTGGGTCTTCTTCCGAAACTCGGGTCTTCTTCCGAAACTCGGGTCTTCTTCCGAAACTCGGGTCTTCTTCCGAAACTCGGGTCTTCTTCCGAAACTCGGGTCTTCTTCCGAAACTCGGGTCTTCAATCCGAAACTCGGGTCTTCTCCGAAACTCGGGTCCATATCTCCGAAACTCGGTTTCTTCTTCCGAAACTCGGGTCGGTCTTCTTCTGAAACTCGGGTCTTTCTCGAAACTCGGGTTCTTCTCCGAAACTCTGGGTCTTCTTCTGAAAACTCGGGTCTTCTTCCGAAACTCGGTCTATCTTCCGAAACTCGGTTCTTCCGAAACTCGGGTCTTCTTCCGAAAACTCGGGTCTTCCGAAACTCGGGTCTTCTTCCGAAACTCGGGTCTTCCGAAACTCGGGTCTTCTTCCGAAACTCGGGTCTTCTTCCGAAACTCGGGTCTTCCGAAACTCGGGTCTTCCGAAACTCGGGTCTTCTTCCGAAACTCGGGTCTTCCGAAACTCGGGTCTTCTTCCGAAACTCGGGTCTTCCGAAACTCGGGTCTTCTTCCGAAACTCGGGTCTTCTTCCGAAACTCGGGTCTTCCGAAACTCGGGTCTTCCGAAACTCGGGTCTTCTTCCGAAACTCGGGTCTTCCGAAACTCGGGTCTTCTTCCGAAACTCGGGTCTTCCGAAACTCGGGTCTTCCGAAACTCGGGTCTTCCGAAACTCGGGTCTTCCGAAACTCGGGTCTTCCGAAACTCGGATCTTCCGAAACTCGGGTCTTCTTCCGAAACTCGGGTCTTCGAGTATTTTTGTGTTGACATTTTTACCTTCTTGACAATGTTGTGTTTTAATCTGTCGACAAACAACATAAAACTCACCATCAATATTCTGATCACTCATTTGTTTTTCCAATGTTGTGTTCGGTTGTTGTCTTTAATTAGGCTATTTAATGTTAATTTCCTTTACAGTCACAAAAACTAAAACGATCCAATTTAAAATAAGGTTAAAAACTTCCTGTAATAGCAGATGGCAGAACACGAGGATGTTTAAATAAGGTGAACATCAAAACATTACGGTGAAAGAGTGTAAGAAAACCATACCACGGGCGGGATTGAACCCGCGGTCAGAGAGTTTTGAGACTCTCTGACCACGGGTTCAATCCCGCCCGTGGTATGGTTTGTTTGCAATCGTGTCATTCGATTTCAGGAGTCAAAGAGTGTAAGACATAGAGTAAATTCGAGCTTGTTAGCTCGGTTGTCCTCGGTTTCGGGTTGTCCTCGGTTCTCGGTTGTCGTCGTGTTACTCGGTTGTCTTCGGTTGTTCTCGGTTCATCTTTGTTCTCGTAATTAGTAGACCCACTTGTTCTGGGTAAACTCCGAGCTAATTCCCGGTTGTTCTCGGTTGTCCTCGGTTGTTCTCGGTTGTCGTCGGTTGTTCTCGGTTGTCCTCGGTTGTTCTCGGTTCATCTCTTGTTCTCGGTAATTAGTAGGACCCACTTGTTCTCGGTAAATCCGAGCTTATTCCCGGTTGTTCTCGGTTGTCCTCGGTTGTTCTCGGTAATTAGTAGGACAGATTCAGAGAGGGTGTTAGAGCTTACTCATAGTTTTGTCCAGATTCCCTAAGTCATGAATAAACCATCCCGAAGGGGAGTCCCAAAAAACTCTTTTAGGGTCACATGAGGACCTCCTGCAGCCCCGTAGACTTCTGAAAACCATTTCCTCTGTTATAATCTTAACTACCAAATATTATAAAAAAAAAATAACTGATTCATTATTCATATGTTTTAAGGATTGAAGAATTATGTTTCTCAAGTATTTTCATTGATAATGTGTCAGAAGGACATAGGATATATTTATATTCTGAAAATTGGCGAAAGAATTACAGTGGACCCCCGCTTAACGATCACCTCCAAATGCGACCAATTATGTAAGTGTATTTATGTAAGTGCGTTTGTACGTGTATGTTTGGGGGTCTGAAATGGACTAATCTACTTCACAATATTCCTTATGGGAAAAAATTCGGTCAGTACTGGCACCTGAACATACTACTGGAATTAAAAAAGTTCGTTAACCGGGGGTCCACTGTATTATATTAAGTAATGGCCTCCCAGTCACCGGCATACATTCGTAAATATATTGAAAAAATCTTTAATACAAGCGTTTTACAGTATTTTATTAGCTTTCAAATTATACCAAGATGGCGGTCTTAAGATAATAACTCTATTAAGGGGATGAAGACATAGTACTCGTACTGTACATTATTCTTGCTCTGAGGGCAGGTCATTTAAGCGTTTTGGTGAGACCCATCGACTCTGATGTGATCCTTCTTACATATTATTTCTCCTTTCTTTGAAACCACATCTGATACCAGCTGTGAAGTTTCTGTCAACAACGTGACTGGGAGGCATCAGGGGATTGTGGACATCAGGAACATTAGAGAAATTTCAGGTAGAGAAATATATAGTGGCCGTCTCCTCTTGCAGTCAATGGTTGTGGTTCAGCTTCTTGTCTTAGAGACTTTTAAAACTCCTTTGCTTCAAAGCCTTGCAGAATAGTCCTGAAGTAAATGCTAATTGTTCCTTTTAATTCCTTAATGAATTGAAAACAGAAAGTAACCTTGTCAGTTTCCTTCAGCATTTTACTATTCAGGTCTGTGGAGGAAGTTCAGTGAGTCACCTCAGGAAGCAGTAAAACCAAAATGTATAGATAATTACTTCGACTGGAAATGCTCTGTATCACCGCTGTCAAAGGGATCTCTGTTAGGCCAGTATTTTGGTATGTGCCGATTATTAATTAATTCGAGAACCAGGGTCCTTCCTGTATAGTTAGAAAAGAGTTCAAGGGAAGCTTGTTCCACAAAGAATTACCTTCCTTATCAAAACAACCTCTGCCTATGATGAGGACGGCAGAGGTTATTTTGATAAGGACCTGCCTCGCATGGGTCAGTAGGCCTTCTACAGTGTTCCTCCATTTCTTATGTTTTTATGTTCTTATAACATTCCCCAGGGCACGTGCGCACACCCCACTCTCCGCCTATAAATAATGCTTTCTACCCCTGATGTTAGAATGATCAAGGCCCGGGCCGAAACTTTTCTAATAAATATGTCATAGTGTTTGCTTATTCTTTCCCAAAACCCAAATTGCGGATTATTACCAAGGTTTATCCACAAGTACAATATCAAGAGACTACACTGCAGGATAAGAAATATCAAAAGAGCTATCACTGCAGGTAAAGTACAGTATCAGAGAGCTATCCTGCAGTAAAAAGTACATAAAGAGACTATCCTGCAGTATAAGTACAATATCAGAGACTTCACTGCGTAAAGTACAAAACAGAGACAAAAACGCAGTAAAGTACAATATAAGGAACAAACACGCAGGGATAAGTACAATAACAGAGAGCTACACGCAGGATAAACATAACAGAACTATCACTGCGGGATAAATACATATACGGAGCTACACTGCAGTAAATACAAACAGAGAGCATCACTGCAGTATAAATACATATACAGAAGCTAACACTGCGTATAAGTACAATACAGAGACATCACTGCAGTATAAATACAAATTTCAGAGACAAACACTGCAGGAATAAACAAAAAAAGAGTTTTCACTGCAGTATTAGTACATAACAGAAACTACACGCAGGGATAAGTACTATACAGAGCTATCACTTATTTATAAGTAAAATAAAAGAATTCACTGCAGTATAATAAGTAAACCTGGAGAAAAACAAAGAAAACAGGATGTTAAAACGAACAATGGTAAGAATAAAAGAGACTTCACCAGACAGTAAAAATAAAGAATTTTACCAAAAGTAATAAAACAGAGACTTCACGCAGTAAACAAAACTAGCTTCACCGAATGTAAAAATAACAGAGACTTCCCAGAAGTAAAAAAAATAACAAGAAATTTCACCAGAACAAACTGAAAACAATAACAGAGACATCACCAACATGAAAAAATAACAAGACTTCACCAGCAGTAAAAAACAAGAATTTCACCAGATGAACAAAACAGGACTCCCCCAGAATGTAACAATAAAAGAATTTCACCCGAAGTAAAAATAACAGAGACTTTACCGAATTAAAAATAACAGAGACTTCACCAAGGGAACAATAACAGAGACTTCACCAAAAGTAAAAATCAGAGACTTCACCAGGGTAAAATAAAGAGTTTACCAAAGTAAAAATAACAGAGCTTCACCCATTAAAAAACAGAGATTTCACCAAAACTTAAAAATACAAGACTTTACCAGATAAACAATAAAGGCTTCACCGAAAAACAAAACAAAAACTTACCAGGGGATTGAAAAAATAACAGAGACTTCCCAGAAAGTAACAAAACAAGACTTTACCAAACAAGTAAAAAAACAGAGACTTCACCCAAACCGTAAAAATAACAGAGGCTTCACCAGAACGAACAATAAGGGACTTCTCAAAGTACAATACAGAGGCCTCACTAGAAAGAAAAAATTAGAGGGCTTTACTGGGAGGTAACTAAAAAATTCCAAAGAGACACTGTAACAATCGGTTTTACCACCAGGAAAAGTAAAAATTCAAGAATTTAAAAGAATAAACAATTCAGGACTTTACCAGGGACGTAACAAAAGAACAAAACCCAAAAAACAAACAAAACA
>NC_069471.1:15783339-15808649 GCF_026875155.1 Cherax quadricarinatus | reverse complement strand
CAAAAAATAAAAATAAGATAGAAGGGTACTGATGGGGGGACCCAAAGGGGTGTGGGGGTTTGTTGTTTTTTTTAAAGGGCTGTGATTTGGACTATTGCAAAAGGGGATAGAGGGGGTTTATGGTGGGGGGAAAGGGGTATTGTTGATGATGGGTGTGGTAAAACGTTGAAACCGGAGCTTACTCCGGAAACTCATCATTTTGGAGGGGGTACACCCGATACAGTTTATGTTGTTTCGCCTTCTTAAATCAAAATAGGGGGGTTTGGTATTTGGGTGGTTTTGGTTTGGTTTTTGTGTTTTTTGGGTTGTTTTTGTTAAATGTACGGGGGTTTAAAGGGAAACCCTCTCGCCCCTTTTTTTTTCTTTGGCATCAAAAGAATACAAACCACTGTTCACTAAGGGGAATTTTCGGGTTCTTATTTTGGTACCTAGTTACGAATCTCCCCTAAATTTTAAAAAAAAATAAAAGGCTGGGGGGGAGAGACCAGGGGCCGTCTTAAAACCCCAAAAGGGTAAACATTTTTCTACCAATCAAAATTAAAAGGGTATTAGTTTTTTACAACACGACCTTACCCACCCAACCATTCCGGGGCCCTCTTTCAATTCTTGATTGATACTAAAAAAAATCTCAACCTGTACGAGGGAACGGGATGAAAGACATTGAAAAATCGTCCCTTGACCTATCACCAGGTTTTCCCCATCCCAAAATTTATTTACTTCCTGGGGTGCCCCCAACCTTCACAGTCCAAAACTCTTGATTAAACCATTGTGAAACCATTTTTAAAATGTATTAATTTTTCCCTTAAAAGGCAAGATTGAAACCCCCTTCCCAGTCGGGGTTGGGGGGTGAAGAAAGGAAACCCTCCAATTCCCACATTGTTCCTCTTCATCCTCAAAAATTAATAAAACAATTCTTCTACAACCTTATGATTTTTTTTTTATACGTACCCACTATCCCAAATCCATTAAAAAATAACTCCGCTTTCTAGCCCCAAAAAACAAATCAACACGGGGTTTACTAAATTTGGGATAGCCAAATCGCAAAAAAATTTTCCATCAGCTTAGTGCTGTAACATCAACAAAAAACTCCCCATCCCCAAAGCTGTAGTGCACACACTTGGGATTTTCCCCCAAAGGTTCCTATTTCGGCAAGGGGGAACATGCCTTACCCTAAGACCCTCCATATTGCAGTATTCTTGGCTTGTCGGGGGGTTTTAAAGGGATACGGGGGTAAGAAAACACGGGTTTAAATGTCTTGGGGGCTTTTTAAAAGGAGTCTTGAAGAAAACCCCAACCTTGCCTTTCCTTTCCCACCTATGCGGAACTGAAAACTTACTGGAGCTCACATGTGGGGGGTCCCTAGTCCACCAAAAAGGGACCTTAGGGGAATTACTAAGTGTCAACACAAATACACAAAAAACCCACGCACATGTGCTAACATATGGCCCCATTACGTTCAAAAAATTATACACACATGATCGGCATTATTTTTTGAGCTGTTTCTATAAGTTAAAATTTACACCAATTGAACATAAAAACTATACAAATCGCGTAATTGATTTAAGCAAAAATTTTGTTTTATCGCAAATCATTTAAATTATATCACAAAAAATTTAAACCTGGGACCCATTAACTTTATTTTTTTTTAAAAAATAACTCCCTAAAAATATCCTACGAAATGTACGCAATGCATGCACCAATATGTCTTTTTAAATCTTTTGTGCTTTATAGTAATCGTTTACAATAATGTTTATCATGTTCATCATTGCTTGTTAATCTTAAATTAATTTTAAGCCACCCGTAATGGCTAGCGATAATGGGTTTGGGATGCTGCTCTTACCTTTTTTTTTGTACCTTGTATGTATGTCAAAATTTTAAATAAAAAAAAAAAATAAATAGAATCAGGGGGTAAGGTTAACAAAAAAAGCAACAAACAGAAAGAGAAAATCAAACGATCTGTATTCAGGTGATCTACAGATTCTAAAAGACATTTTCAAAGAAAAGTGTCTAACCAAAAGGCAGATTTGGTACAACAAATCTTTTATGTTAATTCCAGAATTTAGAAGGGAAAACAAACCCTCAAAAAATTTTGAACTCAATAAATGATATAGAACCCGTTGAAACACATTTTTACTATTTTATCTATATAGAGTTTTTTTACATTTTAAACCCCCTCTGCTGGGTGAGATTTACATAGCAAGGGTTCACTATGGGGCTAAAAACTTTGATCGGTAAATTTGGGGTTTAGGAGGATTGATTTTTCTATTTACAACTGAAACTTGAAATTCCTCATTAATTGTTTTACATAAGGAATAATGACAATAAGGTTGCTGTCTGTCTTATGTTAGAGGTAGGGGTAATGAGTCAGGGGGTTGTTAAAGTTTGTGCATTTTTCAGGATTTAGAAACCTCATCATCATGATATAACGTCATATGATCTAAATGCATTCTTTTTTAAAGAGTGTATGACTTTTCTAACTTTATACTTTTTATATAGAAATCTTCCCGTGTTGAGACTGACTGAGGCCCTGAATCTGCACTCTCCATAAGGCACAGAAATTAGGGGGATATGATTAAGGAGTATAAATGGAAAACAGGACTAAAAATAAAGGGATTAAATTACATGTTAAAAATGTCTATGCCAAGACAGGACTCCACAGCAATGGTTTAAAAGTTGGTAAAAATCAGATTCAGAAGGGATATACAAACCACTGGTTAGGTAATAGAGTGTGAGGATGAGTGGAACAAACTCCCAGTGCTCATAAATCTAAAACAGTTGTTGTAGTTTTTAAAAATAGCTGTATAAAATACGTGAGTGTGAGGGTGGGTGTAAGTTGGACCTGACTACTTGTGCTAATAAGTACGAGCCATGTTTTCCATCCTTAAGTAGATGTGACCTGACCTGACTATGCAGGCTATTGGTTTAAGCCAGAGGTAAATTGGACTTGGTTCACATGGCTAGAGCCCTAACTGTAATGTTCCTTCTATGTGCCAAATGTAATCTCCGATACGGAGCATTCGGCACTGTGGTATGTTATATTAAAATTAGTCAACATAACTCTTTACCTACTTGAATTTTGGTTGACTTCGCTCGAGTATTAGTGACTCTTGTAAATTCTGCTGTTGATTTCTGAAGTGTTTCTTCATTAATAGTGGTTCTCACACAATCAATACTTTTCTTATTACTCTTTCCACTAGACCATTACTGGCCGGATGGTTAGGAACAATGGTCGATAGATCTTGTATAATGTACACAACTTTTCAAGAATCTCATTACAGAATTCTCCTCCATTATCTGTTAAGGAGCGTATAATATGCCTGCATATTTTACGTTCCTTAAATGCTTTAGCTAATGTCTCGGCAGTCTTATCTGCTCTTGGAACTCACAATATCTAGTGAAATGGTCTACCATAACTCACAGATGTTTGTTGCCCTGGAGGGAACATTGGAAATTACCTGGAGTTTACCTGGAGAGAGTTCCGGGGATCAACGTCCCCGCGGCCCGGTCTGTGACCAGGCCTCCTGGTGGATCAGAGTCTGATCAACCAGGCTGTTGCTACTGGCTACACCAAGTTCCAACCTACAAGCCCCCAACCCGCTGGTCAGGTAATAACTTTTAGCATTTGTCAAGTGCCCTGCATGAAAACGCCCAGGGGTCGATTGGTAATCCCCCTTATGTATGCTGGGAGGCCAGTAGAAACAGTCCTCGGGCCCCTGACACTTATTGTATTTCTCTTAAAGTCCTAGTGACATCCCCCTTGCTTTTTCATTGGAGGATGTTCATCGTCTGCCAAGTCTTTTGCTTTCGTAGTGGAGTGAGTTTCGTGTGCGAAGTTTCGTACTAGTCCCTCTATATTTTTCCAGGTGTATATAATCATGTATCTCTCTCCCCCTGCGTCCAGGGAATACAGGTTCAGGAACTTCAAGCGCTCCGCAGTAATTGAGTGTTTTATCTCCGTTATGCGCGCCGTGAAGGATCTCTTTACATTTTCTAGTCACAATTTCACCTGCCTTGAAAAGGTGGCAGTTAGGGTGCAGCCAAATTCCAGCTAGATAGAACAAGTGACCTAAGATTGGTCATCATGGGCTTGGCAATCCCTGAGTTTTGAGGTCTCATTATCCATCCCTGTCATTTTTTCTAGCAATGCATTGATACAGTGTTTATGGTCCTTGAAGGTGAGATCCCCGACATGATCACTCCCAGTCTTTGAACGTTGGTTTATAGCTCTATTTGTGGCCAGAATTTTGTTTTGTACTCTGATGGAAGTTTTAATTTCCTCATGTTTACCATATCGGAGTAATTTAAATTTCCTCATCGTTGAACGTCATATTGTTTTTCTGCAGCCCACTGAAAGATTTGGTTGATGTCCGCCTGGAGCCCTTGCATGTCTGCAATGGAAGCCACGTCATGTAGATCGGGTGTCATCTGCAAACGAAGACACGGTGCTGTGGCTGACATCCTTGTCTATGTCAAATATGAGGAGATGAGAACAAGAGGGACGAGTACTGTTGCCTTGTGGGACAGAGGCTATTCACCGTAGCTCTGTCCTCGGATTACTCTGTTGACGACTACCTCTGTTCTGTTAGTGAGGAAATTATATATCCATCGACCGACTTTTTCTCTGTATTCCTTAGCACGCATTGTTGTGCGCTATTACCATGGTCACACTTGTCGAAGTTTTTGCAAAGTCCCAGTAATATTACATCTGCATTCATTTTTGTCTTCTAGTGCATCTATGACCTTGTCGTAGGATCCAGTAGCTTAGGACAGACAGGACGACCTGCTCTAACCCATGATGCCCGGATTGTGTAACTGATGGTATCTATGAAGGTGGCCGAACTTGCTTCTTAGACACTTTCAAAATTTTTATGATATGGAATGTTATTGCTATCGGTCTGTTTTCTTTGCTGTTGCTTTACTGCCACCTTTGCGGAGTGGGGCTATGTACTTTTGTTTTTAGTAACTGTGGGACACCCCGTGTCCATGTGCTCCCCCCCCCTACCCCCCCCTCCATAGGATGGTACAAGTCCTGTGATAGGGTCTTCTTGCAGTTCTTTGATGAACACGAGTTCCCATGAGTCTGGCCCTGGGGCAGAGTGCATGGGCATGTCATTTTATTCGCCTGTTCGAAGTCATTTGGTGGTCAGGATAACATCAGAATATCTTGTGTTTACAAATTCTGTGGCTCTCTCAAGAAATTTCATTTTGATCTTCGACTCTTCATCTGGTTCGCGGCTGCTAAAACTGAGTCATATTTGACTTGAGTACTCACTCATTTCCTTGCTGTCATCTGTGTATGACCCATCTTGGTTAATAGGGGCCCAATAGTGGATGTTGTCCTCGACTTTGATTTGGCATAAGAAAAGAAATACTTTGGGTTTCTTTCGATTTTATTTTATGGCTTTTAGTTCTCTCCCGCGATTCCTGACTCCTATAAATTCCTTTAGCTTAAGTCGATTTTGTTATATTCTCTGAATCTGACCAACGACTCCCTACA
This sequence comes from Cherax quadricarinatus, assembly GCF_026875155.1. NCBI lineage: Eukaryota > Metazoa > Arthropoda > Malacostraca > Decapoda > Parastacidae > Cherax > Cherax quadricarinatus. The sequence continues at coordinate 15,803,152 of NC_069471.1, read as the reverse complement.
CAATTTCAGATCTGTTGGCCTCTTTTAGCGCCGCTCTGTTTTAACGTTTCCGTCGCCTGAAAGGGACGCCTGTCTCTTTCTATGTTATCTCTAAGCCTCCTTTTCTTAAAGGAATAAGCCTTGAGCATACCCTTGAGTGCCACCCGAATTAATCTGTATCTAGGCAAAGTTGGGGTCTGTGTTGCTTAGTCTATCTCCCAGCTTATATCGTTTAGTACGTGTTTTACTTGTTCCCAATTAATGTTCTTGTTATTGAAGTGAATTTTGGTGAAGGCTCCCTCGTGACAGATTCCTTTTTTCTTTGTCGGTCCGGGCTCCGCTAACATGCTGAACCTCGATATGTTGTGACTAGTATATTGTTTTGATATGTGACATTTTGTATCAATCATCATTGTTAGTGGAAAAGAGGTCTAGTGTATTCTCCATCCTAGTAGCTCTAATATTTGCGGTTTAAATTTAATTTTGTGCAGAGAGATTAAAAGCTCGTGTGATGTGAGTTCTCATCTGCGCTGCCTCCTGTGTTATCACTGCAACAACATTATTTGCATATTCCTAAATTTTAGTGCCTTAAGTTAGATGCCCCCCCAGGAGCAAAGATGTTTGGGGCAGGAGCTGGCAGGATTTTCCCGACACAGTTCGTCAATTTTTTGAATCTGTTTCCCTGGAATTGCTGGGATGTTGCATCTGGAGGTTGTAGACTACCACAATGACTAGTTTTTTGGTTCACGACTTTACAGCTAAAAGATCCACTACATCATTGAGCAATAAGCAGTTCAGGGGCAAACAAGTGCTGCGATTATACTGGTCAAACCCCCCCCCCTTTTGCCCCTGTTCCTTCTGTCGCATCTGTATAGGCTCTAACCCTGGGATCCATATTTCGTTGTCCAAGATGATCCTTTATGTGGGTCTCAGTGAAACCGCGAACATGCATTTGCCTCTTGCAAGCATCCACGGATGAAAGGTAATTTTGTTGTTTTGTTTGCTGGCTTTAGACCCTGTATATTTTGCCAAGAATAATGTCATCGGACTGTGGTATTGGGGTACAGGTTTTTTTTTTTCTTCCGTCATTAGTATCTTTATCCTGTTGGGTTTGGAGGGGAGGGGCCACGACTGTGGTTCCAATTCCAAGATGACTGGATTTGGTTTAACGATTTCTGCCATTTCCTGCCAGTTTTTTTTTTTTTCCTTCCGCACTAAAAAACCTCTCCCTCTTGATGGCTGTGGCTACCAAGGTTTTCCCATGGCCTGGATGTTTTGTATCTTTTTGTCCCCTTTAGATGTGTGCCCTGCAATTTAAGTTAAAGCACAGTCTTTTTCCTGTACTGAAGAGGGACAACATTCAGGTGAAAAAGCTTACGGGAAAGGGAGTTTTGCATTTCCTTTGTCATAATGGGCACCTCATTTTCTAGGGTGGTCCATAGTTGCACGGTTTCCAACTGTATTTTCCAGATTTTTCCATCCTACAGATACCAATGCATAGTAATTTGCACAGGCCTTGGTTCCGTTTGCCTTGGGTTTCTGTGACGAATTCCCTGTTGGTGCATGTTACCTGTCTTATTCCTATCGCTCACTAGCACCAACAATGGAGCTCCTCACCAGTTGTTTTTGTAATATATCTCACTATACTATGAGTCCCTCTTTGTTTGCTATTTCCTGTAGTATTACTAGTTTTGCAATAATTGGTTTTATATTTATCCTTGACTACACTTGTTCCCCACTACATCTCCTGTCTCCCATGCGGTTATTTATAGCATTTCCATCCGCGTATATTTCCCGACTAACCTGACCAAAATCTCCAGCTTCACATTAATGTCTCCCAGGACAGCAACTAAAGCTTCACCATTACTGTCTACCAGGACAGCACTATCAGCCCCACATTTACTGACTACCAGGACAGCACTTCCAGCCTTACAGTTTCTGACTACATGGCCAGTATCAAGGGCAGTACCATCCAGCCCAGACTTTTTATGTTTCCATCTGTTATAGAATGCTTCCAGGTTTTCTATGAAAGCAGCTTTGATGTTATCCTCTTTTAATACCAGTGTGATTTTAGTCCACAGATTGATCTTATTTGGGCATACCCAAAAACACTTCCCTGTTTTAATACTGCTTGTAGCTAGTTCTGGGATATCTGCACAAGGGGCGTGACACCAATTTCCACAAAAATGACAATTTATGCATGTGGAAGCCCGTTTGTTTGACTAACCACAGACTACACACAGCTTCATAATGATTTGAATGGTTGATTTACTGCAATTCTACTAACAACCTCTTGAATACTCTATTAATAACCTCCTTAAAGTGAAGCTCTAGCTATTTGTATTTCTATTTCTTACTGTACTTGTATATTAGGACAGCTTACCGGTGTACGTTCCTCTTTTATATGCCAATAGAACTAGCATCAGTTAGATAGAAAGGCTTGGAAAAATATGGGAATTTCAAAATAGAGGCAGAAGTTTGTTTTTCGTTGAGAGTTTGGAATGCTCTTTCTTGACCGAAGGTCCAAACAAAAGGAGCATCTTTCTTAAGCAACTCAGAGGAGCTGCTCCAGAAGACAATTACCAATGAAAGATCAATAAAAGTCTGCTAAGGCCACACAGGATCTTATTGCATCAGTAGTTTATGGAGATAAAAATACTTTATACAGCGTTACTTTACTTTGGTCAGTCATAACCTCCTTTAAGAGTGACTATTGACCAAGAAACTTAATCTCTTAGTAATAATATAATATAATAATATCATTATTTACTACCAGTACATGTACAAGGTATACAGATCATAGCTGACATCAGTGACATACTACTATATAGAAAGCTGCTTGTTATGCTGACCATTTCGGGCAAATTAGGTCAGTTTTGTCCCAGGATGCGACCCACACCAGTCCACTAACACCCAGGTACCCATTTTACTGATGGGTGAACGTAGGCAACCAGTGTAAGGAAATACATCCGACGTTTCTACCCCTTCCCCGGGAATCCTTTAGATATCACTGGCACGAGAGTCCTCGGATCACGAGAAAACATGTATAGCTCTGCTGCATGTGTGATCTTAGTAGGATCGCTGAGTGGTAAACGTGACGCATGTGTTGTGTTGTCTCTTGAGGCGGTACAATGTTCGTAGGGTCGAGTCCTGACCTGCCGCAGTGTGGTAAATTAATTATCATCACTTGTTTCGTGATTTCATTGTTCTCTCTCTCTCTCTCTCTCTCTCTCTCTCTATACATATAAATATATATATATATATATATATATATATATATATATATATATATATATATATATATATATATATATTGTGTGTGTGTGTGTGTGTGTGTGTGTGTGTGTGTGTGTGTGTGTGTTGTGTGTGTGTGTGTGTGTGTGCTAGGATTTATTAATAAGGCTTTCAGTCAGCAGAAAGTGGAATATTGAGGGAGGTAGCCGACACAGAGAAGACTGGACGACTTATCTGGAGATCACTTCCAGAGTATCCTGAAGCATTAGACACACTGGTCAGGAAGGGACGTCATGTCATCTTTGCTCTTGATATCTACCTCAGGGTCTATGTTGACCAAGACTTCTTGAAAATAGGTAATTTTAGAGTGATGTAAATAATATTGCATGAATATATTTGTTACCGTTAATTTCAACCATTTTTTTTTTTTTTTTTTTTTTTTAAGGCAAAGTAGAGAGTGTTATTCAGTGTATTAGTATCAACACTTTAATATTTGAGTGAAGGATATACTTTATGTACTAACGGAAGGACGACGCTGGCTATACTAGAGACACATTGTTTGAGATCAGTGAATATTACGTAGAAAATACGTTCATAGAGAGCAAGTGACTGTGTCCAGTTACCAGAGGGACAGTATATATTACTGATCAAGGATGCTGTGATGTGCTTTGTGCGAAATACATGCTAAAAAATGTCTATGATGTTGAGTTTACTGTAAGGAAAGTTCGGGGTATACCCCTCCCCCCCCCCCAGTACGAGGGTTGGGTGGTGGTTGTGGGTACTGAGCATCCAGCAGGTTTGTGGGTACTGAGCATCCAGCAGGTTTGTGGGTACTGAGCATCCAGCAGGTTTGTGGGTACTGAGCATCCAGCAGGTTTGTGGGTACTGACATCCAGCAGTTTGTGGGTACTGAGCATCCAGCAGGTTTGTGGGTACTGAGCATCCAGCAGGTTTGTGGGTACTGAGCATCTAGCAGGTTTGTGGGTACTGAGCATCCAGCAGGTTTGTGGGTACTGAGCATCCAGCAGGTTTGTGGTACTGAGCATCCAGCAGGTTTGTGGTACTGAGCATCCAGCAGTTTGTGGGTACTGAGCATCCAGCAGGTTTGTGGGTACTGAGCATCCAGCAGTTTGTGGTTACTGAGCATCCAGCAGGTTTGTGGGTACTGAGCATCCAGCAGGTTTGTGGTACTGAGCATCCAGCAGGTTTGTGGTACTGAGCATCTAGCAGTTTGTGGTACTGAGCATCCAGCAGGTTTGTGGGTACTGAGCATCCAGCAGGTTTGTGGTACTGAGCATCTAGCAGGTTTGTGGGTACTGAGCATCTGGCAGGTTTGTGGGTACTGAGCATCCAGCAGGTTTGTGGGTACTGAGCATCTGGCAGGTTTGTGGTACTGAGCATCCAGCAGGTTTGGGGTACTGAGCATCCAGCAGGTTTGTGGGTACTGAGCATCCAGCAGGTTTGTGGGTACTGAGCATCCAGCAGGTTTGTGGGTACTGAGCATCCAGCAGGTTTGTGGGTACTGAGCATCTAGCAGGTTTGTGGGTACTGAGCATCCAGCAGGTTTGTGGGTACTGAGCATCCAGCAGGTTGTGGGTTACTGTATGCATCTAGCAGGTTGTGGGTACTGAGCATCCAGCAGGTTTTGTGGGTACTGAGCATCCAGCAGGTTTGTGGGTACTGAGCATCCAGCAGGTTTGTGGATATTTTGTACTGAGCATCCAGCAGGTTTGTGGGTACTGAGCATCCAGCAGTTTGTGGGTACTGAGCATCCAGCAGGTTTGTGGGTACTGAGCATCCAGCAGGTTTGTGGGTACTGAGCATCCAGCAGGTTTTGTGGGTACTGAGCATCCAGCAGGTTTGTGGGTACTGAGCATCCAGCAGGTTTGTGGGTACTGAGCATCCAGCAGTTTGTGGGTACTGAGCATCCAGCAGGTTTGTGGTACTGAGCATCCAGCAGTTTGTGGGGTACTGAGCATCCAGCAGTTTGTGGGTACTGAGCATCCAGCAGGTTTGTGGTACTGAGCATCCAGCAGGTTTGTGGGTACTGAGCATCCAGCAGGTTTTGTGGTACTGAGCATCCAGCAGGTTTGTGGGTACTGAGCATCCAGCAGGTTTGTGGGTACTGAGCATCCAGCAGGTTTGTGGTACTGAGCATCCAGCAGGTTTGTGGTACTGAGCATCCAGCAGGTTTGTGGGTACTGAGCATCCAGCAGGTTTGTGGGTACTGAGCATCCAGCAGGTTTGTGGGTACTGAGCATCCAGCAGGTTTGTGGGTACTGAGCATCCAGCAGTTTGTGGGTACTGAGCATCCAGCAGGTTTGTGGTACTGAGCATCCAGCAGGTTTGTGGGTACTGAGCATCCAGCAGTTTGTGGGTACTGAGCATCCAGCAGGTTTGTGGGTACTGAGCATCCAGCAGGTTTGTGTGGTACTGAGCATCCAGCAGGTTTGTGGGTACTGAGCATCCAGCAGGTTTGTGGGTACTGAGCATCCAGCAGGTTTGTGGTACTGAGCATCCCAGCAGGTTTGTGGGTACTGAGCATCCAGCAGGTTTGTGGGTACTGAGCATCCAGCAGGTTTGTGGGTACTGAGCATCCAGCAGGTTTGTGGGTACTGAGCATCCAGCAGGTTTGTGGGTACTGAGCATCCAGCAGGTTTGTGGGTACTGAGCATCCAGCAGGTTTGTGGTACTGAGCATCCAGCAGGTTTGTGGGTACTGAGCATCCAGCAGGTTTGTGGGTACTGAGCATCCAGCAGGTTTGTGGGTACTGAGCATCCAGCAGGTTTGTGGGTACTGAGCATCCAGCAGGTTTGTGGGTACTGAGCATCCAGCAGGTTTGTGGGTACTGAGCATCCAGCAGGTTTGTGGGTACTGAGCATCCAGCAGGTTTGTGGGTACTGAGCATCCAGCAGGTTTGTGGGTACTGAGCATCCAGCAGGTTTGTGGTACTGAGCATCCAGCAGGTTTGTGGGTACTGAGCATCCAGCAGGTTTGTGGTACTGAGCATCCAGCAGGTTTGTGGGTACTGAGCATCCAGCAGGTTTGTGGTACTGAGCATCCAGCAGGTTTGTGGGTACTGAGCATCCAGCAGGTTTTGTGGGTACTGAGCATCCAGCAGGTTTGTGGGTACTGAGCATCCAGCAGTTTGTGGTACTGAGCATCCAGCAGTTTGTGGGTACTGAGCATCCAGCAGGTTTGTGGGTACTGAGCATCCAGCAGGTTTGTGGGTACTGAGCATCCAGCAGTTTGTGGTACTGAGCATCCAGCAGGTTTGTGGGTACTGAGCATCCAGCAGGTTTGTGGTACTGAGCATCCAGCAGGTTTGTGGTACTGAGCATCCAGCAGGTTTGTGGGTACTGAGCATCCAGCAGGTTTGTGGGTACTGAGCATCCAGCAGGTTTGTGGGTACTGAGCATCCAGCAGGTTTGTGGGTACTGAGCATCCAGCAGGTTTGTGGGTACTGAGCATCCAGCAGGTTTGTGGGTACTGAGCATCCAGCAGGTTTGTGGGTACTGAGCATCCAGCAGGTTTGTGGGTACTGAGCATCCAGCAGGTTTGTGGGTACTGAGCATCCAGCAGGTTTGTGGGTACTGAGCATCCAGCAGGTTTGTGGGTACTGAGCATCCAGCAGGTTTTGGGTACTGAGCATCCAGCAGGTTTGTGGGTACTGAGCATCCAGCAGGTTTGTGGGTACTGAGCATCCAGCAGGTTTGTGGGTACTGAGCATCCAGCAGGTTTTGTGGGTACTGAGCATCCAGCAGGTTTGTGGGTACTGAGCATCCAGCAGGTTTGTGGGTACTGAGCATCCAGCAGGTTTGTGGGTACTGAGCATCCAGCAGGTTTGTGGGTACTGAGCATCCAGCAGGTTTGTGGGTACTGAGCATCCAGCAGGTTTGTGGGTACTGAGCATCCAGCAGGTTTGTGGGTACTGAGCATCCAGCAGGTTTGTGGGTACTGAGCATCCAGCAGTTTGTGGGTACTGAGCATCCAGCAGGTTTGTGGGTACTGAGCATCCAGCAGGTTTGTGGTACTGAGCATCCAGCAGGTTTGTGGGTACTGAGCATCCAGCAGGTTTGTGGGTACTGAGCATCCAGCAGGTTTGTGGGTACTGAGCATCCAGCAGGTTTGTGGGTACTGAGCATCCAGCAGTTTGGTGGTACTGAGCATCCAGCAGGTTTGTGGGTACTGAGCATCCACAGGTTTGTGGGTACTGAGCATCCAGCAGGTTTGTGGTACTGAGCATCCAGCAGGTTTGTGGGTACTGAGCATCCAGCAGGTTTGTGGGTACTGAGCATCCAGCAGTTTGTGGTACTGACATTTTCATGCAGGTTTGTGGGTACTGAGCTCCAGCAGTTTGTGGGTACTGAGCATCCAGCAGGTTTGTGGGTACTGAGCATCCAGCAGGTTTGTGGGTACTGAGCATCCAGCAGGTTTGTGGGTACTGAGCATCCAGCAGGTTTGTGGGTACTGAGCATCTAGCAGGTTTGTGGGTACTGAGCATCCAGCAGGTTTGTGGGTACTGAGCATCCAGCAGGTTTGTGGGTACTGAGCATCCAGCAGTTTGTGGGTACTGAGCATCCAGCAGGTTTGTGGGTACTGAGCATCCAGCAGGTTTGTGGGTACTGAGCATCCAGCAGGTTTGTGGGTACTGAGCATCCAGCAGGTTTGTGGGTACTGAGCATCCAGCAGGTTTGTGGGTACTGAGCATCTAGCAGGTTTGTGGGTACTGAAGGTCATGGCCCAGCAGGTTTGTGGGTACTGAGCATCCAGCAGGTTTGTGGTACTGAGCATCCAGCAGGTTTGTGGTACTGAGCATCCAGCAGGTTTGTGGGTACTGAGCATCCAGCAGGTTTGTGGGTACTGAGCATCCAGCAGGTTTGTGTCAGAACAAGACGAGTTATTGATGAGTGAGCGAGAGTATCACATATATGTTTATATATACAAATAAAGTTAATTTTCATTAACAGATTAATTTACATTTTTTTTTTCATTAAAAAAATGCATATACAATTTTTTTCCAGTCTGAAATTTATGATTTATTGCATTAATGGAGTTGTCGGAGAAGTGGGTGAGGCAGTTTAATGTGCACGAATATTAAGTTATAAGTAGTGAAAATATTTAGAAGTTCTGGTTATTAGTGATGTAAATCCAGGACAACAGTGCGTAAGTGTACCGTAGAGAGAATAAAACTCTTGGCTTCATATAAGATAAGATAAGATTTCGTTCGGATTTTTAACCCCGGAGGGTTAGCCACCCAGGATAAGCCAAGAAAGTCAGTGCGTCATCGAGGACTGTCTAACTTATTTCCATTGGGGTCCTTAATCTTGTCCCCCAGGATGCGACCCACACCAGTCGACTAACACCCAGGTACCTATTTGCTGCTAGGTGAACAGGACAATAGGTGTAAGGAAACGTGTCGAAATGTTTCCACCCGCCGGGAATCGAACCCGGGCCCTCCGTGTGTGAAGCGGGAGCTTTACCCACCAGGCCACCGGGTTATTTTTTACTCTATATATCGTCGGTGAACATATTACAGAGTGGACATAAATTTGCTGGTAAACTTAGAGAAGGATAACAGCTGATTCTATGTATCAGAAATGTCTTTTACGAGAACAAAGTTGAGGGCACTGATCCTGCACTCTCTACACAGGTGTAGAATTAAGGGGATATGATCGAGGAATAAATAATGGAAATGCAACCAATAATAATAATAATCTTTATTTACTACCAGTACAAGGTATACAGACCATAGCTGACATACTATTATATAGAAAGTCCCTTGTTATGCTGAGCATTTGGGGCAAATTGAGTCAGTTTTGTCCCAGGATGCGACCCACACCAGTCCATTAACACTCAGGTACTATTTTTAATGATGGGTGAACAGGGACAGCAGTTGTCTTATGGAAACACGTCATAGTGTTTTCCAGCCATACTGGGGATTCGAACTGCGGACCTCAGTGTGTGAGGTGAGTGCGCTAGCGATCAACCTACGGGTCACGTAATAATAAAAATCCCACTGAAACAAATCACGCTACTTCGACTTCATTGTTTATTCTTTGTTAAAAATATATTTTCTGATATCCTTATGACTCATTACAATTTCCCGTTCTCCTCTAATACCAGTTTTCAGCCGTTATTAATGTTTTCTTCTTTGCCTGTTATGTTCTAGAAGTAATTTTTTTTTTAAATCTTTTTCGTTTATTCCCTTAATCAACTTTACTGTCATCAGGATATATTGTGAATATTTGCAGTTTCTCTTGTATTTGTATTTTTTCATAATATGATGATATTACAGGTCGTTGTTCCTTTTACGAATCCAAAGAAGAGCTTCTCCCACTGACAGTTGCAATGATTGGTCCAAAGAACAGTCCCATTGTTCCAGCATTAAATAAAAGGTAACTACCATAAAGTTTATGAAAAATAAAAATTTTTTAATAAGAATTCTGGTATGGAATTAATATGAGTTTTTTTTTTTGCACACGCAATACAGAACATGAGGCTAAATGTTCATACTGAGAAGCATCAAGTTTTGAATAACAGAAAATGCAGGTTAAGAGAAGGAAAATCCTGCCTCATTTTACTTCTGGTGGTCTTAGATACGGTAACGGAATTTAGGGAGGTGAATAGTTATTGATGTACAGTCGACCTGATTAAGCTTGTGTTGGAGAGCAGGAACGTTGAAGCTTCTCGGTAACTGTTATGATGAGAATGTCGTCAATATAACGGAGCCAGGTGACTGAAGAGGGAATAAGAAAGGAAAAGCGGTCGGGTTCTAGAAGTTCCATGTACAGCTTCGCTAGTACGGCAATAAGTGGCGAACCCATTGGCAGTCGAGAAGTCTACTGAAAAAGGTGATTTTCAAAGGAGAAACGTGTAAGGCCAACACACGGGAAGGTCAAGGGAGTCATCATTTTTCCTGTGCATAAGTTTAATGGCTTATGTAGTAGGTACCTTGGTAACTAGAGATGTTATATTTAAACTAAGTATTTTCTTGTTCCTGATGTTAATGTTGTGGATGCGACTGAGGAGATCACCAGAATATTTAAGATGTGTTTGACTGACTGTGCCCTAAAGTTTAGAAGGATGTTTAGCGAGAATCAGTAAGAATTGGTGGGGAGCACTGCCTATTCCAGAGATAGGCCTCAGTAGAATTTCTGGCTTGTGAGTTTTTGGCAGGCCATACATTTTGGCGGGTCTGGGGTTGCTGGAAATGGTGTACAAAAGATTCTTCCTTTGTTGTGAGTTCCTCAGTGTAAGGTTGTTCACTTGGTTTCTTGTGGGAGGTTTGTATGTGTCTGGGTCATTAAGTAGATTGAACATATTGTTCTTGTAGTCGTTAGTGTTCAAGACTACAGGAACAAAATGCTCACAACTTAATTACCCAGACACCTACAAACCTCTCACAATAAACCAAGTGGACAACTTTACCAAAACTTTTATTCGCAAAATTCACCTTATACTGAGGGACTCTGAACAAGGAAAGAAACCTCTGCACATTATTTTCTGGAACCAAAGACCCGCCAGAATGTACGGTCTGCTAGAAACTTACAAGCCAGGAATGCTACTGAGGCCCATCTCCTCTGGAATGGGCAGTGCTCCGGGTCCCCACCATCTCTCAGGAATTCTCGCTAAGAACCATTCTAAACTCTAGGTCACAATCTGGTGATCTCCTCAGTTGCATTCACAAAATTAACACTAATAGCAAGAAACGCTATAGCCTGGACGTAGCAACCCTATTTACTAAGGTACCTACTACACAAGCCATTGATCTCCTGCACCAGAAGACTGACGAATCCCTTGACCTTCCTATTCCAGCCAGCGATTTCATCATCCATGTTGAACTATGAGTCGGCTTTACATGTTTCTGTTTTAAAAATAACCTTTTCCAGCAGACTTTTTGACTACCTATGTGTTCCCCACTTAACACTGGACTGACGAACCTACACATGGAACATCAGAGCGAATATCCCACAATATTCTTATTCGGTCACCTGGCTCCCTTATATTTACGATATTCATAACTCCCAGACACTCAAACTTTCCTTCTCTCCAACACACGGTGTCCCGTGGCCTGGTAGGCAAAACTTTCGTTTGATGTGCTGAATATTTGTGATTCGATTCCCACCAAGGGTAGAAACATTGGGCGCGTTTTCTTACACCTGTTATTCCGATCAACTAGCAAGTAGGTACCTGGGTGTTAGTCGACTTGTGTGGGGCGCATCCTGGGGCACAAGACTGAGTGACTCAATGAAAATAAGACAGACAGTCCCTCGATGACGCACTGACTTTCTTGAGTTATGCGGGGTGGAAAACCCTCCAGGGTTAAAAATCCAAACAAAATCTTATCTAACTAAGGGTCGACAATCCAAATGAATTCTTTATGAACGAGGCCTAAAATTTGGTCATCTGAAAAGGCAATAAAGACATGCCCATGCTCTCTGCCCCAGGCCCCGTGTTCATCAAGAACTGCAAGTAGTCCCTATCGCGTGCCTTCAGCATTTTATGGAGAGGGAGCATGGACACAGGGGTCGACCCCTGCAACCACAAATAGGTGAGTACAAATAGGTGAGTACACACACTAAAAGCAACAAACATAGCCCCACTCCACAAAGGTGGCAGTAAAGCAATTGCATAAAACTACAGACCGATAGCACTAACATCCCACATCATAAAAAATATTTGAGAGGGTTCTAAGACGCAAGACTGCCAACCACCTAGATACCCATCAATTACACAACCCACTGGACCACTATGACAAGGTCCTGGATGCTGTAAAGGATAAACAAAATACAGATGTAGTATACACAGACTTTACAATAGCCTTCAACAAGTGTGATCATGGTGTAATAGCACACAAAATGCGGGATAAAGGAATAACGGGAAAAGTTGTAGATGGATCTATAATTTCCTGACAAATAGAACACAAAGAGTAATAATAAACAGAGTAAAGTCCCAGGCAACCATGGTGAAAAGCTCTGTGCCACAAGGCACAGTACTCGCTCCCATTCTATTCCTCATCCTCATTTTTGACATAGACAGAGATGTAAGTCCGTGTCCGTAAATCCGTGTCTTCCTTTGCGGATAACACCCGGATCACCATGACAGTGACCTCCATCGAAGACACTGTGAGACTCCAGGCAGACAATAACCTAATCTTCAAATGGGCCACTCAAAACAATATGAAGTTCAACGAGGAGAAATATCAACTACTTAGCTTTGGAAAACTTGAAGAAATTAAAACTGCATCAGGGTATACAACAAATTCTAACCATACAATAGAGCGAGAAAGAAATGTGAAGGACTTGGGAGTGATAATGTCAGAGGATCTCGCCTTCAAAGACCACAACAATGTATCTACCTCATCGGCTAGGAAAATGATACGATGGATAATGAGAACCTTCAAAACTAGGGATGCCAAGCAGATGATGATTCTCTTCAAATCGCTTGTGCTCTCTAGGCTGGAATACTGCTGTACACTAACGGCCCCCTTCAAGGCTGTCGACATTACAGACCTGGAGAGTGTACAAAGAACTTTCACGGTACACATAAGTGCGATAAGGCACCTAAACTACTGGGAACGGTTGAAGCTCCTTGATCTGTATTCCCTCGAATGCAGGCGAGAGAGATACATGATAATATACACTTGGAAAGTCCTAGAGGGATTGGTACCAAACCTGCACACGAAAATCACTCCCTATGAAAGCAAAAGACTCGGCAGGAGATGCAACATTTCCCCGATGAAAAGCAGGGGCGCCACGAGTACACTGAGAGACAACGCAATAAGTGTCCGGGGCCCAAGACTGTTCAATTTCCTCCCAGCATACATAAGGGGAATTACCAATAGACCCCTGACTGTCTTCAAGAAGGCACTGGACGGGCACCTAAAGTCAGTACCTGACCAACCGGGCTGTGGTTCGTACGTCAGTTTGCGTGCGGCCAGCAGTAACAGCCTGGTTGATCAGACCCTGATCCACCATGAGACCTGGTCTCAGACCGAGCCGCGGGGGCCTTGCCCCCCGAAACCCTCTCCAGGTAAACCAGATCAAGCCCTCTCCTTGATGTTCTTCTCTACAAAGTTGACCTTGAACTTTATTTTGTAGTCAAACGAAAACCATTTGACCTTTACGATCTTTTCCACTTCTATTCTCACTACGACACCAAAACTAAACTTCTGGATATGTAGCGGTGAGGAATGATGCTCTCTCAATGAACAAGTATTTTCTAAACATCACTTTACTCGTCACTTCATTAGTGACTGCAGACGCCATGCATATAACAGCTTCATCTCACCCAGATCTGATGCTGCCCAGATGAGATACATAGTCCTCCCCAGCAACTTTATTGCTAAACACGTTTCCAAAATCTTTTCCAACACCTCATTCCAAGTATCTACCTCTACATCCACCCAAATACATCACCAGTATAACACAGAATATATATAACTGCAGGAATATATATAATCCCTTGCAACGACTGCAACCAATTAAACATGGGCGAGATGTCCAGAGACCTCCTAACATGTATGTCAGAACACCAGTACACAGGTAGAACAGACTGCTTAAGGAACACCTGCGTACTACACCGGTTTCCACAACCATTTAATCCAGTACAGAGACAAGACTCGCCGCCAGGGAAGAAGACATTACCGTAGGATCTTGGAATTATCAATTATTTGTATATCTAACAATTTCAGCCAGAAAAACTGCTTCTACAACAAACTTCTTCAGCATTCCCCATCTGACTCTCCATCATATAAATTCTCATGTACTCTTTACCCAGGTTCAACTGCCTCCCAGCACACATAAGGGGGATTACCAATAGACCCTTGAAAGTCTTTAAGCTGGCACTGGACAAGCACCTAAAGTCGGTGCCTGACCAGCCGGGCTGTGGCTCGTACGTTGGTTTGCGTGCAGCCAGTAGTAACAGCCTGGTTAATCAGGCTCTGATCCACCAGGAGGCCTGGTCACAGACCGGGCCGCGGGGGCGTTGACCCCCGGAACTCTCTCCAGGTAAACTCCAGGTCCAGGTAGGTACATCTATTTATGACTTGATAAAGCACGTTGTGTGCTACCTTTTATTCGTATTCTTCTCAAGACGTGTGTGTTAGCCCGCTCAGGTTTATTTCCCATTTTCACTGTGGTATCGTTCTCATATTTTCAGTTATATGTCTTATTTCCCGCCAGTGGTGACGTGTACTTAGTCAGTGGTGACGTGTACTTAGTCAGTGGTGACGTGTACTTAGTCAGTGGTGACGTGTACTTAGCTCAGTGAGGACGTATCGAGTGTGCTCTCTACGGACTGAAGCAAGATGCCCTCCATCGAGCAACTTTACCAACAGCTTAGAGAAGAATTGAGGATGGCGAAGATGGAGATTCGGCGACTGCCCGGGGAAAAAAAAGTTTCGTAGTTGTCCCCCTGCTTTGACCCAAGGTCAAAAAGGGGAAAGGGCAGTGGCTGGCGCGGGGAACGAATTTGCGAAAAGAAGACAAATGGAAAGGTTTGGAAACGATGAAGAAGAGATGCTGTGGAAACTGTTGTGGAAACATCTAATACATTCCCCGTGTACCCACAATGTGAGTCGACTACGGGGAACGTCAAAAGAAACGACACCAAGGAAGGTAAGAATATTTTTTTTTTGGGGATAAAAGTTAGGTATATGGACGGGGCCGTTCTGCTTGAAGGACAGGAGTAGAGAAAAAGGGGTTTTGTTTCCGGGGGCGGGTGGAGGAAAAGTTACCGTCTGGATGACATAGAGGGGTTAAGGGGAGCAATCCTGTTATCGTCTCAGTGTGGGGGGGCAACGATGTTGGCAGATGGGAGTGAAGACCTGTTTACAAGTATGGTCAGCAATGGGAAAAATTAGGGGAAGGGGGGGAAAACCCTGTCAAATGTGGTATTTTGCCAAGGAAGGATTTGGAAATGAATGGTTGTCCG
This sequence comes from Cherax quadricarinatus, assembly GCF_026875155.1. NCBI lineage: Eukaryota > Metazoa > Arthropoda > Malacostraca > Decapoda > Parastacidae > Cherax > Cherax quadricarinatus. Next base: position 15,788,002 of record NC_069471.1, on the reverse strand, counting down.
GGGCAACTGGGGTCAATTGCTGGCGGGACAAAATGAAAGGGAAAAATGAGGTAACATTCATTGAAACTGGCCCTTTCTAGACAGAAAGCATGTATGCCAGGGGGGGTTCATTTTTTTAGGTCGGGGGTGGGGGGCACTGCAATGCAGGGAGGGGGTGTTAGGGCTTTAAACTAGGAATAGTTTAGTGGGATGGGTTTTGGGAGGAAAATAGTGAAGTCCCCCGTGTAGAATATTACGAGTTCAGGGGGGCTAGTAATAAGCAGAACGAGGTTATATTGAAAAGTAGTGACACAGGTGATAAGGCAGTAAAGGTTTAGTAGAAAAACAGAAATGAGCAGGAAGGGGAAAAAAAAAAAGGAGAGTCTTTTATGTTTTTATCTAATAGCCGTAGTTAGGGAAAAATGGACGAGTTTTAGATTATTGTAGTGCAGGTAACATTGATGTATTTTCCTTAACTGGGCGGGTTTAATTAAAAAGTCGGGGCATGCCTGCGGAATTTACATTAGGGTTTTAAAGTGTTCATAGTAGATCGAAGTATGGGGAAAGGGGGGTGGGGTGGCATTGTATGTCTGAGATCGCTTGAACTGTTGCATAAACCCGGGGTATTAAGTCTGAAGTAACACATACAGAGTCTGTTTGGATAAAATTTTTTCAGATGGCATGAAAAACGTTTTTGGCGTGATATACCGTCCCCCAAACTTAGATAGGGACCAGGGGAGACAAACTAAGGGAGGAAATTGTTAGGGCCACAAGGCACGATAATGTAGTAATTCTAGGAGACTTTAACTTTAGCCCATATTGATTGGAATTTTGACGGGGAAAATTTAGAATCATTACGACTTCATAGAAGTAGTTCAGGATTTTTTTTTGAACATTTTTGACAGAACCTACAAGTGGAAATAACCTGTTTGACTTAGTTCTGGAAAACAATGAATCCCTTGTTAATAATTTAGAAATTTCAGGGGAACGGGGTGCTAACGACCACAAACAATTACATTTAGCATTGAAGGAAGTATAAATAGTAGGGATAACTCAGTAACAGTCCCAGATTTTCGCTTAGCAGATTACGATGGGCTTAGAGAACACTTATCATCTGTTGACTGGGTAACGAAGAGAGCTATCAATATGAGAGTTTTCTGAACACTATACATGCTGCTCAAAGAACGTTTATCCCGAATAAAGAAATTAAAACAAATAGAAATGACCCAAAATGGATGAATAAAGGCTGAAATATCACTAGGCATAAGAAAGGAATTTATAGGCGTATCAGAAGAGGTGAGTGTCATCTTTTTGAATCAGTATTGACATTAAGAGAGACATTAGAAAGGGGATAAGAAAAGCTAAAAGGGACTATGAAATCAAGTTGTTAGGGATTCTAAAACTAACCCAAAAAGTTTTTTTTTCCCGTCTATAGAACAAAAGTTAGAGATAAGATAGGTCCCCTTAAAAATAACTATGGGCACCTTACTGACAAGAGAATGAAATGTGCTCGATTTTAAATAATTATTTTCTCTCAGTTTTTTACACAGGAAGACACTAACAATATTCCAGTAATTAATTTTTACAGTGGGCTAGAAGAAGATAAATTATGTAACATCACAGTCACTAGTGAGATGGTTGTGAAGCAGATAGACAGACTGAAGCAAAATAAGTCGCCGGGTCTTGATGAGGTTTTTTCAAGGGGTTTTTAAGGAATGCAAAATGGAACTCTGTGAACCATTAACTAATATTTTTAATTTATCTCTTTAACAGGTGTAGTGTCTGATATGTGGAAGATGGCTAATGTAATTCCATTTTTAAAACAGGGGACAAGTCGTACCATCAAATTACCGCCCAATAAGCCTGACCTCAATTGTAGGCAAATTACTAGAGTCAATTATAGCTGAGATTATAAGAAGCCATCTCGATAAGCATAGCTTGTTTAAATGATACTCAGCATGGATTCACAAGAAGCCGGTTGTCTAACTAATTTATTAACTTTCTTCAGTAAAGCTTTTGAGGCTGTTGACCACAATAAAGAATTTGATATTATTTACTTAGATTTTAGTAAGGCTTTTGATAGAGTTCCGCACCATAGACTGTTAAAGAAAGTGGCAGCTCATGGCATTGGGGGAAAAGTGCTCTCGTGGATCGAGTCATGGCTCATTGACAGGAAGCAGAGAGTGTCCATAAATGGGTTAAATCCGAGTGGGGATCTGTAACAAGTGGCGTTCCACAGGATCAGTCTTGGGCCCGTTGTTGTTTATAATATATATCAATGATCTTGATGAGGGAATTACTATTGATATGAGCAAATTCGTCGATGACACAAAGATAGGTAGGATAATTGATTCAAACGTAGACGTTAGGGAACTTCAGAAAGATTTAGACAAACTCTATTCTTGGTCAGAAAAGTGGCAGATGCAGTTCAATGTAGATAAATGCAAGGTTCTGAAGCTCGGGAGTGTCCATAACCCTAGCACTTATAAATTAAATAATGTAGAACTTAGCCATACAGATTGCGAAAAGGACTTGGGGGTTATGGTAAGCAGCAACCTTAAACCAAGACAGCAATGCCTAAGCGTACGTAATAAGGCAAATAGATTTCTGGGATTTATATCAAGAAGTGTAAGCAACATAAGTCCAGAGGTCATACTGCAGCTTTATACATCATTAGTAAGGCCTCACTTAGATTATGCAGCTCAGTTCTGGTCTCCATATTACAGAATGGACATAAATTCGTTAGAAAACATTCAGCGTATGATGACTAAATTAATACATAGCATTAGAAATCTTCCTTATGAAGAAAGATTTGAAGACTCTTAAGTTACATTCACTTGTTAGACGAAGAATGAGGGGAGACCTGATCGAAGTGTATAAGTGGAAGATAGGTATTAATAAAGGGGATATTAATAAGGTCTTGAGGATGTCTCTCCAAGAGAGAACCCGCAGTAATGGATTTAAATTAGACAAGTTTAGATTTAGAGAGGACATAGGAAAGTATTGGTTTGGAAATAGGGTAGTTGATGAGTGGAACAGTCTACCTAGTTGGGTTATTGAGGCTGGGACTTTGGGTAGTTTCAAATTTAGGTTGGATAAATACATGAGTGAGAGGGGTTGGATCTGATTGGGACTTGCAAATGAGTAGATAGTTATCAGAGATTATTTCTTGGGTAGCATTAAAATTGGGTTGGTCAAATGTTTTGTTAGTGGGATGAATTGTAAAGGACCTGCCTAGTATGGGCCAACAGGCCTGCTGCAGTGATCCTCCTTTCTTATGTTCTTATGTTCTTTTTTGCCACTTATAAATGCATTTAAATGCCAGATTACAAGTTTACACTTACATATATTAAGTTAGCAAGAGAACTAGGCATTAAAAAACAATAAAAAGTCAAAATACACATTTAGTACACTCGTTATTGCCTTAAAATATGTGTAGTCTTAATGTAGGTGAGGATTATTGTAGAATGTTAGGTGCGGTAGTTCCCACACCAGCTACCACACCTACACGAAATATACCAGAGCGCCCCAGAGCAATTATTATTATTATTATTATTATTATTATTATTATTATTATTACCATCGACATGTCTTGTTCACTGAGTTGAATCATTTCTAACAACTGCTTACTTACATTTCTAACAACTACTTACTTACATTTCTAACAACTACTTACTTACATTTCTAACAACTGCTTACTTACATAGATGCCATTATAAACGAGAGAGACACTGAGAATGTAAACAAAGACGAACGCGTTTAATACTTGTCTAATGCTGGTTCATTCACGTTTAATTTTGCATACGTTTGTGAAGCTTTTACCACAATACAAACACTCATACATTGTGTACAAGTTGTCTTCATGTTGGTACAGTAGAATAAATAACAGCAACACTGTCATTCTCAAGTAACTCACCATTTTTAGCGGGAATGATGTACTGAATGAAGGCAGGTGAAAGGAATAATTATCTACAGTTACCCCCCAAAATACTATTGTGTACACATTTTCTCTGGTGTTGGACTAGAAAAAAACGTAATTCTTTCCGTCAGTCTTACAAGCCGCCTGCTACCACATTAGTAAGTTAATTTTTATTCAGGTACAAGTACACGTAATTACAGTTTCATAAATTATCATACATAGCAGCATATGTGTAGATTACCTGGAACAACGCAAAAAAAGTCATGGAATGCGACTTATTTCCACAGGGATCCTTGTAATAACTGTTGCTTAAACTTTAAAATAAAACAAGTAAGTAAGTTTATTCAGGTATACACAAATACAGTTGCATAAATTATCATACATAGCAGCATATGTGTAGAGAACCTGGGATAACACAAAAAAGTCAGACACAGTGACTTATTTCCATTGTGAAAAGCAGTTACAATTAAATGAGATATACTAGGAATAAGGTATATTCAGTTACGTACAATAATATTAAAGATTCATTAATATTACAGATAGGATCAGATTACAGTGCATATATGATAGATATACAAGAAATCACTTTCTTATCTTTCTGTAGCTACATTCATTAGGAAGCTCTTGCTTCTCTTCTTGAACTGCCTCATACTATAGCAGGCTTTGACATGTGCAGGCAGTCTGTTTCACTGCTTTATTTCTGTGCAATCAAAGGTGTTTGAACAAAAAAAAAACATACCACGGGTGGGGCTAAAAAACCCCCCG
>NC_069471.1:15721087-15782839 GCF_026875155.1 Cherax quadricarinatus | reverse complement strand
TGTGTTACAGGTTGATGCTTGTGAGTCAAGGGAGGGGGAAGCACTCCTACAAAAATCTGGGGATGAGAGGTTGCAGCCTGTTGCTTAATTCTCTGCCAAGTATCAATCTCACCAAAGGGCTTACACCACCATAGAAAAAGAAGCTCTAGCTCTGGTACTTGCATTAGAGCACACTGATGTGTTTATACGGCGGTCGTCCCAGGTGGTCAGTCTACAGCAATCAAAATCATCTAGTGTACCTCAGCACCATGAAAAACCACAACACATATCTGATGACATGGAGTCTCAGGCGGCAACATTGTAACATTAGAGTTATACATATTGTCGACGAGGAAAATGTGTCGGCTGGCACATTGTCACGAATTTAGGTTTGGATGTGTTAGGGACCATACTTGTAGCTTATCTCTTTTTTCCCCCATTATAAATGTTTCGAAGATAATATTGTTTTTTTTTTTTAAGTGAGGGGACATTCTGCTGCCGTCCACAAGTGTCTTGAACCAACGTTTGCCCTACTGTCTACTGTCTCGCTCTAGGTCAGAGTTTGAATGTCAAGAAAAGCTGAGACCTATGGATGAGAGGAAAGGCAGTTTCTTTATTGCTCAGTGCCATGGCAGCACTCTTGCCATGGAGGTGGAGGCCAAGTCCTGGCTATTAGAGCCCTTTTGGGGTGGGGGTATGGCATGCAAAGAGTATGTTACAATATATTCAGTGTATGTCACACTCCCATATAGGGTGCCTCCCAACGCTAAGGGTTTAACGATCAATAGGGTGCCCGTCATTAAATCAGTACCTTGGTTCATTGGCCAGTTACAGGCAAGCCCGCCATGGCTGAAGCAATGTGTTTCACTTGCGGTAAACATTGGCAGACTTGCCTAGCTGCTGGTTGAGTACAGTGCACTTCTCTGTGGCTTCTGCTCTGCCGTCTGTCACCTTGGAGCACACTTACTCTTCTGTCTGTACATATTGTACATATTGTACATACTGTACATACCTGTATATATCATCTGGTGAAGGTAAATATAAATTATCGTCTACTGTTCAGTTTTGTTTACATAATTTTCCATTACGATGAGGTCTCACAGACCATTCTTACATGTGTTTGTAATATGCATCTGTAAGTTCCTGTTTTCTCTCCTATTAGATGTTTTAGCCTTTTGTTCATCCATTTGGGATCATTATCATTTCGCCTAATTTCTCTCTGGGGAATATATATACTCCGAACACTTTGTACATTATTAAGAAATTATTAGCTAGATTAACGAAGTCGAGATTAGACTCAGGTGTTCCCTGAGTCCATTATAATTGGCAGATCGAAAATCAGGGACTTTTACAATATTATCCTTATTCTGGTATTCCCAAGTAATATTACAAGTAATGGATTTGTGATCACTTGCACCAAGCTCTTCAGTGATTTCTTTTTTTCAACACACCGGCAGTATCCCACCGAGGAGGGGTGACCCAAAACGGAAAAACGAAAGCTTCTCCTTTTATATTTAGTAATATATACAGGAGAAGGGGTTACTAGCCCCTTGCCCCAGGCATTTTAGTTGCCTCTTACAACACGCACGGTTTACGGAGGAAGAATTCTGTTCCACTTCCCCATGGAGCTCTTCAGTGATCTCCACGTTATTTACAAGAGTTTCTTTATTTGACAAGACAAGGTCGAGCAAATTATTACCTCTGGTAGGCTCTGTTACACACTTTTTCAGAAAACAGTCCTGAACTACTTCCATAAACTCACTGGACTCCAGATTACCAGTCAAAGAATCCCTACTATCACTATGTTATTGTGTCTAGAAGCCATAACAATTTCGTCCCAAAGAAGTCTCCCTCTGTCATGATCAAGCCAGGAGGTTGGTATATTACACCTAGAATCAGTTTTTCTTGACCTAGAAACTCTACCCAAACAGATTCTGTTACTAATGCATCCATTTTTATACCTGATTTTAGCAACAATTCATATTTTCTGGTACATACAACGCAGCTCCACCCCTCTTCCGTTATATAAGAACATAAGAGCATAAGAAACAAGGAACACTGCAGCAGGCCTACTGACCCATGCGAAGCAGGTCCATGCCCTCCCCCCCGGACTAGCCAAATGACCCATCCAGTCTGGTCACCTCCACTCAAGGAAGGAGCACGGCACCAGACCCAGCAGCACAGGTCCAACTCACACCCACTCATGTATTTATCTAACCTATTTTTAAAACTACACAACGCTTTAGCCTCAATAACTGTACCCGGGAGTTCGTTCCACTCATCTACAACTCTATTACCAAACCAGTGCTTTCCTATATCCTTCCTGAATCTGAATTTTTCCAACTTGAAACCATTGCTGCGAGTCCTGTCTTGGCTGGAAATTTTCAGCTCGCTATTTACATTCCCTTTATTTATCCCTGTTTTCCATTTATACACCACGATCATATCCCCCCTAATTCTATGCCTTTCGAGAGAGTGCAGTTTCAGGGCCTCAGTCTATCCTCATAGGGAAGATTTCTGATACATGGGATCATCTTTGTCATCCTCCTTTGTACGTTTTCCAGAGCATTTATATCCATTCTGTAATACGGTGACCAGAACTGTGCAGCATAATCTAAAAGATGCCTAACCAAGGATATATAGACTTTAAGAACAACCTGAGGACTTCTATTATTTATGCTTCTTGATATGAAGCCAAGAATTCTGTTAGCTTTGTTGCGAACACTAATGCACTGTTGTCTTGGTTTTAAATTACTGCTAACCAGAACTCCTAAATCCTTTTCGCAGTCAGTAGTATTAAAAACTACATTATTTAGTTTATATGTGGCATGGTTATTTTCCTGTCCAACATTTAGAACTTTGCATTTGTCTATATTAAACTGCATCTGCCACTTCTCCAACCATTGCATCAGTCTATTCAAATCATCCTGGAGTGCTCTAATGTCCTCATTAGAATGAATTGGACGGCCTATTTTGGTGTCATCAGCAAATTTGCTTATGTCTCTATTTATTCCCTCATCTATGTCGCTTATGTAAATTGTGAACAACAACGGGCCCAACACTGACACCTGAGGAACACCGCTTGTGACGTGCCCCCATTCTGATTTCTCCCCATTTATGCAAACTCTCTGCTGTCTATTTGTCAGCCATGCCTCTACCTAGGAAAAAATTTCTCCTCCTATTCAGTGTGCCTTAAGTTTCCTCAATAGCCTCTGATGTGGAACTCTATCGAAAGCCTTATACATAATATCATAATCATTACCATGATCTACCTCCTATATATGGAACAACTTAAACCCTTGAATATGATACTCGGCAATCATATCTCGACTCCTTAAATTATACCATGTTTCAGTTACTGCAGTGACATCAAAGTTTCTAACACGTGTTGCCAAACATAATTCATTAAATTTATTTCAGGCGCTTTGACTATTAACATAAAATACATTAATATGTTTTTTCTTCTGCACCTTTTTCCTATTCACATTTGCTTTAACACAATTTCTGTTATCATTATCCAGTGTTTCTCCATGACTGTTATTATTAATATTCATAATATTAAAGCATAAGTCAATATTTCCACATTCATTATTTTTCATTCCTAAACCCATACCTCTAACTAATCCTAGTTTAAAGTCCTAACAACACCCTCAACTGAACTAGAGATAAAGCCCACACCTGCCCTGGATAAGTGAACATTATCCTTGACATATATGTCACTTCTGCTGTAGAAGTTGTCCCAGTTGTCAAAGAATTATCCTTACAGTGTTTGTCTAGTCAACAATTAATGCCAATTGCTCTGGACAACCATTCATTTCCAACACCCCTTCTTGGCAAAATGCCACATATAACAGGGCGCCCTCCCTTCTTCCTAATTATGTCTATTGCTGTCCTGTACCCTCTAAATAAATCCTCAATTCTATGCTTGCCTACATCATTGCCTCCAGCACTGAGGCAGATAATAGGATTGATCCCATTACCCTTCATGATGTTGTCAAGCCAGCTAACAATATCCTCCATCCCAGCCCCAGGAAAGCAAAGTCTTTGTCTCCTACTTCTATCCTTCAAACAGAAGACCCTGTCCATGTATCTAGTCTGACTATCGCCAACAAGCACAATGATCTTTCCTTCCTTGTTTTTCGTCGTGGCGTTCCCAGTAAACGACTCACATTTGTAGGGTAGCATGGAGAATGGGCTCGAAGTTTCCACAGTAGCCTTCTGGATCTTCGTTGATTTTACCTCTCCATCCATCCTCTTGATCCTTAGCTTCGTTCCATGATGTCCGTCAGCTGTACAGGTTCCTTCTTGAAATGAGGATTCACAACAGGAGGATTACTACGAATCCTCAAGTTTCCCTGCATAAATAGCTCTATCTCGATCATGGCCACCCTCAGCTCCTCCTTAAGCTGCTGGTAGAGTTGCTCAATTGAGAATATCTTGGTTCAGTTCCACAAAGAGCACACTAGACAAGACTTCACTGACAACAATGATTTACCGTATAAGGAATCTCCCGTATGAAGATAGAGCCATGAATATTCACTCTCTGGAGAGATGTAGAATGAGGGGAGATATCATCGAAGTGTATAAGTGGATGATGGGCTTAAACGAAAGTGATATTAATAAAATACTGAGGATATCGAATCAGGTAAGAATGAGAACCAACGGATTTAATTTAGATAAATTTAGATTTAGGAAGGACAAAGGTAAGTACTGGTTTTCAAACAGAGTTGTGGATGCGTGGAACTGTCGTCTGACTAGGGTAATCGAGGCTAGGACCCTAGGAAGTTTTAAAAATAGATTGGACAAATATATGAGTGGGAGGGGCTGGGTGTGATTGATGTCATGGATACGGGCGTAAATTCTTGGCTAGTGGTGGTGTTGATAAGAACCTGCCTTGTATGTCCTGGCGTAGTACCTGTGTTTCTTCATAATACATAATTTATTCCTATTTATTGTGCTTCTTTCACTGGTCACACACTGATTTCACTTTATTAACTTTCTCGGGGTTGGGGGGACGCATGTGGCAACACTGCTGTGGATAGACTGCTGTCTATCTCTTCCCACTAATATCACTTTCAAGTCGTCTTATTTAAATTGCGGCTCTCACTACCCTTTTGTGACTTAGGGGGCACAGTAATTCACTTGCGGGTGGTTCACTGACCCTGACACATTTAATGATCCTTGCAGAATCCTTGAGTAGCCCCAAAAATACTTAAATACACTGTGCACTAATGTGTTACTTACCCGCACGTGCGTGTGTGGGGGTGTTAGTGTGTGTGTGTATTCGCCTAGTTGTACTCAGCTAGTTGTGGTTGCAGGGGTCGATTCATAGCTCCTGGCCCCGCTTCTTCACTGGTCGCTAGTAGGTGCCTCTCTCTGAACCGTGAGCTTTATCATACTTCTGCTTAAAGCTATGTATGGATCCTGCCTCCACTACATCGCTTCCCAAACTATTCCACTTCCTGACTACTCTGTGGCTGAAGGAATACTTCCAAACATCCCTGTAATTCATCTGTGTCTTCAACTTCCAACTGTGTCCCCTTGTTGCTGTGTCCCATCTCTGGAACATTCTGACTCTGTCCACCTTCAATTCAATTCAATTCAAAGTTTATTCTCTATAAGGATTACAATGCTGAGTTTACAGAAATATGGTTATTGTTTGGTTTACATGTAGTAAAATTGTGATTACAGAGTGTACCACTAGAACGCTTAGCATGGCTAGGTATTTCGGGCATACTTAGTTTTATTCTTAATTGTAAAATGTTACAAATTATGAGGTAAGTTGGTATTATGGCTAAGTGACTAAATACTAGTTTATGAGTTTAGCAATGTGAATGCTTTTGTTTTGGCACAGTATATAGTTTCAGTGTTGGAGTATCACAGGATTCATTATTTTAAGACTGAGATTAATATTTCTGTTTATGGTCAAATGAGTGAGCGAGTGTAAGTGTGAACCACCAGGTGGTATTCGTGTAGTTAGTTGACGGGGTGTATCAGGGAGATAAGATGTTTTCTAATGGTAGTTTTGAAGGTGATGAATATGTCTGCAGTTCTAGAGTTCTCAGGTAGGGTATTCCAGATATTAGGGCCTTTGACATACATTGAATTTTTGTAAAGGTTTAGTCGGACACGGGGAATGTCGTAGAGATGTTTGTGTCTGGTGTTATGCCTGTGGGTTCTGTCACAACTATCAAGAAAGCGTTTTAGGTCAAGGTTGATATTAGAGTTTAATGCCCTGTAGATATAGATTGCACAGTAGTAAGTGTGGATGTACTGAACTGGGAGTAAGTTTAGATCTTTGAAGAGTGGGGGGGTGTGCTGCCAGGGATGGGATTTAGTGATTATTCTTACTGCAGCTTTTTGTTGGGTTATTATTGGCTTTAGGTGTGTTGCTGCAGTTGATCCCCAAGCACAAATAGCATAGGTGAGGTATGGATAAATAAGTGAGTGGTATAGTGTGAGAAGGGCATTTTGCGGCATGTAGTATCGTATCTTGGAGAGGATCCCAACCGTTTTGGATACTTTTTTGGCTATATGCTGGATATGGGTGCTGAAATTCAGGTTGTTGTCAAGGTATAAGCCTAGGAATTTTCCCCCATTATTTCTGGTACTTAGAGTGTTGTCAATCTTAATGTTAATTTGTGCATCTCCTGCTCTGCTACCAAACATAATATAGTAAGTTTTGTCAGTGTTAAGCGTAAGTTTATTGGCTGTCATCCAAGTCGATATTTTAATCAGCTCCTCATTCACAATGGTGTTGAGGGTGGCAAGATTAGGGTGAGAGATGACATAAGTCGTGTCATCAGCAAAGAGAATGGGTTTCAGGTGTTGGGATACGTTTGGAAGGTCATTGGTGTATATGAGGAAGAGCAGGGGACCAAGGACACTTCCCTGCGGAACTCCAGTATCAAGTGGCCGTGTTGCTGATGCTGTGACGTACTGATACCTATTAGTAATGTAAGATTTGAAATAAGCAAGCGCATGGCCTCTTATACCGTAGTGGTCAAGTTTGTGGAGTAGGATTTCGTGGTTTACTGTGTCAAAAGCTTTTCTTAGGTCAATAAAAATTCCTAGTGGATATTCCTTATTTTCCAATGCTGTGTAAAGCAGATCTAGCATTTTTATGATTGCATCATTAGTGCTTTTATTTTTCCTGAATCCAAACTGGCAGGGGTTGAGTATGTTTTGAGCCGTTATAAATGAATACAGTCTCTTGTACACGAGTTTCTCAAAGATTTTGGATAGCAATGGTAAGTTAGATATTGGCCTGTAGTTGTTTAAGTCTGTAGGGTCACCACCTTTATGTATTGGTGTAACCCTTGCCATCTTGAGTAGTTTCGGGAAGGTGCTAGTCTCTATTGACTTGTTAAAAAGTAATGAAATAGCATGTGAAAGGACATGGGCCGCTCGCTTGTACAGTAATGGTGGGACATGAGACAGATTCCCCGAGTTATTTTTAAGTGACTTTATGATCCCAATGACTTCCGTGGGCTCAGTTGGTGCAAGATAGAAGGAATTAGGGAAATTACCATCTAGGTAGTCCCCGGCATGGGCATTGGTATGTGGGATTTTACTGGCGAGATTAGATCCTATGTTTGAGAAGAAGTCGTTTATCTTGTTTGCTGTGTCAGTGGGATGTAGTGGTGTTTCATTAGGTTTAGTTAGGACAATATTCTTGGTTTTTCTCAGTTTATGGGTCCCTAGAATCTGAGAGAGTGTTTTCCAGGTCTTTTTTATATCTCCTCTAGTGTCTGTGAATCTACTGGAGTAGTATAGTTGTTTTGCTTTTTTTATTACTTTGGTGAGAACTGATGAATAGTGTTTAAGAGTATCTTTGTGTATTAAGCCCTGTCTATATTGCTTTTCATATTGGTGTTTCTTGTCAATGGATTTCAGAATGGTGCTGGTTAGCCATGGGCAACCAAGCCGTTTGTTTGTGATCTGTTTTGTTTTTATTGGACAATGTTTGTTGTATAGTCTAAGTAATTTGTTAAGAAAGATGTCTGTCCAGTCATCAATACCATTGGCCTTGGAGAATTCTGTAGGCCAATCAACAGTCTCTAGGTCAGCTGTGAACTTCCTTACTGAGGCCTCGTCATGGAGTCTAAATGAGACTTTGTTGTATTCAAGTGGTGGTTTACTAATGTTTGTCAGGAGGAAGGTAGGGTAGTGGTCTGTAGTGCTATCTGTGATTATCCCTGATTTAAGGGGGGCTAGTATATTGGTCCATATGTGGTCTATTATGGTTGCACTTGTCTCAGTGAGCCTGGTTGGTTTAGTTATTGTTGGTATGAGAAGTGTGTTGTTCATATTGTTGATGAAATCAGTTACAGGCTGATCATCTAGTAAGCCAAGGTTGATGTTGAAGTCTCCAGCTAAGAGAAGGTGGTGCTTATTCATTTGTCAGTATTTTATATGTCGTTATCATATCCTCCCTATCTTTCCTGTCTTCCAGTTTCGCCAGGTCAATTTCCCTTAACCTCTGCTCGTAGGACACACCCCTTAGCTCCGGGATTAGTCATGTTGCAAACAATTGCACTTTCTCTAGTTTCCTTTCGTGCTGGGTTAGGCGTGGATTCCAAACTGGTGCCGCATACTCCAGTATGGACCTAACATGCACAGTGTACAGGGTCCTAAATGATTCCTTATTAAGGTATCGGAATGCTGTTCTTGGGTTTGCTAGGCGCCCATATGCTGCAGCAGTTATTTGGTTAATGTGCATCTCAGGAGATGTGCCTGGTGTTATACTCACTCCAAGATCTTTTTCTTTGAGTGAGGTTTGTAGTCTCTGGCCAGCTAGACTGTACTCCGTCTGCGGTCTTCTTTTGTTTATGGGTTTATTGTATCCTTCTTGGTAGCGGGGAGTAATGATAAGGCTTCGGAGGCTTCTTACTTTATTTGCAATGTCGTGGGGTACACAGGCAGTGTGTTCAAGTGCCCATGGCCTGGGAGGGCCATGCCTGCGAGGGAGAGGAGAAAGAAGTAGGCCTTGTTGAGTGAGTGAAGTGAGCTGCTAGAGTGAGAGTGAGACAGGTCTGGGCATACTGAAGTGGCATAGGCTTATAGGTGACAGCACCAGCATGGCACAAAATATGAACTCATCTGGCAGACAGTACAGGCTGTCTACACTTTGCCCTTCCCCAATCTTCATGACTTTGCACTTGGTGGGGTTGAACTCTAAGAGCCAGTTGCTGGACCAAGCCTGCAGCCTGTTCACGTCCCTTTGCAGTTCTGCCTGGTCGTCGTCCGATTGGATTCTTCTCACCAACTTCACATCATCTGCAAAAAGGGAAACTTCAGAGTCTACTCCTTCAGTCATGTCATTCACAAATACCAGAAACAGCACCGGTCCTAGGATTGACCCATGTGCAACCCCTCTAGTCACAGGCGCCCACTCTGACACATCGCCACTTACCATAACTCGCTGTTGTCTTCCTAACAGGTATTCCCTGATCCATTGTAGTGCCTTCCCTGTTATCTCTGTCTGGTCCTCCAGCTTTTGCACTAATCTATTGTGTGGAACTGTGTCAAACGCCTTGTAACAGTCCAAGAAAATGCAATCTACCCACCCTTTCTCTCTTGTCTTACTGCTGTCACCTTGTCATAGAATTCCATTAGGTTTGTTACATAGGATTTCCCACATCTGAAACCGTGCTGGCTGTTGTTGATAAGCTTATTCCTTTCTAGGTGTTCCACCACTCTTCTCCTAATAAATTTCTCCATGACTTTGCATACTATACATGTCAGTGACACTGGTCTGTAGTTTAATGCTTCGTGTCTGTCTCCTTTTTTTAAAAATTGGAACTACATTTGCTGTCTTCCAGATCTCAGGTAGTTGCCCTGTTTTGGTAGATATGTTGAATTATAATCTTAGGGGTATGCATAGCGCCTCTCCTCCCTCTCTCAGCATGGAAAAATGTTATCCGACCCTATCGCCTTTGAGGTATCTAGCTCACTGAGCAGCCTCTTCACTTCTTCGGTTTTATGTATTGTGTCCAACACTTAATGGTGTACTGCACTTATCCATCTTTCTGGAGACCCTTCTGTCCCCTTTGTGAACACATCTTTGAATCTCATGTTGAGTTCCTCACATACTTCTCGGTCGTTTCTTGTGATCTCTCCTCCATCCTTCCTCAGCCTGATTACCTGGTCCTTTACTGTTGTTTTCTTCCTGATGTGACTGTACAACAGCTTTGGGTCACATTTGGCTTTTGCTGCTATGTCATTTTCATATTGTCGTTGGGCTCCGCTTCTTACCTGTCCTTTGCCTTCTATACTTCTTCCATTCTCTAGCACACTTGGTTTTTTGCCTCTCTACACCTTTGGGTAAACCAAGGGCTCATCCTGGCTTTCTCGTTTTTTCTGTTACCCTTGGGTGCAAGCCTCTCCTCAGCTTCCTTGCATATTGTTGTCACATATCCCATCATCTCGTTTACTGACTTCCCTGCCAGTTCTCTGTCCCACTGAACCCTGTGTAGGAAATTTTTCATGCCTGTGTAGTGCCTTCTCTTGTAGTTTAGCTTCATTTGTCCTGCCCTTCCTGCTTCCCTCTCCACTTGTAACTACTATATATTCGAAGCTCTGAACCACATATTCACTGGCCCCGAGGGGTCTCTCATATGTGATGTCCTCAATGTTTGCACTTCTCAAGGTCCAGTCTTGGTCCAGTCTTGCTGGTTCATCCTCTCCTCTCTCTCTAGTAGTGTCTCTTACGTGTTGGTACATGAGGCTTTCCAGTACCACCTCCATCATCTTAGCTCTCCACGCTTCTGGGCCGCCATGTGGCTCCATATTCTCCCCGTCGATTTCTGTTGAAGACATCCATAATCAGCAGCTTGTTCTGCTCACATGAGACCTTCTGGCCACTGCAGCCAGTGTGTCAACCATCGCTCTATTACTCTCATCATACTCTTGCCTTGACCTCCTGCTGTTCTGTGGTGGGTTATACATCACTGCAGTTACCACCTTGGGACCTCCAGACTGAATTGTTTTTATTATATAATAGTATTGATGAAGGCGGCTCAGTGGCTCATTCTACAGAGTGGCTCCCACAGTATAGCTCCCACAGTATGGCTTCTCCTGAAAGGGCTGCAGCTGAGTGGCTCCGTTTCACACCTATGTGCTAATGACTTTGACCCCACCCACGACCCCCACCCCCACCCATGACCCCACCCACGACCCCCACCCACGACCCCCACCCGCGCCCCCACCCGTGCACCCCACCCACCCCTGCCCTCGTGCCCGCCCGTGCCCCTCACGCCCCCGTGCCCTCGTGCCCGCCCGTGCCCCTCGCGCCCCACGCCCTCGCACCCACCCGCGACTTCTGCTGCGCCTTCTGCAGCGTCGTCCGGATCGCCCCCGCGCCCCGAATTTTTTTCCGATTTTTTCAAATTTTTTTTAATTTTCTTGTGCTCTCCTCAGATCAAATTTTTGAGGTTCCCCCTCCCACTTTCACCCCCATCCCAATTTTTTTCCAATTTCATTTTCTTATGATCTCTTCGGATCAAGTTTTTGAGGTTCCCCTCCTTCCCCCCCCCCAATTTTTTTTTCTCGATAATACAAAGACTCCATCTCCTTGGATCAAGTTTTTCTCGATAATACAAAGACTCCAATTCCTCGGATCAAGCTTTTGGATTCCCCTCTTTGGGGTTTCGAAATTCTTATGATCTCCTTGGATCAAGTTTTTTTCTCGATAATACCAAGACTCCATCTCCTTGGATCAAAGGTTTTCTCGATAATACAAAGACTCCATCTCCTTGGATCAAAGGTTTTCTCGATAGTACAAAGACTCCATCTCCTCGGGATAAAGTTTTTCTCGATAATACAAAGACTCCATCTCCTTGGATCAAGGTTTTCTCAATAATACAAAGACTCCAATTCCTCGGATCAAGCTTTTGGATTCCCCCCTCTGGGGGTAAGCATTCAAATGAACTCCTCCTATGAGGCATGGTGCTCTCTCTTACTACAGGTCTAAACAAGTGTGACGTCACCCCACCTGTGTTTACTCGGCGGTCAGTGACGTCATGTGATGACCTCACACATACAGGCTGAATCTTGTCGACTTCCCCCCTTTGTCAATGACGTCACGTGATGACCCCTGCACACAGGCTGAATCTTGTCGACTTACCCCTACACATTTCATGTATAACATAGGGAAAACATTTTCACTCTTAACCCAGGATAACCCAAATAATTTCACATTTTTTTCGTTAATACCCACAACAATCCACAATTTCTTCACAAAATACAACACATGTCTAGACATTTTTCTCGTTTTAACTATTTCATCAGAAAAAGTCACCACATCACTTATAACCACTTTTCCATTAATTCACTAGTCGCAATTTTACATATTACAAAGTTAATACGCACACACACCGCACTTTACTTTGAACACCTTCAAAACACTCTCATAAATCATTTGAATACTCACAAAAATACCTTTGAACATTTCCAAACAACACTGAAACACTTCCAAAATATCATTTTGGATACTCCCAAATAAGATTTGACAGCTTTAATTTATCTGCACTTACACATTTCATTAAATTACAACTCATCCCCCATACTACTCCCTCATTCTCCAGATTTTTACAACAGTATCACAAAAACTAACTCAAACACTTTACTTTGAACAACACCAAAAACACCATCAATTACCTTTGAATACTCCAAAAACATCATTCGAACACCCTCAAATCACCTCTGAATACTCCCAGAACACCTTCATAAGTACTCTTGCACATCATTTGAACACCTTCAAAAACACCTTTGAACATTTCCAAACAACACTGAAACACTTCCAAAACACCATTTGTGTACTACTAATACACCACTGAATTCAGTCAAAACACCACCAAAATCACCATAAACTAAGATCAACATAACAGACTAACACCCATTTTTCACACAAATCCCCTCAAATCACTATAACCAAGACGATTATCAATTTCTATGAGTACACTCTCCTCCAACTAAGATATAACATGAACGCAAAAAACATGAACACAAACCAAACACACACGAACACTTACAACAGAATCAAGTCTTTTTTTCGATATCTCTAGTTCGACAACAACACCCACAACACCCACATCCCACATCACCCACAACCCACATCACCCACACCCCACAATTTTTTCGTTTTAACTAATTTCATCAGAAAAAAAAGTCACAACAACCCACACACTTATAAACACTTTTCAGCAACTCTAGTTCGACAACAACACCCACAACCCACAACACCCACAACCCACATCACCCACAACCCACAACACCCACACCCCACAATTTTTTCTCGTTTTAACTAATTTCATCAGAAAAATCACAACAACCCACTTATAACGTCTTTTCGGTATCTCTAGTTCGACAACAACGCCCACAACCCACAACACCCACATCCCACATCACCCACATCCCACAACACCCACAACCCACAATTTCTTTACAAAATACAACACATGTCTAGACATTTTTCTCGTTTTAACTATTTCATCAGAAAAAGTCACAACAACAACCCACTTATAACATCTTTTTTTTCGATATATCTAGTTCGACAACAATACCCACATCCCTCATCACTTACCATTTTATTCACAATTTATTCGATACAAATTTTTCCCCTTCTTTTAATTGATCTTAAATGTAATGCACATTCCTCCCTACATTACTAAAATTCTAATAAATTCCTCTCCATACCCATCTCCTTGTATCCACATAAATTGATATTATACTCACAACAACTAATCTCACTACCCAACTACTGAGACATGTTTCTACACCCTCCATTCTTTTCCAATATATCATAACTTTTCAATTCTATAAATTCTTTTAAAATATTCACACATTACCTTTATTTTCAGTAAAATCCCCCCCCCCCCATATTTCATTAAATTTCTAATACAACCCTTCCCATACCCCTCTCCATCTCACTCACATTCTTCACATCCACTCACCCGTTTCCCTATCACACCTCTTCAGAACAAACACAAAAATCACATTTCACATCCACAAATGCATCTCATCACCCATCTCATATCCACTAAAATCACTGTAACCAAGATATTCACAAAATTCTATAACCACCTAACACACACAGACAACTCACTTTACTTTGAACACTACCAAAAACACCATCAATTACCATTGAATACTCCAAAAATATCATTCGAACACCCCCAAAACACCACTGAATACTACCCAAACTAAGATCAACACTACCAGCTAATATCCATTTTATAGAAATCCCCACATTTCCTCCCTACACTAAATTTCTCATAAAATCTATCTCCTCAACTCCACATAGTTAATATTATACTCATAACCCCCACAATTTTTCTCAGTTCATCTATTTCATCAGAAAAAAAAGTCACTCGCATTTTTGACTCAGTAATATTCACAACATGTCACAAATTTTTAGAAAACACTCATTTTTTTATAAATATATCACGAACACATCCAACTAAGATATGATATAAATCACATTTTTAGCCACATTCCCTCAATTTCGGTAATATGGACAAAATTGATTGGGATAACATTTAGAACATTTCCAAATTACGTTGGAGCAAATTCAAAAATATATTGGAACACTTCCAAAATACATTAGAGTACTCCAGAATTACTTTGAACGACTCCATTTTTGGATATTTCCAAATTAGTTTTGAAAGCTTTATCGTAAAATCGAACATTATTTTCTTGTTGGTAAACACACTCAATGGTACAAATATTTACTCGATTTCCGAATAGAAACACATTCCTCGCTCTGAGAGACTCCTTGAGCTTATATGCCTTACCCCAAAGTATTGCATCATGATTTTTGTACAATCCCCTCCAGCGAGGCCATGAAATGGTGTTCACACCCAAGGTAGATTTAAGAAAATCATCTCTTTCCAGACCAACTGTGTCCTCTTGTTCTAAAATTTGGTGAGGTCACAGGGCTGACAGACACCATGAAATTAACTTAAATGAGATATAACATTTGTATTCTACCTCAATACTTTTTTTCATGGTAAGGTTTGATTGATTTAAAACTTCATCATATCTTAAAATTTTTTATTAAACATTTCTCTTTTTAATGAATGAAACATCATATATTATTAATCTTGGTGTAACAACATGCTCTGAACATCATAAATCCTCCCCTCTAAGTCTTGTTCTTCCAAGCCCCGTCACATCGGTACCTGTAAATTTTAATATATTTTTTTATTTCATTAGCACATAATGGGGAGAAATTTGCACCATCACCTGTAAAAGATATAAACCAACTAAAAGTTTCATATTTTTTCACTATCCCAAACATATTCTTCTCGTTAACTTAAATATCTTCCCATTCTTGACTTAAAAGCGTAATCATACTGTGTCCCTTTATTAACTTTAATGAATTAAAAGCATCTTGTTAACTTAAATGATGTAAGTATTATGGTAGACATGATTCTTGGTGTTCAGGTAGAGAGAGAAGGTCGAAATGGTAAGTGACACATTTCATGAAGAGATAATATGAGTTATATAGATTAATTCAAATATATCTCTCTCTTCTTCAAGTTATAATAACTGTCCTCATATAATTTAAATGAATTAAACCACTGATACAAGGTAAATATTTTGCTTACCTTATAATTACTCACACATTAGGCTCAATGTTTTTAATATAATGTTTAATATCTGTGAAAAGTTCTCTCCAAATTAATTTCCACTTCTTTGTGTTGTACCATCTATGCAAAATGCACAGATTATACTGTCTATTAAATATTTGACTGACAAAGTTTTCAGATATATTGTTTTCCAAAATATAATAACCAGATCTCACTCCACTCCGTTGCCATTTCATCAATGAATTTATGCGAATCAAGTTCATTTTCTAACCAATTTTTAACTCGCTGAAAATTCTTTTCACTCAATGTTTCACCATCTTTCCTTAAGAGTTGATTGACAGTGTTGCAAAATTCCAACCAAGGAAGATCTTTCACCGTTTCACAAATAACAATGAAATCGCCATGTTTCCCCATATTAGATGCTTTCCATGTGGTTCCCTGACAATGTCTGGGGGTGACTTACACACAACTCTCCCATATACATAAAGAGTTGCTAAATAGTATTAAATGAAAAATTTCATTAAACTTACCTAAACTAGGATCAGCCATTTCAAAATCCATTTTCATAATTAATTTTTTGGGCTTTGGTATAATAAAAGTTTGAGATAAATGACTACTCCATTCACATTCTCGTAACAATAAATTTTCCAATATTTCTTCACTCCATCGTTGAGTCATTTCTCGTACCTCAGCTACAAACACTTCTTTTGAGAGAACATGTTCTGCGTCAACTCTTTTTTGAATGGGTTCGACTCTCTTAATTGTATATAACATTTCTATAAACACCACACTAGTATGTTTTGTCGCAACCACCTCCATATTTCTTCTTCTGTTCAAGTGATTCCTTACCATTTCACTCCAAATATTTATACCAAAAATTTCAATCGTTGTCATCATCGAATATAATTTTTTTTAATAATACAAATACACATTACAGGGGATTTCTTCAAAGCATATATATTATCCGTTGTATATTTCAAATAATATGTTTAGTCATTGTTAACTTTCCTTATTTTTCAGTAAAAAGAAATATTCAGACAATATTTTTTTTGGCAGCACTTACTACTTGCTTGTGACGTCACTATCCAGCAACACGTTAAAACAGGTTAGACCATCTTCCCCTTATTATTTTAAATGAACGAAAAGCATGACGTCACGATACTCATTGAACAACTTATCTTACCATTAATTGTCTTCATGCATTTCCAAGTATGCACCATCGGTATAGTAATAACATGTCATAATACCATTGAAGTAAGTTATGATCCCCATCCTGTATGACACTAAACTCGTGGTGGTTCATTCACCTATCGTCATGGTGATGCCACGTAGTGTTTTTCATGGAACAAATTTCTCTAGGTAGTAGGTTGGTAGACAGCAACCACCCAGGGAAGTACTACCGTCCTGCCAGATGACTGTGAAACAAAAACCTGTAACTGTTTTGCATGATGGTAGGATTGCTGGTTTCTTTTTCTGTCTCATAAACACGCTAGATAACAGGGATATTTGTACTCCTACTTACATTTTGGTCACATTCACAGCACGCACATGCTATATAAAAATTATACACATCTAGGTTTTTTCCCTTTTTCTAAATAGCTTTTGTTCTTTTTATTTCTTCTATTTCCATGGGGAAGTGGAAAAGAATCTTTCCCCGAAGCTATGCGTTCGTATGAGGCGACAAAATGGGGGAGAAGGGGCTAAAAAACCCCTTCTCCTGTATACATTTCTAAAAAAGAGAAGAAAAAACTTTTTAAAATTGGGATTTTAAAGTGCGTGGTGTAGTGCGATAAAAGAAACAGTGATTGCTGATGTTATGAATGAAAAGAAGTTGGATTCCGGGCTCTAAGCGAAACAAAGCTGAAGGGGTAGGGAATTTCAGGGGGGGAAAAAAAGGGGTTTAAATCTGGAGTATCTGAGGAGTTTAGAGCAAAAAAAGGGGGTAGCAGTAATTTAAATGATCATTAGGAAAGGAGAAAAGAAAATAAATTTTAAAATTTTCAAAATTTATGTGGATAAAATAAAGGGGAGGGGAAAAGGTCATAAAAGGGTTATGCACCTGGGGAAAGAGGAATCAGAGGAGAGAGGAAAATTTTGGGAGATGTTAATGAAGTTTAGAGCCTTTGAAACCAAGTGGGGAGTAATTGTGGGGAGGGGACCTGAAGAAAAATAGGGGAAACTTTTAGAGAGGTTGGGAAAGGGAAATTTGGGGGGCCAGTGTAAATGAAAGGGAGCCCCTTTTATTGAACTTGTATGAAAAAGGGTTTAGTTATAGGGAATACATATTTTAAGAAAAAGAGGATAAATAAGTATACACGATATGATGTAGGGCGAAATGACAGTAGTTTGTTGGATTAGTATTGTAGATAAAAGACTGTTGAGTAGACTTCAGGATGTACATGTTTTATAGAGGGCCACAGATATATCAGATCACTTTCTAGTTGTAGCTACACTGAGAGTAAAAGGTAGATGGGATACAAGGAGAATAGAAGCATCAGGAAGAGAGAGGTGAAGGTTTATAAACTAAAAGAGGAGGCAGTTAGGTAAGATATAACACTATTGGAGGATAGATGGGCTAATGAGAGCATAGGCAATGGGGTCGAAGAGGTATGGGGTAGGTTTAAAAATGTAGTGTTAGAGTGTTCAGCAGAAGTTTGTGGTTACAGGAAAGTGGGTGCAGGAGGGAAGAGGAGTGATTGGTGGAATGATGATGTAAAGAGAGTAGTAAGGGAGAAAAAGTTAGCATATGAGAAGTTTTTACAAAGTAGAAGTGATGCAAGGAGGAAGAGTATATGGAGAAAAAGAGAGAGGTTAAGGGAGTGGTGAAGCAATGTAAAAAGAGAGCAAATGAGAGAGTGGGTGAGATGTTATCAACAAATTTTGTTGAAAATAAGAAAAAGTTTTGGAGTGAGATTAACAAGTTAAGAAAGCCTAGAGAACAAATGGATTTTGTCAGTTAAAAATAGGAGAGGAGAGTTATTAAATGGAGAGTTAGAGGTATTGGGAAGATGGAGGGAATATTTTGAGGAATTGTTAATGTTGATGAAGATAGGGAAGCTGTGATTTCGTGTATAGGGCAAGGAGGAATAACATCTTGTAGGAGTGAGGAAGAGCCAGTTGTGAGTGTGGGGAAGTTCGTGAGGCAGTAGGTAAAATGAAAGGGGGTAAGGCAGCCGGGATTGATGGGATAAAGATAGAATGTTTAAAAGCAGGTGGGGATATAGTTTTTGGAGTGGTTGGTGCAATTATTTAATAAATGTATGGAAGAGGGTAAGGTACCTAGGGATTGGCAGAGAGCATGCTAGTTCCTTTGTATAAAGGCAAAGGGGATAAAAGAGAGTGCAAAAATTATAGGGGATAAGTCTGTTGAGTGTACCTGGTAAAGTGTATGGTAGAGTTATAATTGAAAGAATTAAGAGTAAGACGGAGAATAGGATAGCAGATGAACAAGGAGGCTTTAGGAAAGGTAGGGGGTGTGTGGACCAGTGTTTACAGTGAAACATATAAGTAACAGTATTTAGATAAGGCTAAAGAGGTCTTTGTGGCATTTATGGATTTGGAAAAGGCGTATGACAGGTGGATAGGGGGGCAATGTGGCAGATGTTGCAAGTGTATGGTGTAGGAGGTAGGTTACTGAAAGCAGTGAAGAGTTTTTACGAGGATAGTGAGGCTCAAGTTAGAGTATGTAGGAAAGAGGGAAATTTTTTCCCAGTAAAAGTAGGCCTTAGACAAGGATGTGTGATGTCACTGTGGTTGTTTAATATATTTATAGATGGGGTTGTAAGAGAAGTAAATGCGAGGGTCTTGGCAAGAGGCGTGGAGTTAAAAGATAAAGAATCACACACAAAGTGGGGAGGTTGTCACAGCTGTGTTTGCTGATGACACTGTGCTTTGGGAGATTCTGAAGAGAAAGCTGCAGAGATTGGTGGATGAATTTGGTAGGGTTGTTGCAAAAGAAGAAATTAAGGTGAATACAGGAAAGGTAAGGTTATGGAGGATAACAAAAAGATTAGGTGATGAAAGATTTGATATCAAGATTGGGACGGGAGAGAAGTATTGGAGGGAGGATTGAATGTATTCAGATTTTGGGAACAGTGTGGGACGTGTCAGCGGATGGGTTCTAGGAAATATTGAGGTTGAAATCATAGAATTGATGAGGGAGGAAAAAAAAGTGAGTGTGCATAGGAGTCTGTGGAGACAAAGAACTTTGTCCCTTGGAGGCAATAGAGGGGAGGACTGTATTAGAGTATTAGTTTTACCTACGCTCTCTATATGGGTTGTGAAGCGTGGTGATGAATGTGCAGCGAGGAGAAGGCTTGAGGCCCAGTGGAGTTGTCATGTCTGAGGGCAAAGTGTGGTGTGATTATAATGCTAGAATTCGTAGTTTGGAAGTTAGGACGGAGGTGAGGGATTACTCAAACTGTGTCAGAGGGCTGAGGGAAAGGGTTGTTGAGGTGGTTCGGACATGTAGATGAGAATGGAGCGAAAAGCATGACTTCAAGAGTGTCATCGATCTGTAGTGGAAGGAAGGCGAGGGTTAGGGGTCGGCCTAGGAAGGGTTGGAGGGAGGGGCGTAAAGGAGGTTTTGTGTGGCGAGGGGCTTGGGACTTCCAGCAGGCATTGGCGTGAGCGTGTTTGATAGGATGTGAATGGAGGACCAAATGGTTTTTAATACTTGACGTGCTGTTGGAGTGTGAGCAAAAGTAACATTTATGAAGGGATTTCAGGAAACCGGCAGGCGGTAATTGAGTCCTGGAGATGGGAAGTACAGTGCCTGCACTCTGAAGGAGGGTGTTAATGTTGGCAGTTATTTAATAAACCTGTAGTGTAAGCACCCTTCTGGGCAAGACCAGTGATCGGAGCGAATGATGGTGAAAGTTTTTCTTTTGCGAGGCCACCCTGCCTTGGTGGGATCGGCCAGTGTGATAATAATAATAAAAGAAAATTTCTCTACACATATAGGTTATAAAAAAACTACTAACTCGACAACCCCTCGTGGTGAAAAGGAGTATAAGAAAGACACATCCATATTGATTTTACGAAGAGTTATTTAGATGGAGACGTTGGCAAGTTACATGTGAAAAATTGTTACAGAAAGCAAGTGTCAACACATCACTGAATGATAAAGAAATGATTAATTCGATAGAAGACCTGATCACACCCTCCAAAACGAAGGAAGGTGACTGAACAATATATCACGATAAAGAAATGCTTATAGCAATGGAAGATTTTGACGTGAGTTTTTAATGTGTATTATTGAGTAAATTTCACCCACAATGTAATTTTAGAAATTCTAATGGAGAAATATTTTTTTTTTTCTTTGTTGAGTAACAAACCTTAATTTTGGGATTATAATACTATTTTTATCAAAATTGCAGGTAAAGAAGCAACAAAAGATGAAGAAAAATATCTTTAGTTAAATGATAGGTTAATATTACAAAAGATTTTAGGGCAGTGATAAAATTCGTTTAGTAAACAAGCAAATTGTTGTTGCTGTTTAAATTGAAAAGGTGAGGTCATTGCTGTGCTTTAAGTCGGATTTACATTAGCATCCCATATTTATATTTAGATCACCTGGGATGTCATATAAGCAAATCTGCTAGTGAAGTCACTCTTGATAAATTTTGAGGAGCATGAAAATTTGTAAATTATGAAAAAATTAACCCCATGATTGTTAATATGTTCGACAGTATGCGATGGGCCTCCCCGTAAGTTTTATATGAAACTGTAAAGTTGATAAGGCCTACTTATAATACATGCAAATATTTAGATACAAAGAAAGGTCGTGAGATTATATTCACAAAGAGTGCATGAATGATCTTGTTAAGTGGTTAATTAACAGATACCCAACAGAAAAAGTTGTGTTTCAGAAGGAATTGGATGTGCTTCCAGGCGGAGGTGATTGGCATGGCATATCTTAATATGCATTCATGATTTTGCAAAGGAATGTAAAAAACATCGTAGAAATTACTGTTATCATTATTGTATAATATGACAAATAAAATATCTCTATAATACTTTTTTTTGTGTGTTGTTTATTCACCAGCACTCTAAAACCCTTATTAGGCAACTGAATAGAGATCATATGTCTGGCAGGAACAGTGATGAGTATAAAACATCTCTCGTTCTTTGTTGTTCATACTTAGTACATCTTCCACCAGGGTGCGACTAACCATCTCAAGAAATGGAGACACGTCCCAATAGGATGGAAAAATATTTTTAATTGGAGAAGGAAAATTGTACGATGAAAAATATTGTCGTGACAACGTCTGCATTTTTTTTCCATGAAAATTGTGTTGCTTAAAAAAGGATATGGTGCAAGTTTTATTTGGGTAAGAAATATTCTTATGTGTGTGTATGGAGTAGAGAACCATTATTTAATAGAAGAAGATGCAGAGTTGAAGTGTGATACCCCTGGAACTGTTATGAGTTTGAACTTCACCAGGTCAAAGAAAAATTAAATCTTTTTTTTGCACCCATAATAACCCCCAAATTTGGGTATTGCGGACCTTTGGGAGGAAAAATACTTTCTAAAAATTTTAAATTGAAAATAAGGATTCCCTTTTTGGTGTATGGTTTGAAAGATACTTCGCGACGAAAAAGATTTTTAAAGGGAATCCATTGAGGATCATAAAAAAGTTTTGAAAAGACATAAAAATAACGAGGGTTATCTTTCTAAAAGGGTATTGGGAGGCATGAAATTTCAATGTTAAAATTGGAATACACATTAAAAAACCTAACTCAAAGATTGATAAATGAAATTTAAGGAAAGAAGGTATTCGTCAACAATGGTTGTCAAAAAAGAAATGAAAAACTTTAAACCCAAGGTCAAGAATTAAAAGATGATTCAAAGTTTTGTCTTCTAAAATTAAAGGGAAGTGTTTTGGTATCCCTATGAGGTAGCAAATTATTTCCTTGTTCATTGGTTTAATTCATTTAAATTATTATGGGGAAAGGGAAAAATTATAATTTTGAGAGAGGGATATATTGAATTAAATATATAAAACTCATATTTATCTCTTCATGAAATGTCATTACCTTTTCACCTTCTCTCTCTCCCTAAAACCCCAAGAATCTGTTACTAAATACTTACATCTTTTAAAAGTTAAAAGACGCTTTTAATTCATTAAAGTTAAAAGGGGAAGTACGATTAGTTTTTTTTTAAGTAAAAGAAGGGAAAAAGATATTTAAGTTAACGAGAAGAATAGTTTGGGATAGTAAAAAAATATGAAATTTTTAGTTGGTTTATTCTTTTACAGGTGAGGGTGAAATTTTTTCCCCCCTTTAATGCTAATGAAAAAAAAAAATTATATTAAATTTACAGGTACGAGTGAGGGGGCTTGGAAGAACAAGATTGAGGGGGGGTTTTATGATTTTTTGAGCTGTTGTTACCCCAAAGATTAATAATATAGATGTTTCTTCTTTAAAAAAGAGAAATGTTTAAAAAAAATTTTAAAGACTGATGAAGTTTTTAAATCAATCAAACCTTCATGAAAAAAAAGTATTGAGGTAGATACAATGTTATATCTCTTTAATTTAAAATTTCATGGTGTCTGTCGCCTGTGCCCTCCCCAAAATTTTAGAAAGGGGGGACACAGTTGGTCTGGAAAGAGATGTTTATCTTAAACTACCTTGGGTGTGAACCCCCTTTCGGGCCTCGTGGAGGGGATTGTACAAAAATCTGATGCAATTTGGGGGGTAAGGCATATAGCTCAAGGGTCTCTCAGAGCGGGAAAGGGGGTTTCTATTCGGAAAACGAAATAAATATTTCTACCATTGAGTGTGTTTACAACAGAAAATAAAGTTCGATTTTTCCCCCCCCCCCTAAAGTTTTCAAAACTAATTGGAAATTTTTCCCAAAAAAGGAGTCGTTCAAAAATAATTCTGGAGTACTCTAAAGTATTTTGGAAGTGTTCCAATTATTTTTGAATGTGCTCCACGTTTTAATTTTGGAAATTTTTCTAAATGTTATCCCAATTTAAAATTTTTTCCCTATTACCGAAATTTAGGGAAAATGGCAAAAATGTGATTTATATCATTTTAGTTGGGTGGTTTGTGATAATTTATAAAAAAAAGAGTGTTTTTTAAAAATTTTGACTGTTGTGATATTTCTGAGTTTAAAAAAGCGGGTGTTTTTTTTTTTTTTTTTTGAAAAAGATGAATGAGGGAAAAAAATTTTGGGGTTATGGTATAATTAAATATGTGGAGTTGAGGAGATAGATTTTATTAGAAATTTATTGTGGGGGGAAATGTGGGGGGTTTTATAAAATGGATATTAGCGGTAGGTTGATCATAGTTTGGGTAGTATTCAGTGGGGTTTTGGGGGTGTTTGAATGTATTTTTGGAGTTTTAAGGGAATTTTATGGTGTTTTTGGTAGTGTTAAAGTAAAGTGAGTTGTCTGTGTGTGTTTAGGTGGGTTTTGATTTTTTGAATATTTGGGTTTCAGTGATTTTAGTGGATTTTTGGGGGGTTTATGAGATGCATTTGTGGATGTGAAATGTGTTTTTGTGTGTGTTTGAAAAGGGGTGATGGGAAACGGGGTGAGTGGGTGTGAAAAAATGTGGTGAGATGGGGAGGGGTTTTTGGGGAGGGTTGTATTAGAAAATTTTAAAGAAATATGGGGGGGGGGGGATTTTCTGAAAAAAAAAGTAAATGTTTTGAATATTTTTAAAAGAATTTATGAATTTAAAAGTTTGTGTATTGGAAAAGAAAGGGGGTTTTAAAAATGTCTCAGTAATTGGGTGTGAGTTAGTTTTTGTGAGATAATTCAATTTATGTGGGTACAAGGGATGGGTTTTTGGGAGGAAATTTTTTAGAATTTTAGTAATGTAGGGAGGAATGTGATTACATTTAAGATTTAATTAAATAAGGG
Source organism: Cherax quadricarinatus (assembly GCF_026875155.1). Taxonomy (NCBI): domain Eukaryota; kingdom Metazoa; phylum Arthropoda; class Malacostraca; order Decapoda; family Parastacidae; genus Cherax; species Cherax quadricarinatus. The sequence continues at coordinate 15,758,394 of NC_069471.1, read as the reverse complement.
GAAAAAAATTTTTTATCGAAAAAATGTGAATAAAATGGTAAGTGAGAGGGGTGTGGGTTGTTGTCGAACTAGATATATCGAAAAAAAAAAAGTTAAAGTGGGTTGTTTTTGTGCTTTTTTGATGAAATGTTTAAAAAGGAAAAATGTCAGACATGTGTTGTATTTTGTAAATAAATTTTGGGTTTTGGGTGTTGTGGGATGTGGGTGATGTGGGATGTGGGTGTTGTGGGTTGTGGGCGTTGTTGTCGAACTAGAGATACCGAAAAGACGTTATAAGTGGGTTTTTTGTGACTTTTTCTGATGAAATTAGTTAAAACGAGAAAAAATTGTGGGGTGTGGGTGTTGTGGGTTGTGGGTGTTGTGGGTTGTGGGTGTTTGGGGGTTGTGGGTGTTGTTGTTCGAACTAGAGTTTGCTGAAAAGTGTTTATAAGTTGTGGGTTGTTGTGACTTTTTTTCTGATGAAATTAGTTAAAACGAGAAAAATTGTGGGGTGTGGGTGATGTGGGTTGTGGGTGATGTGGGATGTGGGTTTGTGGGTGTTGTTGTCGAATAGAGATATCGAAAAAAATACTTGATTCTGTTGTAAGTGTTCGTGTGTGTTTGGTTTGTGTTCATGTTTTTTGCGTTCATGTTATATCTTAATTGGAGGAGAGTGTACTCATAGAAATTGATAATCGTTTTGGTTATAGTGATTTGAGGGGATTTGTGTGAAAAATGGGTGTTAGTCTGTTATGTTGATCTTAGTTTATGGTGATTTTGGTGGTGTTTTGACTGAATTCAGTGGTGTATTAGTAGTACACAAATGGTGTTTTGGAAGTGTTTCAGTGTTGTTTGGAAATGTTCAAAGGTGTTTTTGAAGGTGTTCAAATGATGTGCAAGAGTACTTATGAAGGTGTTCTGGGAGTATTCAGAGGTGATTTGGGGGTGTTCTAATGATGTTTTTGGAGTATTCAAAGGTAATTGATGGTGTTTTTGGTGTTGTTCAAAGTAAAGTGTTTGAGTTAGTTTTTGTGATACTGTTGTAAAAATCTGGAGAATGAGGGAGTAGTATGGGGGATGAGTTGTAATTTAATGAAATGTGTAAGTGCAGATAAATTAAAGCTGTCAAATCTTATTTGGGAGTATCCAAAATGATATTTTGGAAGTGTTTCAGTGTTGTTTGGAAATGTTCAAAGGTATTTTTGTGAGTATTCAAATGATTTATGAGAGTGTTTTGAAGGTGTTCAAAGTAAAGTGCGGTGTGTGTGTGTATTAACTTCGTAATATGTAAAATTGTGACTAGTGAATTAATGGAAAAGTGGTTATAAGTGATGTGGTGACTTTTTCTGATGAAATAGTTAAAACGAGAAAAATGTCTAGACTTGTGTTGTATTTTGTGAAGAAATTGTGGATTGTTGTGGGTATTAACGAAAAAAATGTGAAATTATTTGGGTTATCCTGGGTTAAGAGTGAAAATGTTTTCCCTATGTTGTACATGAAATGTGTAGGGGTAAGTCGACAAGATTCAGCCTGTGTGCGGGGGTCATCACGTGACGTCATTGACATAGGGGGAAGTCGACAAGATTCAGCCTGTATGTGTGAGGTCATCACGTGATGTCACTGACCACCGAGTAAACACAGGTGGGGTGACGGCACACTTGTTTAGACCTGTAGTAAGAGAGAGCACCATGCCTCATAGGAGGAGTTCATTTGAATGCTTACCCCCAGAGGGGGGAATCCAAAAGCTTGATCCGAGGAATTGGAGTCTTTGTATTATCGAGAAAACCTTGATCCAAGGAGATGGAGTCTTTGTATTATCGAGAAAAACTTGATCTCGAGGAGATGGAGTCTTTGTATTATCTAGAAAACCTTTGATCCAAGGAGATGGAGTCTTTATATTATAGAGAAAACCTTTGATCCAAGGAGATGGAGTCTTGGTATTATCGAGAAAAAAACTTGATCCAAGGAGATCATAAGATTTTCGAAACCCCATAGGGGGGAATCCAAAAGCTTGATCCGAGGAATTGGAGTCTTTGTATTATCGAGAAAAACTTGATCCAAGGAGATGGAGTCTTTGTATTATCGAGAAAAAAAAAAATTGAGGGGGTGGAAGGAGGGGAACCTCAAAAACTTGATCCGAGGAGATCGTAAGAAAATGAAATTGGAAAAAAATTGGGATGGGGGTGAAAGTGGGAGGGGGAACCTCAAAAATTTGATCCGAGGAGAGCACAAGAAAATTAAAAAAAATTGAAAAAGATCGGAAAAAAATTCGGGGCGCGGGGGCGATCCGGACGACGCTGCAGAAGGCGCAGCAGAAGTCGCGGGCGGGCGCGAGGGCGCAGGGCGCGAGGGGCATGGGCGGGCACGAGGGCACGGGGCGTGAGGGGCACGGGCGGGCGCGAGGGCGGGGGGCGGGGGGGGGGCGCGGTGGGGGGCGCGGGGTGGGTGTCGTGGGTGGGGGGTCGTGGGTGGGGGTCGTGGGTGGGGTCATTGGGGGGGGGTGGGGGTCGTGGGTGGGGTCATGGGTGGGGGTGGGGGTCGTGGGTGGGGTCAAGGTCATTAGCACCTAGGTGTGAAACAGAGCCACTGAGGAAAAGGAGCCACTCAGCTGCAGCCCTTTCAGGAGTAGCCATACTGTGGGAGCCATACTGTGGGAACCACTCTGTAGAATGAGCCACTGAGCCGCCTTCATCACTACTTATAATCTCTTGCTTCTTCTCTGTACTCCTCTCTCCAGCTCATCAAAGTCCCATTTGTTTTTGATGAGCAGTGCCACTCGTCCACCCCCTCTGTTTCCTCTGTCTTTCCTCAGGATCTGATATCTCGTTGGAAAGATGTCATCTGTTATCATTCTTGTGTGTGTGTGTGTGTGCGTGTGTGTATGTGTGTGCGTATTCATTCACATCTGTCAAAAAAGACGCCTGGTTCCATCACTTAGTCGTGTCTCTTCACTGGTTATTATCCCAGCAGCGTAGATCTTATCATTCCTGCACCTAAAGCAACATAAATATCCTACTTCAACCACTTCATTTATCCATGAGAATGCTCTTCATAACCTCCCTGAGGTTAATTAAATATTTAATTTCTGACTTTAACTCTTTAACTCATAACTGAGCTCTAGTGTACTTGTTCGCTCTGTCTTGAACTGTTTATTCCATTTTATAAGACATGTCTTCTGAATATTTTGTTCGTCATTTATGCATGTTTTCATGTGGAAGTGGGAATATATTATCACCAGATAATATGTAGAGTTAATGGTCACAGATTTATTCTTTGTTAACGTGTAAATTGCAATACACTCACCTGATTTTTGTCGTGTCGTCGCTAATAAAAACTAACATAGAATTTAGCTTGGATAACGATGTTTGGAGATCGTGAATTACCAAGTGAGAGCGAGTGACAACGAGGAGTCTCGTCGACCACAAGAGAACGTGATGCTTGACGGATTCTTTCACAAACGCTGCCAGGAAGTCTGTGTCGTCACTTATAACAACAATTGTATTGTGTGGTGACAACTGCCTCAACTGTTTGCAAGGTAAAATGAATTATAAGATATTGCCTTAATCTCACGAATAATGTAAGAGTAATCTATATATCTAAATATCTTGCATAGTTATAATATTATTGTGAGTGATCGCACTCGACTAACACTCATCAAAGAAAACGTACCAGTTTGACATTTTCAACCAATTTAGGGAGATACTTGTCCATATTGTATCCAGAGCTCCTGGTTTGTGCTTCAAATACTCCAGCTCCTCCTGGAAACCGTGGGTACTGAATCATCTGAAAGTAAAATATTGCTTCTGCTCAAAGCTAACATTATAGAAGTAAATAATGTTAATAATGATAACGCTCACACTCTCATACAAAATCTTGTAGAGTTAACAGTGAGAGTGAAACAGCAAGGGAAGGAGGGGAGAAGTTCAGATGAGGCGGACTATACAGGCAAGACCTGTATGAGGTGCAGTGGGAAAGACAGTAAATGAAATGATGAAACATGTGGCCACAAAGTACAAGAAGGCAGAAAAGAAGTTCGTACTCAGGGGCATTAGAAACAATGGGGAGCCCAGAGTGACCCCATAGTTCTACCACTATTGTAGAGAGGATAAGACAAGTGTGCTAGAGCATAGAAGAAAACATAGAGAGCAAAGAACTAAGGAAAACTAAGAACTGAACTGAAGGTCCAGACACAAATAAATTTATATATCTATAGCAGCAGGAAAACAGCAGTCAAGGAACAGGTAAGCGAGGGAAAGAAGGAAGTAAGGAGCTCACAAGGAATGACCGGGAAGTATGTAAACAGCTCAACATGAGATATAGGAAAGAATTCTCAGGAGACAAAGGCTTCCATTAAACTAAGGTAGTTGAGTACACCAGCAAGTTTTGGACACAATGCACACAACCGGAAAAGAGGTCAAGAAACTACTATGTGAGTTAGATACCTCGGACTATAATATTTCTACATGGGTCCTGAGAGAGCAAACAGAAACAATGTGCCACTAGCAACAATCTTCAACAATTCTATCGAAGCAGGGTAATTAACAGAGGTGTGGGAGACAGCAAATGTAGTCCCAATATTTAGAAAAGGAAACAGACACGCAACATTAAACTATAGACGAGAGAGAATTTTTTTGAGATTTTTTTTTTTTATACAGCTGGAAATTTATTCAGCTTTAGAGTAGTCAGGAAGCGGAACGACATGGAGAGTGAAGTGGTGGAGGCAGTATCAATACATAGGTTTATGACGAGGTATGATAAGGCTTATGAAGCCAGGAGTGTGTGATCCTAGTAGCGACTTTTGAAGAGGCGGGATCAGGAGCCGAAGCTATCGCTGAAACCACATATAGATGAGTACATACAGGTTAGAGAGTAAGATAAGATAAGATAAGATTTCGTTCGGATTTTTAACCCCGGGGGGGTTAGCCACCCAGGATAACCCAAGAAAGTCAGTGCGTCATCGAGGACTGTCTAACTTATTTCCATTGGGGTCCTTAATCTTGTCCCCCAGGATGCGACCCACACCAGTCGACTAACACCCAGGTACCTATTTGCTGCTAGGTGAACAGGACAACAGGTGTAAGGAAACGTGTCGAAATGTTTCCACCCGCCGGGAATCGAACCCGGGCCCTCCGTGTGTGAAGCGGGAGCTTTAGCCACCAGGCCACCGGGCCACATATACGTACACATACACGTACATACACGTTAAACTACCAACCAGTGTCACTGACATGTACAGTATGCAAAGTCATGGAGAAGATTATCTGGAGAAGAATGGTGCAGCACCTAGAAAGGAACGACAACCAGCACGGTTTCAGGGAAGGGAAATCCTGTGACACAAACCTACTGGAGTTCTAAGAGAGGGTGACAGCAGTAATACAGGAGAGGGGTGGGCAGACTGCGTTTTCTTGGACTGTATGAGGTCTTTTGACACAGCTCCACACAAGAGATTAGTGCAAAAGTTGGAGGTCCAGGCAGGTATAACAGCGAAGGCAGAGAATACTTGACAGGGATGCAACAGCGAGTCATGGTATGTGACAAAGTGTCAGAGTGGGCGCCTGTGACGAGCTTTTTTCACACAGGAAACAGTCCTGGGATCGGTGCTGTTTCCGGTATATGTGAGTGACATGACGGAAAGGATAGACTCAGAAGTGTCCTTGTTTGCAGACGATGTGAAGCTGATGTGGAGAATTCAGTCAGATAAGATCCAGACAGGACTACAAAAGGATATGGACAGGCTGCAAGCCTAGTCCAGCAACTGGTTCCTGGTCATGAAGATCGGGGAAATGCAAAGAAGACTGCGAGCAGAGTACAGTTTAGGGAGCCAAAGACCACAAAACCTCACTCAAGGAAAGGGAACTGTGGGTGAGTATAATACCGAGCATATCTCCTGTAGTGCACACTGGAATAAATAGTTTAATAAAACTCTTCATTTCAATGGTTTATCACAATCTAATCTATAATATATCATCCTGAATGTCCTGCATTTTTCTACCTTGTAATCAATTGTTATCATTATTCTAAATATATTAAAAGTAGTGTGGAACTTGCCCTGAGAAGAGAGGAAGTTGAAGTAGCTCCATCCATGATAAAAATTACAGAGAATCTATCATGTGATTCTTCATCCAGCACAGCCTCCACCACCTGTGATGCCAGCCCTGGATCATCCACCTTCTTGTACAGCCTGGTCCTCTGAACTTGTGTTATCAGACTAGACTCTGACCGCTGAACGACTGGTGATGCGACATTGTCTTCATCTGTCAGAGGAAAATGTTAGTTTCAATTATTCGAACTAAGTAGCCGAGGTATGCAAGATCATAGAAACTGTAGCCCAAGTCATGTAAAAATAAGAAAGGGCGTCGAGCTCTTTGCTTCAGCATTGAAGACGAATCCGGAGAAATTCCCCTGGCAAATATTCTTTAAATTTGGGGGGCTTTTTGATTGAAGCTTTAGAAGTAAACAATACTGGGTATTAAAGTTGAGCACTTATGCAAACTAGGGATCTTTTTAGGAAACGTTTCGACACAGGGGTTTGTATTGCTTGTTTGGTGATAAAAGCCATGTTGGGCAAAACGTTTCCCTAAATAAAGTTTCCCCCAATTTTTTTTGCAAGTGTTCAATCTTCAATTGTCGGTTTATCAAACCATATAATTTGGGTATTCATGCAGTGCCCACACGGTGAAAACCCATAATCATCGGGGGAATAATGTTGCAGCCCTCCCAAATTTTTGAAACAAGTGCAAATTGGTCAAGTTAAAAGTATCAGGTATATAACTTCTTTGAAAGCACGAAAAATGGTTCAGAGGAACTTCAATAAAACCCCATGGAAAGTTCAGATGAAGTCGGAAGACGTAATGGGGTTATGATGAAGTTGGGGGATATTATGAAATAGAGTGAGGGTAGATAGACAATATGAAGGAAGAAGAACATGTTTTTCGAGAAAAAACAAATAAGAAAGTGTAGCAGAGATGGTGGGTGGGGTGGGGGAAGCCCGGGGTGGTGTAGCAGGAGTTTGGGGGGGATGGGAAGCCAGGGGGTAGTGCAGAGATGTTGGGTGGGGGTGGGAAGCCAGGGTGGTAGCTAGCAGAGATGGTGGGTGGGGTGGGGAGCCAGGGTGGTGTAGCAGAGATGTTGGGTGGGGATGGGGAAATCCAGGGTGTACCCTAGCAGAGATGGTGAGTGAGATGGGAAAAGCCAAGGGAGGTAGCATAGCAGGAATGGTGTGTGAGATGGGTTTGCCAGGGTGGTAGCTAGCAAGATGTTGTGTGAGGATGGGGAGCCAGGGGTGGTACTAGCAGAGACGGTGTGTGAGATGAAAAGGCCAGGGTGGTAGCTAGCAGAGATGGTGTGTGAGGATGGGAAGCCAGGGTGGTAGTCTACAGAGATGGTTGTGAAGTAGTGGGGAGACCAGGTGTAGCTAGCAGAGATGGGTGTGAGGATTGGGAAGTCAGGGTGTAGCTAGCAGAGACGGTGTGTGAGGATGGGAAAGCCAGGGTGGTACTAGCAGAGATGGAGTGTGAGGATGGGAGCAGGGGAGCTAGCAGAGATGGTGTTTGAGGAATGGAGAAGCCTAGGGGGTAGCTAGCAGAGATTGGTGTTGTCGGGATGGTGAAAGCCAGGGTGGATAGTGTTTAGTTCGGAGACATTGGTGTGTGAGGGATGGGGAAGCGAGAGTGGTAGATAGCAGGATGGTGTGTGGGGACGGAGGGAAGCCAGGGTGGTACTAGCAGAGATGGTGGTGTGGGATGGGAAGCCAGGGGTCGTAGATAGCAGAGATGGTGTGGGGATGGGGAAGCAGAGTGGTACTACTAGAGGTTGGGGATGGAGAAGCCAGGGTGGTAGCTAGCAGAGATGTGTGTGAGGATGGTGAAGCCGACGGTGTAATCCCCCCGCTCCTGAGACGGTGGGGTGGTGATTGGGGAAGCCAGGGTGTAGCTAGCAGAAAAGATGGGTGTGGGGGTTTGGGGAACCAGGGTGGGTAGCCAGCAAGATGGTGTGTGGGGATGGGGAAGCACAGAGTGGTAGCTAGCAGCGATGGTGTGTGGGATGGAAGCCAGGTGTAGCTAGCAGAGAATGGTTGTTGTAGGGATGGAAGCCAGGGTGGTAGCTAGCAGAGATGGTGTGTGGGGATGGGGAAGCCAGAGTGGTAGCTAGCAGAGATGGTGTGTGGGGATGGAGAAGCCAGGGTGGTAGCTAGCAGAGATGGTGTGTGGGGATGGGAAGCCAGGTGGTAGCTAGCAGAGATGAGTGTGTGATGGGGAAGCCAGGTGGTAGCTAGCAGAGATGGTGTGTGAGGATGGGGAAGCCAGGGTGGTAGCTAGCAGAGATGGTGTGTGAGGATGGGGAAGCCAGGGTGGTAGCTAGCAAGACGGTGGGTGTGAGGCTGGAAAGCCAGGGTGGTAGTACAGAGATGTGTGTGAAATGGGAAGCCAGAGTGGTAGCTAGCAGAGATGGTGTGTAGGATGGGGGAAGCCAGGTGGTTAGCTAGCAGAGATGTCGGTGGAGATGGGGAAGCCAGGTGGTAGCTAGCAGAGATGGTGTGTGAGGATGGAGAAGCCAGGGTGGTAGCTAGCAGATATGGTGTGTGGGGATGGGAAGCCAGGGTGGTAGCTAGCAGAGATGGTGTGTGAGGATGGGTAACCAGGTGTACTAGCAGATTATGGTGAGTGAGTATGAAGAAGCCAGTGGTACTAGCAAGATGGTGTGTGGAGGATGAGGAAGCCTGGTGGTAGCTAGCAAGATGGTGGGTGGGGAGGAGAAGCCAGGGTGGTAGCCTAGAGAGATGTGTGTGAGGATGGGAAGCCAGGGTGGTAGCTAGCAGAGTATGTGGGGTGGGGATGGAAAGCCAGGTGTAGCTAGCTGAGAGTGTGGGTGAGGATGAGAAGCCAGGGTGGTAGCTAGCAGAGATGGTGTGTGAGGAAAAGAGCCGGGTGGTAGCTAGCAGAGATGGTGTGAGAAGGAATGGTGGGGTGAAGCCAGGGTGTAGCAGCAGAGATGGTGTGTGGAAGGGAACCAGGGTGGTAGCTAGCAGAGATGGGTGTTGAGGATGGGGAAGCCAGGTGTAGCTAGCAGAGATGTGTGTGGAGATGGGGAAGCCAGGGTGGTAGCTAGCAGAGATGGTGTGTGAGGATGGAGAAGCCAGGGTGGTAGCTAGCAGAGATGGTGTGTGGGGATGGGGAAGCCAGGGTGGTAGCTAGCAGAGATGGTGTGTGAGGATGGGGAAGCCATGTGTAGCTAGCAAGATTGTTGTTTGAGGAGAGAAGCCAGGTGGTAGTAGCTGAGACGTGTGTGAGATGGAGAAGCCAGTGTGGTAGCTAGCAGAGATGTGTGGTAGGATGGGGAAGCCAGGTGGTAGCTAGCAGAGATGGTGTGTGAGGATGGGGAAGCCAGGTGTAGCTAGCAGAGATGGTGTGTGAGGATGGGGAAGCCAGGGTGGTAGCTAGCAGAGATGGTGTGTGAGGATGGAGAAGCCAGGGTGGTAGCTAGCAGAGATGGTGTGTGAGGATGGAGAAGCCAGGGTGGTAGCTAGCAGAGATGGTGTGTGAGGATGGGGAAGCCAGGGTGGTAGCTAGCAGAGATGGTGTGTGAGGATGGGGAAGCCAGGGTGGTAGCTAGCAGAGATGGTGTGTGAGGATGGGGAAGCCAGGGTGGTAGCTAGCAGAGATGGTGTGTGAGGATGGGGAAGCCAGGGTGGTAGCTAGCAGAGATGGTGTGTGAGGATGGGGAAGCCAGGGTGGTAGCTAGCAGAGATGGTGTGTGAGGATGGAGAAGCCAGGGTGGTAGCTAGCAGAGATGGTGTGTGAGGATGGAGAAGCCAGGGTGTAAGCTAGCAAGATGGTGTGAGGATGGAAGCAGGGTGGTAGCTAGCAGAGAGGTGTGTAAGGAGGGAATCAGGGTGGTAGCTAGCAGAGATGGTGTGGTGGAGATTGGGAAAGCAGGGTGGGTAGCTAGCAGAGATGGTGTGTGAGGATGGAGAAGCCAGGGTGGTAGCTAGCAGAGATGGTGTGTGAGGATGGAGAAGCCAGGGTGGTAGCTAGCAAAGGATGGGTGGTGTGAGATGGGGAAGCCAGGGTGGTAGCTAGCAAGTGTGTGTGAGGAGAGAACCAGGTGGTAGCTTAGCAAGATTGGGTGTGTGAGGATGGGAAGCCAGGTGGTAAGCTAGCAGAGATGGTGTGTGAGGATGGGGAAGCCAGGGTGGTAGCTAGCAGAGATGGTGTGTGAGGATGGGGAAGCCAGGGTGGTAGGAGAGGCAGCGATGACAACGATGAAAACAGAGAGAAATCTGGAGGGGAACGGCAATTAGAAGAAAGAGAGAAGTCATTTCAGTGTCCCGTAGCTCGGTGGGTGGCGCATTCAGTTAACACATAAAAGTCCGTGGTTTGATCCCCGAATGGTAGACTGGGAGTCGTGTTTCCTAAAAGACACCTGCTGTCCCTGCTCATCTAGCAGTAAATAGGTACCTGGATGTTAGCCGAGTGATGTGGGTCGCATCCTGGGCACAAAATTAACCTAATTTGCCCGAAATGCTCTACATAACCAGGAACTTTTAATATTGTGTGACACTGATGTCAGCTATGGTTTGTATAAGTTTTAATCTTGTACTAGTAGAATATTATTATTATTATTATTATATTATTATTATTATTATTATTATAATATTATTATTATTTATAATATTATAATTATTATTATTATTATTATTATTATATTATTATTATTATTATTATTATTATTATTAGTATTAATTATTATACATAATTATTATTATTATTATTATTATTATTATTATTATTATATTATTATTATTGTTATTATTATTATTATTTATTTATTATTATTATTTATTATATTATTATTATTATTATTATTATTTTTAAATTATAATTATTATTATAATTATTATATTTTTTATTATTATTATTATTATTATTATTATTATTATTATTATTATTATTATTATTATTATTATTATTAATTATTTTATTATTATTATTATTATTATTATTATATTGTTATTATTATTAATATTATAATTATTATCATTAGTATTATGTTTATTATTAATAATAATATAGAACCTCAACGCCTGGAAGCAGGTGATGGAACATTGTGGAATGTAAGATATCAGTTATTCACTGCACATGAGAGGACGATATACAGCACAAGCCAATTTTTCAGAGAATCAGGTGAGTCTGCCAGACCAAACTGTCCCTCTGGTCACATGAAGCTTGCAACAACTTCCTACAACAGATAGCACCGACAAAGATTATATACTGATAGAATCATGTGTACATTGACTACGACAGGACAGTAATGGAGAGGGAATAGATAAAACTGCTCAGGCACAGAGAATGAGAGGGAGTACCAAGCATCAGGGAACTAATCAAAATGCACCTCTAGCCACTTTCCAAGCTGACATGATAAAGGTCACCCATACTTATCAATGGTGATGTGCACCAGATTCTTCTCTAAATTGGTGTATATCACAGAACCACACATTCTATATTCTCTCTATAATCTGCCAACAGGTTATTACCGCTATGTAGACACCTTAAGTAAGACTGTGCAGAGGATAAACAAATGTTATAAACACAAACCTTTCAGGGTAAGGGGTTGAACTCCAGATTAACTGATTTTGTAAATGCATCTGAGTGTGGAGGTCAGTCCCTTATTAGTTGCAGGCTTTCATTAGCTCTGTGTTTCTGTGGGTAGAGTTAGCTTAATAATTCTTGCGTTCTCTTATCTTACACACAAGTATAGTATCAGCTTAGGTCTTAGTAACTATTGGAAATACTGTAAATATTTATATCTGAAATTGGTGGTGGGAATATACCAGTAATCAAAAAGTGACCTTTGTTATTTTCTTGTTCCTTTAAGAATCCTTGATTTCTCCTTTATAGGCACTGGTCACAGACCGGGCCGCGGGGGCGTTGACCCCCGAAACTCTCTCCAGGTAAACTCCAGGTAAACTACCATAGGCCTACAAATTAGGTAAACTGAAAGAGGGAGGCTTCCTGATGTTTTCTCGTTTTGTTTCCTATTTTTTATTTTCCAACTTATAGATTTTATTTCGCTCACATCTCGAGAATTAAATTCTTGGATCAGTTAGCATGTTCAGGTGACCAGTGTTCAGGTGTCCAGTGTTCAGGTGTCCAGTGTTCAGGTGTCCAGTGTTCAGGTGTCCAGTGTTCAGGTGTCCAGTGTTCAGGTGTCCAGTGTTCAGGTGTCCAGTGTTCAGGTGTCCAGTGTTCAGGTGTCCAGTGTTCAGGTGTCCAGTGTTCAGGTGTCCAGTGTTCAGGTGTCCAGTGTTCAGGTGTCCAGTGTTCAGGTGTTCAGTGTTCAGGTGTCCAGTGTTCAGGTGTCCAGTGTTCAGGTGTCCAGTGTTCAGGTGTCCAGTGTTTCAGGTGTCCAGTGTTCAGGTGTCCAGTGTTCAGGTGTCCAGTGTTCAGGTGTCCAGTGTTCAGGTGTCCAGTGTTCAGGTGTCCAGTGTTCAGGTGTCCAGTGTTCAGGTGTCCAGTGTTCAGGTGTCCAGTGTTCAGGTGTCCAGTGTTCAGGTGTCCAGTGTTCAGGTGTCCAGTGTTCAGGTGTCCAGTGTTCAGGTGTCCAGTGTTCAGGTGTTCAGTGTTCAGGTTCCAGTGTTCAGGTGTCCAGTGTTCAGGTGTCCAGTGTTCAGGTGTCAAGTGTTCAGGTGTCCAGTGTTCAGGTGTCCAGTGTTCAGGTGTTCAGTGTTCAGGTGTCCAGTGTCCAGTGTTCAGGTGTCCAGTGTTCAGGTGTCCAGGGGTCAGGTGTCCAGTGTTCAGGTGTCCAGTATTCAGGTGTCCAGTGTTCAGGTGTCCAGTGTTCAGGTGTCCAGTGTTCAGGTGTCCAGTGTTCAGGTGTCCAGGGGTCAGGTGACCAGTGTTCAGGTGTCCAGTGTTCAGGTGTCCAGTGTTCAGGTGTCAGTGTTCAGGTGTCCAGTGTTCAGGTGTCCAGTGTTCAGGTGTCCAGTGTTCAGGTGTCCAGTGTTCAGGTGTCCAGTGTTCAGGTGTCCAGTGTTCAGGTGTCCAGTGTTCAGTGTCCAGTGTTCAGGTGTCCAGTGTTCAGGTGTCCAGTGTTCAGGTGTTCAGTGTTCAGGTGTCCAGTGTTCAGGTGTCCAGTGTTCAGGTGTCCAGTGTTCAGGTGTCCAGTGTTCAGGTGTCCAGTGTTCAGGTGTCCAGTGTTCAGGTGTCCAGTGTTCAGGTGTCCAGTGTTCAGGTGTCCAGTGTTCAGGTGTCCAGTGTTCAGGTGTCCAGTGTTCAGGTGTCCAGTGTTCAGGTGTCCATGTTCAGGTGTCCAGTGTTCAGGTGTCCAGTGTTCAGGTGTCCAGTGTTCAGGTGTCAGTGTTCAGGTGTTCAGTGTTCAGGTGTCCAGTGTTCAGGTGTCCAGTTTCAGGTGTCCAGTGTTCAGGTGTCAAGTGTTCAGGTGTCCAGTGTTCAGGTGTCCCGTGTTCAGGTGTTCAGTGTTCAGGTGTCCCTTGTCCAGTGTTCAGGTGTCCAGTGTTCAGGTGTCCCGGGGTCAGGTGTCCAGTGTTCAGGTGTCCAGTATTCAGGTGTCCAGTGTTCAGGTGTCCAGTGTTCAGGTGTTCAGTGTTAGGTGTCCGTGTCAGTGTTCAGGTGTCCAGTGTTCAGGTGTCCAGTGTTCAGGTGTCCAGTGTTCAGGTGTCCAGTGGTCAGTGACCAGTGTTCAGGTGTCCAGTGTTCAGGTGTCCAGTGTTCAGGTGTCCAGTGTTCAGGTGTCCCGTGTTCAGGTGTCCAGTGTTCAGGTGTCCAGTGTCAGTGTTTAGGTGTCCAGTGTTCAGGTGTCCAGTGTTCAGGTGTCCAGTGTTCAGGTGTCCAGTGTTCAGGTGTCCAGTGTTCAGGTGTCCCGTGGTCAGGTGACCAGTGTCAGGTGTCCAGTGTTTCAGGTGTCCAGTGTTCAGGTGTCCAGTGTTCAGGTGTCCAGTGTTCAGGTGTCCAGTGTTCAGGTTGTGTTCAGGTCATGTTCAGGTGTCAGTGTTTAGGTGTCCAGTGTTCAGGTGTCCAGTGTCCAGTGTTCAGGTGTCCAGTGTTCAGGTGTCCAGTGTTCAGGTGTCCAGTGTTCAGGTGTCCAGTGTTCAGGTGTCCAGTGTTCAGGTGTCAAATGTTCAGGTGTCCAGTGTTCAGGTGTCCAGTGTTCAGGTGTTCAGTGTTCAGGTGTCCCAGTGTCCAGTGTTCAGGTGTCCAGTGTTCAGGTGTCCCGTGTTCAGGTGTCCAGTGTTCAGGTGTTCAGTGTTCAGGTGTCCAGTGTTCAGGTGTCCAGTGTTCAGGTGTCCAGTGTTCAGGTGTCCAGTGTTCAGGTGTCCAGTGTTCAGGTGTCCAGTGTTCAGGTGTCCAGTGGTAGGTGACCAGTGTTCAGGTGTCCAGTGTTCAGGTGTCCAGTGTTCAGGTGTCCAGTGTTCAGGTGTCCAGTGTTCAGGTGTCCAGTGTTCAGGTGTCCAGTGTTCAGGTGTCAAGTGGGCAGGTGTCCAGTGTTCAGGGGTCCAGTGTTCAGGTGTCCAGTGTTCAGGTGTCCAGTGTTCAGGTGTCCAGTGTTCAGTGTCAAGTGGTCAGGTGTCCAGTGTTCAGGTGTCCAGTGTTCAGGTGTCATGTGTTCAGGTGTCCAGTGTTCAGGTGTCCAGTGTTCATGTGTCCAGTGTTCAGGTGTCCAGTGTTCAGGTGTCCAGTGTTCAGGTGTCCAGTGTTCAGGTGTCCAGTGTTCAGGTGCCCAGTGGTCAGGTGACCAGTGTTCAGGTGTCCAGTGTTCAGGTGTCCAGTGTTCAGGTGTCCAGTGTTCAGGTGTCCAGTGTTCAGGTGTCCAGTGTTCAGGTGTCCAGTGTTCAGGTGTCAGTGTTCAGGTGTTCAGTGTTCAGGTGTCAAGTGTTCAGGTGTTCAGTGTTCAGGTGTCCAGTGTCCAGTGTTCAGGTGTCCAGTGTTCAGGTGTCCAGTGTCAGTTCAGTGTTCAGGTGTCCGTGTTCAGTGTTCAGTGTCAGGTGTCCAGTGTTCAGGTGTCCAGTGTTCAGGTGTCAGTGTTCAGGTGTCCAGTGTTCAGGTGTCCAGTGTTCAGGTGTCCAGTGTTCAGGTGTCCAGTGTTCAGGTGTCCAGTGTTCAGGTGTCTGTTCAGGTGTCCCGTGTTCAGGTGTCCATTTCAGGTGTCCATGTCCAGTGGGTTTAGGTGTCCAGGTTCAGGTGTCCCCGTGTTTCCCGGTGTCCAGTGTTCAGAGATAACTCCCTCTCAGCATCGTGAAATCTCTCTTAGTGGCGCAGCTTCCCAAAACCTTTTTAGGAAGACGAAAATAATTTCTACGACAAAAAATTTTTACAAAAATAATTTTTACACAAAATTCAACCAATAATTCAAAAGACAATAATTTTTAAAACAATAATTCAACGACAATAATTCTACGACAATAATTCTACAAAAATAATTTTTCCCACAATAATTCCCAAAGACAAAAAATTCTACGACAATAATTCTAAAGACAATAATTCTACTCCCAAAAAATTCAAACAACAAAATTTTACATAAATTTAATTTCGCGACAATAATTTTAAAAGACCCAAAAATTCAAACGACAATAATTTAACGGGTAATTTAAATTTTAAAGACCAAAAATTCTCGGGCAATAATTTTTAAAGAACAAAAAATTCTAAAAAATAAATTCCCACGACAAAAATTTTACGACAAAATTTTTACGTAATAATTTTAAAGACAATAATTCTACACAATAATTCTAAAAAAACAATAATTCTACGACAATAAAACTACGAAAAATAAATTTTACGTTTAAAAATTCAAAAGACAATAAATTTTAAAAATAAAATTTGAAAGACAAAATTCTACACAATAATTCCCACGACAATAATTCTAAAAGACAATAATTCTAAAGACCCAAAAATTCGAAAGACAATAATTCGACGACAAAAATTCACGAGAATAATTTGACGACAATAATTCGAAAGACAATAATTCGACGAAAAAATTTAAATTTGACGACAATAAATTTGACGACAATAATTTCGACACAATAATTCGCCCACAATAAACCCCACCCCCAAAAAATAATTCACGACCAAAAGTTCGACGACAATAAATTTTAAAACCCCAAAAATTCTAGAAACAATAATTCGACACAATAATTCGAACGACAATAATTCGAAAGACAATAATTCAACGACAATAATTCTAAAAGGAAAATAAAATTTTTGGGGCAATAATTTTACGACAAAATTCCCTAATTTTACGACAATAATTCCCACGGGCAATAATTCTACGACAATAACCCCCACGACAATAATTCGACGACAATAATTCGACCCACAATAATTTTTACGACAATAATTTTGACGACAAAAATTCTTTTCGGGCAATAATTCCCACGACAAAATTCGACGAAAAATAAATTTTTACGGGCAATAAAAATTTGAAAGACAAAAATTTGACGACAATAAATTTGACGACAAAAAAATTGCCCAAAAAATAATTCGAAAGACAATAATTTTAGACAATAATTTGAAAGACAAAAAAAATTCCCACCCACAATAAATTCCCAAAAGACAATAATTCGACGACAAAATTCCCACGACAAAAATTCGACACCCAAAAATTTTGACGACAAAAATTCGACGACAATAATTCGAAAGACAATAATTCGACGGGCCCAAAAATTCGAAAGACAATAATTCGACGAAAAATAATTCCCACGCAATAATTCGACCCACAATAAATTTTAACAATAATTCCCCAAAGACAATAATTCGAAAGACAATAATTCGAAAGCAATAATTTCCCACGACAATAATTTGACAAAAATAATTCCCAAAGACAATAATTTCCCACGACAATAATTCGCGACAAAAATTCGACCCCAATAATTTGACCGACAATAATTCGACGAAAAAAATAAATTTGATGGGCAATAATTTTGACACAATAATTCGACGACAATAATTCGACACAAAAATTCGAAAGACAAAATTTCCACGACAATAATTCGGGCGCAATAATTCGACGACAATAATTCGAACGACAATAATTCGACGACAAAAATTCGACGACAAAATTCGAAAGACAAAATTCGAAAGACAATAATTCCCACGACAATAATTCGAAAGACAATAAATTTTAAAGACAAAAATTCTACGACAATAATTCTACGACAATAATTCGAAAACAATAATTCGAAAAGAAAAATAATTCGACGACAAAAATTCGACCCACAATAATTTTGACGACAATAAATTTTGAAAGACAATAATTTTGACACAATAAAATTTACGACCCAAAAATTCGAAAAGACCCTTTAAATTTGATTACAAAATTCACGACAATTTAATTTTCCGCGGCCCAAAATTTAAATTTGACGCCAAAAAAATTCCCACCCACAAAAAACGACGACAATAAATTTCGAAAAACAATAATTCCGACAATTAAATTTGACGGGGCAAAAATTTTGAAAACAATAATTCACGACAATAATTCGAAAGGGCAATAAATTCCCACCCAAAAAAATTTCGACGACAGCTGAGAGATATTAAAGTTTTTTCCCCTTTTTAAATAATTTTTTTAGGTAAAAAATGTGAAATTTTTATTCCGTTAAATTTTTTTTGAGTTTTTTTCTCCTTTTGAGAGGCTTTCATTTTTTAAAAGTTTTTTTAGCATCGACATCCAGAAAAAGTTTTTGGGTTTTCTTGAAGGAAAAAAATTTTATACAATAAAAAATTTTAATAATATGGTTTTAAAGGCCCGGGAAACTGTCCCTAAATAAAATATACCTCAACGGATTGACTAAAAATTGGTTCACTACTGGTATGACTTTCTGAAAAACTCCAACATAATGTTTTACTACTGGTATGACGTACGAAAAACTCTCCCAAAATTTAAAGTTCACTACTGGTATGACGTACTGAA
Source organism: Cherax quadricarinatus (assembly GCF_026875155.1). Lineage (NCBI taxonomy): Eukaryota > Metazoa > Arthropoda > Malacostraca > Decapoda > Parastacidae > Cherax > Cherax quadricarinatus. The sequence continues at coordinate 15,740,496 of NC_069471.1, read as the reverse complement.
AAAAACTCTCAACATAAAGTTCACTTTCTGGGATGACGTTTCTGAACAACTCTCAACATAATGTTCACTACCCGGGATGGGCCTTAAAAAGAACAACTCTTAACATAATGTTCCCTACTTTTATGACTTTCTGAACAACTCTCAACATAATGTTCACTTTTCGGGATGACTTACTGAACAACTCCAACAAAAATGTTCACCCACTGGTAAAAAGACTTAAATGAACAACTCTTTAACATAATGTTTTTACTACGGTATGACGTACTGAACAACTCCCCAACATAATTTTTTTCACTACGGGATGACTACGAACAACTCCCCCAACATAAAGTTCACTACGGTATGACCTTAAATGAACAACTCCCCAAAATAAGTTTTACTACTGGTTTTGACGGGGACGAACAACTCCAACATAATGTTCCCTACTGGGGTTTTTTTTAAAGTACTAACAACCCCCCCCAACCCTAAAATTTTTACAAATGTATGAAGTACTGGGAAAAACTCTCAAAAATAATGTTCACTACTTTTAAAGACTTACGAACAACTCTCAACATAATGTTCACTACTGGTTATGACTTTCTGAAAAAACCTCAAAAATAATGTTCACTACCCGTAAAGACTTACTGAACAACTCTCAACTTAAAAGTTCCCCCAAAATTTGGGATGACGTACTGAACAACTCTTTAACAAAATGTTCACTACTGGTAACCCTACTGAACAACTCTCAACATAAAGTTTTACACTGTATACTTACCCGAAAAAACTCTCAACATAATGGGTTTCCATTTCTGGTAGACGTTTCCTTTAAAAAACTCTCAACATAATGTTCACTACTGTATCTTACGAAAACTTTCAAAATAATTTCACTAAATGGTAAGACTTTCTGAACAAAATCCAACATAATTTTCACTACGGTATGCCCTACTGAAAAACCCCTCAATATAAGGGGTTTTTACTAAATGGTATTACTTACGAAACAACCTCAACATAATGTTCACTACTGGTATGGACTTTCTGAACAAAATCTCAACAAAAGTTCCCCTACTGGTAAGACTTTCTGAACAACTCTCAACATAATGTTCATACTGGGATGACCCTTAAATGAAAAACTCTCAACATAATCTTCACTACGGGGATAAATTACTGAACAACTCTCAAAAATAATTTCACAAATGGTATTAATTTCGAACAACTCTCAACTAATGTTTTACTCTGGAAGACTTTCTGAACAACTCTCAACATAAAGTTTCCCCCACTGAATTACTTTTCGAACAACTCTCAACTAAAGTTTTACAAATGTAAAGACTTTACTGGGAAAAAACTCTCAACATAAAGTTTTACTTTCTGGGAAAACTTTTTCTGAACAACTCTCAAAAAAAAGTTTACTACGTATGACCTTTCTGAACAACTCCCCAACAAATGTTCACTCGGGGTGACTTTTCTGAAAAACTCTCAACATAATGTTCACTACGGTAACCTTTTTCTGAAAAACTCTCAACAAAATGTTCAAATACTGGGAGACTTACCCGAAACCCAAATCCCCAACATAATGTTCACTACTGTTTTGACCCCTTTTTTTCGAACAACTCTCAACATAATTTTTCACTACTGGATGAATTTCTGAAAAAACTCTAAACATAATTTTACTCCCGGTATGACTTTCGAACAACCCCTTTAAAATAATGTTTTATACTGGTATGACTTTTCTAACAAATCTCAAAAAAAATGTTCACTACTTTGGGATACCCTTTCTGAACAACTCTCAACAAAATGTTCACTACTTAAGACGTCTGAACAACTCTCAAAATAATGTTTTACTAAATGGAAAGACGTGCTGAAAAAACTCTCAAACCAAAAAGTTCACTACTGGGATGGGCGTGCCCGAACAAAATCTCAACATAATGTTTACTACGGGATGACGGGGCTGAACAACTCTCCCCAAAATAATGTTCACTACTGGTATGACGTACCCGGGAAAAACTCTCAACATAATGTTCCCCTATGGAAAACGTCCCGAACAACTCTCAACATAAAGTTTTACTACCCGGTATGACTGCTGAACAACTCCCCAACAAAAAGTTCAATTTCTGGTATGAGTACTGAACCAAATCCCCAACATAATGTTTCCCCTACTGGGATGACGTGCCCGAAAACTCTCAACAAATGTTCCCCACTGGTAAAGGGGCGTCTTTAACAACTCTCAACATAAGTTTTACTACGGTAAAGACTTTTCTGAACAACTCTCAAAAAAAAGTTCAAATACGGTATTACTTACGAACAACCCCAACAAAAATGTTTTTACTAAATGTTTTGACTTTCTGAAAAAACCTCAATTAAAGTTTCACTACGGTATGACTTTCGAACAACTTTCAACATAAAGTTTCACTACTGGGATGACGTACTGAACAAAATTTCAACATAATGTTTTCACTACTGGTTTTGACCTAAATGAACCCAAATCTCAAAAATAATGTTCACTCTGGTTTTGACTTACTGAACAACTTTTTAAAATAATGTTCACTACTGGGATGACTTACTGAACAACTCCCAACATAATGTTTTACTAAATGGAAAAACTTAAATGAACAACTTTTTAAAAATTTAAAGGGTTTTTTACTGGTTTTAAATTACTGAACAACTTTTTAAAAATAATTTTTCACCCACTGGTTTTTAAATTACGGAAAAAACTTTTTAACATAATCTTTACTACTGGTATAACTTTTCTGAAAACCCCTCAACAAAAGTTCACTACTGGTAAAGGCGTACTGAACAACCTCAACCCTAATTTCACTACGGTTTGACTTAATGAACAACTCTCAACATAATGTTCCCCTACTGGAAAGACTTACTGAACAAACCCCAAAATAATGTTTACAAATGGTATACTTACTGAACCCAAATCCAACATAAAAGTTCACTACTGGTTTTGACGTAAATGAAAAAAACCTCAACAAATGTTTTTACCCAAGTATGACGTCCCGGGAAAAACTCCAACAAATTGTTTTACACAGTATACTTCCTGAACAACCTCCCAAAAAAATTTTACACTAATGGAAAACGACGAACAACCCCTCAACATAAAATTCACTACTGGTATGACTTACTGGAAAAAAATGTCCCAAAATAATGTTCAATACTGGTATGACTACTGAACAACTCTCAACATAATTTTTTAAAACTGGTATACCCTTTCTGAACCAAAATTCCCCCAATAAAAATGTTTTTCTAAATGGGGATGGGCTTACTGAAAAAACTCTCAACAAATTTCACTACTGGTATGATGTACGAACAACTCCAACATAATGTTCACTACTGGGAAAACGAAAAGAAAAACTCTCAACAAAAATGTTCACTTAAAAGGAATGAAAGTACTTTAACAACTCTCAAAATAATGTTTTTACTACTGGTATTACGTACTGAAAAACTCTCAACATAAATTTTACCTGGGTTTTACTTACTGAACCCTCCAACATAATGTTTTAAAAAAATGGTAAATTAAAAGTAAAAACTCTTTTTTCATAATGTTCCCTACTGGTATGACTTTCGAAACAACCTTTACCTAATGGTTTTAAATTTTCTGGTTTGAAGTACGGAAAAACTCTCAAAAAAGTTTTTCCTACTTGGGGTTGAAATTATTTAAAAAACCTTTTCAACATAAAAGGGTTTACTGCTGGAAAGACTTTCTGGGAACAACCTCTAACATAAGTTCACTACTGGTATGACGTACTGAACAACTCTTTAAAATAATGGTTTTACTACTGGTATAACTTTCTGAACAACCCTCAAAATAAAGTTCACAAAAGGTATTACTACTGAACAACTTTCAACATAATTTCACCCCTGGTAAGACGGACTGAACCCAAATCTTTAAAATAATGTTCACTACTGGGTTTACTTTCTGAACCAAATCTTTTAAAAAAAATTTTTTCACTATGATAACTTACTGAACAACCCTCAACAAAAGGGTTTTAAATACTGGTAAAGCGTACTGAACAACTCTCAACAAAAAAGTTCACTACTGGTATGAAAGTACTGAACAACTCTCAACACAATGTTTTACTACTGGAAAGAAAGTACTGAAAAACTCTCAACATAATGTCCCCTTTCTGGTATGACTACTGAACAACTCTCAACATAATGTTCCCCTACTGGTAAAGACGTACTGAACAAACCCCTCAAAAAAATGTTTACTACTGTTAAAGACGTACTAACCCAAATTCAAAATAATGGGTTTACTACTGGTAAAGATTACTGAACAACTCACAAAATATTTTTCACACAATATGACTTTTCTGAACCCAAATCCAAAAAAATTTTTCACTACTGGATGACGTACGAACAAACCCCCAACATAATGTTCACTACTGGTATGACTTAAATGAACAACTCTCAACATAATGGTTTTACTTTCGGTATTACTTTCTGAACAACTCTCCCAAAATAATGTTCACTACTGGTAAGACCCTTTTTGAAAAAACTCTCAACAAATGTTCACTACTGGGATGCGTACGAACAACCTCAAAATAATGTTCACTACTGGGATGACATCTGAAAAACTCTCAACATAAGTTCACTACGGGGATTAAAGGTTTCTGGGAAAAACCTCAAATAATGTTTTTCCCACTGGTATGACTTACTGAACAACTCTCAACATAATGTTCACTACTGGAAAGAACCCACTGAACAACTCTCAAAAATAAGTTCACTAATGGGAAAGCGTACAGAACAACTTTTTAACATAAAGTTTACCTGGTATGGGCTACTGAACAACTCCCAAAATAATGTTTCACATACTGGTTTTGACTTACTGAAAAATGTCAAAATAATGTTTTAATCGGAAAACGTACGGAAAAAAATCTCAACTTTAAAGGGTTTACTACTGGGATGACTTTTCTGAACAACTCCCCAAAATTAAAGTTTACTAAATGGAATAATTTTCTGAAAAACTCCAACATAATGTTCACTTTTCTGGGATGAAGAAATGAACAACTCTCAACATAAATGTTCACTACTGGTAAAACCCCAAATGAACAACTCTCAACATAATTTTTCACTAAAGGGAAAGACTTCTGAACAACCTCAAAAATAATTTTCACTACTGGAAAACGTACTGAAAAAACTCTCACATAAAGTTTCCCCTACGGGATGACTTAAATAAAAAAACTCTCAACATAATTTTTACTACTGGTATGAAATTAAATGAACAACTCTTTACATAAAAGTTCACTACTTTTAAGACTTACTGAAAAAATCTTTAAATAATTTTCCCCTAACCGGGTGAAGTAGAACCCAAAACCCCAAAATAATTTTTTTCACTACTGGTATGACTTTTTTGAACAACTCTCAACTAATGTTTCCCCCTGCGGTATGACTTACTGAAACCCAAAACCCCAACATAATTTCACTTTCTGGTTTTGACGTACGGGAAAAACTCTTTAACATAATGTTCACTACGGGATAACTTTCGAACAACCCTCAACATAATGTTCACTATTGGGGAGGGCGAAAATGAACAACTTTTTAACATAATGTTCACTACTGGTATGACGTACTTAACAAATTTAAAAATAATGTTCACAACGGTTTTGACGTACTGAACAACTCTTAACATAATGTTTACTACTGGTTATCTTACGAACAAATCTCAACATAATGTTTTACTACTTTTTATAAAGTACTGAACAACTCTCAACATAATGTTTACTACTGGGGATGATTTACTGAACAACCACAACATAATTTTTTCACTACTATATGCCCTTAAACCCGAAAAACCTCCAAAATAATGTTTTTACTACTTTTAGACGAAATGAACAACCTCAAAATATGTTTAAATACGGTATGACTTACTGAACAACTCCAACATAATGTCCAACCCCCACGGTAAAGCGTACTGAACAACTCTCAACATAATTTTTTACTACTGGAAAAACCTTTTTGGGAAAAACTCTCAACATAATGTTTTACTACTGGGGGGGACGTACTGAAAAACTCTAACAAAATGTTCACTACTGGGGATTACCCTTTTCGAAAACAAACCCCCATAATGTTTACTCTTTTATGACGTAAATGAACAACTCTCCAAAATAATGTTTACTACGGGGATTACCTTTTCTGAACAACTCTCAACATAAGTTTTACTACTGTAAGACGTACTTTAACCCCAAATCCCCCAAAAAAATGTTCACTACTGTATACGTACTGAACAACTCAAAAACAAATTTTTTCCCCACTAGTAGATTACTGGGCAACTCTCAACAAAATGTTCACTTTCTGGTATGACTTACTGAACAACTTTTAACATAATGTTTACTAGTGGTAAGACGTCTGAAAAACCCCTCAACTAAAGTTCACTTTCTGGAAAGACTTACTGAAAAAACTTTAACAAAATGTTCCCAAAACTGGGATACGTACGAACAACCTTTAAAATAATGTTCACTACTGGTATGACTTTCTGAAAAAACTCTCAATATAATTTTACTACTGGTATGACTTACTGGGAAAAACTCTCAACATAAAGTTCACTACTGGAAAGTTTACTTTAAAAAACCCAACATAATGTTCACTACTGGGATGACGTACTGAACAACCCCCAACATAATGTTTTACTATTGGAAAGAAAATTTCTGAAAAAAATCTCAAAAATAATGTTCACTACTGGATGACGTAAATGAAACAACCCAAATAATGCCCTTTCGGGAAAGACTTACTGAACAACTCCAACATAATGTTCAACTGGTATGACTTAAATGAACAACCTTTACATTTAAAGTTCCCCACTGGTATGACTTTTTTTTTGAACAACTCTTTAAAAAAATGGGTTTACTACTGGGATGAAGTACTGAACAACTCTCAACATAATGTTCACTACTGGTAAGACTTAAATTTAACAACTCTCAACATAATGTTCCCCTGCTGGTATGACTTAAATGAACAACTCCCCAACATAATTTTTTCACTACTGGGAAGAAAGTACTGAACAACTCTTAACATAATGTTTACTACGGGATAACTTACCCGAAAAAACCCCTCAACATAAAAGTTCACTATTGGTAAGACTTCTGAACAACTTTCAAAAAATGTTCACTACTGGATGACGTACGAACAACTCTTAACATAAAATTTTTTCCCACGGAAGACGTACTTTAACAACCTTTTAAAATAATGTTCACACTTGGGATAACTTACTAACAACTCTCCCAAAATAATGTTCAAATACTTTTATGACGAACTGAACAACTCTCAACACAATTTTCCACTACTGGTATGACGAATTGAACAACTCTCAACAAAATGTCCCCTACTGGGATACTTACTGAACAACCTCAACATAATTTTACTACTGGGAAAACGTACTGAACCAAAATCTCAACATAAATTTTACACTTTTATGATGTACTGAACAACCACAACAAATTGTTACACTTTGTATGACTTACTGAAAAAACTCCCCAACAAATGTTAACAAATGTAGACGTATGAACAACTCCCAACATAAAGTTCCCTACTGGGGATGGGTGTACTGAACAACCCCCAAACCCTAATGTTCCCAAAACTGGTATGGGCTTACTGAAGAAACCCCCAACAAAAATTTTTTCACTACTTGTATGACGTCTGAACCAAAATCCAAAAATGTTCACTACGGTATGAAAGTAAAATGAACAACTCTCAACATAATTTTTACTACTGGTATGACTTACTGAACAATCCCAACATAAGTTCCCCCTGGGAAGACTTATCTGAATAAAATCCTTTACATAATGTTCACTACTGGTTAAAGACTGACTGAACAACCCCTCAAAAATAAGTTCCCCTTCGGTTGGGAAATTTCAAAAAAACTCCAAAATAATGTTTTACTACTGGTATGACTTTAAATGGGGAAAAACTCTCAAAATAATGTTCACTCCCGGTATGACGTACTGAACAACCCCCCCACATAATGTTCACCCACTGGGATGGGCTTATTGAACAACCAAACCCAAAATTTTTCACTGCTGGTATGACTTACTGAACAAACCCCCAACATAATGTTTTACTACTGTATGAAAATTTCTGAACAACTCTCAACATAAAGTTCACTTTCTGGAAAAACGTACTGAACAACTCTTAAAATAATGTTTTACTACTTGGGATGACTTACTTTAACCCAAATCTCAACAAATGTTCACAACTGGGAAATCGTACTTAACAACTTTTCAACATAAAAGTTTACTGCGGTAAAACAAAGAACAACTCTCAACATAATGTTCACTACTGGTATTACGTACTGAAAAAACTCTCAAAATAAAGTTCACTTTTCTGGAATTTACGACTGAAAAAACTCTCAACCCCAATGTTCACTAAATGGTATATGAAATGAACAACTCTCCCAAAATAAAGTTCCCCTAACTGGTATGACGTACGGGAAAAACTCTCAACATAAAGTTCACTACTGGTATGACTTACTGAAAAACCTTAACATAAAAGTTTACTACGGGATACGAATGAACAACTCTAACGAATGTTCACTACTGGTATGATTAAATGAACCAAATCTCAACATAATGTTCAAATACGGGAAAGAAGTCTGAACAACTCTCAACTAAAGTTCCCCTAACGGTTTTATTTTACTGGAAAAACCCTCAACATAATGTTCACTACTGGGATACCACTGAAAAAACCCCCCAACCCTAAAGTTCACTACTGGAATGACTTTCTGAACAACCCCCTAACATAATGGGTTTACACTGGGATGACTTTTCTGAACAACTCTCAACATAATGTTCACTACGGGGTTTTCCTGGAGAGATTCCGGGGGGCAACGCCCCCCCGGACCGGGCCCGTGACCCCGGCCCCCCCTGGGGTCAGAGCCTGATCAACCAGGCTTTGCCCGCTGGCTGCCCCGCAAACCAAATACGACCACAAACCCGGGTGATCCGGGGAAATGACTTTAGGTGCTTTCCATGCCAGCTTGAAGACTGCCAGGGGGCGGGGTTGGGAAACCCCCTTAGTGTGCTTGGGGGGCAGTTGAACATCCCCCCGGGGCCCCCGACACTTATTGTATTGTCCCCTTAAAGTGCAGTGAAAAACCCCTGCTTTTTATTGGGGGGAAAGGTGCCCTCGTCTTTCCAAAATCTTTTTCTTTCGTAGTGGGGTGAAATTTTTGGTGGGAAGTTCCCCTACAAATCCCCCCTAAAGGGTTTTTTCCCGGTGTATATAATCTGTTCTCTCTCTCCTGCGTTTTCCCGGGGAAAACAGGTTTTTGGGGAACCCAAAACCCCTTCCCCCGTAATTGAAAGGGTTTTTTTTTCCGTTATGCCGCCCTGGGAAAATTTTTCCCGTACAATTTTTTAGGTCGGCAATTTCAACCGCCCTTTAAAAAGGGGCTGTTAGTGTGCAGCAGTATTTCCCGCCTAGATAGAACAAGTTTACCTGAAGAGTGTCCCCATGGGCTTGGCCCCCCCTAGTTTTTTTAAGGTTTTTCATTATCCCTCCTGTCCCTTTTTCAGCCCTATGCATTTTTATACAAAAGTTTTGGTCCTTAAGGAGAACCCCGACTTGAAACACTCCCAGGTTCCTTTTGGGGTTGGTGTTTCCCCTTTTATTTTGTGGGCCAAAAATTTTTTTGTACCCTGATTAAGGGTTAATTTCCCTTAAAATTTACCATATCTGAGTAATTGAAATTTTTTCATCGTTGAACTTCATATTGTTTTCTTTCCCGCCCACTGAAAAAAATTTGGTTTTATGTTCCCCCCTGGAGCTTTGGCCCGGTTTAAAAATAGAAACAAATGTCCCTGCAAAATGGGTGTCATCTTTCAAAGGAAGACACAGTGCTGTGGGTACATTCTTGTCTATGTCCCCCTATAGGATGAGGGAAAAAGATGGGAGCGAGTACTGTGCCTTGGGAAAAAGCTTTCACCGGGGGGGAGCGCCTCGGGCTTTACTCATGACACTATCCTGTGTTTTGTTAGTAAGGGGGAAATTTTAAATCCATCGACCGACTTTTCCTGTTATTCCTTTAGCACGCATTTTGTGCGCTATTACGCCATGGTCACACTTGTCGAAGGCTTTTGCAAAGTCTGTATATATTACATCTGCATTCTTTTTGTCTTCTAGTGCATTTAGGACCTTGTCGTAGTGATCCAATAGTTGAGACAGACAGGAGCGACCTGTTCTAAACCCATGTTGCCCTGGGTTGTGTAACTGATGGTTTCTAGATGGGTGGTGATCTTGCTTCTTAGGACCCTTTCAAAGATTTTTATGATATGGGATGTTAGTGCTATTGGTCTGTAGTTCTTTGCTGTTGCTTTACTGCCCCCTTTGTGGAGTGGGGCTATGTCTGTTGTTTTTAGTAACTGTGGGACGACCCCCGTGTCCATGCTCCCTCTCCATAGGATGGAAAAGGCTCGTGATAGAGGCTTCTTGCAGTTCTTGATGAACACAGAGTTCCATGAGTCTGGCCCTGGGGCAGAGTGCATGGGCATGTCATTTATCGCCTGTTCGAAGTCATTTGGCGTCAGGATAACATCGGATAGGCTTGTGTTAATCAAATTTTGTGGCTCTCTCATAAAAAATTCATTTTGATCTTCGACTCTCAGTCTGTGTACGAATGGTATATAATACCGACAAGATGAGAGTAAGACAGATGTTACACATGTGTCTTAGACTCTCAGTCTGGTTAGCGGCTTGCTAAAAACTGAGTCATATTGGGACTTGAGTAGCTCACTCATTTCCTTGCTGTCATCTGTGTAGGACCCATCTTGTTTAAGTAGGGGCCCAATACTGGACGTTGTTCTCGATTTTGATTTGGCATAGGAGAAGAAATACTTTGGGTTTCTTTCGATTTCATTTATGGCTTTTAGTTCTTCCCGCGATTCCTGACTCCTAAAGGATCTTTTAGCTTAAGTTCGATGTTTTGCTATTTCTCTGACCAGTGTCTCCCTACGCATTTCAGATATATTGACCTCTTTTAGCCGCTCTGTTATTCTTTTCCGTCGCCTGTAAAGGGAGCGCCTGTCTCTTTCTTTTTTTACATCTACTCCTCCTTTTTCTTAGAGGAATAAGCCTTGTGCATACATCGAGTGCCACCGAGTTAATCTGTTCTAGGCATAAGTTTTGGTCTGTGTTGCTTAGTATATCTTCCCAGCTTATATCGGTTAGGACTTGGTTTACTTGGTCCCACTTTATGTTTTTGTTATTGAAGTTGAATTTGGTGAATGCTCCCTCGTGACTAATCTCATTATGTCGGTCTGGGGCTCTGCGCATACATGACTGAACCTCAATTATGTTGTGATCTGAGTATATTGTTTTTGATATGGTGACATTTCTTATCAGATCATCATTGTTAGTGAAGATGAGGTCTAGTGTATTCTCCAGTCTAGTAGGCTCTATTATTTGCTGGTTTAAATTGAATTTTGTGCAGAGATTTAAAAGCTGGCCTGAGTGTGAGTTTTCATCAGAGCTGCCTCCTGGTGTTATTACTGCAACAATATTATTTGCTATATTCCTCCATTTTAGGTGCCTTAAGTTGAAATCCCCCAGGAGCAAGATGTTGGGTGCAGGAGCTGGAAGGTTTTCCAGACAGTGGTCAATTTTTAACAGCTGTTCCTGGAATTGCTGGGATGTTGCATCCGGAGGCTTGTAGACTACCACAATGACTAGGTTTTGGTTCTCAACCTTTACTGCTAAAACTTCCACTACATCATTTGAGGCATTTAGCAGTTCTGTGCAAACAAGTGACTCTGCAATGTACAGGCCAACCCCCCCCCCCTTTTGCCTGTTTCACTCTGTCACATCTGTAATAGGTTGTAACCTGGGATCCATATTTCGTTGTCCAAGTGATCCTTTATGTGGGTCTCAGTGAAAGCCGCGAACATTGCCTTTGCCTCTGCAAGCAGTCCACGGATGAAAGGTATTTTGTTGTTTGTTGCTGGCTTTAGACCCTGTATATTTGCAAAGAAGAATGTTATCGGACTGGTGGTATTGTTGGTATTGGGGGGGATTTTTTTTCCGGCATTAGTATCTGTATCTGTTGGTTTGGAGTGGAGGCCATCGACTGTGGTTCCACTCCAGGAATGACTGGATTTGGTGTACGATTTCTGCCATTTCCTGCCAGTTTTTTTTCCTTCCTGGCACTAAAAAAACCTCTCCCTCTTGAGTGGCTGTGGCTACCCAGGTATTCCCATGGCCTGGATGTTTTGTATCTTTTTGTCCCCTTTAGATGGTATGCCTGGCAATTTAAGTTATAGCACAGTCTTTCCTGTACTGAAGAGGTACACAGTTCAGGGTGAAAAAGCTTACAGGAAGGGAGTTTGCATTTTCCTGTTGTCATATGGGCATGGCATTTTCTAGGGTGGTCATAGTTGCACGTCCCATCTGTTTTTCCAGATTTCCCATGCCAGCAGATACCGAGTGCATAGTGTGTGCACAGGCTTGGTTTCCTTTTGCCTTGGGTTTCTGTGACTGTATTCCCTGTTGGTGCATGTTTCCCTGTCTTACTTCTATCCTACCTAGCACCAACAATGGAGCTCCCACCAGTTGTTTTTGGTAATATATCCTCACTATTGCTAGTGGAGTCCTCTTGTTTGCTATTTCCTGCGGTATTTCTAGTTTGCAATATTGGTTTTATCTTATCTTTGACTACACTTGTTTCCCTACTATGGCTCCTGTCCCCTATGAGGTCATTTATATGTATTCCTTCCTGCGTATAATTCCCGACTACCTGGACAAAATCTCCAGCTTCACCATTACTGTCTCCCAGGACAGCATCTCCAGCTTCCCCATTACTGTCTCCCAGGACAGCATCTCCAGCTTCACCATTTCTGTCTCCCAGGACAGCACCTCCAGCTTCACCATTACTGTCTCCCAGGACAGCACCTCCAGCTTCACCATTACTGTCTCCCAGGACAGCACTATCAGCCCCCCATTTACTGACTACCAGGACATCATCGCCAGCCTTACAGTTTCTGACTACATGGCCAGTATCAAGGGCAGTACCATTCAGCCCGGACTTTTTATGTTCCCATCTGTTGTAGAAAGCTTCCAGGTTTTCTATGAAAGCAGCTTTGATGTTGACCTCTTTTAATACCCTTGTGATTTTAGTCCACAGATTTATCTCATTTGGGCATACCCAAAAACACTTCCCTGTTTTAATACTGCTTGTAGCTAGTTCTTGGATATCTGCACAAGGGGCGTGACACCAATTTCCACAAAAATGATAATTTATGCATGTGGAAGCCCGTTTGTTTGACTGACCACAGACTACACACAGCTTCATAATGATTTGAATGGTTGATTTACTGCAATCTCCACCACTAGTGGTATGACTTACTGAACAACTCTCAATATAATGTTCACTACTGGTATGACTTACTGAACAACTCTCAATATAATGTTCACTACTGGTATGACTTACTGAACAACTCTTAACATAATGTTCACTACTTGTATGACTTACTGAACTACTCTCAACATAATGTTCACTACTGGTATGACGTACTGAACAACTCTCAACATAATGTTCACTACTGGTATGACTTAGTGAACAACTCTCAACATAATGTTCACTACTGGTATGACTTACTGAACAACTCTTAACATAATGTTCACTTCTGGTATGACTTACTGAACAACTCTCAACATAATGTTCACTACTGGTATGACTTACTGAACAACTCTCAACATAATGTTCACTACCGGTATGACTTACTGAACAACTCTCAACATAATGTTCACTACTGGTATGACTTACTGAACAACTCTCAACATAATGTTCACTACTGGTATGACTTACTGAACAACTCTCAACATAATGTTCACTACTGGTATGACTTACTGAACAACTCTCAACATAATGTTCACTACTGGTATGACTTACTGAACAACTCTCAACATAATGTTCACTATTGGTATGACTTACTGAACAACACTCAACATAATGTTCACTACTGGTATGACTTACTGAACAACTCTCAACATAATGTTCACTACTGATATGACGTACTGAACAACTCTCAACATAATGTTCACTACTGGTATGGCGTACTGAACATCTCCCAACATAATGTTCACTACTGGTATGATGTACTGAACAACTCTCAACATAATGTTCACTACTGGTATGACTTACTGAACAACTCTCAACATAATGTTCACTACTGGAATGACATACTGAACAACTCTCATCATAATGTTCACTACTGGTATTACGTACTGAACAACTCTGAACATATTGTTCACTACTGGTATGACTTACTGAACATCTCTCAACATTATGTTCACTACTGGTATGACTTACTGAACAACTCTCAACATAATGTTCACTACTGGTATGACGTACTGAACAACTCTCAACATAATGTTCACTACTGGTATGACTTACTGAACAACTCTCAACATAATGTTCACTACTGGTATGACGTACTGAACAACTCTCAACATAATGTTCACTACTGGTATGACTTACTGAACAACTCTCAACATAATGTTCACTACTGTATGACTTACTGAACTAACTCTCAACATAATGTTCACTACTGGTATGACGTACTGAACAACTCTCAACATAATGTTCACTACTGGTATGACTTACTGAACAACTCTCAACATAATGTTCACTACTGGTATGACGTACTGAACATCTCTCAACATAATGTTCACTACTGGTATGATGTACTGAACAACTCTCAACATAATGTTCACTACTGGTATGACTTACTGAACAACTCTCAACATAATGTTCACTACTGGTATGACGTACTGAACAACTCTCATCATAATGTTCACTACTGGTATGACGTACTGAACAACTCTGAACATATTGTTCACTACTGGTATGACTTACTGAACAACTCTCAACATAATGTTCACTACTGGTATGACTTACTGAACAACTCTTAACATAATGTTCACTACTGTTATGACTTACTGAACAACTCTCAACATAATGTTCACTACTGGTATGACTTACTGAACAACTCTCAACATAATGTTCACTACTGGTATGACGTGCTGAACAACTCTCAACATAATGTTCACTAATGGTATGACTTACTGAACAACTCTCAACATAATGTTCACTACTGGTATGACTTACTGAACAACTCTCAACATAATGTTCACTACTGGTATGACGTACTGAACAACTCTCAACAAAATGTTCACTACTGGTATGATGTACTGAACAACTCTCAACATAATGTTCACTACTGGTATGACGTACTGAACAACTCTCAACATAATGTTCACTACTGGTATGACTTACTGAACAACTCTCAACATAATGTTCACTACTGGTATGACGTACTGAACAACTCTGAACATAATGTTGACTACTGGTATGACTTACTGAACAACTCTTAACATAATGTTCACTACTGGTATGACGTACTGAACAACTCTCAACATAATGTTCACTACTGGTATGACGTACTGAACAACTCTCATCATAATGTTCACTACTGGTATGACGTACTGAACAACTCTGAACATATTGTTCACTACTGGTATGACTTACTGAACAACTCTCAACATAATGTTCACTACTGGTATGACTTACTGAACAAACTCTTAACATAATGTTCACTACTGTATGACTTACTGAACAACTCTCAACATAATGTTCACTACTGGTATGACTTACTGAAACAACTCTCAACATAATGTTCACTACTGGTATGACGTGCTGAACAACTCTCAACATAATGTTCACTATTGGTATGACTTACTGAACAACTCTCAACATAATGTTCACTACTGGTATGACTTACTGAACAACTCTCAACATAATGTTCACTACTGGTATGACGTACTGAAACAACTCTCAACATAATGTTCACTACTGGTATGATGTACTGAACAACTCTCAACATAATGTTCACTACTGGTATGACGTACTGAACAACTCTCAACATAATGTTCACTACTGGTATGACTTACTGAACAACTCTCAACATAATGTTCACTACTGGTATGACGTACTGAACAACTCTCAACATAATGTTGATTACTGGTATGACTTACTGAACAACTCTTAACATAATGTTCACTACTGGTATGACGTACTGAACAACTCTCAGCATAATGTTCACTACTGGTATGACGTACTGAACAACTCTCAACATAATGTTCACTACTGGTATGACTTACTGAACAACTCTTAACATAATGTTCACTACCGGTATGACTTACTGAACAACTCTCAACATAATGTTCACTACTGGTATGACTTACTGAACAACTCTCAACATAATTTTCACTACTGGTATGACTTACTGAACAACTCTCAACATAATTTTCACTTCTGGTATGACTTACTGAACAACTCTCAACATAATGTTCACTACTGGTATGACTAACCAACACGTAAGGGACACTACCAGAGAGGGAGGAGAGAATGAACCAGCAAGACTGGACCTAGTATTCACCTTGAGTAATGCAGATATTGAGGACATCACATATGAAAGACCCCTTGGCGCCAGCGATCATGTGGTTTTAAGATTCGAATACACAGTAGAGCTACAAGTGGAGGGGGAAGCAGGAAGGCCAGGACAAATGAAACCAAGCTACAGCAAAGGGTACTTCACGGGAATGAGGAACTTCCTGAACGGGGTTCAGTGGGACAGAGAACTGGCAGGGAAGCCAGTTAATGAGATGATGGAATATGTAGCAATAATGTGCAAGGAAGCTGAGGAGAGGTTTGTACCCAAGGGTAACAGGAATAATGAAAGAGCCAGGATGAGCCCATGGATCACCTAAAGGTGAAAAAACCAAGTTTGCTAGGGAATGGAAGAAATATTTTTATTATTTTTTATTATCACACTGGCCGATTCCCACCAAGGCAGGGTGGCCCGAAAAAGAAAAACTTTCACCATCATTCACTCCATCACTGTCTTGCCAGAAGGGTGCTTTACACTACAGTTTTTAAACTGCAACATTAACACCCCTCCTTCAGAGTGCAGGCACTGTACTTCCCATCTCCAGGACTCAAGTCTGGCCTGCTGGTTTCCCTGAACCCCTTCATAAATGTTACTTTGCTCACACTCCAACAGCACGTCAAGTATTAAAACCCATTTGTCTTCATTCACTCCTATCAAACACGCTCACGCATGCCTGCTGGAATTCCAAGCCCCTCGTACACAAAACCTCCTTTACCCCCTCCCTCCAACCTTTCCTAGGCCGACCCCTACCCCGCCTTCCTTCCACTACAGACTGATACACTCTTGAAGACACTCTGTTTCGCTCCATTCTCTCTACATGTCCGAACCACCTCAACAACCCTTCCTCAGCCCTCTGGACAACAGTTTTGGTAATCCCGCACCTCCTCCTAACTTCCAAACTACGAATTCTCTGCATTATATTCACACCACACATTGCCCTCAGACATGACATCTCCACTGCCTCCAGCCTTCTCCTCGCTGCAACATTCATCACCCATGCTTCACACCCATATAATAGAGTTGGTAAAACTATACTCTCATACATTTCCCTTCTTTGCCTCCAAGGACAAAGTTCTTTGTCTCCACAGACTCCTAAGTGCACCACTCACCCTTTTCCCCTCATCATTTCCATGATTCACGTCATCTTTCATAGACCCATCCGCTGGCACGTCCACTCCCAAATATCTGAATACATTCACCTCCTCCATACTCTCTCCCTCCAATCTGGTATCCAATCTTTCATCACCTAATCTTTTTGTTATCCGCATAACCTTACTCTTTCCTGTATTCACTTTTAATTTTCTTCTTTTGCAAAGGACCCAGGAGAATAAGGAGAGCAGTCGTAGAGCCAGAAATGAATATGCACAGATAAGAAGGGAGGCGCAACGACAATATGGAAAGACATAGCAGCGAAAGCCAAATCTGACACGAAACTGTTGTACAGCCACATCAGGAGGAAAACAACAGTCAAGGACCAGGTAATCAAGCTAAGGAAGGAAGGAGGAGAGACAACAAGAAATGACCGTGAAGTATGTGAGGAACTCAACAAGAGATTCAAAGAAGTGTTCACAGAGGAGACAGAAGGGGCTCCAGAAAGACGGAGAGGTGGGGCACACCACCAAGTGCTGGACACAGTACACACAACCGAGGAAGAAGTGAAGAGGCTTCTGAGTGAGCTAGATATATCTCCATGGGTCCTGAGAGAGCGAGCAGTGGCGCTATGTGTACCCCTAACAACAATATTCAATACATCTTTCGAAACAAGGAGATTGCCTGAGGCATGGAAGACAGCAAATGTGGTCCCAATCTTTAAAAAAGGAGATAGACATGAAGCAGTAAACTGCAGACCAGTGTCACTGACATGTATAGTATGCAAAGTCATGGAGAAGATTATCAGAAGAAGAGTGGTGGGACACCTAGAGAGGAATGATCTTATCAACAGCAGCCAACATGGTATCAGGGACGGGAAATCCTGTGTCACAAACCTACTGGAGTTTTATGACATGGTGACAGCAGTAAGACAAGAGAGAGAGGTGTGGGTGGATTGCATTTTCTTGGACTGCAAGAAGGCGTTTGACACAGTTCCACACAAGAGATTATTGCAAAAACTAGAGGACCGAGCAGGGATAACAGGGAAGGCACTACAATGGATCATGGAATATTTGTTAGGAAGACAGCAGCGAGTCATGGTACGTGGCGAGGTGTCAGAGTGGGCACCTGTGACCAGCGGGGCCCCACAGGGGTCAGTCCCTAGAACCAGTGCTATTTCTGGTATTTGTGAACGACATGACGGAAGGAATAAACTCCGAGGTGTCCCTGTTAGCAGATGACGTGAAGTTGATGAGAAGAATTCATTTGATCGAAGACCAGGCAGAACTACAAAGGGATCTGGACAGGCTGCAGACCTAGTCCAGCAAATGGCTCCTGGAGTTCAACCCCACCAAGTGCAAAGTCATGAAGATTGTGGAAGGGCAAAGAAGATCGCAGACAGAGTACAGTCTAGGGGGCCAGAGACTACAAACTTCACTCAAGGAAAAAGATCTTGGGGTGAGTATAACACCAGGCACATCTCCTGAAGCACACATCAACCAAATAACTGCTGCAGCATAAGGGGCGCCTAGCAAACCCCAGAACAGCATTCCGACATCTTAATAAGGAATCGTTCAGGACCCTGTACACCGTGTATGTTAGGCCCATATTGGAGTATGCGGCACCAGTTTGGAACCCACACCTAGCCAAGCACGTAAAGAAACTAGAGAAAGTGCAAAGGTTTGCAACAAGACTAGTCCCAGAGCTAAGAGGCATGATACACAAATAACCCGCACATAAAAGAGAGAAGCTTACGACGACGTTTTGGTCCGACTTGGACCATTGACAAAGTCAATGGTCCAAGTCGCACCGAAACGTCGTCGTAAGCTTCTCTCTTTTATCTGCGGTTATTTGTGTATCGTTCCAGTCACGGTATTGTGCTTTTTTTCCTTATTCTAAAGGTAT
>NC_069471.1:15715924-15720587 GCF_026875155.1 Cherax quadricarinatus | reverse complement strand
GTTATAAGAGTAACTAACAGTAACCCTCCTGTTTAACAGTAACTAACAGTAACCCCCCCTGTTATAACAGTAACTAACAGTAAACCCTCCCTGTTATAACTATAACTAACAGTAACCCTCCCTGTTATAACAGTAACTAACAGTAATCCTCCCTGTTATAACAGTAACTAACAGTAACCCTCCCTGTTATAACAGTAACTAACAGTAATCCTCCCTGTTATAACAGTAACTAACAGTAACCCTCCCTGTTATAACAGTAACTAACAGTAACCCTCCCTGTTATAACAGTAACTAACAGTAATCCTCCCTGTTATAACAGTAACTAACAGTAACCCTCCCTGTTATAACAGTAACTAACAGTAACCCTCCCTGTTATAAGAGTAACTAACAGTAACCCTCCCTGTTATAAGAGTAACTAACAGTAACCCTCCCTGTTATAAGAGTAACTAACAGTAACCCTCCCTGTTATAACAGTAACTAACAGTAACCCTCCCTGTTACAACAGTCTTCCCCACACCCCTACAACAGTAACTAACAGTAACCCTCCCTGTTATAACAGTAACTAACAGTAACCCTCCCTGTTATAACAGTAACTAACAGTAACCCTCCCTGTTATAACAGTAACTAACAGTAACCTCCCTGTTACAACAGTCTCTCCCATAGTACTGTTGCCCAACCAGTTGATGTCAGCTCCCAGAGGTTCCATGGTCTGGCTGGAATGTAAGACTGAGGCTTACCCTAAGGCTGTCACCTTCTGGAAGCACAATGGTACCATGATCATGTCTACTAACAAGTACACGCTGGAGGAGTTCCACCATGATGACTATACCACCACTGTCAAGCTTACCATTAAGCAGGTATGGTAGTATGGAAGTTACCATTAAGCAGGTATGGTAGTGTGGAAGTTACCATTAAGCAGATATGGTAGTGTGGAAGTTGCCATTAAGCAGGTATGGTAGTATGGAAGTTACCATTAAGCAGGTATGGTAGTATGGAAGTTACCATTAAGCAGGTATGGTAGTGTGGAAGTTACCATTAAGCAGGTATGGTAGTGTGGAAGTTACCATTAAGCAGGTATGGTAGTGTGGAAGTTACCATTAAGCAGGTATGGTAGTGTGGAAGTTGCCATTAAGCAGGTATGGTAGTGTGGAAGTTACCATTAAGCAGGTATGGTAGTGTGGAAGTTACCATTAAGCAGGTATGGTAGTGTGGAAGTTGCCATTAAGCAGGTATGGTAGTGTGGAAGTTACCATTAAGCAGGTATGGTAGTGTGGAAGTTACCATTAAGCAGGTATGGTAGTGTGGAAGTTACCATTAAGCAGGTATGGTAGTGTGGAAGTTACCATTAAGCAGGTATGGTAGTGTGGAAGTTACCATTAAGCGGGTAGGGTAGTGTGGAAGTTACCATTAAGCAGGTTTGGTAGTGTGGAAGTTACATTAAGCGGTTTATGGTAGTGTGGAAGTTCCATTAAGCAGGTATGGTAGTGTGGAATTTTCCTTTAAGGGGGAAATGGTGGGTTTTTGGAAAAGTTACCATTAAAGCAGGTTTTTTGGTTAGTGGGGAAAGGTTTCCCAATTAAGCAGTTTTATGGTAGTGTGGAAGTTACCTTTTAAGCAGGTATGGTATTTGTGGAAGTTACCTTTAAGCAGGTAGGGTAGAAATGGAATTTTACCATTAAGCAGGTATGGTTTTAGGGAAAGGTTACCATTAAGCAGGTATGGTAGTGGGAAAGGGTTACATTAAGGGGTTTTATGGTAGTGTTGGAATTTACCTTTAAAGCAGGGTTTTTGGTGGTATGGAAGTTCCCAAAATTAAAAGCGGTATGGTAGTTTGGAGTCAATATTAACCAGTTAGGTTTGTATGGAAGTCAATATTAAAAAAGGTTTTTTGGTTTTGTAGGGAAAAGTCAATATTATCAAGGTATGGTAGTAGGGAAAGGTAAATTTTTAACCAGGAAATGGTTTTTTGGGAAGTCTTTATTACAAGGTATGGTATTTTATGGAAGTCAATTTTAAACCCCAGGTAGGTTTTTTGTATGGAAGCCCACTTTTAAACCGGGTTTGGTTGTATGGAAGTTCAATTTTAAACCAGGTAGGGTTTTAGTACAAAAGTCAGGTTTAAACCCAGGTTAGGTTGTAGGAAAAGCCCAATTTTTAACCAGGTTTTGGTAGTTTTGGAATTCAATATTTTTAAAGGGTAGGGTAGTTTTAAGTCAATATTAACCGGGTTTATGGTAGTAGGAAGTTAAATTTAAGGTTTGGTAGAAATTTTAAGTCAATATTAAAAGGTATGGTAGTAGGGAAAGTCAACACACACACACCCCAGGGTTTGGGGGAAGGAAAACCCTGAGACACAAAACCTATTTGGAGTTTTATGAGAAGGTGACGGCAGTAAGACATGGGAGAGAGGGGGGGGTTTCCCTGCATCTTCTTGGACTGGGAAAGGGCCCTTCGACCCCATTTCCTGCAAGAGTTTTAGTACAGAAGCTTGAGGATCAGGCCCCGTATAACGGAAAGGGCACTGCGTGGATAGGAAAATATCTGACAGGGAAGCAAAACGAGTCATGGTACGTGATGAGGTATAAAAGTGGGCACCTGTGACCGCGGGGTTCCCCCCAAGGGTCAGTCCCGGGGGCCAGTTCTATTTAGGGGATATGTGAACGACTGATGGGGAAAGGGGTAGACTCAGGGAAATGTCCCTGTTTGGTGATGTGAAGTTGATGAGGAGAATTAAATCAGGGGGAGGATCAGAAAACCCCCACCACACCACACACACAACAACACCACACAAAACCCCAAAACACAACACACACCCCCACAAAAACCACACACACCCCACAACACACACACAACCCCACACACCCCCCCCAACCCCAAACACACCCCCACACAAAACACCCCCCCCCCACCCCCCCCCCCCACACCAACAACACACCAAAACACACACACACAAAACCCACACCCCCCACACAACCCCCCACCCCACACACACCCCCCCCCACCCCCCCCCACCCCACACACCTCACACCCACAAAAAACACACACACACCCCACCCCACACAACACACCCACAAAACACACACACAAACACACACACCACACAAAACAAAACACACAACACACACACACACACACAACCCCACACACCACCAAAAACAAAAAACACACACAAAAACACACCCCAAAAAACACACCCCACCCCACAAACAAAAACACACACAACACAAACACACCACACACACACACACACCACACACACAAACACACAAAAACCACACCCCCAAACACACACACACACCCCCACACACACACCCCACACAACCCCAAACACACACACACACAACACACACACACACAAACACACACCCACACAAAACACACACCCCATGGGAATAATTTCCTTTTTCCTCTTTTTTGATACCCTATCCCCGGGGGGATTACCAAAAGGTTAAAATTCCATTATTTTAGTTTGGGGGGTTTTTTTTGTTTACCCCCTTTTGGGGGTTTAGGGGTAAACCCGGGGTGGGGGGATTTGGGCAAGTGTGAGTGAATGTGTGTGTGGGGTTTTGTGTGTGTTGTGTGTGGGGTTGTGTGTGTGTTGTTTATTTTGTTTGAGGGGTGGTTTGTTGCGGTGTTTTTGTGTGGTGTAGTGTGTGTGTTTGGTGTTGTGTTGTGGTTGTGGGGTGTGTGTGTTGTTGTGTGGGGTTGTGTGTTTTGGGGTTGTGTGTTGTTGTGTGAGTGTGTGTGTGTGTTTTGTGTGTATTGTGTGTGTTTTTGTGTTGTGTGGTGTGTGTGGTGTTGTGTGTTTGTGTGTGTGTGTGTGTGTGTGTGTGTGGTGTGTGTGTGTTTGTGTGGTGGGGGGTTTGTGTGTGGGGGTGTGGGGTTGTGTGTGTGTGTGTGTGGTTTTGTGTGTGTGTGGTTGTGTGTGTGGTGTGTGTGTTGGGGTGTGTTGGTGTTATTTTGTTTTTTGTGGTTGGGGGTGGTTGTTTGGGGGTTAGGTTTGCCGGTTTTGTTGGTTTTTGTTTTGTGTTGGTTTGTTGTCTTTTTGGTTTTGTTTTTGTGGTTTTTTTTGTGTGTGTGTTGTGTGTGTGTGTGTGTAGTGTGTTGTGTGCGTGTGTGTGGGGTGTGTGTGTGGTGTAGGTGTTTGTGTGTGTTGTGTGTTGTGCGTGTGTGTGTGTGATGTGTTGTTTTTCGGGGTTGTGTGTGTGGTTGTGTGTGTGTGTGGTGTGTGTTGTGTTGTGTGTGTGTGGTGTTTGTGGTGTGTGTGGGGTGTGTGTGTGTGTTGGTGTTTGTGTGTGTGTGTATGTGGTGTTGTGTGTGTGATGGTGTGGTGGTGTTTTTTGTGTGTGTGTGTGAGTGTGTGTGTGTGTGTGTGTGTGTGTTGTGTGTATGTGTGGTGGGTGGTGTGTGTGTGTGTGTGTGTGTGTGTGTTGGTGTGGGGTGGTGTGTGTGTGTGGTGTGTGTGTTGTTTGTGTGTGTGGTGGTGTGTGTGTGTAGGTGTGGTGTGTGTGTATGTGTGTGGGGTTGCGTTGTGTGTGTGGGGTTTTGTGTGTGTTGTGTGTGTGTTTTGTGTTTTGTGTTTTTTTTGGTGTTGTGTGTGTGTGTGTTGTGTGTGTGTGTGTGTGTGTGTGTGTGGTGTTGTTTTGTGTGTGTTTTGTGGGGT
>NC_069471.1:15650924-15710924 GCF_026875155.1 Cherax quadricarinatus | reverse complement strand
ATAATGATAGTATATAATGATAGGATATAATGATAGTTAATAATGAAGTATAAAGACTAGTAATAATGATAGTTATATAATGATAGTACAATATAATATAGCTAATAATAAATATTTTATAATGCATAGTCCCTATAATGTAGTTATATAATGATAGTATACATAACATGATAGTTATAATGATAGTGATAATGATAGTTATATAATGATAGTATAATGATAGTAATAATTGATAGTTATAATGATTTTAATAAAATGAAAATGATAAATGATCGTTATAAAATGATAGTTATAAAATAAAGTTTTAAAAAGTGATATAATGATATTTAAAATAATAAAGTTATAATGATAGGATATCCTACGTTATATTGATAGTTAAAAATAATGATAGTATAACTGATGTATATAATGAAGTTAATAATGATAGTGAAAATATAGTTATAAATGATAGTGAAAATAACATAGTGAAATAAATGATAGTATATAATGATAGTTTTATAAATAAGTCTTTATATAATGATAGTGATAATAAATAGTTAAAATAATGATAGTATAAAGATAGTTAATATAGTTTAATATGATCAGCAGTATATAATGATAGTGATAAAAAGATAAGTTATATAATGATATTTATATAAGTAGTATATAATGATAGTGAAATCGATATCTATATCTAATGAGATATAATGATAGTCATAATAATGATAGTAATAATAATTATAAAGTATATAAATGATAGTCTATTATATGATAGTGATAAAAATGATAGTTTTAAATGAAAAGTTATATAATGATAGTTTATAATAAATGTAGATAATATGATAGCTAATGTATAATAATGATAGTTATATAATGATAAAAAAGAAATTGATAATGATATTTAAATATCAATGAATAAGGATATTTCAAATGCTGTTATATATGATGTATATAATGAATTTATATAATGATGTATAATAAACAATATAAAAGTATATAATGAAAAGTGATAATAAATAGTTATAAAATGAAGTAATAATGATAGTTATAAATGATCGTTATTAACTGAATGATATAATGATAGTATATATGATAGTATATCCTGATATATAAATGATATTTATATAATGATAGTGATATAAGATAGTTTATAATGCAAGTATATACGATAGTAATAATGAGTTATATAAATAGGATACGATTTATATAATGCTAAACACTCATGATAATATATTATATAATGATAGTATATAATGATAGGATTAAAAACATGATCGTTAATAATGAATTTATACCTGATCAGTATATAAATGATATTTATATAATGTAATAATATATTAAATTGATAGTTATATAAGATGTTATAAATGCATTTTTTAAATGATAGTTACCTATGATAGTGATATATATGATAATGATAAATAATGAAGAGATATAATGATAGTTATAATGATATTCTAATATATTTGAAAATTTACTAATGAATATTATCAATAAGATATTAATCTGAAGTTAAAATTATACATGAATAAAACTGATATTATATAATGATAGTACTAAATATCTTTCAATGATATATCAATTTTGATAGTTCATATAAAATACTTACACTCATAAAAATATATAAATCATAAAATAATAAATAGTTAATTATAACAATACTATCAATCACTATAATAAACAATATATATCAGATACACATATAAAATATATAAATCAAAATTATATAAGATATATAAAAAATATACAATTTCATAAAAATATATACACTTATAAATATTAACACTATATAAAAAATACTATAAACCCCATATATACTCACTAACACACCTAAATATACCTATAAAATATTACACAATATCGCCTAATAAAATCCAAACCCAACCATACTATCACCATATAAAAATCATAAAACTCATTACAAAAATACCTCACTACAATATATCCAACAAATTCTAACAAAATAAACTACTTATATACATATAACTAACATCATATCAACTTCACTAAGCCTACTACATCATCAATACAAATCCTAACATTCTCATACACACCATAGCTTATCACCATCACTAAACATCATAACCACACTCACTCATAACACCATCACTAAAATCCAATTACCATCACTAACACCATACTATCAACATCATAACACCATCACTTTACCTATCAAACATATCACAAATCACATCACTATACAATACTTATCACATCAATCACCATCACTATAACCATCAACAAATCAACCATCACTATCACCATAATACACATCATATCACCATCATATCACCATCACTATCACAATCACTATCACCATCATTTAACACCTTCACTATCACATCACAAATCACCATCACTATCACCATCACTATCACTAATCATACACCATCACTAACACCATCACTATCACCATCACTAACCATACTATCACATCACTAACAATCACTATCACCATACTATCCCAATCATATCACATCATATCACCATCATATAACCATCACTTCACCATCACTATCACATACTTCACATCACTAATCACCAAAATCACTATCACCATCACTAACACCATCACTAATCACCATCACTAACACCATATATAACAAATCACCAATCACTATCACCATCATACACATCATTATCACCACCCACTGATTACATCACTATCACCATCACTATCACCAATATCCCTTGCTATCCCCATCACTATCCCCACTATCACCTCACAACACCATCACTATCACCTCACTATAACACTAATATCAACAATCACCATCACTATCCCATCACTATACCATCACTATCACATCACTATCTCCATACAAACCATCTCTATCACAATCCCCATATTCACCATACTATCACTTCACTACAACTATAATCATACCTCATATCAATACTAAAAACCATCACTATCACCATCATAACACCATCTCATAAACCATCACTATACTATATCACTATCACTATAACATCACTTTAACATCATATCACATCACTATACCATACTATCACATCACTATCCCCAAATCACTAACACCATCCTAACACCATCACTATCACCTCACAAACCCCTATTATCCACTACTATACCATCACTATCCCATCACTATCACTCATTTACATCACTAACACCATCCTAACACCATCACTGTCACCATCCTATCACCATCCTATCACCATCACTATCACCATCACTATCACCATCACTATCCCCACCCAACCATCACTATCACCATCACTGTCCATCACTAACACCATCACTATCACCATCACTAACCCATCACTATCACCTTTCACTAACACCATCACTATCACCATCACTACACATTCAAATCACCATCACTATCACCAATACTATCACTATCACTATCACCATCACTATAACCATCACTATCACCATCACTATCACCATAACTAGCACCATCACTATCACCATCACTATCACCATCACTAACACCATCACTATCACCGTCACTAACACCATCACTATCACCATCACTATCACCATCACTAACACCACTATCACATCATATCACATCACCATCACCATCACAATCACCTCAAAAACCCATCACTATCCCCTACGCTGGGTCCTGGTGACTTTTGGAAGTACCTCTGCTACCCCAGGAACTAACACCATCACTAACACCATCACTATCACCATCACTATCACCATCACATCACTATCACTATCACTATCACCATCACTATCACCATCACTATCTCCATCACTATCACCATCACTATCACCATCACTATCCCCAAATCACTAACCCCATCATAACACCATCACTATCACCGTCACTAACACCATCACTATCACCATCACTATCACCATCACTATCACCGTCACTATACCATCACTATCACATCTAACACCTCCTATCACCATCATAACACCATCACTAACACCATCACTAACACCACACTAACACATACTTCACCATAAATTCCCCTCACTAACACCATCACTTCACCTACAGTGGTCCGGGTGATTTGGAAAGTACCCGCTACTCAGGAACAACACCTCACTAACACCATCATATCACCATCACTTTCACCGCACTACACCATCACTATCACATCCCTATCACCTCACTATCACCGTCACTAAAAACCATCACTATACCTCACTAACACCATCACTATCACCATCACTAACACATCCTAACACCATCACTAACACCATCCTAACACCATCATATCACATCACTATCACCATCACTAACACCATCAAAATCACCTACACTGGGTCTGGTGACTTTGGAAAGTCCTCTGTACTCAGGAACTATCACCTCACTATCACCATCACTAACACCATCCTAACACCACACATCACCATAAACAATCACCATCACTAACACCATCACTATCACCAGTGGGTCCTGGTGACTATGGAAATACCTCTGCTACTCCAGGACTAACCCACACTAACACCCACTATCACCATCACTAACCACCACACTTCACCGTCACTAACACCATCACTATCACCTACACGGTCCTGGTGACTTTGAAAGTACCTGCTACCAGGAATCCTTTGGAGAGAATGATGGAACAGTGGGACTCCACGGTACGTACTGTGACCTTCACTGTAGCACTGTAACATTCACTGTAGTACTGTGACCTTCACTATAGCACTGTAACATTCACTGTAGCACTGTAACATTCACGTAGTACTGTACCTTACTTTAGCACTGTAACATTCACTGTATACTGTGACCTTCACTGTAGCACTGTAACATTCACTGTAGTACTGTGACCTTCACTGTAGCACTGTAACATTCACTGTAGTACTGTAACATTCACTGTAGTACTGTGACCTTCACTATAGCACTGTAACATTCACTGTAGCACTGTAACATTCACTGTAGTACTGTGACCTTCACTATAGCACTGTAACATTCACTGTAGCACTGTAACATTCACTGTAGTACTGTAACATTCACTGTAGCACTGTAACATTCACTGTAGTACTGTGACCTTCACTGTAGCACTGTAACATTCACTGTAGCACTGTAACATTCACTGTAGCACTGTAACATTCACTGTAGTACTGTAATATTCACTGTAGTACTGTAATATTCATTTGTAGTACTGTAATATTCACTGTAGTACTGTAATATTCACTGTAGTACTGTAATATTCACTGTAGTACTGTAATATTCACTGTAGTACTGTAATATTCACTGTAGTTCTGTAATATTCACTGTAGTACTGTAATATTCACTGTAGTACTGTAACATTCACTGTAGCACTTAAATCACTGTAGTACTGTAACATTCACTGTAGCACTGACACTTCACTGTAGCACTGTAAATTCACTGTGATACGTACATTCAACTGTTGTACTGTAACATTCACTGTAGCACTGTAGCATTCACTGTAGTACTGTAACATTCACTGTAGTACTGTAATATTCACTGTAGCACTGTAACATTCACTGTAGCACTGTAACATTCACTGTGCACTGTAACATCCTGTAGACTGTAACATTCACTGTAGTACTGTAACATTCACTGTAGCACTGTGACCTTCACTGTAGCACTGTAACATTCACTGTAGTACTGTAATATTCACTGTAGTACTGTAATATTCACTGTAGTACTGTAATATTCACTGTAGTACTGTAACATTCACTGTAGTACTGTAACATTCACTGTAGTACTGTAACGTTCACTGTAGCACTGTAATATTCACTGTAACACTGTAACATTCACTGTAGTACTGTAACATTCACTGTAACACTGTAACATTCACTGTAGTACTGTAACATTCACTGTAACACTGTAACATTCACTGTAGACTGTAACATTTCACTGTAACACTGTAACATTCACTGTAGTATTTTAATATTCACTGTAACACTTAAATTCACTGTAGTACTGTAACATTCACTGTAACACTGTAACATTCACTGTAGTACTGAAATATTCACTGTAACACTGTAGCATTCACTGTAGTACTGTAATATTCACTGTAGCACTGTAACATTCACTGTAGCACTGTAATATTCACTGTAGTACTGAAATATTCACTGTAACACTGTAACATTCACTGTAGTACTGTAATATTCACTGTAGTACTTAACATTCACTGTAGACTGTAACATTCACGTAGCACTGTAATTTCACTTATTTACTGAAAATATTAACTGTAGTACTGTAACATTCACTGTAGCACTGTAACATTCACTGTAGCACTGTAACATTCACTGTAGTACTGTAATATTCACTGTAACACTGTAACATTCACTGTAGCACTGTAACATTCACTGTAGTACTGTAATATTCACTGTAGTACTGTAACATTCACTGTAGCACTGTAACATTCACTGTAGCACTGTAACATTCACTGTAGTACTGTAACATTCACTGTAGTACTGTAATATTCACTGTAGTACTGTAACATTCACTGTAGCACTGTAACATTCACTGTAGCACTGTAACATTCACTGTAGTACTGTAACATTCACTGTAGCACTGTAACATTCACTGTAGCACTGTGACCTTCACTATAGCACTGTAACATTCACTGTAGCACTGTAACATTCACTGTAGCACTGTAATATTCACTGTAGCACTGTAACATTCACTGTAGCACTGTAACATTCACTGTAGTACTGTAATATTCACTGTAGTACTGTAACATTCACTGTAGCACTGTAACATTCACTGTAGAAACTGAAAACATTCACTGTAGTACTGTAATATTCACTGTAGTACGTAACATTCACTGTAGCACTGTTAACATTCACTGTAGCACTGTAACATTCACTTGTGTACTGTAACATTCACTGTAGTACTGTAATATCACTTTTAGTACTGTAACATTCCTGTGTACTGTAATATTCACTGTAGTACTGTAATATTCACTGTAGTACTGTAATATTCACAGTAGCACTGTAACATTCACTGTAGTACTGTGACCTTCACTGTAACACTGTAACATTCACTGTAGTACTGTAATATTCACTGTAGTACTGTAATATTCACTGTAGCACTGTAACATTCACTGTAGCACTGTAACATTCACTGTAGTACTGTGACCTTCACTGTAACACTGTAACATTCACTGTAGTACTGTAATATTCACTGTAGTACTGTAATATTCACTGTAGCACTGTAACATTCACTGTAGTACTGTAATATTCACTGTAGTACTGTAATATTCACTGTAGTACTGTAATATTCACTGTAGCACTGTAATATTCACTGTAGTACTGTAATATTCACTGTAGTACTGTAATATTCACTGTAGTACTGTAACATTCACTGTAGCACTGTAACATTCACTGTAGTACTGTAACATTCACTGTAGCACTGTGACCTTCACTGTAGCACTGTAACATTCACTGTAGTACTGTAACATTCACTGTAGTACTGTAACATTCACTGTAGTACTGTAATATTCACTGTAGCACTCTAACATTCACTGTAGCACTGCAACATTCACTGTAGCACTGTAACATTCACTGTAGTACTGTAACATTCACTGTAGTACTGTAACATTCACTGTAGCACTGTGACCTTCACTGTAACACTGTAACATTCACTGTAGTACTGTAATATTCACTGTAGTACTGTAATATTCGCTGTAGTACTGTAATATTCACTGTAGTACTGTAACATTCACTGTAGTACTGTAACATTCACTGTAGTTCTGTAACATTCACTGTAGCACTGTAATATTCACTGTAGTTCTGTAATATTCACTGTAGTACTGTAATATTCACTGTAGTACTGTAATATTCACTGTAGTACTGTAACATTCACTGTAGCACTGTAACATTCACTGTAGTACTGTAACATTCACTGTAGCACTGTGACCTTCACTGTAGTACTGTAACATTCACTGTAGCACTGTAACATTCACTGTAGTACTGTAACATTCACTGTAGTACTGTAATATTCACTGTAGCACTGTAACATTCACTGTAGCACTGTAACATTCACTGTAGCACTGTAACATTCACTGTAGTACTGTAACATTCACTGTAGCTACTGTAACATTCACTGTAGTTCATCTTAGACCATGCTAGACCATCTTAGACCATCTTAGACCATGCTAGACCATCTTAGACCATGCTAGACCATCCTAGACCATCTTAAGCCATGCTAGACCATCCTAGACCATCTTAAACCATGCTAGACCATCCTAGACCATCTTAGACCATGCTAGACCATCCTAGACCATCTTAGACCATGCTAGACCATCCTAGACCATCTTAGACCATGCTAGACCATCTTAGACCATCTTAGACCATGCTAGACCATCTTAGACCATGCTAGACCATCCTATACCATCTTAAACCATCTTATGCCATCCTAGACCATCTTAGACCATCTTAGACCATGCTAGACCATCTTAGACCATCTTAAACCATCTTATGCCATCCTAGACCATCTTAGACCATCTTATACCATCTTATACCATCTTAGACCATCTTATACCATCTTATACCATCTTAGACCATCTTAGACCATCTTATACCATCTTAGACCATCTTATGCCATCCTAGACCATCTTAGACCATCCTAGACCATCCTAGACCATCTTAGACCATCTTAGACCATCCAAGACCATCTTAGACCATCTTATGCCATCCTAGACCATCTTAGACCATCTTAGACCATCTTAGACTATCTTAGACCATCTTAGACCATCCTAGACCATCTTAGACCATCCTAGACCATCTTAGACCATCTTATGCCATCCTAGACCATCTTAGACCATCTTAGACCATCCTAGTCCATCTTAGCCAATCTTATATCATCTTAAACCATCTTAGACCATCTTAGACTATCTTAGACCATCTTAGACCATCCTAGACCATCTTAGACCATCTTATGCCATCTTAGACCATCCTAAACCATCTTAGACCATCTTATGCCATCCTAGATCATCCTATACCATCTTAGACCATCTTATGCCATCTTAGACCATCTTATACCATCTTAGACCATCTTATATCATCTTAGACCATCTTATACCATCTTTGACCATCTTAGACCATCTTATGCCATCCTAGACCATCTTAGACCATCTTAGACCATCTTAGACCATCCTAGACCATCTTAGACCATCTTAACTCATGTCAGTTCCTGTTAAACGGCTCTGGCAACAGTTGTGTCTCAAACAACGGTCTGTTTATCAAGGAATAAACAGATGGCGTTTGATGCGGCATCTGTTGACACAGGGAGAGTGGAGAGTCTTTACTGTTGATCTGTTTTCTCTGTTAACAGAACTCAAGAGGGAGCCACCCCGGGCCAAGAGTGACAGAGGTGAGCATATTGTTACAATTTCTGGGACATCCCTGGGCCATGTTTTTGGGTGAGTTTGGGCCATGTTTTTGGGTGAGTTTGGGCCATGTTTTTGGGTGAGTTTGGGCCATGTTTCAAAACTGAGAGTCTGGTCTCTAGTCCAGTGATGATAGTTGCTGTGAGAGTCTGGTCTCTGGACCAGTGATGATAGTTGCTGTGAGAGTCTGGTCTCTGGACCAGTGATGATAGTTGCTGTGAGAGTCTGGTCTCTGGACCAGTGATGATAGTTGCTGTGAGAGTCTGGTCTCTGGACCAGTGATGATAGTTGCTGTGAGAGTCTGGTCTCTGGACCAGTGATGATAGTTGCTGTGAGAGTCTGGTCTCTGGACCAGTGATGATAGTTGCTGTGAGAGTCTTGTCTCTGGACCAGTGATGATAGTTGCTGTGAGAGTCTGGTCTCTGGTCCAGTGATGATAGTTGCTGTTAGAGTCTGGTCTCTGGACCAGTGATGATAGTTGCTGTGAAAGTCTGGTCTCTGGACCAGTGATGATAGTTGCTGTGAGAGTCTGGTCTCTGGTCCAGGGATGATAGTTGCTGTGAGAGTCTGGTCTCTGGACCAGTGATGATAGTTGGTGTGAGAGTCTGGTCTCTGGACCAGTGATGATAGTTGCTGTGAGAGTCTGGTCTCTGGACCAGTGATGATAGTTGCTGTGAGAGTCTGGTCTCTGGACCAGTGATGATAGTTGCTGTGAGAGTCTGGTCTCTGGACCAGTGATGATAGTTGCTGTGAGAGTCTGGTCTCTGGTCCAGGGATGATAGTTGCTGTGAGAGTCTGGTCTCTGGACAAGTGATGATAGTTGCTGTGAGAGTCTGGTCTCTGGACCAGTGATGATAGTTGGTGTGAGAGTCTGGTCTCTGGACCAGTGATGATAGTTGCTGTGATAGTCTGGTCTCTGGACCAGTGATGATAGCTGCTGTGAGAGTCTGGTCTCTGGACCAGTGATGATAGTTGCTGTGAGAGTCTGGTCTCTGGACCAGTGATGATAGTTGCTGTGAGAGTCTGGTCTCTGGACCAGTGATGATAGTTGCTGTGAGAGTCTGGTCTCTGGACCAGTGATGATAGTTGCTGTGAGAGTCTGGTCTCTGGACCAGTGATGATAGTTGCTGTGAGAGTCTGGTCTCTGGACCAGTGATGATAGTTGCTGTGAGAGTCTGGTCTCTGGACCAGTGATGATAGTTGCTGTGAGAGTCTGGTCTCTGGTCCAGGGATGATAGTTGGTGTGAGAGTCTGGTCTCTGGACAAGTGATGATAGTTGCTGTGAGAGTCTGGTCTCTGGACCAGTGATGATAGTTGGTGTGAGAGTCTGGTCTCTGGACCAGTGATGATAGTTGCTGTGATAGTCTGGTCTCTGGACCAGTGATGATAGCTGCTGTGAGAGTCTTGTCTCTGGACCAGTGATGATAGTTGCTGTGAGAGTCTGGTCTCTGGACCAGTGATGATAGTTGCTGTGAGAGTCTGGTCTCTGGACCAGTGATGATAGTTGCTGTGAGAGTCTGGTCTCTGGACCAGTCATGATAGTTGCTGTGAGAGTCTGGTCTCTGGACCAGTCATGATAGTTGCTGTGAGAGTCTGGTCTCTGGACCAGTGATGATAGTTGCTCTGAGAGTCTGGTCTCTGGACCAGTGATGATAGTTGCTGTGAGAGTCTGGTCTCTGGACCAGTGATGATAGTTGCTGTGAGAGTCTGGTCTCTGGACCAGTGATGATAGTTGCTGTGAGAGTCTGGTCTCTGGACCAGTCATGATAGTTGCTGTGAGAGTCTGGTCTCTGGACCAGTGATGATAGTTGCTCTGAGAGTCTGGTCTCTGGACCAGTGATGATAGTTGCTGTGAGAGTCTGGTCTCTGGACCAGTGATGATAGTTGCTGTGAGAGTCTGGTCTCTGGACCAGTGATGATAGTTGGTGTGAGAGTCTGGTCTCTGGACCAGTGATGATAGTTGGTGTGAGAGTCTGGTCTCTGGACCAGTGATGATAGTTGCTGTGAGAGTCTGGTCTCTGGTCCAGTGATGATAGTTGCTGTGAGAGTCTGGTCTCTGGACCAGTGATGATAGTTGCTGTGAGAGTCTGGTCTCTGGACCAGTGATGATAGTTGCTGTGAGAGTCTGGTCTCTGGACCAGTGATGATAGTTGCTGTGAGAGTCTGGTCTCTGGACCACTGATGATAGTTGCTGTGAGAGTCTGGTCTCTGGACCAGTGATGATAGTTGGTGTGAGAGTCTGGTCTCTGGACCAGTGATGATAGTTGCTGTGAGAGTCTGGTCTCTGGTCCAGTGATGATAGTTGCTGTGAGAGTCTGGTCTCTGGACCAGTGATGATAGTTGCTGTGAGAGTCTGGTCTCTGGACCAGTGATGATAGTTGCTGTGAGAGTCTGGTCTCTGGACCAGTGATGATAGTTGCTGTGAGAGTCTAGTCTCTGGACCAGTGATGATAGTTGCTGTGAGAGTCTGGTCTCTGGACCAGTGATGATAGTTGCTGTGAGAGTCTGGTCTCTGTACCAGTGATGATAGATGCTGTGAGAGTCTGGTCTCTGGACCAGTGATGATAGTTGCTGTGAGAGTCTGGTCTCTGGACCAGTGATGATAGTTGCTGTGAGAGTCTGGTCTCTGGACCAGTGATGATAGTTGGTGTGAGAGTCTGGTCTCTGGACCAGTGATGATAGTTGCTGTGAGAGTCTGGTCTCTGGACCAGTGATGATAGTTGCTGTGAGAGTCTGGTCTCTGGACCAGTGATGATAGTTGGTGTGAGAGTCTGGTCTCTGGACCAGTGATGATAGTTGCTGTGAGAGTCTGGTCTCTGGACCAGTGATGATAGTTGCTGTGAGAGTCTGGTCTCTGGACCAGTGATGACAGTTGCTGTGAGAGTCTGGTCTCTGGACCAGTGACGATAGTTGCTTCAGTGTTGTGTACGGGGTCACAAGAATTCTTTTGTTCACCACCACTAACATGTTCACACCACTATCATGTTCACCACCACGATCATGTTCACCACCACTATCATGTTCACCACCACTAACATGTTCACACTACTAACATGTTCACCACCACTATCATGTTCACCACCACTATCATGTTCACCACCACTATCATGTTCACCACCACTATCATGTTCACCACCACTATCATGTTCACCACCACTATCATGTTCACTTCTCCACCACAGACTCAGAAGAAGTGAACACTATGGATCACTTCCCGCTCCACCGTGAGGGAGGTCGAGGCGAGAACCAACTGCTGCTGGATCGTGAAGGAGGATCAGCAGGAGGATCAACAGGAGGATCAGCAGGATCAGGAGGAGGAGGATCAGCAGGCATCAGTGCCCAGAGTGAGGTGGGCATGTCAGCCGGGGCAGGACACAAGGGGGGCACTGTGCCCAGGAACACAGGTCCAGCTGACATCTTCAACACCTTTATCTCCGGCAATGCAGGTTGGTTAATGCTCTTTGATCTCCTTTAACAGGTTC
Organism: Cherax quadricarinatus; assembly: GCF_026875155.1. Taxonomy (NCBI): domain Eukaryota; kingdom Metazoa; phylum Arthropoda; class Malacostraca; order Decapoda; family Parastacidae; genus Cherax; species Cherax quadricarinatus. The sequence continues at coordinate 15,698,160 of NC_069471.1, read as the reverse complement.
TGCTCGTTTTTTAAGGGGATCTGATGGGTTTGTAATGGGATCTGATGCGTTTATAATGGGATTTAGATGCTTGTAATAAGATTTATGGGGAAATGATGGGATCTGATGGGTTTATAACGAGATCTCATGGGTTTATAATGGGATCTGATGGGTTTGCAATGGGATCTGGGTTTATAATGTGATTTAGGGGTTTATAATGGGAAGTAAATGTTAATAATGGGATGTGGTACGTATGTAATGGAACTTAGAGTTTATAATGGTATCTGGGTGATTTTAATGAGATCTCAGAATTTGTAATTGAATCTGAGTGCTTATAATGGGATCAGGGTGTTTATAATGGGATCTGAGTGCTTATAATGGAGTCAGGGCGTTTATAATGGAATCTGAGTGTTTATAATGGGATCTGAGTGTTTATACCGTTTTAAGTGTTTATAATAGGATGTGGGTGTTTATAATGGGATCAAGGTGTTTATAATGGAATCTGGGAGTTTATAATGTAATCTGGGAGTTTATAATGGAATCTGGGAGTTTATAATGGGATCTGGGTGCTTGTAATGGGATCTGGGTGTTTATAATGGGTTCTAAGAGTTTATAATGAGATAGTTTGTAATGGGATCTAGGTGTTTATAATGGGATCTGGGTGTTTATAATGGGTTCTAGGAGTTTCTAATGGGATCTGGGTGTTTATAATAGGAGCTGGGTGTTTGTAATGGGTTCTAGGAGTTTATAATGGGATCTGAGTGCTTATAATGGGATCTGGGTGTTTATAATGGGTTCAGAGTGTTTATAATGGGATCTGAGTGTTTATAATGGGATTTGAGTATTTTGTAATGGGATTTGGATGTTTATAATGGGTTCAGAGTGTTTATAATGGGATCTGAGTGTTTATAATGGGATCTAGATGTTTATAATGGGATCTGAGTGTTTATAATGGGGTCTGAGTGTTTATAATGGGAATTGAGTGTTGATAATAGGATCTGAGTGCTTATAATTAGATCTAAGTGTTTATAATGGGATCTGAGTGTTTATAATGGGATCTGAGTGCTTATAATAGGATCTAAGTGTTTATAATGGGATCTGAGTGTTTATAATGGGATCTGAGTGTTTATAATAGGATCTAAGTGTTTATAATGGGATCTGAGTGATTACAATGGGATCTGAGTGCTTATAATTAGATCTAAGTGTTTATAATGGGATCTGAGTGTTTATAATGGGATCTGAGTGCTTATAATTGGATCTAAGTGTTTATAATGGGATCTGAGTGTTTATAATGGGAATTGAGTGTTTATAAAAGGATCTGAGTGCTTATAATTGGATCTAAGTGTTTATAATGGGATCTGAGTGCTTATAATTGGATCTAAGTGTTTATAATGGGATCTGAGTGTTTATAATGGGATCTGAGTGTTTATAATGGGATCTGAGTGCTTATAATTGGATCTAAGTGTTTATAATGGGATCTGAGTGTTTATAATGGGATCTGAGTGTTTATAATGGGATCTGAGTGTTTATAATGGGATCTGAGTGTTTATAATAGGATCTAAGTGTTTGTAATGGGATCTGAGTGCTTATAATTGGATCTAAGTGTTTATAATGGGATCTGAGTGTTTATAATGGGAATTGAGTGTTTATAAAAGGATCTGAGTGCTTATAATTGGATCTAAGTGTTTATAATGGGATCTGAGTGCTTATAATTGGATCTAAGTGTTTATAATGGGATCTGAGTGTTTATAATGGGATCTGAGTGTTTATAATGGGATCTGGTGTTTTATAATTGGATCTAAGTGTTTATAATGGGATCTGAGTGTTTATAATGGGATCTGAGTGTTTATAATGGGATTGGTGTTTATAATGGATCTAAGTGTTTATAATGGGATCTGAGTGCTTATAATTGGATCTAAGTGTTTATAATGGGATCTGAGTGTTTATAATGGGATCTGAGTGTTTATAATGGGATCTGAGTGCTTATAATTGGATCTAAGTGTTTATAATGGGATCTGAGTGTTTATAATGGGATCTGAGTGCTTATAATTGGATCTAAGTGTTTATAATGGGATCTGAGTGTTTATAATGGGATCTGAGTGCTTATAATTGGATCTAAGTGTTTATAATGAGATCTGAGTGTTTATAATGGGATCTGAGTGTTTATAATGGGATCTGAGTGCTTATAATTGGATCTAAATGTTTATAATGGGAACTGAGTGTTTATAATAGGATCTGAGTGCTTATAATTGGATCTAAGTGTTTATAATGGGATCTGAGTGTTTATAATGGGATCTGAGTGCTTATAATTGGATCTAAGTGTTTATAATGGGATCTGAGTGTTTATAATAGGATCTGAGTGCTTATAATTAGATCTAAGTGTTTATAATGGGATCTGAGTGTTTATAATGTGATCTGAGTGTTTATAATGGGATCTGAGTGCTTATAATTGGATCTATGTTTAATGGGATCTGGTGTTTATAATGGGGATCTGTAATGGTCTATGTATAATGGGATCTGAGTGTTTAAATGGATCTGAGTGTTTTATAATTGGATCTAGTGTTTATAATGGGATCTGAGTGTTTATAATGGTCTGAGTGTTTATAATGGGATCTGAAGTGTTTATAATGGGATCTGAGTGTTTATAATGGGATCTGAGTGTTCACAGTAAGGGTGGTGTGCTAAAGTAACGTTTTATCAGAGTTCAGAGTAATGGGATCTGAGGTAGCATCTGGTCTGACCGTAATTGGTATGACTTCGTGAATTTATTAATGGTCATGTAAGGGTCGATTTTAGACAGTCTGAACGCTTCTTAGTAGACTCTGAAACCTTCTTAGTAGATTCTGAATTCTTAGTAGACTCTGAACCTTCTTAGTAAGACTCTGAACCTTTTAGTAGACTCTGAACCTTCTTAGTAGACTCTGAACTTCTTAGTAGACTCTGAACCTTCTTAGTGACTCTGAACCTTCTTAGTAGACTCTGAACCTTCTTAGTAGACTCTGAACCTTCTTATAGACTCTGAACCTTCTTAGTATGGACTCTGAACCTTCTTAGTAGACTCTGAACCTCTAGTAGATCTGAACCTTTTAGTATGGGACTCTGAACCTTCTTATTAGACTCTGAACCTCTTAGTAGGACTCTGAACTTCTTAGTAGGACTCTGACCTTATAGTAGATCTTTGAACCTTCTTAGTAGACTTGAACCTTCTTAGTAGACTCTGAACCTTCTTAGTAGACTCTGAACCTTCTTAGTAGACTCTTGAAACTTTTAGTAGACTCTGAACCTTCTTAGTAGACTTTGAACCTTCTTAGTAGACTCTGACTCTTCTTAGTAGACTATGAAACCTTCTTTAGTAGACTCTGAACCTTCTTAGTAGACTTGAACCTTCTTAGTAGGACTTTGAACCTTCTTAGTAGACTCTGAACTTCTTAGTAGACTCTGAACCTTCTTAGTAGACTCTGACCTTCTTAGTAGACTCTGAACCTTCTTAGTAGACTCTGAACCTTCTTAGTAGACTCTGAACCTTCTTAGTAGACTCTGAACCTTCTTAGTAGAACTTGAACCTTCTTAGGTAGACTCTGAACCTTCTTAGTAGACTCTGAACCTTCTTAGTAGACTCTGAACCTTCTTAGTAGACTCTGAACCTTCTTAGTAGACTCTGAACCTTCTTAGTAGACTTTGAACCTTCTTAGTAGACTCTGAACCTTTTAGTAGACTCTGAACCTTCTTAGTAGACTCTGAACCTTCTTAGTAGACTCTGAACCTTCTTAGTAGACTCTGAACCTTCTTAGTAGACTCTGAACCTTCTTATTAGACTCTGAACCTTCTTAGTAGACTCTGAACCTTCTTAGTAGACTCTGAACCTTCTTAGTAGACTCTGAACCTTCTTAGTAGACTCTGAACCTTCTTAGTAGACTCTGAACCTTCTTAGTAGACTCTGAACCTTCTTAGTAGACTCTGAACCTTCTTAGTAGACTCTGAACCTTCTTAGTAGACTCTGAACCTTCTTAGTAGACTCTGAACCTTCTTAGTAGACTCTGAACCTTCTTAGTAGACTCTGAAACTTCTTAGTAGACTTGAACCTTCTTAGTAGACTCTGAACCTTCTTAGTAGACTCTGAACCTTCTTAGTAGACTCTGAACCTTCTTAGTAGACTCTGAACCTTCTTAGTAGACTCTGAACACTTCTTAGTAGACTCTGAACCTTCTTAGTAGACTCTGAACCTTCTTAGTAGACTCTGAACCTTCTTAGAGACTTTGAACCTTCTTAGTAGACTCTGAACCTTCTTAGTAGACTCTGAACCTTCTTAGTAGACTCTGAACCTTCTTAGTAGACTCTGAACCTTCTTAGTAGACTTTGAACCTTCTTAGTAGACTCTGAACCTTCTTAGTAGACTCTGAACCTTCTTAGTAGACTCTGAACCTTCTTAGTAGACTCTGAACCTTCTTAGTAGACTCTGAACCTTCTTAGTAGACTCTGAACCTTTCTTAGTAGACTCTGAACCTTCTTAGTAGACTCTGAACCTTCTTAGTAGACTCTGAACCTTCTTAGTAGACTCTGAACCTTCTTAGTAGACTCTAAACCTTCTTAGTAGACTCTGAACCTTCTTAGTAGACTTAAAACTTTTAGTAGATTTTAAACCCTTCTTAGTAGACTCTAAACCCCTTTCTTAGTAAAACTTAAACCCGTTTTTAGTTGACTTCTGAACCTTTTAAAGTAGACTCAAAAAACCTTCTTGTAGACTCTTAAACCCTTTCTTATTTGATCTAAAACCCCTTCTTATTTGACTCAAAAACCTTCTTAGTGGGACTCTAAAACCTTTTTTAGTAGATCTAAACCCTTCTTATTTGGGACTCTGAACCTTTTTTAATATATGTAAAGGGTTAACGCTTTAAAAACTGTGAAGAGTCTTTTTCCGGGGGAGATGGGACATTTTTTTCTAGGTGGCGGGAAAGGTAGGTGGGGGGAAGGGTTAGGTGGCGGGGAAGGGGGTAGGTGGCGGGGAAGGTAGGTGGCAGGGAAGGTGGGTTGGCGGGGAAGGTAGGTGGGGGGAAAGGTAGGTGGCGGGGAAAGGGTTTAAGGGGGGCGGGGGAAGGTAGGTGGCAGGGAAGGTAGGTGGCAGGGTTGGTAGGGGGCAGGGGGGTTTAGGTGGCGGGGAAAAGGAAAGGTGGCGGGGGAAGGTAGGTGGCAGGGAAGGTAGGTGGCAGGGAAGGTAGGTGGCAGGGAAGGTAGGTGGCAGGGAAGGTAGGTGGCAGGGAAGGTAGGTGGCAGGGAAGGTAGGTGGCAGGGAAGGTAGGTGGCAGGGAAGGTAGGTGGCAGGGAAGGTAGGTGGAAAGGGAAAGGGTTTAGGGGGGCGGGAAGGTAGGGGGCAGGGGAAGGGGTGGCAGCGAAGGTAGGTGGAGGGAAGGAAAGGTTTGGCAGGGGAAGGTAGGTGGCAGGGTGGTTAGGTGGAGGGAAGGTAGGTGGAAAGGGGAAGGTAGGTGGCGGGGAAGGGGGGGTGGCAGGGAAGGGTAGGTGGCGGGGAAGGTGGTGGCGGGAGGGGGGTGGCAGGGAAGGAGGTGGCGGGGAAAGGGTTTAGGTGGCGGGAAGGTAGGGGGCAGGGTGGTAGGTGGCGGGGAAAGGTTTTTGGGTGGCGGGGAAAGGTAGGTGGCAGGGAAGGTAGGGGGCCAGGGAAGGTAGGGGGCCCAGGGATGGTGGTGGCAGGGATGGTAGGTGGCGGGGAAGGTAGGTGGGAGGGAAGGTGGGGTGGCAGGGAAGGTGGGTGGCGGGGAAAGGGTTTAGGTGGCAGGGAAGGTAGGGGGAAAGGGAAGGTAGGGGGGCCAGGGAAGGTAGGGGGGGGGGGGATGGTGGTGGCGGGGGAAGGTAGGGGGGGGGAAGGTTGGGTGGGGGGGAAGGTAGGTGGGGGGGAAAAGGGTTTAGGGGCGGGGGAAGGGGGTTTGGCGGGGAAAGGGGTGGGGTGGCGGGAAGTAGGTGGGGGGGAAAAGGTGGGTTTGGCGGGGAAAGGGGTTAGGTGGCGGGGGATGGTAGGTGGCAGGGAAGGTAGGTGGCAGGGAAGGTAGGGGGGGGCGGGGAAAAGGTGGGTTGGCGGGAAGGTAGGGGGAAAGGGAAGGTAGGTGGCGGGGAAAGGGTAGGTGGCAGGGAAGGAAAGGTGGCAGGGAAGGTAGGTGGAAGGGAAGGTGGGTTGGCAGGGAAGGTAGGGGGGCGGGGAAGGTAGGTGGGGGGGAAGGTAGGTGGCAGGGAAGGTAAGTGGCGGGGAAAGGGGTGGGTTTGGCGGGAAGGTAGGTGGCCGGGGGGAGGGTTTGGTGGGGGGGAAGGTAGGTGGCGGGGAAAGGAAAGGTGGCGGGGAAAAGGGTAGGTGGCGGGGGAAGGGGTAGGGGCAGGGAAGGTAGGTGGCAGGGAAAGGGTTTAGGTGGCAGGGAAGGTAGGTGGAAAGGGAAAGGAAAAGGGTTGGCGGGGAAAGGTTTGGGGGCGGGGAAGGAAAGGTTTGGTAGGGGGTAGGTGGGGGGAAAAAGGTAGGGGGGGGGGGAAAAGGTAGGTGGCGGGGAAGGTAGGTGGTGGGGAAGGGGGGGGTGGGGGGAAAGGTAGGTGGTGGGGAAAGGTTGGTGGGGGAAAAGGGAAAAGGGTAGGTGGAGGGAAGGAAGGTGGGGGGAAAGGTTTGGGTGGCAGGGAAGGTGGTGGCAGGGAAGGTAGGGGGCCCGGGGAAAGGGTTTTTGGTGGCAGGGAAGGTAGGTGGCGGGAAGGTAGGTGGCAGGGAAGGTAGGTGGAAAGGGAAAGGTTTAGGGGGGCAGGGAAGGTAGGTGGCGGGGAAAAGGTAGGTGGCGGGGAAAAGGTAGGTGGCGGGAAGGTGGGGTGGCGGGGAAAGGAAAGGGGGCAGGGAAGGTAGGGTGGCAGGGAAAGGTGGTGGCAGGGAAGGTAGGTGGCAGGGAAGGTAGGGGGGCAGGGAAGGTTGGGTTTGGCGGGGAAGGTGGGTTTGGCAGGGAAGGTAGGTGGCGGGGAAAGGGGTTAGGTGGAGGGAAGGTAGGGGGCAGGGAAGGTAGGGGGAAAGGGAAGGGGGGTGGCGGGGGGGGGGAGGTGGCAGGGAAAGGAAAAGGAGGCAAGGAAGGTGGGGAGGAGGGAAGGTAGGTGGCGGGAAGGTAGGTGGCAGGGAAGGTAGGGGGCGGGGGAAAAGGGTAGGTGGCGGGGAAGGTAGGTGGCGGGGAAAGGGGGTAGGAGGCAGGGAAGGTAGGAGGCGGGGAAGGGTTTGGTTTGGGGGGAAAGGGTGGGTTTGGCGGGGAAGGTAGGTGGCAGGGGGAAAGGTAGGGGGGCGGGAAGGTAGGGGGCCCGGGGAAAAGGTAGGAGGCGGGAAGGTGGGTGGCGGGGAAGGTAGGTGGCGGGGGGAAGGTAGGTGGGGGGGAAGGTGGGGGCGGGGAAAGGTGGGGTGGAAAGGGAAAGGGTTTAGGTGGCAGGGAAGGTAGGGGCAGGGAAGGTAGGTGGCGGGAAAAGGTAGGTGGCGGGAAGGTAGGTGGCGGGAAGGTAGGTGGCGGGGGAAGGAGGTGGCGGGAAAGGGAGGTGGCAGGGAAGGTAAATGGCAGGGAAAGGGTTAGGTGGCGGGGAAGGTGGGGTGGGGGAAAAAGGGTTTAGGGGGCAGGGGGGTAGTGGCGGGGAAAAGGTAGGTGGAAAGGGAAGATGGGTGGCGGGGAAAGGTGGGTGGCGGGGGAAAGGTAGGTGGAAAGGGGTTTGGTAGGTGGCGGGAAGGTAGGTGTAGTGAAGGTAGGGGGCCGGGGAAAGGTAGGTGGCAGGGAAGGTAGGTGGCGGGGAAAGGTAGGTGGCAGGGAAGGTAGGTGGCGGGGGAAAGGTAGGTGGCGGGAAGTAGGTGGGGGAAGGTAGGGGCAGGGAAGATAGGTGGCAGGGAAGGTAGGTGGCGGGGAAAGGGTTTAGGTGGAGGGAAGGTAGGTGGGGGGAAGGTAGGGGGGCCGGGGAAAAGGAAAGGTGGCAGGGAAGGTAGGGGGCGGGGAAGGTGGGTGGCAGGGAAGGTAATGGAAAGGGAAAGGTTGGTGGCGGGGAAAGGGTTTAGGTGGCGGGGAAAAGGTAGGTGGGGGGGGGTTTAGATGGCGCGGAAGGTAGGTGGCGGGGGAAGATAGGGGGGCCAGGGAAGGTAGGTGGCGGGAAAAGGTAGGTGGTAGTGAAGGTAGGTGGCAGGGAAGGTAGGTGGCAGGGAAGGTAGGTGGCAGGGAAGGTAGGTGGCAGGGAAGGTAGGTGGCAGGGAAGGTAGGTGGCAGGGAAGGTAGGTGGCAGGGAAGGTAGGTGGCAGGGAAGGTAGGTGGCAGGGAAGGAGGTGGCGGGGAAAAGGGTAGGGGGGCGGGGAAGGTAGGGGGCCCGGGGAAAGGTAGGGGCCCAGGGGGGTAGGGGGGCGGGGAAGGTAGGTGGCAGGAATTTTAGGGGGGCGGGGGGAAGGTAGGTGGAAAGGGAAGGTGGGGGTGGCAGGGAACGTGGGGTGGCGGGAAAAGGTGGGGTGGCAGGGAATGTAGGTGGCGGGGAAAAAGGTAGGTGGCGGGGAAAGGGGGTTAGGTGGCAGGGAAGGTAGGTGGCGGGGAAAGGTGGTGGGGGGAAAGGTAGGTGGCAGGGAAGGGTAGGGGCAGGGAAGGTAGGTGGCGGGGAAGGTAGATGGAAAGGGAAAAGGTAGGTTTGGCAGGGAAGGTAGGTGGCAGGGAAGGTTAGGGGGGCAGGGAAGGTAGGTGGCGGGGAAGGTAGAGGGCCCGGGAAGGGTAGGTGGGGGGAAAGGGGAGGTGGCGGGGAAGGTAGGTGGGGGGAAAGGGTTTAGGTGGCGGGGAAAGGGTTTGGTGGCGGGGAAAGGGTTTGGTGGCGGGGAAAAGGTAGGTGGCGGGGAAAGGGTAGGTGGGGGAAGGTAGATGGCGGGGGAAAGGTAGGTGGCAGGGAAGGTAGGGGAAGGGAAGGTGGGGTGGGGGGGAAGGTGGTGGGGGGAAGGTGGGTTTGCAGGGAAAGGGTTTGGTGGCAGGGAAGGTAGGTGGCAGGGAATTTTGGGGGGCGGGGAAGGTGGGTTTGGCGGGGGAAGGTAGGTGGCAGGGAAGGTAGGGGCGGGGGAAATGTGGGGGCAGGGAAGGTAGGGGGCGGGGGAAGGGGAGGTGGCGGGGGAAGGTAGGGGGGCCGGGAAGTAGGTGGCGGGGAAAGGGTTTAGGTGGCGGGAAAGGTAGGTGGGGGGAAAGGGTTTAGGGGGCGGGGAAAGGTAGGTGGCGGGGAAAGGGTTTAGGGGGCCCGGGGAAAGGGTTTGGTGGCGGGGGAAAGGTAGGTGGCGGGGAATGTAGGTGGCGGGGAAAGGGAAAGGTGGGGGAAAGGTAGGTGGCGGGGGAAGGGGAGGTGGCGGGAAAAGGTAGGGGCAGGGAAGGTAGGTGGCAGGGAAAAAAAAAATGGCAGGGAAGGTAGGTGGAAAGGGAAGGTAGGTGGCAGGGGAAGGGGTGGCGGGGGAGGTAGTGGCGCGGAAGGTAGGGGGGGCGGGTTTGATGGGTTGGCGGGGAAGGTAGGTGGCAGGGAAGGTAGGGGGCGGGGGAAAGGGGGAAAGGGGGCCGGGAGGTGGGTTTGGGTAGTGGGGGTGGGGTTTTTGGGGGAAGGGTGGGGGTGGGGGAAGGTTAGGTGGCAGGGAAGGTGGGTGGCAGGGAGGTAGGTGGCGGGGAAAGGGTTTGGTTTGGCAGGAAGGTAGGTGGCGGGGAAAGGGTTTGGTGGGGGGGAAGGTAGGTGGCGGGAAGGTAGGGGGCGGGAAGGTAGGTGGCAGGGAAAGGGTTTAGGTGGCGGGGAAAGGTGGTGGCAGGGAAAGGGTTTTAGGTCCCAGGGAAAGGAAAGGTGGGGGGAAAGGTAGGGGGGAGGGAAGGTGGTGGCAGGAAGGTAGGGGGGCAGGGAAGGAAAAGGTGGGGGGGGAAGGTAGGTGGCGGGGAAAGGGTTTGGGTTTGGCGGGGAAATTGTAGGTGGCGGGGGAAGGTAGGTGGCAGGGAAGGTAGGGGGCCCGGGGAAAAGGTAGGGGCGGGGAAAGGTAGGGGGCGGGGAAGGGTAGGGGGGGGCGGGGAAAGGTTGGTGGCGGGGAAAGGTAGGTGGCGGGGGAAGGGGTTAGGTGGCGGGGAAGTTGGGGGGGTGGGCAGGGAAGGTAGGTGGCAGGGAAGGTAGGTGGCGGGAAGGTAAATGGCGGGGAAAGGAAAGGGGGCCCAGGGAAGGTGGGGTGGGCGGGGGAAAGGTGGTGGCAGGGGAGGTAGATGGGGGGCGGAAGGTAGGTGGCAGGGATGATAGGGGGGCCGGGGAAGGTGGTGGCGGGGGAAGGTAGGGGGGCGGGGGTTGGTTTAGGGGGCCCAGGGAAGGGGGTTGGTGGGGAAAGGTGGGTTGTTAGGGAAAGGTTTAGGGGGCCCGGGGGGAAGGAAGGGGGCGGGGAAGGTGGGGTTGGCAGGGAAAGGAAAGGTGGCGGGGAAAGGTAGGTGGCAGGGAAGGTGGGGTGGCAGGGGAAGGTAGGTGGCAGGGAAGGTAGGTGGCGGGAAGGAAGGTGGGCAGGGAAGTTAGGTGCCGGGGAAAGGTAGGGGGCCCAAAAAAGGGTTATTTGGCGGGGGGTTTTAGGTGGCGGGGAAAGGTGGGGTTGGGGGGGGAAGGTTTTTTTGGCGGGAAACGAAAGGTTTGGCGGGGAAGGTGGGTGGCGGGGAAGGTAAAATGGCGGGAAAGGAAAGGTGGCGGGGAAGGTAGGTGGCAGGGAAAGGTAGGTGGCAGGGGGGGAAATTGGGCGGGAAGGTGGTGGCAGGGATGATAGGTGCGGGGGAAGGTGGGTTTGGGCAGGGAAGGAAGGGGGCGGGGATGGAGGTGGCGGGGGGAAGTTAGGTGGAGTGGGGTAGGTTTTTGGGAAAGGGTAGGTGGGCAGGGGAAGGTAGGTGGCAGGGAAGGTGGGGTGGAAAGGGAAAAGGTGGGTTTGGCAGGGAAGGTAGGTGGCGGGGAAAGGTGGGTGGGCGGGAAGGTAGGTGGCGGGGAAAGGGGTTGGCGGGGAAGGTGGGTTTGGCAGGGAAGGTAGGTGGCAGGGAAGGTAGGTGGCAGGGAAGGTAGGGGGGCGGGGAAGGGGATAGGGGCAGGGAAGGTAGTGGCAGGGAAGGTGGGTTGGCAGGGAAGGTGGGGGGCCCGGGGAAAAGGAAAGGGGGCGGGGAAGGTAGGTGGCGGGGAAGGGTTTGGGGAGGGAAGGGAAAGGTGGGGGGGGAAAGGTTTAGGTGGCAGGGAAGGTAGGTGGCGGGGAAAAGGTGGGGTGGCAGGGATTGTAGGGGGCCCGGGGAAGGTGGTGGCAGGGAAGGTAGGTGGCGGGGGAAATTTAGGTGGCAGGGAAGGGGGTTTGGCGGGAAGGTAGGGGGCAGGGAAGGTAGGGGGGCGGGAAGGTGGGTTTGGCAGGGAAGGAAAGGGGGGCGGGGGAAGGGTTAGGGGGGGAAAGGGAAAGGTAGGGGGCGGGGAAAGGAAATTTGGCGGGAAAGGGGGTTTAGGGGGGCGGGGAAAGGTAGGTGGGGGGAAAGGTATGGCGGGGGAGGTAGATGGCCCCGGAAGGTAGGTGGCAGGGATGATAGGTGGCGGGGGAAGGTAGGGGGGCAGGGAAGGTAGGTGGCGGGGGAGGTAGGTGGCGGGGAAGGTGGGGGTTTTATTTGGGGTAGGTGTAGGGAAGGGGGTTTTCGGGGGAAAGGAGGGGCGGGGAAAGGTAGGGGGGAGGGAAGGTAGGGGGCCGGGGAAAGGTAGGTGGCGGGAAGGTAGGGGAGGGAAGGTGGGGTGGCAGGGAAGGTAGGTGGCGGGAAGGAAAGGTGGCGGGGAAGGTAGGTGGCAGGGAAGGTAGGTGGCAGGGAATTTTAGGGGCGGGGAAAGGTAGGGGGGCGGGGAAGGTAGGTGGCGGGGGAAGGTATTTGGCGGGGAAAGGTATTGGGGGGAAGGTAGGGGGCCGGGGAAAGGGGTGGGTTTGGCAGGGAAGGTAGGGGGCAGGGAAGGTTAGGTGGCAGGGAAGGTTTTTTGGCAGGGAAGGTGGGGGCCCGGGGAAAGGTAGGGGGGGGGAAAGGTAGGTGGCGGGGAAAAAGGTGGGGTTGGGGGGAAAGGTTGGTGGCAGGGAAGGGAAAGGACGGGGGGAAAGTTAAGGAGGGAAAGGAGGAGTTAAGGGGGGGGGAAAGGGAAAGGAGGGATTTTAAGGAGGGAGGGTAGGAAGGTGGAGGGAAGGAAGGGGGGGGTTTTATGGAGGGAGGGAAGGAAGGAGGGAGTTATGGAGGGAGGGAAGGAAGGAGGGAGATTATGGAGGGAGGGAAGGAAGGAGGGAGTTATGGAGGGGAGGGAAGCAAGGAGGGAGTTATGGAGGGAGGGAAGGAAGGAGGGAGTTATGGAGGGAGGGAAGGAAGGAGGGAGGGAAGGAAGGAGGGAGTTATGGAGGTAGGGAAGGAAGGAGGGAGTTATGGAGGGAGGGAAGGAAGGAGGGAGTTATGGAGGGAGGGAAGGAAAGGAGGGAGTTATGGAGGGAGGGAAGGAAGGAGGAGTTATGGAGGTAGGGAAGAAGGAGGGAGGGAAGGAAGGAGGGAGTTATGGAGGTAGGGAAGGAAGGAGGGAGTTATGGAGGGAGGGAAGGAAGGAGGGAGTTATGGAGGGAGGGAAGGAAGGAGGGAGTTATGGAGGGAGGGAAGGAAGGAGGGAGTTATGGAGGTAGGGAAGGAAGGAGGGAGGGAAGGAAGGAGGGAGTTATGGAGGGAGGGAAGGAAGGAGGGAGGGAAGGAAGGAGGGAGTTTATGGAGGTAGGGAAGGAGAGGAGGGAGTTATGGAGGAAGGGAAGGAAGGAGGGAGGGAAGGAAGGAGGGAGGGAAGGAGGAGGGGAGTTATGGAGGTAGGGAAGGAAGGAGGGAGTTATGGAGGTAGGGAGGAAGGAGGGAGTTTTATGAGGTAGGGAAGGAAGGAGGGAGGGAAGGAAGGAGGGAGTTATGGAGGGAGGGAGGAAGGGGGAGTTATGGAGGGTAGGGAAGGAAGGAGGGAGGGAAGGAAGGAGGGAGTTTGGAGGGAGGGAAGGAAGGAGGGAGTTATGGAGGTAGGGAAGGAAGGAGGGAGGGAAGGAAGGAGGGTTATGGAGGGAGGGAAGGAAGGAGGGAGGGAAGGAAGGAGGGAGTTATGGAGGTAGGGAAGGAAGGAGGGAGTTATGGAGGAAGGGAAGGAAGGAGGGAGGGAAGGAGGAGGGAGGGAAGGAAGGAGGGAGTTATGGATGGAGGGAAGGAAGGAGGGAGTTATGGAGGGAGGGAAGGAAGGAGGGAGGGAGGAAGGGGGAGTTATGGAGGTAGGGAAGGAAGGAGGGAGTTATGGAGGAAGGGAAGGAAGAGGGAGGGAAGGAAGGAGGGAGTTATTGGGGAGGAAGGAAGGAGGGAGTTATGGAGGTAGGGAAGGAAGGAGGGAGTTATGGAGGGAGGGAAGGAGGAGGGAGGGAAGGAAGGAGGGAGTTATTGAGGGAGGAAGGAAGGAGGGAGTTATGGAGGAAGGGAAGGAAGGAGGGAGTTATGGAGGAGGGAAGGAAGGAGGGAGTTATGGAGGGAGGGAAGGAAGGAGGGAGTTATTGAGGGAGGGAAGGAAGGAGGGAGTTATGGAGGAAGGGAAGGAAGGAGGGAGTTATGGAGGGAGGGAAGGAAGGAGGGAGTTATGGAGGAAGGGAAGGAAGGAGGGAGGGAAGGAAGGAGGGAGTTATGGAGGGAGGGAAGGAAGGAGGAGTTATGGAGGAGGGAAGGAAGGAGGGAGTTATGGAGGGAGGGAAGGAAGAGGAGAGGAAGAGGAGGGAGTTATGGAGGTAGGGAAGGAAGGAGGGAGTTATGGAGGAAGGGAAGGAAGGAGGGGGGAAGGAAGGAGGAGTTATGGAGGTAGGGAAGGAAGGAGGGAGATTATGGAGGAAGGGAAGGAAGGAGGGAGTTATGGAGGGAGGGAAGGAAGGAGGAAGGGAAGGAAGGAGGGAGTTATGGAGGTAGGGAAGGAAGGAGGGAGTTATGGAGGGAGGGAAGGAAGGAGGGAGTTATGGAGGGAGGGAAGGAAGGAGGAAGGGAAGGAAGGAGGAGTTATGGAGGTAGGGAAGGAAGGGGGAGTTATGGAGGAAGGGAAGGAAGGAGGGAGTTTGGAGGGAGGGAAGGAAGGAGGAAGGGAAGGAAGGAGGGAGTTATGGAGGGAGGAAGGAAGGAGGAAGGGAAGGAAGGAGGGAGTTATGGAGGTAGGGAAGGAAGGAGGGAGTTATGGAGGGAGGGAAGGAAGGGGGAGTTATGGAGGAAGGGAAGGAAGGAGGGGAGTTTGGAGGGAGGGAGGAAGGAGGGAGTTATTGGAGGAGGGAAGGAAGGAGGAAGGGAAGGAAGGAGGGAGTTATGGAGGGAGGGAAGGAAGGAGGGAGTTATGGAGGGAGGGAAGGAAGGAGGGAGTTATTGAGGGGGGAAGGAAGGAGGGAGTTATGGAGGTAGGTAAGGAAGGAGGGAGGGAAGGAAGGAGGGAGTTATGGAGGTAGGGGAGGAAGGAGGAGTTATGGAGGAAGGGAAGGAAGGAGGGAGGGAGGAAGGAGGGAGTTATGGAGGGAGGGAAGGAAGGAGGGAGTTATGGAGGAAGGGAAGGAAGGAGGGAGGGAAGGAAGGAGGGAGTTATGGAGGTAGGGAAGGAAGGAGGGAGTTATGGAGGAAGGGAAGGAAGGAGGGAGGGAGGAAGGAGGGAGTTATGGAGGAAGGGAAGGAAGGAGGGAGGGAAGAAAGGAGGGAGTTATGGAGGAAGGGAAGGAAGGAGGGAGGGAAGGAAGGAGGGAGTTATGGAGGGTAGGGAAGGAAGGAAGGAGGGAGTTATGGAGGAAGGGAAGGAAGGAGGGAGGGAAGGAAGGAGGGAGGGAAGGAAGGGGGAGTTATGGAGGTAGGGAAGAGAGGAGGGAGGGAAGGAAGGAGGGAGTTATGGAGGTAGGGAAGGAAGGAAGGGGAGTTATGGAGGAAGGGAAGGAAGGAGGGAGTTATGGAGGTAGGGAAGGAAGGAGGGAGTTATGGAGAGAAGGAAGGAAGGAGGGAGTTATGGAGGAAGGGAAGGAAGGAGGGAGTAGTTATGGAGGAAGGGAAGGAAGGAGGGAGTTATGGAGGAAGGGAAGGAAGGGAGGGAGGGAGGAAGGAGGGAGTTATGGAGGAAGGGAAGGAAGGAGGGAGTTATGGAGGAAGGGAAGGAAGGAGGGAGGGAAGGAAGGAGGGAGTTATGGAGGGAGGGAAGGAAGGAGGGAGTTATGGAGGTGGGAAGGAAGGAGGAAGGAAGGAAGGAGGGAGGGAAGGAAGGAGGGAGTTATGGAGGAAGGGAAGGAAGGAGGGAGGGAAGGAAGGAGGGAGTTATGGAGGTAGGGAAGGAAGGAGGGAGTTAAGGAGGGAAGGAAGGAAGGAGGGAGTTATTGGAGGGAAGGATGGAGGGAGTTAAGGAGGGGAGGGAAGGAAGGAGGAGGGAGTTAAGGAGGAAGGGAAGGAAGGAGGGAGTTAAGGAGGGAAGGAAGGAAGGAGGGAGTTAAGGAGGAGAGAGTTAAGGAGGGAGGGAAGGAAGGAGGGAGTTAAGGAGGGAGGGAAGGAAGGAGGGAGTTAAGGAGGAAGGGAAGGAAGGAGGGAGTTAGGAGGGAAGGAAGGAGGAGGGAGTTATTGGAGGGAAGGATGGAGGGAGTTAAGGAGGGAAGGAAGGAAGGAGGGAGTTAAGGAGGGAAGGAAGGAGGGAGTTAAGGAGGGAAGGAGGGAGTTAAGGAGGGAAGGAAGGAAGGAGAGAGTTAAGGAGGGAGTTAAGGAGGGAAGGAAGGAGGGAGTTAAGGAGGGAAGGAAGGAGGGAGTAAAGGAGGGAGGGAGATAACAGACTCTTGGAAGTTGATGCTGTTCTCCCTCCCAATAACCAATAACTTGGATGGAGGGAGTGATGGAGGGAGGGAGTGACAGAGGGAGGGAGTGATGGAGGGAAGGAGTGACAGAGGGAGGGAGTGATGGAGGGAAGGAGTGACAGAGGGAGGGAGTGATGGAGGGAGGGAGTGACAGAGGGAGGGAGTGATGGAGGGAGGGAGTGACATGGGGAGGGAGTGATGGAGGGAGGGAGTGACAGAGGGAGGGAGTGATGGAGGGAGGGAGTGACGGAGGGAGGGAGTGATGGAGGGAGGGAGTGATGGAGGGAGGAGGATGTGACAGAGGGAGGGAGTGATTGGAGGGAGGGAGTCTTACTGAACATCACATCTCCTTACCTCGAATATGTAGTGAAGTGTAGGAGGTGGAGGTGGTGGTGGAGGTTGTGGTGGTGATGGTGGAGGAGGTGGTGGTGGTGGTGGAGGTTGTGGTGGTGATGGTGGAGGAGGTGGTGGTGGTGGTGGAGGTTGTGGTGGTGATGGTGGAGGAGGAGGTGGTGGTGGTGGTGGTGGAGGTTGTGGTGGTGATGGTGGAGGAGGAGGTGGTGGTGGAGGTGGAGGAGGTGGTTGTGGAGGTGAAGGAGGCTTCAGGAGTAGGCTAGCACCACCACCACTACCAGCCACCACCAACAACAACAACAACTACCAGCCACCACCAACAACAACAACAACTACCAGCCACCACCACTAACAACAACTACTACCCACCACCACCAACAACAACTACAAGCCACCACCACCATGGATCATAACCTTGAAATCATCAGCTTCCTGGCAGGTGACGTGTGGTCTAGAAACATTCCACTAAGCGAAAATTGAAGATGTAAACCAGAGAGGGAGAGACGGTCCTGTACAGCAGAAGGTGACGAATCACAGAGCTGCTCAAGGTGGTCACATTATCTCAGACACGGAAGGAAACACTGGCCAAGCGAGTGGATATTATTGAGCTTAAATTGAAACAGTCTTACAGGATCCAGGAGTGACAGGATCCAGGAATGACATGATCCAGGAGTGACAGGATCCAGAAGAGACAGTATCCAGCAGAGACAAGATCCAGCAGAGACAAGATCCAGCAACGACTGCTTCCAGGAGTGACAGGATCCAGGAGTGACAGGATCCAGGAGAGACAGTATCCAGCAGAGACAAGATCCAGCAGAGACAAGATCCAGCAACGACTGCATCCAGGAGTGACAGGATCCAGGAGAGACAGGATCCAGGAGAGACAGGATCCAGGAGTGATAGGATCCAGGAGTGACAGGATCCAGGAGAGTGACAGGATCCAGGAGTGACAGGATCCAGGAGTGACAGGATCCAGGAGAGACAGGATCCAGGAGGGGACAGGATCCAGGAGTGACAGGATCCAGGAGAGACAGGATCCAGGAGAGACAGGATCCAGGAGAGACAGGATCCAGGAGTGATAGGATCCAGGAGTGACAGGATCCAGGAGTGACAGGATCCAGGAGTGACAGGATCCAGGAGTGACAGGATCCAGGAGAGACAGGATCCAGGAGAGACAGGATCCAGGAGTGACAGGATCCAGGAGAGACAGGATCCAGGAGAGACAGGATCCAGGAGAGACAGGATCCAGGAGTGACAGGATCCAGGAGTGACAGGATCCAGGAGTGACAGGATCCAGGAGTGACAGAATCCAGGAGAGACAGGATCCAGGAGTGACAGGATCCAGGAGAGACAGGATCCAGGAGAGACAGGATCCAAGAGAGACAGGATCCAGGAGTGACAGGATCCAGGAGAGACAGGATCCAGGAGTGACAGGATCCAGGAGAGACAGGATCCAGGAGAGACAGGATCCAAGAGAGACAGGATCCAGGAGTGACAGGATCCAGGAGAGACAGGATCCAGGAGTGACAGGATCCAGGAGTGACAGGATCCAGGAGAGACAGGATCCAGGAGAGGACAGGATCCAGGGAGTGACAGGATCCAGGAGAGACAGGATCCAGGAGAGACAGGATCCAGGAGTGACAGGATCCAGGAGTGACAGGATCCAGGAGAGACAGGATCCAGGAGAGACAGGATCCACATCTAGTACCGGGTCCTCAGACAACATGGATCTTACACAGACGACAACAAAGACTTGAGTGAGACACAGAAGTCTCAATACAACTCTGTTTAACGAGTCGTTGATCAATCTAAACATCGACAATCCAAACGATTTCTTCAAAAATAAACCTCAGAACCCTGTCAATGTATGCCAAATATCTGACATGACATTAACCCCAATAGACTTTGAGAAAGCCACTGACAACATGGCCAGGACCAGACTCCTGGAACTCTGTGGTCATTAAGAACTGCAAGAAGCCCCCTTCACCTGGCTTAAATATTCTATGGAGAGGGAGTATAGACACAGGGATCATCCCACACTCAATAAAGCAATAAATAAAGAGCCAATCCACAAAGGTAGGAGCAACACAATAGGTTTGAACTACAGTACAGTACTTGTAACGTTAAACATCATAAAAATCGTTGAAAGAACGCTAAGAAGCAGGATCACAAGTCTCTTGTGATCCTGCATGGCTTGGGTTGTAGCAGCATGGCTTGGGTTGTAGCAGCATGGCTTGGGTTGTAGCAGCATGGCTTGGGTTGTGGCAGCATGGCTTGAGTTGTCGCAGCATGGCTTGAGTTGTCGCAGCATGGCTTGGGTTGTGGCAGAATGGCTTGGGTTGTAGCAGCATGGCTTGGGTTGTGGCAGCATGGCTTGGGTTGTGGCAGAATGGCTTGGGTTGTAGCAGCATGGCTTGGGTTGTAGCAGCATGGCTTGGGTTGTAGCAGCATGGCTTGAGTTGTCGCAGCATGGCTTGGGTTCTGGCAGCATGGCTTGGGCTGTTGCAGCCTGGCTTGGGTTGTGGCAGCATGGCTTGGGTTGTGGCAGAATGGCTTGGGTTGTAGCAGCATGGCTTGGGTTCTGGCAGCATGGCTTGGGTTGTAGCAGCATGGCTTGAGTTGTCGCAGCATGGCTTGAGTTGTCGCAGCATGGCTTGGGTTCTGGCAGCATGGCTTGGGCTGTTGCAGCCTGGCTTGGGTTGTGGCAGCATGGCTTGGGTTGTGGCAGAATGGCTTGGGTTGTAGCAGCATGGCTTGGGTTCTGGCAGCATGGCTTGGGTTGTAGCAGCATGGCTTGGGTTCTGGCAGCATGGCTTGAGTTGTGGCAGAATGGCTTGGGTTGTAGCAGCATGGCTTGGGTTGTAGCAGCATGGCTTGGGTTGTGGCAGAATGGCTTGGGTTGTGGCAGCATGGCTTGGGTTGTGGCAGCATGGCTTGGGTTGTGGCAGCATGGCTTGGGTTGTGGCAGCATGGCTTGGGTTGTGGCAGAATGGCTTGGGTTGTAGCAGCATGGCTTGGGTTCTGGCAGCATGGCTTGGGTTGTAGCAGCATGGCTTCGGTTCTGGCAGCATGGCTTGAGTTGTGGCAGAATGGCTTGGGTTGTAGCAGCATGGCTTGGGTTGTGGCAGCATGGCTTGGGTTGTGGCAGCATGGCTTGGGTTGTGGCAGCATGGCTTGGGTTGTGGCAGCATGGCTTGGGTTGTGGCAGAATGGCTTGGGTTGTAGCAGCATGGCTTGGGTTCTGGCAGCATGGCTTGGGTTGTAGCAGCATGGCTTGGGTTCTGGCAGCATGGCTTGAGTTGTGGCAGAATGGCTTGGGTTGTAGCAGCATGGCTTGGGTTGTAGCAGCATGGCTTGGGTTGTGGCAGAATGGCTTGGGTTGTGGCAGCAGGGCTTGGGGTGGCGCTGGCTGGGGTTTGTGCGAAGGCTTGGTTTGGGCAGCAGGGGTTTGGGGGTTTTTGCGGGGTTTGGGTTTGGGGGCCAAAGGCTTGGGTTGTGGAGAAGGTTTGGGTTGTGCAGCAGGGCTTGGGTTGTGGGAATGGTTGGGTTTGTGCAGCAATGGTTTGGGGTTGTGGCAGCATGGCGGGTTTGTGCAAAATGGTTTTTGGGTTCGCATGGTTGGGGTTGTCAGCGGGGGTGGGTTGTGAGAATGGCTTGGGTTTTTGGGCAGCGGGGGGTTGGGGAAAAGCATGCGGGTTTTTGGCAAATGGCGGTTTACCCCACATTTTGGTTTGCCATGGCTTGGGTTTGTCAAAATTGGCTTGGGGTTCTGGAGCATCGGGGTTTGCAAAAATGTCTTGAGTTTGGGCAAATTTTGGGGGTTTAGACATGGCTTGGTTTCCGGGCTTTTTGGCACATGCTGGGTTGGGGCACATGCTTTTTGGCACATGGCTGGTTTTGGTCACATTTGGGGAATGCACATGGCTTGGGTTTGGAGGCATTTTGTTCACACTTGGTTTTACATGCTTTTTGGGGAAAGCAGGCCTCTCACAATACGGACCAAAGAAGGGGTTTTGGGTTTTTCCCATCCTGCCTCTCACAAACTGGACCACTAACATGGTTTTGGGTTGTCACCCCTGCCTCACAATTTTGGCCATTTGCATGGTCTGGATTTCACTCTGCCTCTCAAACCACGGACCACTATACAGGGTTTTGGTTGTCACTCCTTCCCCCACAACTACGGGCCCACTAGACTGGTCGGGTGGTCCCTCCTCCTCTCAAACAGGGGACCCTATCCAGGGGTTGGTGGTCCATGCCCCCCGCAACATGGACCACTTGAAATGGTTTTGGATTCCCCCCCCCGCCCTACAATTCGGACCACATGACGGTCTTGGATGTCACTCCTGCCTCTCACAACTACGGCCCATATAATGGTTTTGGAGGGGTCACCGCCTTCAAACTACGGCCCAAATATGACATGGCTTGGATGGTCCCCCCCCTCCTCCCAAACTGGACCACTAAAACTGGTTTGGGATGGTCACTCCTGCCTCTCCAACACGGGAAACCTAAAACAGGGTTTTTTGGAGGGTCATCCTGCCTCTCACAACTACGGACCACTAGCATGGTCTTGGATGGCACCCCTCCTCTCACAACTACGGGACCATAGGCGGTCGGGAGGTCACCTGCCTCTCACAACACGGGAACTATAAATTTGGCTTGATGGTCATCCTGCCTCTCACAACTAGGGACCCATAAAAGGTCTTGGAGGGGTCATCCCCTTCACAACACTGGACCACAAACAGGGTTTGATGGCCCACTCGCCTCCCCAAACTACTGGACCATATGCATGGTCTTGGATGGCTTTTCCCCCCTCTCACAACACGGACCCAATAACAGGTTTTGGGGGTCACTCCTGCCTTCACAACTAGGGGCCACTATAACTTTTCTTGGTTCACTCCTCCCTCACAATACGGGACCACTATAAATGGTCTTGATGGTAAATTCTGCCTCTCACAACTACGGACCACTTGACAGGTTTTTGTTGGTCATTTTCCCCCCCTTCAAAACTACTGGCCCACTATAACAGGCTTGGATGGTCACTCCTGCCTTTCAAAACCCCTGACCATTTAAAAAACATGGCGGAGGGTCACTCCGCCCTCACCTACTACCACTATCCCTGGTCTTGGAGGGTCACCCTCCTCCCAACTACGGGCCCACTTAACAGGCTTGGTGGTCACTCTCCCTCTCCAATTTCGGGGGCCACATAAAAATGGTCTTGATGGTATCCTGCCCTCACAACTAGGGACCCTATAAATGGTCTTGGTTGGTCACCCCTCTCACAACACTGCCCACAAAAACATGGCTTGGAGGGTCATTTCCCCCCTCTCAAAACTACGGACCCTTAACGGTCTGGTTCATACTCCTCTCACACACGGACCACAAACAGGTTTTGGATGGCACCCCCTTGCCTCTCACAATAGGGGACCATTTAAACAGGGTTTTGGGATGGCATACTGCCCTTCAAACTATGGCCACTATAAAAGGGCTTGGATGGTCACTCCCCTCTCAAAACTACTGGACCACTTAACGGGGTCGAATGGGTCACTACTGCCTTCAAAACTACGGGACCCTATAAATGGCCCTTGGGATGGTCACTACCCCTTCACAATACGGGACCCACTATAACATGGTCTTGGAGGGTCACTCCCTCTCACAACTCGGGCCCCCTATAACTTGGTTTTGGGATGTCACTACGCCTCTCACAACTCGGGACCACTTAACATTCTTGAGGGTCCTCTCCCTCTCACAACTCTGACCACTAAAAAAATTGGTTTTGGAGGGGACACTGCCTTCAAATTTTGGCCCTATAACAGGTTTGAGGGGTCACCCCTGCCTCCACAACTACTGGACACATAACTGGTTTTGGAGGGTCCTACTGCCTCCAAAACACTGGACCATTAAAAGGTCTTGGGATGGTCATCTCCCTCCACAACTCTGGCCACTATAACGGGTCTGGGGGTCACACTGCCTCTCACAACACTGACCACAAAAAACAGGGTCTTGGGGGCACACTGCCTCTCAAACTACGGACCCTAAAACAGGTCTTGGATTCACTACTGCCTCTCACAACACGGACCACTAAAAACTTGGTTTTGGATTTACTACTCCTCTCACAATCGGCCACAAACATGTTTTGGATGTTCTACGCCTCTCCAACTACTGACCACTATCCAGGGTCGGGGAGGGCCCCAACTCCCTCTCACAACTCGGGGCCCACTATAAAAGGGTCTTGGAGGGTCCACTGCCTCTCACAACTTGGACCACTATAACAGGGTCTTGGATTCATACTGCCTCCACAATACGGGCCCACTATAACATGGTCTTGGAGTCCACGCCTCTCACAACACGGACCACTTAACGTTTTGGGGAAATCACTACGCCCTCAAAATACTGGCCCACTAAAAACATGGTCTTGGTGGCACTCTGCCTCTCAAAACTACGGCCCACTAAAACATTTTTTTGGATGGCATCTCCTCCAAAACACTGGCCCCACAAAAAGGGTTTTGAGCCTATGCCTCTCCAACAGGGGACCACTAAAAACGGGGCCCTTGGATGCCATAAGCCCCCAACCATTTGACCCAACAGGGGTCTTGATGTTCCAGGGGCCCCACAATTAAACCAATAACAGGTTTGAGGGTATACCCCTAAACACGGGAATTTAAACAGGGTTTTAAACACTATGCCTCTCCAACAGGCCACAAACATGTCTTGTGGAAACCCGCCCCAAAAACTACGGGCCCCTTAACAGGCGGAGGGCCCCTTCCAAACTACGGACCCTCACATGGTCAATGGCCATGTTCAAACTACGGCCCCTTAAAAGGTCAGACTGGCCCCAAACACAAGCAATGTTGTTCCCAACAGAAAAAAAGTCTGGCATTTTACAGGGGAATACCCCAAAGGGGTTAAAGGAAAAACGGAAAATTTTTGTAAGGGATTTAAAATTTCCCCCCAAATGCCAAAGGGTAAACTAAAAAAGGGTAAGTTTAGGCCTATAGGAAATCTCTTTCCAAAAGGGTACAGTACTCGCCAGGTTCCACAAGGACAGTATGGGCCATTTTTCCACAAGTCAGTACTGGCCCCAGTTTCCACAGGACAGTACTGGTCCCTTGTTCCACAAGGTCAGTACGGGCTCCCATGTTCCACAAGTACAGTCGGGCCCCCTTTTCCCCACAAGGACAGAAAGGGCTCCCAGGTTCCAAAAGGGTACATACGCTCCCATGTTCCACAAGGGGAAATAGGCCCCCATGTTCCACAAGGAATACTGGCTCCCCGTGTTCCAAAAGTAAAACGGCTCCAGTGTTCCAAAGGGGCAGACTGGCCCCCAGGTTCCACAAGTCAACTGGCTCCCATTTCCACAAGGTACATATGGCTCCCAGTTCCACAATACAGTACGGCTCCCATGTTCCAAAAGGGTCAGACGCTCCAGTTTTTCCACAAGGCAGATGGCTCCCGGTTCCACAAGGGTCATAATCTCCAGTTTTCACAAGGTCGTACTGGCTCCCATTTTCCCACAAGGAATCGGCTCCAGTGTTCCACAAGGTACAGTACTGCTCCATGTTCCCAAAAGGGTCATAGGGTCCCAGTTTCCACAAGGTACAGTACTGGTTCCCAGTGTTCCAAAAGGTCAGTTCCCCCAGTTTCCACAAGGTCGTACGGGCCCCAGTTTCCACAAGGACATAGGTCCCATTTTCCACAATCAACTGCTCCAGTTTCCCACAAGTTACAGTACGGGCTCCCTTGTTCCACGGTCAAAACGGCTCCCAGTTTTCCCAAAAGGGGCAACTGGCTCCCATGTTCTAAAGGGCAGTAGGGGTCCCCATGTTCAAAAGGTACATAGGGCTCCCATTTTTCCCACAATGTGCAGAACTGCTCCCAATGTTCCACAGGTCAGAACGGCTCCCAGTGTTCCACCAGTACATAAAGGCAAAAGTGTACCACAAGGACATCTGGCTCCATTTTCCCCAAAAGGGCACAGACCTTTTCATTTTCCCCAAGGCACAGTACGGGGCCTCAGGTTCCAAAAGGACAGTACGGGCCCCAGTTTTCCCAAAAGGGTCGTAGGGCCCAGTTTTCCACGGTACAGTATGGCCCCCGGGTTTTCCCACAAGGTCAGAATGCTCCCAGTTTCCCCAAGGGTCATTCGGGCTCCAGTTTCCACAAGGAAAAGTTTCCCGGGTTTCCAAACAAGGGCAGTACGGGCTCCCAGTTTTCCAAAAGGGGTAAACCCCCCCTGCCCCCAAAGTCGTACGGCCCCAGTGTTCCCAAGGACAGTACGGGCCCCATGTTCCCAGGACAGTACTGGCCCCATGTTCCACAGGTAAGAACTGGCTCCCATTTTCCCCCAAGGCCCCAAAGTACGGGCTCCCATGTTCACGGTACAGTATGGCTCCCAGTGTTCCCCTGGTCGAGCCCCAGTTTTCCCAAAGGACAGACTGGTCCCATTTCCCAAAAAATACGGTCCATTTTTCCCAAAAGGGAAATACTGGCTCCCAGTTTTCCCAAGGCCAGTACGGCTCCCAGTTTCACAAGGACAGTACGGGGCTCCCATGCCCCAAAAAGGTACATCTGGCTCCCCAGGTTCCTCAAGGTACATACTGGCTCCCAGTTTTCCCAAGGACATACTGGCTCCCGGGTTTCCACAAGGACAGACGGGCCCCCATGCCCAAAAAGGTACAGTACTGGCTCCAGGTTCCAAAAGGGACAGAGCTCCCAGGTTTTCCCACAAGGACAGTCGGCTCCCATTTTCCAAAGGACTTACTGGCCCCATTTTTCCAAAAATTACAGTACGGGCCCCCGGTTCCACAAGGTCAAAAGGCTCCAAGTGTTCCACAAGGGACAGTCGGGCCCCCATGTTCAAAAGGGTACAGTACGGGTCCCAGTTTTCCCACAAGGAAGTACGCCCCCATTTTTTTTTTGTTTCCCAAGGACATTTGGCTCCCATGTTCCAGGCCCAAAAGGCTCCCATTTTCCACAGGTACATACGGCTCCATGTTCCCCAAGTACAGTACGGTTTCCTTTCCACAAGAAAGTACTGGCCCCATGTTCCTAAAGGGTCATACGGGCTCCCATGTTCCCGTACAGTCTCCCCCAGGTTCCACAGGTACAGTACTGGCTCCCAGTGTTCCAAAAGGTACAGTAGGGGTCCCATGTTCCCAAAGGACTACTGGCTCCCAGTGTTCCAAAGGACATACTGGCTCCCAGTTTCCCCAAAAGGTACAGAAAGGCCCCCCAGTTTTTCCAAAAGGGTACGTACTGGCCCCCGGGTTTTTCCCAAGGACGTACGGCTCCCATGTTCCAAAAAGACGTACTCTCCAAGTGTTCCCGGACGACTCTCCCCGTTTCCCCCAAGGACAGTACGGGCCCCCCATGTTCCAAAGGACAGTACTGTCTCCAATGTTCCAAAAGGGGCTACGCTCCCAGTGTTCCCACAAGGTACAAAACGGCCCCCCATGTTCCCAAGGCAAGTCGGGTCCCGTGTTTAAGGGACAGTACGGTCCCAGTGTTCCAAAAGGTTTTAAGTAAGGCTCCCAGTTTTTTCCAAAAGGACAGTACGGGCTCCCCATTTTCCCCAAGAAGTACGGCCCCATTGTTTCCCAAGACATACGTCCCATTTTTCCACAGGGTACATTCGGGCTCCCAGTTTCAATGGAAAATACTGTCCCGTTCCAAAGGACAGTACTGGCCCCCAAATTTTTCCCCAAGGAACAGAACGGGGCCCCCTTTCCAATGGTACAGTACTGGCTCCCATTTTCCACAAGTAGTACGGGCTCCAGTGTTCACAAGGACATACTGGCCCCCATTTCACAGGTACATTTCCTCCCCAGTGTTCACAATACTACGGGCTCCAGGTTCCAAAAATTACAGACGGCTCCCATGTCAAAAGGTAATAGGGCCCCCGGGGTTTTCAAAAGTCATCTGTCCCCATTTTTCCACGGTACATACGCCCCCCCGTGTTCACAAGGTACTACTGCTCCCAGTGTTCCAAAAGGGGAGTACTGTTCCCATGTTCCACAGGTACAGTACGGGCTCCCAGTTTTTCCACAAGGACAGTACTGTCCCAGTTTCCCACAAGGACAGTACTGGTCCCGGGTTTTCCCCAACGGGTAGTCTCCCATGTTCCAAAAACCAGTATGCCCCGGTTCCACAGGGTACAAACTGCTCCCAGTGTTCAAAAGGGTACAGTACTGCCCCCAGTTTCCCAAAGTACATACTGGCCCCGTTTTTTCACGGGGTACAGTACGTCCCAGTTTCCACAAGGAAGTACGGGTCCCATTTTCCACGGTCATACGGCTCCATTCCCCAAAAAGGTACAGTACTGGCTCCATGTTCCAAAAGGTACAGACGCCCCCCATGTTCCCAGGTCGTACGGCTCCCATTTTTTCCACAAGGTACTACTGGCCCCATTTCCACAGGGACTACTTGCTGCCGGGTTTTCCACGGGTACAGTACTGTTCCCAGTGTTCCACGGGGTACAGTCTGCTCCCATTTTCCCACAAGGTAATACGTCCCCGTTTTCCAAAAAGGACAGTCTGCTCCGTTTTTACAAGGACAGTACTGCTCCCAGTTTTTCCACAGGACAGTATGTTCCCGGGTTTTCCAAGGTAAGTACTGCTCCCATTTTTTCAAAAGGTACAGTACGTCTCCCAGGTTCCAAAAGGTACATACTTTCCCAGTGTTCCAAAAGGGTGCAGTAGGCGCCAGTTTTCCCAAAAGGTACATACCCCTCTCCCAGGTCCACAAGGTACATACGTCTCCCGGTGTTCCATAAGGTACTACTGGCTCCCATTTTTCCACAGGTCATACTGCCCCCCCATTTTCCCCACAAGGACATGGGGTCCCAGTGTTCCACAATGTACAGTAGGGCTCCCAGGTTCCTCAAGGTCGTACGGCTCTCAGTTTTCCCAAAGGTACAGACGGCTCCCATTTTTACAAGGTACAAAAGGCCCCAGTGTTTCCAAGGTACAGACGGCCCAGTGTTCCACAAGGACAGTACGGGCCCCCGTGTTCCACAAGGACATCGGCCCCCAGTTTCCACAAGGCACAGTATGGCTCCCAGTTTTCCCCAAAAGGACATACGGCTCCCATTTTCCCACAAGGTAAAAAGGCTCCAGTGCCACAAGTCAGTATGCCCCAGTTTTCCAAAAGGTACGTACGGGGTCCAGTGTTCCAAAAGGGTACGTACTCTCCCGTTTCCCACAAGGTACAGTACGGGTCACAGTTTTCCCACAAGGACATAGGGGCCCCATGTTCCAAAGGTACAGTCGGCTCCAGTGTTCCACAAGACAGTACGGCTCCCATGTTCCACAAGACAGTACTGGCTGCTTTCCTTTTCCCTCATCCCTTATCAAACCAGACGAATTAACCCACAGAAAACTGTTCCTCCTCTGCAGATATACCGGGTCCGCATAAGTCTGCTCTTTTGGACACTTTTTAACCTCCAAAAGAAAAAAACCAAGTCTTCCAGTGGGCAACAGAGAACAATGTGATGCTCAATGAAGATAAATTGCAACTACTCCGTTATGGAAAACTGGAGGAAATGATAGCTAGTGTGAGGGACCTGGGAGTGGTAATGTCTGAGGATCTCACCTTCAGGGATCACAACAGTGTCACTATCACAGGATTGATAATGGATAGGATGGATAATGAGAACCTTCAAAACAAGGAATACCAAGCCAATGATCATCCTTTTCAAATCACTTGTTCTCTCTAGGCTGGTATTTTGCTGTACATTAACATCCCCGTTCAAGGCAGGTGAAATTACGCATCTAGAGAATGTACAGAGAACCTTTACTGCACGTATAAGTTCCATCAAGCACCTTAACTACTGGGAGCACCTGGAAGCACTTGTACTCACTGGAGCGCAGGCGAGAGAGATACATCATAATCTACACCTGGAAGATCTTAGAGGGACTGGTACCTAATCTGCACACAGAAATCATTCCCTACGAAAGCAAAAGACCAGGCAGGAGATGCAACATTCCCCCATTGAAAAGCAGGGGCGCCACGAGTACACTGAGAGACAACACAATAAGTGTCAGGGGTCCAAGACTGTTCAACTGCCTCCCAGCATACATAAAGGGGATTACCAATAGACCCCCGGTTGTCTTCAAGACCCCTGGTTGTCTTCAAGACCCCTGGTTGTCTTCAAGACCCCTGGTTATCTTCAAGACCCCTGGATGTCTTCAAGATCCCTGGTTGTCTTCAAGACCCCAGGTTGTCTTCAAGATCCCTGGTTGTCTTCAAGACCCCTGGCTGTCTTCAAGATCCCTGGTTGTCTTCAAGACCCCTGGTTGTCTTCAAGACCCCTGGTTGTCTTCAAGACCCAGGTTGTCTTCAAGATCCTGGTTGTCTTCAAGACCCTGGTTGTCTTCAAGACCCCTGGCTGTCTTCAAGATCCCTGGTTGTCTTCAAGATCCCTGGTTGTTTTTAAAGCCCCCGGGTTGTCTTCAACCCCCTTTTGGTTGTCTTAAAGCCCGGGTTTGTTTTAAAGACCCCGTGGTTGTCTTCAAGCCCCTGGTTGTCTTCAAGCCCCCTGGTTTTTTCTTAAAACCCGGGGGTTTGTTTCAACCCCCTGGTTGTCTTCAAGATCCCTGGTTGTCTTCGGATTCCGGGGTTGTTTTTCAAAGCCCCCTGGTTTTTCTTCAAGATCCCTTTGGGTTTTTTTTCAAGACCAGGGTTTTGTCTTCAAGATCATTTGGTTTTAATTTGTCTTAAAGGGCCCCTGGTTGTTTTTCAAGTCCCTGGTTGTCTTCAAGACCCCGGGTTTTTCAAGCTTTTGGGTTTTGTCTTAAAGACCCTGGTTGTCTTCAAGACCCCTTGGTAGTCTTCAAGCCCCCTGGCTGTTTTTTCAAACCCCGGGTTTTGTCTTAAAGCCCCGGGTTTGTCTTAAAAGCCCCCTGGCTGTCTTCAAGATCCAGGGTTTTGTTTCAAAGGACCCAAAGGGTTTGGTCTTCAAGCCCCCTGCCGGGTTTTCCCAAACCCAGGGTTTTGTTTTTTAAGCCCCCTGGTTGTCTTCAAGCCCTTTTTGGGCCTTAAAGGATCCGGGGTTTTTCCTTCAAGATCCCGGGTTGTCTTCAAAGACCCCCTGGTTGTTTCAAGCCCCCGGGTTTGGGTTTTCCCAAAGACCCCGGGGTTGGTTTTTCAAAACTCCCTGGGGGTCTTAAAGCCCCGGGTTTGTCTTCAAGACCCCTGGTTTTTTTCCCGGGACCCTGGAGGGTCTTCAAGATCCCTGGTTGTCTTCAAGATCCGGGTTTTGTCTTAAAGATCCCGGGTTTTGTCTTCAAAAACCCCCTGGTTGTCTTAAAGTCCTATTTTGTCTTAAAGGATCCCTGGTTGTCTTCAATACCAGGTTTGGTTTTCCAAGACCCCCGGGTTTTGTCTTCAAGATCCGTGGTTTTTTTTTCAAAAACCCTGGTTGTCTTAAAGATCCCTGGTTGTTTAAAGGGGATCCGGGTTTGGGCTTCAAGCCCCCGGGTTTTGTCTTCAAGTTTCCCGGGAATTGTCTTCAAGATCCCTGGTTGTCTTAAAGCCCCTGGTTGTCTTCAAGCCCCCGGGTTTTCTTCAAGACCCGGGTTTGTTTCAAGAACCCTGGTTGTCTTCAAGCCCCCGGGTTGTCTTAAAGACCCTCGTTTCTTAAAGCCCCCCGGGTTTTGTTTTAAAGACCCCTGGTTGTCTTCAAGACTCCGGGTTTGTCTTCAAAAACCCCGGGTTTTGGTCTTCGGGGGCCCCCGGGTTTGGGTTTCCCAAAAACCCCTGGTTGTCTTAAAGCTCCAGGTTGTCTTAAAAGACCCCGGGTTTTGTCTTCAAGACCCCTGGTTGTCTTAAAGACCCCTGGTTGTCTTCAAGACCCCTGGTTGTCTTCAAGCCCCTTTGGTTTGTCTTAAAAAGGACCCTGGTTGCCCTTAAAGACCCTTGGTTGTCTTAAAGGGGACCCCTGGTGGTCTTAAAGTTTCTGGTTGTCTTCAAGACCCCGGGTTTGTCTTAAGATCCCTGGTTGTTTTCAATTCCAAAATTGTCTTCAAGCCCCCGGGTTTGTTTTTTAAAGGGAACCGGGTTTGTTTTTAAAAGCTCCCTGGTTGTTTAAAGACCCTGGTTGTCTTTAAAGCCCCCCGGGTTTTGTCTTCAGACCCCGGTTGTTTTCCCAAGATCCCGGGGTTGTTTTCAAGACCCCTGGTTGTTTTTTAAAAAGCCCCTGGTTTTTTTCTTCAAGATCCCGGGTTTGTCTTAAAGCCCCCCGGTTTGTCTTCAAGCCCCCTTGGTTGTTTTTCAAGCCCCCTGGTTGTCTTAAAAGACCCTGGTTTTTCTTAAAGATCCCGGGTTGTCTTCAAGCCCCCTGGTTGTTTTCAGGGCCCCCGGGTTTGGGTCTTCAAAAAACCCCTGGTTGTCTTCAAGACCCCGGGGTTTTTCTTCAAGACCCCAGGGTTTGTCTTCAAGCCCCCGGGTTGTCTTAAGCCCCCTGGTTGTCTTAAAAGATCCCGGTTGGGTCTTCAAGATCCATGGTTGTCTTCAAAGCCCCCTGGTTGTCTTCAAGCTCCGGGTTTTGTCTTAAAAGCCCCGGGTTGTTTTTCAAGTCCCTGGTTGTTTAAGCTCACTGGTTGTCTTAAAAGACCCATGGTTGTCTTCAAAAACCCCGGGTTTTGGTCTTAAAGGGCCCCCTTTGGTTGTTTTCCCAAGACCCTGGTTGTCTTCAAGCCCCCCGGGTTTTGCCCTTCAAGACCCGGGGTTTGTCTTAAAGTCCCTGGTTGTCTTCAAGCCCCCCTGGTTGTTTCAAGCCCATGGTTATCTTAAGGGATCCCTGGTTTGTCTTCGATCCATGGTTGTTTTTCCAAGGGACCCCTGGTTGTTTCAAGGCCCCCTGGTTGTCTTCAAGACCCCTGGTTGTCTTCAAGCTCCTGGTTGTTTTTCAAAAACCCCTGGTTTCTTCAAGTTCCTTGGTTTTGTTTTTCAAGACCCGGGGTTGTTTTTCCAAGACCCCTTGGTTGTCTTCAGACCCCGGGTTTGTCTTAAAGGGCCCCTGGTTGTCTTCAAGTCCTGGTTGTCTTAAAGACCCCAGGTTGTTTAAAGAAACCATGGTTGTCTTAAGGGTTCCATGGTTTTTCTTCAAGACCCCAATGGTTGTCTTCAAGACCCCTGGTTTTTTTTTCAAGACCCCGGGGTTTTGGTCTTAAAAGTTCCCGGGTTTTGTCTTCAAGATCCATGGTTGTCTTCAAGATCCCTTTTTGGGCTTCAAGTTTCCCTGGTGGTCTTCTAAGACCCTGGTT
Source organism: Cherax quadricarinatus (assembly GCF_026875155.1). Lineage (NCBI taxonomy): Eukaryota > Metazoa > Arthropoda > Malacostraca > Decapoda > Parastacidae > Cherax > Cherax quadricarinatus. The sequence continues at coordinate 15,666,711 of NC_069471.1, read as the reverse complement.
GTCTTCAAGTTTTGGGTTTGGTTTTCCCAAGACCCCATGGTTGTCTTCAAGATCCATGGTTGTTTAAAGACCCCTGGTTGTTTCCCAAGCTCCCGGGTTTGTCTTAAAGATCCATGGTTGTCTTCAAGCTCCCTGGTTGTTTTCCCAAGACCCAGGGTTTTGTCTTCAAGACCCCTGGTTGTCTTAAAGGGGGAAACCATGGTTGTCTTAAAGATCCCGGGGTTGTCTTCAAGATCCCGGGTTTTGTTTCAAAGATCCTTGGTTGTTTAAAGGGGAACCCGGGTTTGGTTTTAAAGATCCTTGGTTTTTTCAAGATAAATGGTTGTTTTAAAGTTTCCAGGGTTGTCTTCAAGACCCAAAGGGGTTGTTTAAAGGGCCCCCTGGTTGTTTTCCCAGACCCCGGGTTTGGGCTTCAAGATCCATGGTTGTCTTCAAGTTCCCTGGTTCTTAAAGGGACCCCCTTGGTTGTCTTCAAAAACCCTGGTTGTTTAAAGGGCCCCCTTGGTTGTTTTAAGGGCCCCTGGGTTGTCTTAAAGGGGACCCCGGGTTTTGTCTTAAAGCCCCGGGTTGTCTTCAAGACCCCGGGGTTGTCTTCCCAAGCCCCCGGGTTTGTCTTAAAGACCCCTTTGGGTTTTGTCTTCAAGATCATGGTGGTCTTAAAGACCCCTGGTTGTCTTCAAGACCCCGGGGTTGTCTTCAAGACCCCGGTTGTCTTCAAGACCCGGGTTTTGTCTTAAAGCCCCCGGGTTGTTTCAACCCCCCGGGTTTGGGTCTTCAAAAACCCCCTGGTTGTTTAAAGGACCCGGGTTGTCTTAGATCCTGGTTGTCTTAAGCCCCCGGGGGTTTGGTCTTCAAGATCCGGGTTGTCTTCAAGCTCCGGGTTGTTTTTAAAAAGTCCCCCGGGTTGTCTTCAAGGCCCCCGGTTTTGTTTAAAGATCCGGGTTTTGCTTCATTCCCGGGTTGTTTAAAACCCCCGGGTTTGGGCTTAAAGCCCCCTGGTTGTCTTCAAGCCCCCCTGGTTGTCTTAAAAAACCCCGGGTTTGTTTTTCCAAGATCCCTGGTTGTCTTCAAAAATCCAGGGTTTGGTTTCAAGCTCCATGGTTGTCTTAAAGATCCATGGTTGTCTTCAAGACCCAGGGTTTTTGGCTTAAGATCCCGGGTTTTGTTTTTCAAGATCCATGGGGGTCTTCAAGATCCTTGGTTGTTTTCCCAAGATCCATGGTTGTCTTCAAGATCCCTGGTTGTTTCAGATCCGGGTTTGGTCTTCAAGATCCCTGGTTGTCTTCAAGCTCCGGGTTTGTCTTAAAGGGACCCCTGGTTGTCTTCAAGACCCCCGGGTTTGGGTCTTCAGACCCCGGGTTTGTTTTTCAAGCCCCGGGTTTGGGTTTTAAAGATCCCGGGTTGTCTTCAAGCCCCCGGGTTTGGTTTTCAAGACCCCTGGTTGTCTTAAAGATCCATGGTTGTCTTAAAGCCCCCTGGTTGTCTTAAAACACCCCGGGTTTTGTTTTCCCAAGATCCGGGTTTGTTTTTTCAAGCCCCCTGGTTGTCTTCAAGCTCCCGGGGGTTGTCTTCAAGCCCCCGGGTTTGGTCTTCAAGACCACTGGTTGTCTTCAAGACCCTGGTTTTTCTAAAGGGACCCCTTTTTTTGTCTTCAAGACCAGGGTTTTGCTTAAAAGGCCCCCCTGGTTGTTTTCCCCAAGATCCCGGGTTGTTTTCAAGATCCCTGGTTGTTTTAAAGGGACCCCGGGTTGTTTCAAGACCCCGGGGTTGTTTCAAGATCCCGGGTTTGTCTTCAAGACCCCTGGTTGTTTTTCAAGATCCAGGGGTTTTTCTTAAAAGACCCCTGGTTGTTTAAAAAGATCCCGGGGTTGTTTCAAGATCCCTGGTGTCTTAAAGGGGAACCCCGGGTTTGTCTTAAGGATCCCTTTTTTGTCTTAAAAGGACCCCTTTGGTTTGGGTTTTAAAAATTTCCCTGGTTGTCTTCAAGACCTGGTTGTCTTAAAAGCCCCGTGGTTGTCTTCAAAAACCATGGTTGTTTCAAGACCCCTGGTTGTCTTCAAGATCCGGGTTTGGGTCTTAAAGGGTCCCGGGTTGTCTTAAAGCCCCCTGGTTGTTTCAAGATCCATGGTTGTTTTCAAGCCCCTGGTTGTTTTAAAGATCCCTGGTTGTCTTAAAGATCCATGGTTGTTTAAAGGGCCCCCGGGTTGTCTTCAAGACCCCTTGCGGGCTTAAGACCCGGGGGTTTTGTCTTCAAGGACCCCGGGTTTTGTCTTAAAGGGATCCCTGGGGGGTCTTAAAGGCCCCACGGGTTTGGTTTTCCCAAGACTCCGGGTTTTGTCTTCAAGACCCGGGGTTGTTTTTCAAACCCCTGGTTGTCTTCAAATCCCCTGGTTGTCTTAAAGACCCCGGGGTTGTCTTTAAGATCCCTGGTTGTCTTCAAGACCCTGGTTTTTTCAAAAACCCCGGGTTTTTCCTTCAAGACCCGGGTTTGTCTTCAAGCCCCCGGGTTTGGTCTTCAAGCCCCAGGGTTGTCTTAAAGACCCCTGGCTGTTTCAAGCCCCTGGTTGTTTTAAAAAGACCCCTTGTTGTCTTCAAGACCCCTTTGGGTTGTCTTCAAGATCCTGGTTTGTCTTAAAGGGAACCCCTGGTTGTTTTCAAAAACCCGGGTTTGTCTTCAAGAGGGGGAGCGGGGACAGAACACATACCTGACCGCCGGGGCTGGGGTTTCCCAATCGTCGGTTTTCGTGCGGCCAGCAGTAAAAACCTGGTTGATCAGGCCCTGATCCACCACCGGGCCCGGGTCATGGCCCGTCCAGAACAGCCTAGAGGTAGACCAAAAACTACCAGCAGCCCCCCACCAAAAACCCTTTAAAGAACGGGACCCAACCTCTTTTTTTTCATAAAATTTTTCCCAATACTTTTAAGTCTTCTCTCCCCTTTTTCCCTTCCCTTTTCCCCTCCCCCACTTCCCCCCCCCCTTCCCCCCCTTCCCTCCCCCCTCTCCCCTTCCCTCTCCCCCTCCCCCCCCCCTTTCCCTTTTAACAGGGTTTTGGGTATTTGGGTCGGGAGAAAGAATTACATGAGTGTAGGTCAGTGAGAGAGTGGGGAGAGTAAAATAGGATTTGGAGAGGGGGGTGAGAAAAGGTAAAATGAGATTGAGGGAGTGAGAGATTTGGGGGATGAGTGAGAGAGTGAGGGGAGTGAGGGGGAGAGGGAGAGTGAGGGGAGTGGAGGTGAGAAGTGAGAAAATGAGGAGTGAGAGGGTGAGTGAGTGAAAAATTTGAGAGATGAGAGGTGAGGGGGGGAGAGGAGAGGATGAAGAGTGAGAGGGTAAAGGAGAGTGAGTGAGTGAGGAGTGGAGAGTGAGAGGGGAGGAGTGAAGGAGGGTTAAAGGAGTGAGAGAGTGGTGATGAGGAGTGAGAGAGTTAAGAGAGTGAGTGAGTGAGAGAGTGAGGGGTAAAGAGGTGAGAGAGTGAGGGTGGGGAGTTGAGAGAGTGAGAGAGTGAGTGAGTGAGAGAGTGAGAGGGAAAGAGAGTGAGGAGTGAGAGGAGGAGTGAGAGAGTGAGAGAGTGAGTGAGAGGTGAGAGGTGAGAGAGTGAGAGAGAGAGAGGTGAGGAGTGAGAGAGTGAGGAGAGTGAGAGTGAGGAGTGAGAGAGTGAGAGTGAGAGAGTGAGAGGAGTGAGAGAGTGAGGAGTGAGGGGGTGAGAGAGTGGATTGAGAGAGTGAGGGGAGTGGAGAGGAGGAGTGAGGAGTGATGAGGTGAGGAGTGGGGAGTGAGGATTTAAGTGAGGAGTGAGAGAGTGGGGAGTGAGAGAGTGAGAGTGTGAGAGAGTGAGGAGTGAGAGAGTGAGAGAGTGTGAGAGTGAGGGGAGTGGAGAGTGGGGAGAGTGAGGAGGGGAGAGTGAGAGTGAGAGAGTGAGAGAGTGGAGAGAGGAGTGAGAGAGTGAGAGAGTGAGAGAGTGAGAGAGTGAGGTGAGAAGTGAAAATAGGGAGAGGTGAGGGGGTGAGAGGTGAGAGGGGGGGTGAGAAGGAGAGTGAGGGGTGAGAGAGTAAATGGAGTGAGAGATGGAGAGTAAAGGTGAAAATGAGAGAGTGAGGGGGAGAGTAAAGAAGTTGAGAAGTGAGAGGGAAAGGTAGAGAGAGGGGGTTAAAAGGAGGGGTTAGGGGAGGAGTTTTGGGGAGGGGAGGGGGAAGAGGGGGTTAGAGAGGAGGAGGAGTTAAGGAGAGGGGTTTTAGAAAAGAGTGTAGAGAGAGGAGGAGGGGAGAGAGAGAGAGGGGTTTTAGAGAGGTTAGAGGGGTTAGAGGGGTGTAGAAGAGTTAGGAGAGGGGAGAGAGAGTGTTGAGAGGGGTTAGAGGGGAGAGGGAGAGTGTAGAGGGGGTTTGGGAAAATTTGTAGAGAGAGGGAGAGAGGTTGGGAGAGAGTGAAGGGGAAGTTGGGAGAGAGTTAGAGAGAGTGTAGAGAGGGGGGAGAGGAGAGAGGGGGCGAGGAGTTAAAAGGAGGGGTTAGAGAGAGTGTAGAAAAGGAGGAGGGGTTTTGAGGAGAGTAGGGGAGAGAGAGAGCGAGGAAGAGAGAGGTTAGGGTTGAGGAGAGTTAGAGAGAGTGTAGAGAAAAGGTGGGAGAAGGAGAGAGAAAGAGGATTTGTTAGAGAGAAGGTTGAGAGAGGTTAGAGAGAGGTAGAGAGGGAGAGAGAGAGGGGAAAGAAGAGAGTGTAGAGAGATTTTTGAGAGAGTTTTGGAGGGGTTTTAGAGAGAGAGGAGAAAAGAGAGAGGTGTAGAGGGGATTTTAGAGAGAGTTAGAGAGGGGTTAGAGAAAAGGAGAGGAGAAGGAGGAGAGGGAGAGGGGCGAGAGATTTATTAGAGAAGGAAGAGAGTTGAGAGAGAGGAGGAGAGTGGAGAGCAGAGAGAGTGTAGAGGGTTAGAGAGATTTGGGAGGGGAGTGGAAAGGGGTGGAAGGAGAGAGAGCAGAGAGAGGTAGGGGAGGGGTTTTGAGAGAGGTAGGGGAGGGGAAGGGGGAAGAGAAAGAAAAGGGGGGAGAGTGTAGAAAAGAGGAAAAGAGAGAGGGGAGGAGGTTGGGGAAAAAGGGGAGAGGGAGAGAGTGTTGGGGGAGAGTTAGGAGAGTTAGAGAGAGGGGGAGAGAGAGGGTTTGGAGAGAGTTAGAGAGAGTGTAAAAAGGGGTTAGGAGGGGATTAGAGAGAGTTTTTGAGAGAATTAGAGAGGTGTAGAGAAAAGTTGTGAGAGAGTTAGAGAGAGTGTAAAAGAGAGTGTAGAGAGAATTAGAGGGGGTGTAGGGGAGATTTAGAGAGGGGTGTAGAGAAAAGAGTAAGGGGAGTGAAAAAGAGAGGAAGGAGCGTGTAGAGAGAGGGTAGAGAGAGTGAAGGGAGAGGTAGAGAGAGTTTTAAAAGAGATTTTAAAGAGAGTGTAAGAGAGTTGAGGAGTGTAGGAGAGTGTAGGAGATTTGTAGGGGAGATTTTAGAGATTGTGTAGGAAGTTAGAGAGAGGTAGAGAGAGTTTAGAGGAGTGTAGGAGAGTGTAGAGAGGGGTGGGAGGAGGTGTAGAGGTTTTAAAGAGAGAGTGTAAAAAGGAGAGAGTTAAGGAGATTTAAAAGAGAGTGGGAGGAGTTGAGAGTGGGGTAAGGGGGTTTTGAGAGAGTGTTGGAGGGTGTGGGAGGGGTTTTGAGAGAGTGTAGGAGAGTTAGAGAGATTTTTAAGAGAGGGTTATAGAGAGTTAGAGAGAGTGTAGAGAGATTTGTAGAGAGATTTGGGAGAGAGTTGATAGGTGTAGGGGATTTTGAGAGAGTGTAGAGAGGTGAGAGAATTAGAGAGAGTTTTAGAGAGAGGTGGGAGTGATTGTAGAGAGGGATTTAGAGAGAGTGTAGGAGGGGTTAGAGAGGTGTAGAGAGGGGGTTTAGAGGGGTGCAGAGGAGTTAAAAGGAGATTTAGAGAGAGGGTTAAAAGGGGAGGTAGAGAGAGGTTAGAGAGGGGTGTAGAGGAGTATAGAGAGATTTGTAGAGAGATTTGTAGGAGGGGTTTAGGGAGAGTTAGAGGGGGAGTGAAGAGAAAATTGTAGGGGGTTACAGGAAAAGTTAGAGAGAGGTAGAGGGGGTTGAGAAAAGTGTGAGAAAAGTTAGAGAGCGAGGTAGAGAGATTTGTAGAGAGAGAGTTAGAGAGAGTAGAGAGGGTTTTTGAGAGAGTTAGGAGTGTGTAAAAAAAAGTTACAGAGGTGTAGAGAGAGTTTGAGAGGTGTAGAGGAGAGTTAGGAGAGTGAGAGAGTGTAAAAGAGAGTTAGAGAGAGTGAAAAGAGAGTTACAGGGGGAGTGTAAGAGATTTTGAGAGAGGTAGAGAGAGGTAGAGAGAGGAGAGCAAAGAGAGTTCCCGGGGTTTAGAGGGGTTTTTAGAAAAGGTAGAGAGATTTAGGGGAAAAGTGTAGAGAGAGGTAGAGAGGTGTAGAGGAGTTAGAGAGAGTGTAGAAAAGGGGTTAGAGAGGTTTTGAGGGGGTTTAAAAGGAGGTTAGAGAGAGTTAGAGAGGGTGTAAAAGAGATTTGTGGAGAGTTGGAGAGAGTTTTAGAGAGGGTGTAGAGAGAGGTAAGAGAGAGTGTAGAGAGAGTAAGAGAGAGGTAGGAGATTTGTAGAGGGGTTTAGAGAGAGTGTAGGAGGGGTAGAGAGATTTAGAGGGAGTTAGAGAGGTGTAGGAGAGTGAAAGGGGAGTTAGGGGTGTAGAGAGGTTTAGAGGGTGTAGTGAGAGTTGAGAGATTGAAGGAAAAATGAAGGGGAGAGGGTAGTGAGAGTTAGGGGGAGAGTGTAGTGAGAGTTAGAGAGGGGAAAGAGAGATTTTGGAGAGTGTAGAGGAGTTAGAGAGAGTGTAGGAGAGTTGAGGATTTAGAGGAGTTAGAAAAGGTGAAAAGGGGAGTTAGAGGGTTTTGGAGAGGTTCAAGAGAGTGTAGGGGATTTAGAGAGAGTTTTAGAGAGAGGTAGAGCAAAGGTGTAGAGAGAGTTAGAGGATGTAGAGAGGGGTTAAGAGAGGTTGTAGAGAGAGTTGGGGAGAGTGTTAGAGAGATTTTGAGAGAGTGTAGGGGAAGAGTTAGAGAGAGTTTTAGAGAGAGTTTAGAGGATTTTGAGAGGGTAGAGGGGTTTTTTGAGAGGGGGTAGAGGAGTTTTTAGAGAGGTTGAGAGAGTGTGAGGGGTTTAAGAGGGGGGAGTGTAGAGAGGTGTAAGAGGGAGAGAGGAGTGTAGAAAAGGTTTAGAGAGAGTGAAAGTGGGATTTAGAGAGAGTGAAGAGAGAATTTTTTTGAGAGGGTTTTGAGGGAGTTGAGAGAGTGTAGAGAGAGTTAGAGAGAGTGGAGAGGTTAGAGAGAGGTAGAGGGGGTTAGAGAGGGGTTTGTGAGGGGTTAGAGGAGTGTTAGAGAGAGTTAGAGAGAGTTTTAGAGGGTTAGAGAGAGTTTTTGAGAGAGTTGGAGGTTTTAGGGGAGAGTTAGAGAGGTTTAAAAGGATTTAGAGAGAGTGTAGAGGAGTTAGGAGAGTGTAGTGAGAGTTAGAGGGGTGTGTAGAGAGAGTTGGGAGAGGGTAGAGAGATTTGGGAAGAGAGTGTAGAGAGAGTTAGAGAGAGTGAATTGGGGGGTTAGGGGAGTGTGTGAGAGGTATAGGAGAGTGTAGGGGAGAATTAGAGATAGTGTAGAGAGAGGTAGGAAAGTGTGGGAAGAGAGTTAGAGAGAGTGTGAGGGTTAGTAGATTTAAGAGAGAGTGTAGAGAGGTTAGAGGGGAGTTTTAGAGAGAGTTTTAAAAGAGGAGTTAGAGGAGTATGAGAGAGGTGTGAGAGAGTTAGAGGAGTAAGAGAGAGTTAGACGGTTTGGGAGAGGTGTAGAGAGGGGTTTTAGAGAGAGAAAAAGAGAGGTAGAGAGAGTGTAGAGAGAGTTAGAGGGGCAGAGAGAGTGTAGAGAGGGGTTGGAGAGAGTGTAGAGGAGTTTGAGAGAGTTAGAAAAGAGTATAGAGAGCGTTAAAAAGGGGAGTTAGAGAGGTGTGGGAGGGGTGTGTAGAGAGAGTGTAGGAGAGTTAGAGATGTGTAGAGGAAGTTAGAGAGAGGTAAAAAAGAGTGTAGGGGAGGTTAGAGGGGGGTGTAGGGAGTGTCGAGGATTTGTGGGAGAGATTTGAAAGAGAGAGTTTTAGAAAAAGTTTTAGAGAGAGTTTTAGAGAGGTGTAAAAGAGGGGGTTAGAGAGAGTGTAGGAGAGTTAGAGAGAGTTTTAGAGAGAGTGTGGAGAGAGTTTTATGAGAGTTAGGAGAGTATAGAGAGAGTTAAAAAAGATTTAAGAGAGAGTGTGAGAGGTTTTAGAGAGAGTGGGAGAGAGTGTAAGAGAGGGGAAGAGAGGGGTGTAGAGGAGGGTAGAGGGTAAGAGGGTGTAGAGAGGGTGTGGAGGGGTTTTAGAGAGAGTGTAGAGAGATTGTAGAGAGCGGTGGGGAGAGTGTATAGGGGTTTTAGAGGGTATAGAGAGGGGTTAGAAAGAGTTAGAGAGAGTGTAGAGGAGTGTGAGAGGGGGTTTTGAGAGAGTGTGGGAAAAGAGTTTTAGAGAGGGTGTAGAGAGAGTAAGAGGGGGAGGTGTAGAGAGGTGTAGAGAAAAGTTTTTAGAGAGGGGGAGGGGTGTAGGAAGAGTAAGAGAGGAGAAAGTGTGAGAGAGTTAAGAGTGCTTAGGAGGTGTAGAGAGATTTGTAAGGAGTGTAGAGGGTTTGGAGAGGTTTTATTGAGAGTTGAGAGGGTTTAGAGAGAGTTAGAAAGGTTAGGGGAGGTTTAGAGAGAGTGTAGAGAGAGTGTAGAGAGGTGTAGAGAGGTTGTAGAGGGGGAGGTAGAGAAAGTGTGGGGAGATTTAAAAGAGTCTTTGAGAGAGTTTTGGGAGAGTTGTAGGGGGAGAGTGTAGAGGATTTTAAAGGAGTTTTAGAGAGGTTTTAAAGAGAGTGAAAGAGAGAGTTAGGAGTGTGTAGAGAGAGTGTAGAGAGAGTGTAGAGAGAGTTAGGAGAGTTTTAGAGAGAGTGTAGAAAAGGTTGAGAGGTGTAAGAGGGGTTAGAGTGTTAAAGAGAGTGAATAGAGAGTTAAAAAATGTGTAGAGAAGTTTTTTAGAGAGAGTTGGGAGAGAGTATAGAGAGGGGTTAGAAAGAGTTAGAGAGGTGTAGAGAGAGTTAAAAATTTGGGTTGTAGAGACCCGGTAGAGAGAGTTAGAGAGAGTGTAGAGAGGTTAGAGTGTAGAGAGAGTGTAGAGGGGTTAGAGAGAGGTGGGAGAGGTTAGAGTGTAGAGAGGGGTTTAGTGAAAAGTGTAGAGAGGTTAGAGGTGGGCGGAGAGAGTGTGGAGGGGGTTGGTAAGAGAGAGTTGAGAGGGTTAGAGGAGAGTGTAGAGAGAGTTTTTAGAGAGATTTAGAGAGAGTGTAGAGAGGTTTTAAAAAGGGGAGTGTAGAGAGGGGGTTGGGGAAAGTGTAGAGAGAGTTAGAAAAGGTGGGGGGGAGAGTTTAGAGAGGGGTTAGAGAGTTTTATAGAGAGAGTTAGAAAGAGTTAGAGGGGAGTGTAGAGAGAGTTAGAAATAGTTTTTAGAGAGAGTGTAGATGAGGTTAGAGAGAGTGTGGGAGGGGGGTTAGAGTGAGGGGAGAGTTAGAGAGGTTTTAGGAGATTTTGAGAGTGTGGGGGGAGAGTTTAGAGAGAGTTAGAGGTAGGGGGAAGGTGTGAGAGGTGTAGAGAGAATGAAGAGAAGTTAGAGAGTGTGCGGAGAGAGTTTTGAGGATTTTGAGTGTAGAGAGAGTGTAGAGAGGTATAGGAGAGGGTTAGAGAGAGGGGTAGAGGAGTTAGGGGGGTGTGAGAGGGGGGGTTTAGAGTGTGAGAGGTGTGGGGAGAGTTGAGAGAGTATAGAGGAGTTAAAAAGAGTTAGAGGATGTAGAGAGAGTTAAAAATAGGTAGGAGAGTGAAAGAGGGGTTTAGAGGAGGGTAGAGGGGAGGTGTAGAGGGGAGTTAGGTGTGAGAGAGATTGTAGAGAGAGTTTTTAGAGAGAGTTTTAGAGAGAGTGAAAGGAGGGTGTAGAGAGAGTGTAGAGAAAGTGTAAAAGAGAAGTAGAGAGAGTTAGAGAGTGTGCAGGGGTGAGTGTAGAGGGGGTTAGGAGTGGCGGAGAGGGGTGTAGAGAGATTTTGAGTGTAGAGAGAGTGTAGAGGAGTGTAGAGGGGTTTAAAGGAGTGTCCCAGAGAGGTGTAGGAGAGTTGAGTGTAGGAGAGTGTGAAAAGAGTGTAGTGAGAGGGGTTAAAGGAGAGAATGTAGAGAGGGTTAGAGAGTGTGCGAGAGGTGTAGAGGGAGTTAAAATTGTAGAGAGAGTTAGAGTGTAGAGAGAGTGTAGAGAGAGTTAGAGTGTAGAAAAGGGGTGTGAAAAGAGTTAGAGAGATTTGTTTAGAGAGAGTTAGGGTGTAGAGAGAGGTTGTAGAGAGAGTTAGAAAATTTTGTAGAGTGAAAGAGAGAGTTAGAGTGTAGAGAGATGTGGGGAGAGATTTTAGAGAGATTTGTAGAGAGGGGTTTGATGTAAGGGGGGGTTGTAGAGGGGTTTTGAAATAGTTTGGAGTTTTAAAAGAGGTTAGAGAGGTATGGGAGAGGGGTTGGGAAAGGGAGTTAGAGAGGGGGGGTGTAGAGGGGATTTTAAAAAAGTGTAGAGAGGGGGTGTAGAGGAGTTAGAGGAGTTAGAGGAGGTAGGGGAGAGTTAGAGTGTGAGGAGTTAGAGTTTTAGGGGGAGAGTGTGAGAGAGGTAGAAGAGGTGTAGAGGGGTTTTAGGAAGTATAGAGAGGTTAGAAAGAGTTAGAGAGAGTTTTAGGGAGGTTGAGAGAATTTAGAGAGTTTTAGAGGTGTGTGGGAGAGTTTAGGGGGAGTGTAGGTGGGTTTAAATGGAGTGAAAGAGAGAGTTAGAGAGAGTTTTGGGGGGAGTTAGGGGAGAGTTTTGAGAGAGTTAGAGAGGGTGGGAGAGGGTAAAAGGGGAGTGTAGAGAGGGGGGTTAGAGGTGTGTAGAGAGCGTATAGAGAGAAGAGAAATAGGGGGTTAGAGAGAGTTTTAGAGGGTGTAGAGAGAGTTAGAGAGAGTGTAGAAAGGGTTTAGAAGAGTTAGAAAAGTGTAGAGAGGGGTAGAGGGGATTTTAGAAGAGTTTTAGAAAGATTTTGGAGGAGTTAGAGCGTGTAGGGGGTTAGAAAGAGTTTTAAAAAGGGGGTTTAGAGAGAGTTAGAGGGGAGTTTTGAGAGAGTTGGGAGAGGAGTTAGAAAGAGTGTAAAAAGGGTTTTTTGAGAGAGTTGAGGAGTTTTAGTGAGATTTTGAGTCCCAGAGAGAGTGTAGAAAAAAGTGTGAGAGAGTGTAGAGAGGGGTTAGAGAGATTTAGAGAGAGTTGGGAGGGGGAGTTAGAGAGAGTGAGAGAGATTTTAAAAAGAGAGTTAGAGAGAGTTGGGAAGGGGTGTAGAGGGGATTTTAGAGTTAGAGAGATTTTGAGGAGTTGAGGAGTTTTGGAGGGGAGTTAGGGAGTTAAAAGGGAGTTAGAGAGAGTTAGGGAGTTAGAGTGTAGACAGGGTTGGGGTTAGAGGGATTTTAGAGGAGTGTAGGAGAGTTAGAGAGAGTTAGAGGATTTGTAAAAGGAGGTAGAGGGGTGTTTTTAGAGGGAGTTTGAGGGATTTAGAGGGGTGAGAGAGATTTTGAGGGGTTAGAGGAATTAGAGAAAAGTTAGAGAGAGGGGGGGGTGGGGGTCAACTTTCGGGAAACATTTTTACCAACTTCCACTAACATTCTCAACTTGAAAAATTTTAAACCCCTTTAATAAGGTTGAAACACAAATGATGATTTTGGGACCTCCCCTGACCTTGGGTGGACTCCATTTGACCTCCGTAACTCCCTGCCCCTTTGGGGGGCCCCTTCCGTGCCCCTTCCGTGACCTTAGGACCCATGCCCTCTGGTGGCCTCCGGGGCCTCCAGGGACCCCCCAAAAACCCTCTCCCTTGCCCCTCCACAAAACCTTTTGGGTGGCCTCCAGTGACCTCCAGTGACCTCCAGTAACCTCCACTGACCTCCACTGACCTCTGGTGGCCTCCAGTGACCTCCAGTGACCTCTACTGACCTCCACTGACCTCTGGTGGCTTCCAGTGACCTCCAGTGACCTCCAGTAACCTCTACTGACCTCCACTGACCTCTGGTGGCCTCCAGTGACCTCCAGTGACCTCCAGTAACCTCTACTGACCTCCACTGACCTTTGGTGGCCTCCAGTGACCTCCAGTAACCTCCACTGACCTCCACTGACCTCTGGTGGCCTCCAGTGACCTCCAGTGACCTCCAGTGACCTCCAGTAACCTCCACTGACCTCCACTGACCTCTGGTGGCCTCCAGTGACCTCCAGTGACCTCCAGTAACCTCCACTGACCTCCACTGACCTCTGGTGGCCTCCAGTGACCTCAGTGACCTCAGTAACCTCCACTGACCTCCACTGACCTCTGGTGCCTTCCAGTGACCTCCAGTGACCTCCAGTAACCTCTACTGACCTCCACTGACCTCTGGTGGCCTCCAGTGACCTCCAGTGACCTCCAGTAACCTCCACTGACCTCCACTGACCTCTGGTGCCTTCCAGTGACCTCCAGTGACCTCCAGTAACCTCTACTGACCTCCACTGACATCTGGTGGCCTCCAGTGACCTCCAGTGACCTCCAGTAACCTCCACTGACCTCTGGTGCCTTCCAGTGACCTCCAGTGACCTCCAGTAACCTCTACTGACCTCCACTTACCTCTGGTGGCCTCCAGTGAAATCCAGGGACCTCCAGTAACCTCCAGTGACCTCCAATGACCTCTGGTGGCTTCCAGTGACCTCCAGTGACCTCCAGTAACCTCTACTGACCTCCACTGACCTCTGGTGGCCTCCAGTGACCTCCAGTGACCTCCAGTAACCTCTACTGACCTCCACTGACCTCTGTTGGCCTCCAGTGACCTCCAGGGCCCTCCAGTAACCTCTACTGACCTCCACTGACCTCTGGTGGCCTCCAGTGACCTCCAGTGACCTCCAGTAACCTCCACTGACCTCCACTGACCTCTGGTGGTCTCCAGTGACCTCCAGTGACCTCCAGTAATTTCTGCTGACCTCCACTGACCTCTGGTGGCCTCCAATGACCTCCAGTGACCTCCAGTAACCTCTACTGACCTCCACTGACCTCTGGTGGCCTCCAGTGACCTCCAGTGATCTCCAGTGACCTCCAGTAACCTCTACCGACCTCCACTGACCTCCACTGACCTCTGGTGGCCTCAGTGACCTCCAGTGACCTCCAGTAACCTCCACTGACCTCCACTGACCTCTGGTGGCCTCCAGTGATCTCCAATGACCTCCAGTAACCTCTATTGACCTCCACTGACCTCTGGAGGCCTCCAGTGGCCTCCAATGACCTCCAGTAACCTCCACTGACCTCCACTGACCTCTGGTGGCCTTCAGTGACCTCCAGTGACATCTGGTGACCTCCACTGACCTCCACTGACATCTGGTGGCCTCCACTGACCTCCACTGATCTCTGGTGACCTATGGTGACCTCCAGTGTCCTCCAGTGATCTTTGGTGATCTCTAGTGACCTCCAGTGACCTCTTGTTACCCCCACTGACCTCCACTGTCCTCAACTGACCTCTGGTGACCTCCAGTGACCTCCACTGACCTCCACTGACCTCCATTGACCTCTGATGACCTCAAGTGATTTCTGGTGACCTCCAGTGACCTCTGGTGACCTCCAGTGACCTCTGGTGACCTCCAGTGGCCTCCACTGACCTCCGCTGACCTCTATTGACCTTCACTGACCTCTGTTGACCTCCAGTGACCTCTGGTGACGTCTAGTGACCTCTAGTGACCTCTGGTGACCTCCAGTGTCCTCCAATGACCTCTGGTGACCTCCACTGACCTCCGGTGACATCTTGTAATTTCCAGTGACCTCTGGTGACCTCTGGTGGCCTCCACTGACCTCTATTGACCTCCACTGACCTCCACTGACCTTCACTGACCTTTAATGACCTCCAATTACCTCCACTGACCTCTACTGACCTCTGGTGACCTCCACTGATCTCTAATGATCTCCAGTGACCTCCAGTGACTTTCAGTGACCTCCAGTGACCTTCAGTGACCTCTAGTGACATCTGGTGACCTCTGGTGACCTCTAGTGACCTCTGGTGACCTCCAGTGACGTCTGGTGACCTCTGGTGACCTCTGATGACCTCCAGTGACCTCTGGTGGCCTCTGGTGACCTCCAGTGACCTCTGGTGACCTCTTTAATAACCTGACAACTTGATGTTGCAACACCATCTTGAGGGTGACCTCCAGTGACCTCCAGTTACATCTGGTGACCTCCAGTGACCTTCAGTGATCTCTGGTGACATCCAGTGACCTCCAGTGACCTCGGGTGACCTCCAGTGACCTCCAGTGACCTTCAGTGACCTTCAGTGACATCTGGTGACCTCCAGTGACCTCTGGTGACCTCTGGTGACCTCTATTGACCCCTGTTGACCTCCAGCGACTTTTGGTGACCTCTGATGACCCCTGGTGACCTCCAGTTACTTTTGGCGGTCTCTGGTGACTTCCAGTGACCTCTGGTGACCTCCAATGATTTCTTGTGACCTCCAGTTATTTATAGTGACCTGTGGTGACCCATGGTGACCTCCAGTGGCTTCTGGTGACCCCTTGTGACCTCCAGTGACTTCTCGTGACCTCCAGTGTTCTCTGGTGACCTCTGGTGACCTTTGCTGACCTCAACTGACCCCCAGTGATGTCTGGTGTCCTTCAGCTATTGTGAGGTGTTACAGAGCTTTGGTGAGCTGTGGTTAGGTGTTATCAAGCTGTGGTTAGGCGTTATGGGGCTGTGGTGAGCTGTGATGTGCTGTGGTGATGTGTTATGGAGCTGTGGTGAGCTCTAGAGAGCTGTGTTGAGGTGTTATAGAGCTGTGGTGAGCTCTAGAGAGCTGTGGTGAGGTGTTATAGAGCTGTGGTGTGCAATGGTGAGGAGTTATGGAGCTGTGGTGAGCTGTGGTGAGCTGTGGTAAGCTGTGGTAAGCTGTGGTGAACTGTGGTGAGCTGTGGTAAGCTGTGGTAAGCTGTGGTGAGCTGTGGTGAGCTGTGGTAAGCTGTTGTAAGCTGTAGTGAGCTGTGGTGAGCTGTGGTAAGCTGTGGTAAGCTGTGGTGAGCTGTGGTAAGCTGTTGTAAGCTGTAGTGAGCTGTGATGAGCTGTGGTAAGCTGTGGTAAGCTGTGGTGAGCTGTGGTAAGCTGTGGTAAGCTGTGGTGAGCTGTGGTAAGCTGTGGTAAGCTGTGGTAAGCTGTGGTAAGCTGTGGTGAGCTGTGGTAAGCTGTGGTAAGCTGTGAGAAGCTGTGGTAAGCTGTGGTGAGCTGTGGTAAGCTGTGGTAAGCTGTGGTAAGCTGTGGTGAGCTGTGGTGAGGTGTGGTGAGGTGTGGTGAGGTGTGGTGAGCTGTGGTAAGCTGTGGTAAGCTGTGGTGAGCTGTGGTGTGCTCTGGTGTGCTCAGGTGTGCTCTGGTGTGCTGCGGCGTGCTGTGGTGAGGTGTGGTGTGCTGTGGTGTGCTGTGGTGTGCTGGGGTAAGCTGTGGTAAGCTGTGGTGTGGTGTGGTGTGCTGTGGTGTGCTGTGGTAAGCTGTGGTGTGCTGTGGTGTGCTGTGGTGAGCTGTGGTGAGCTGTGGTGTGCTGTGGTGTGCTGTGGTGTGCTGTGGTAAGCTGTAGTGTGCTGTGGGGTGGGGGCTGTGGTGTGCTGTGGTGTGCTGTGGTGTGCTGTGGTGGGGTTTG
>NC_069471.1:15636690-15650424 GCF_026875155.1 Cherax quadricarinatus | reverse complement strand
TCAAACAAGGGATTTGGATAACTAGAACCTTCAAAACAAGGGATGGATAACTAGAACTTTCTAAACAAGGGATGGATAACTAGAATGTTCAAAACAAGGGATGAATAACTAGAACCTTCAAAACAAGGGATGGATAACTAGAACCTTCAAAACAAGGGAAGAATAACTAGAACCTTCAAAACAAGGGATGGATAACTAGAACCTTCAAAACAAGGGATGGATAACTAGAACCTTCAAAACAAGGGATGGTTAACTAGAACCTTCAAAACAATGGATGGATAACTAGAACCTTCAAAACAAGGGATGGATAACTAGAACCTTCAAAACAAGGGATGGATAACTAGAACCTTCAAAACAAGGGATAGATATCTAGACCCTACAAAACAAGGGATGGATAGCAAGAACCTTTAAAAGAAGGGATGGTGGGAGGTAGGTAAGTAGGTAGGTAGGTAGGTAGGTAGGTAGGGTGAGAGGTAGGTAGGTAGGGTGAGAGATAGGTAGGTAGGTAGGTAGGTAGGGAGGGAGGTAGGTAGGTAGGTAGGGTGGGAGGTAGATAGGTAGGTAGGTAGGGAGGGAGTAGGGGAGGTAGGTAGGTAGGTAGGGTAGGGTGGAAGGTAGGTAGGAAGGTAGGTAGGAGGTAGGTAGGTAGGTAGGTAGGTAGGTAGGTAGGTAGGGAGTTAGTGAGGTAGGTAGGGAGGTAGGTAGGTAGGGAGGTAGGGAGGTAGGTTAGGTAGGTAGGTAGGTAGGTGGTAGGTAGGTAGGTAGGGAGGCAGGAAGGTAGGTAGGAAGGTAGGTAGGTAGGGAGGTAGGGAGGTAGGTAGGTAGGGAGGGAGGTAGGTAGGGTGGAAGGTAGGTAGGAAGGTAGGTAGGAAGGTAGGTAGGTAGGTAGGTAGGTAGGTAGGTAGGTAGGGAGTTAGTGAGGTAGGTAGGGAGGTAGGTAGGTAGGGAGGTAGGGAGGTAGGTAGGTAGGTAGGTAGGTAGGTAGGGTGGAAGGTAGGTAGGAAGGTAGGTAGGAAGGTAGTAGGTAGGTAGGTAGGTAGGTAGGTAGGTAGGTAGGTAGGGAGTTAGTGAGGTAGGTAGGGAGGTAGATAGGTAGGGAGGTAGGGAGGTAGGTAGGTAGGTAGGTAGGTAGGTAGGGAGGCAGGAAGGTAGGTAGGAAGGTAGGTAGGTAGGGAGGTAGGGAGGTAGGTAGGTAGGTAGGTAGGTAGGTAGGGAGGGAGGTAGGTAGGTATGGAGGGAGGTAGGTAGCTAAGTAGGTAGGGAGGTAGGGAGTAGGTAGGTAGGAGGTAGGTAGGTAGGAAGGCAGGGAGGCAGAAAGGTAGGTAGGAAGGTATGTAGGAAGCTAGGTAGGGAGGTATGTAGGGAGGTAGGTAGGTATTAAGGTAGGTAGGTAGGGAGGTAGGTAGATAGGTAGGTAGGTAGGTAGGCAGGGAGATAGACAGGTAGGTAGGTAGGTAGGTAGGAGGGAGGGAGGAAGGGAGGTAGGTAGGTAGGTAGGTAGGTAGGTAGGTAGGTAGGTAGGGAGAGAGGGAGAGAGGTAGGAAGGTAGGTAGGTAAGTAGGTAGGTAGGTAGGTAGGTAGGTATGGAGGGAGGGAGGGAGGGAGGTAGGTAGAGAGGGAGTTAGTTAGGTAGATAGGTAGGGAGGTAGGATGTAGGTAGGTAGGTAGGTATGGAGGGAGGTAGGTAGGGAGGTAGGAAGGTAGGGAGGTAGGTAGGTAGGGAGGTAGAAGGTAGGTAGGTGGGTAGGGAGGTAGGGAGGTAGGTAGTAGGGAGGTAGGTAGGGAGGTTAGGTAGGTAGAGGGAGGTAGGGAGGTAGGCAGGTTGGTAGGTAGGTAGGTAGGAGGTAGGTATGTAGTAGGTAGGTAGGTAGGTAGTAGGGTGGTAGTAGGTAGGTAGGTAGGGAGGTAGGGAGGTAGGTAGGTTGGTAGGTAGGTAGGGAGGTGGGTGGGTAGGTAGGTAGGTAAGGAGGTATGAGAGGTAGGTAGGTAGGTAGGTGGGTGGGTAGGTAGGTAGGTAAGGAGGTAGAGAGGTAGGTAGGTAGGTAGGTAGGGAGGGAGGGAGGTAGATAGGTAGGTAGGTAGGTAGGGAGATAGACAGGTAGGTAGGTAGAGTAGGTAGGGAGGGGAGGGAGGGAGGGAGGGAGGTAGGTAGGTAGGTAGTAGGTAGGTAGGTAGGTAGGTAGGTAGGTAGGTGGAGAGAGGGAGGGAGGTAGTGTAGGTAGGTAAGTAGGTAGGTAGGTAGGTAGGTAGTAGGTAGGTAGTAGGTAGTAGGGAGGAGGGAGGTAGGTAGAGAGGAGTTAGTTAGGTAGATAGGTAGGGAGGTAGGGATGTAGGGATGTAGGTAGGTATGGAGAGGAGGGAGGTAGGAGGTAGGGTAGGGAGGTAGGTAGGTAGGGGTAGAGAGGTAGGTAGGGGTAGGGAGGGTAGGGAGGTAGTAGGTAGGAGGTAGGTAGGGAGGTAGGTAGGTAGGTAGGTAAGTAGGTAGGTAGGTGGGAGGTAGGGAGGTAGGTAGGTTGGTAGATGGTAGGGAGGTAGGGAGGTGGGTGGTTAGGTAGGTAGTAGGTAAGGAGGTAGAGAGGTAGGTAGGTAGGTTAGGTAGGGAGGGAGGGAGGGTAGGTAGGAGGGAGGTAGGTAGAGAGAGGTAGGTAGGTAGTCAGTAGGTAAGGAGGTAGTAGGTAGTAGGTAGGTAGGGAGGTAGGTAGGGAGGTAGGGAGGTAGGGAGGTAGGGAGGTAGGTAGGTAGGTAGGGAGGGAGGGAGGTAGGGAGGTAGGTAGGTAGGTAGGTAGGTAGGTAGGTAGGTAGGTAGGTAGGGAGGTAGGTAGGTAGGTAGATAGGTAGGTAGGGAGCGAGGGAGGTAGGGAGGTAGGGAGGTAAGAGGTAGGTAGGTAGGGAGGTAGGTAGGTAGGTAGGTAGTTAGGTAGGGAGGTAGGTAGGTAGGTAGGTAGGTGGGTAGGGAGGTAGGTAGGTGGGTAGGTAGTAGGTAGGTGGGGTAGGGAGGTAGGGAGGTAGGTAGGTGGGTAGGTAGGTAGGTAGGTGGGTGGGAGGTAGGTAGGTAGGTAGGTAGGGAGGTAGGTAGGTAGGGAGGTAGGTAGGTGGATAGGTAGGTAGGTAGGTAGGTAGGGTGGTAGGTAGGTAGGTAGGTAGGTAGGCTGGGAGATAAGGAGGGAGATAGGGAGGCTGGGAGACAGTATGGGAGGGAGGGAGGGAGGCAGGGAAGGAGTGGCACTCTCTGTTCTGGCACTGACTTGTTCAATTGTTGTCACTATCTCTCTCTCTCTCTCTTTCTCTCTCTCTTTTACACACGGTTTGACAAGGTTAAGGATTACTAACTTTATTGGCAAGCTAAGAGCTGTTACCTACATCAGCTCATTTGAAAGCATTTTTATTGTTATGAGACATACAAGTAGGGAACAGGGTGAAGTTGGTCTGTGGACCATCTGTGGTCCAGCTGTGGACCATCTGTGGTCCAGCATTATCATCTGACCAACTGACTTTATCTCGTTGACATCACAATGCTGTACGAATGTGTTCCATACTCGAGTCGTCCTGGGGATAAATGATCTCAGATGGAGTGATGTTCTGGAGAAGGTTACAGCCAGAGTGAAGTTACTGCTGGCTGCCCGTCTTGTGGTATAGAAGCTTCCTTCTCGGTGTCCTCGAAGTGGATCCAAGTGTGGTATTTTGACAATATTGGCCTTGTACATAACAGTAAGGCCACCCACATCCCTCCTATGTTGAAGGCTCTGCTGAAATGACAGATCTATCCAGGATGGGTCCAGGCGAGAGATGAGACGTCTTGCTCTGTTCTCTACTCTGTCAAGCAGTCGCAGATGAGAGGGGGGGCAGGCAAACCAAGAAAGTGGAGCATACTCAAGGTGTGAGCGTACTTGTGCCTCGTACAGGATCTTGCAACCCCTACTGTCAAGCAGATGCGAGATACGGCGAAGTGCTGTAAGCTTCCTGGCTGCCTTGTTTGCAAGATTTACAACATAGTTCTTCATGGTTAGTTTGGAGTCAAATTTCACCCCAAGAATATCAACTTCTCCAGGTGCCAACACCCTCCCATTCATCCTTACTACTGCACCAGCATTACCATCATGGTGCCTAGAGACGATCATCATTTGCGTTTTCTCAGGTGCAAATGTTACTTGCCATCTATTTCCCCAAGCAGATATAGCTCTCAGCTGGTGATTGATGTAGCTTAGAGCAGCTGGCATTTCTTCTCTTGAATAAGTGAATGTCAGTGTACAGTCGTCTGCATATGCATGTGATTCTGGGATGAGATGAAGAAGGTCGTTGAAGTAGACATTCCATAACAGTGGACCCAGCACACTTCCTTGTGGAACACTTGCCCCAATAGATGTCTTGCTGATTCCGTTCCATTGAGAACTACACTTAGAGATCTACCATGAAGGTAATCACTGAGGAGACATAGCGTAGAGCCTGCAATTCCCAGTGCTTGAAGTTTTGCTAAGAGGCCTTGGTGCCACACCCGGTGCCACACCTGGTGCCACACCCGGTCGAAAGTGCCAGCAATGTCCAGTGCTACCACACAGCTGACTTTGGATTCATCCAGTGACTGGTGCCACTTAGTGGAGAGGTTTAACAACAGATCAGCAGCAGAGTAACCTTTCCTGAAGCCATATTGACGATCACAAAGTAGTGAGTGGTAGTCAAAAAAATCTGTCATTTGTCTTGAGATTATTGTCTCAAGGATCTTACTAGTGATTGACAGCAGTGACACTGGTCTTACCAGTGATTGACAGCAGTGACACTGGTCTTACCAGTGATTGACAGCAGTGACACTGGTCTTACCAATGATTGACAGCAGTGACACTGGTCTGTAGTTGCTGATTTCTGCTCTGATCTTCATTTTGTAAACAGGGACTACATTCGCCTCATTCCACAGAGAGGGCCATTTACACTGTACTAGGCAGTGCAGAAAGATGCGAGTTAGAGGTGCTGCTAGCTGGTCTGTGCACCTGCTGTACTAAGCAGTGCTGAAAGATGAAGTTAGAGGTGCTGCTAGCTGGTCTGTGCACTTGCTGTACTAGGCAGTGCTGAAAGATAAAGTTAGAGGTGCTGCTAGCTGGTCTGTGCACCTGCTGTACTAGGCAGTGCTGAAAGATAAAGTTAGAGGTGCTGCTAGCTGGTCTGTGCACTTGCTGTACTAAGCAGTGCTGAAAGATGAAGTTAGAGGTGCTGCTAGCTGGTCTGTGCACCTGCTGTACTAAGCAGTGCTGAAAGATGAAGTTAGAGGTGCTGCTAGCTGGTCTGTGCACCTGCTGTACTAGGCAGTGCTGAAAGATAAAGTTAGAGGTGCTGCTAGCTGGTCTGTGCACCTGCTGTACTAAGCAGTGCTGAAAGATGAAGTTAGAGGTGCTGCTAGCTGGTCTGTGCACTTGCTGTACTAAGCAGTGCTGAAAGATGAAGTTAGAGGTGCTGCTAGCTGGTCTGTGCACCTGCTGTACTAGGCAGTACTGAAAGATGAAGTTAGAGGTGCTGCTAGCTGGTCTGTGCACCTGCTGTACTAGGCAGTGCTGAAAGATGAAGTTAGAGGTGCTGCTAGCTGGTCTGTGCACCTGCTGTACTAGGCAGTACTGAAAGATAAAGTTAGAGGTGCTGTTTAGCTGGTCTGTGCACCTGCTGTACTAGGCAGTGCTGAAAGATGAAGTTAGAGGTGCTGCTAGCTGGTCTGTGCACCTGCTGTACTAGGCAGTGCTGAAAGATAAAGTTAGAGGTGCTGCTAGCTGGTCTGCACATCTTCTCAACAATCTTGGGCTCAACTTGTCTGGGCCCACAGCCTTTTCTTGGTCAAGTGATTTAAGAAGGAAATGCACCTCCTCCTGCCTTATTGTCACCACTGACAGTTTTGACACAGTTCTTGCAGCTAGCCAAGGAGGGTCCCTTGCTGGATCAGGAACTTGCATTTTGGTAGCAAAGTGTTCAGCAAAGAGGTCCGCCTTCTCTTGACTACTAGTAGAGGTGGTCCCATCCTGTCGATTTAGAGGTGGAATAAATTCATCAGGCAGATAACCTTGTCTGTCCTTGACCAGGGACCACCAGGTTTTGGAGCCTACCCTACCTGATGCTAGCTTTCTTTTAGTGTCCTCCTCCCATTTAGCAATGGCCCACTTTTGAACATCACCCATATGCCTACAGGCTTGCATGTGCAAGTTCCTGTTATAGGTGGTAGGATGTCTCTTATACCTTCGCCATGCTTTGTACTTAGCAGTAGCAGCCTCTCTATAACGAAAGCCAAACCAAGGCTGATCTGTAGGCTTTGTCACATATTGCCGGTGAGGAATGTGTTCTTGTTGTAGATTAAGGATGTGTCCAGTGAAGGCTTTCACTTGGTTGTCAACATCCCCTGGAGAAGAGCATTCCAGTCGGTGGTGGCGAGCTCAGAGCAAAGGGCTGGCCAATTACCTCTTTCCCATAGCCAGGTTGTGCGTGTGGACTCCTCACCTCGTTCTGTTGGGATCTTAAGTGTGGTAAAAACAGCCTTGTGGTCAGACGATCCAACGTAGCCGAGGGGTTGACAAGTGACTATGCCTTCTGCCAGATCACTCACTACTGGGTCAAGGGAGGAGCCAGAGATGAGTAGGGAAATCACAAAGTTTCTCATGTCAAACACTGCAAGAAGGCATCAAAGTCCCTCTGTTAAGGTGCTGGTTGAGGTTCCACAATTACAATGTTATATTGTTGACAGTTGTTTTTCAATTAGGGAAGTATATTTCCATAGGAAGTTGATAGGGCTGCATGTTGCACAGAGGTCTAGTCATTTGCTGCAGAGGTACTAGTTTTTGCCACTGAGTCACATTGCACATGTAGTACGAGGTTAGAACTATTTTCAGATGCTGAGGGTCGGAACATTTGCCATGCTATGAGACTTTTAAGAGCACAGAACCATCTTGCCCTTGCTGTTGTTCTATGGGTGCTAAGCCAGAATCTTGCAAAATTTTCTGTTAGATCAAAAATTCAACATCTAGCTATCTGTCGGGTCGTCAGTGGGTTGCAAATTTTGAATTCTAGAATCCTGATCAAATAATGTTTGACGACAGGATATATGGCTACTCGATGTTCAAAAGGTCTGATGGTGGGTTCCAGATGGTATGAAACGCTGCCTGCTTGAGAGAGGGAGGGTACTGTAGCAGCTTGATGGGATTGAGGTTGGGGGTTGTGTAGGGCCACATGTGGTGTCGTGAGAGAAGGGGTAGAGTGTGAGAGTGTCACCATGTCAGGAGATGTGGTTGTGGTCTGAAAGGTATAAACCGGTGGCTGGCTTCAGTTCTGTTGTTCCGACAGTGGGTTTCCCAATTCAGTCTGCGTATTTCCATGGTATCTCGCAAAGTTGTGGCTTGCCCCTCCGTTTGCAGCGAGCACTGTCCTGTGTCCTTGTGGAGCAGTAATTAGCTTGCTATCTCCTGGTTTTGGCAGTGTCCTCCTCTGCGCTGGAACTGATGTAGTGGGGTGGCGGTGAGATGTTTGTTCGCATCTCCTGTGTTTTGCAGATTTGTCCTCAGATTCTGCCGCTGGAACTGTGTTAGTGGAGGGTGAGACGGCTGTAGATGTCTTCCTCCTCCACGTCCTCTTCCCCGTCCTCTTCCCCGTCCTCTACCACGTCCTCTACCACGTCCTCTACCACGTCATCTACCACGTCCTCTACCACGCCCCTGTGCAGTTCTGACAGACGTGTCCCTGCTGTTCTTACTTTGGTGCAGTAGGTGTTGAGGTTCAGCGATAGCTCCCTGATTATTAACTGCACCGATCTCTAGTGGGAAAACTCCTGACTCTGCACTTGCCTATGAGGCAGTGCTGCCAGATGCTGGAATAATGTCGACAGGTGTGCTGACAGGTGTAGGATCAGAGATGATATATGCACTGTCTACTGTACTGGCAGGTGCTGAAGCAGAGATGTCAGGTGTAG
This sequence comes from Cherax quadricarinatus, assembly GCF_026875155.1. NCBI lineage: Eukaryota > Metazoa > Arthropoda > Malacostraca > Decapoda > Parastacidae > Cherax > Cherax quadricarinatus. Next base: position 15,642,494 of record NC_069471.1, on the reverse strand, counting down.
GAGAATTAACAGATTCAAGGCTTCCTTCGTTGCTGGAAAGAGGATCTGTTCCGTCTGTGGTGGTCAGAGGAATTGTGTTAGGACTCCCTAAGGTAGTGTTTTGAACTCTGTCAATCTGGGGACCTTAGCGATGACAGAATTCCACCAGTTATTTACCCCTCCCAGCCATCCTATTCTGCTCTATGGTCTCTAAATGACCCTCCCAGCATCCTATTCTGCTCTATGGTCTCTAAATGACCCTCCAGCACCTATTCTGTCTAGGTCTCTAAAGACCTCCAGCCATCCATTCTGCTCTATGGGCTTTAAAAAAGACCCTCCAGCCCTCCTTTCTGTCTATGTTTTAAATGCCCTCCCCGCCACCTATTCTGCTCATGGTCTCTAATGACCTCCCAGCCATCCTATTTTTCTCTAGGTCTTAAATGACCCCCGCATCCCATTCTGCTCAAAGTCTTAAATGACCCTCCCCTCCCTTCTGTTCTTGGTCTCTAAAATGATCCGCCCCCCCACCTATTTTGCTCTATAGTCTCTAAATGCACAAGTTCCTCCCCCTTAAAACAAACCCCCCATGCAAGGTCGTCCAACATGGGAAACCTGCAAGAGACCCCAAGCCACAAGGATAGGTTCGTCCAAAAACATGGTAACCTGCAAACGACCCACAAGCCACAAGGAAGGTGTCCCCCCATGGAATCCTGCAAGAGACCCACAAGCCACAAGGAAGGTCGTCCAAAAATGGTAATCTGCAAACGACCCACAAGCCCAAGGAAGGGCGCCAAATGGTAATCCCGCAAGAGACCCACAACCACAAAGGAAGGTCGTCCAGACATGGTAATCCCGCAAGACGACCCACAAACCAAAAGGAAGGTCGTCCAGACATGGTAACCCTGGGCCCACCCCTATTTTAAATTTTTGGAAAAAAAAAAAATTTTTTCCCCCCTTTTTTAAACCCCCCCTTTTTTTTAAATTTTTTTTTTTTTCCCCCCCTTTTTAATTCAACTGTAATGCAAGACGCCCCACAAACCCCCAACCCTTTTAAACTCCAAAAACCCGGGTTAACAACTCATTTTCAAGCATTATCTTAACGTCACTTCTCAAATGCCCTTTTTATTATTAGAAATGAAAGGGGGTTATAGCCCCTATAACATCAGTGGGTGACATCGTGGGGGGGATGTCAAGGGTGAATCAGGGGGTTTTCCCAGTTGGGGTCACATCGGGGGGAAACATCGGGGGGAAACATCATGGGTAACACAGTGCGTGACATCAGTGGGGTAACATCGGTGGTAAAAACAGGGGAAGTAACACGTGGGTAACATCGGGGGGCACAGGAATAAAATAGGGGATGACATCAGAAAGGGGGTGCATCAGGGGGGACATCAGGGGGTGTGAGTCAGAGGGTGACATATGGTGACATCATGGGTAAACAGGGTGACATCAGTGGAGGAAATATCTTTTGGGAAACATCAGTGGAAACGTCAGGGAAACATCAGGGGGTTAACATTTTGGGGGTGACATCTGGGGAATCTGGGGACTCAGTGGGAAACATCAGGGGATAACATGGAACCATCAGGGGGTGAATCGGGTGCACAGTGGATAACACAATTATGACATCAGTCGGTAACACAGGGGTACATCAGTCAGTAAATCAGGGGGTGACATCAATGGGTGACATCATGGGTGAATTAGTTTGGTAATCAGTGCATTCAGCGGGGGACTCAGGGGTAACACAGGGGGTGCATCTGGGTAACAAGGGGGCAACTAAAGGGGAAAAAAATTTTTAGTGGGTGATTCAGTGGGTGATATCAGTGGGTACACAGTTGGAAACTCAGTCGGTAACCACGGTGACATCAGGGGGTGACTTAGGAGTGACATATTGGTACACAGTGAGTACATCAGGAGGACATTATGAGTGACAACGTGGGGACATCGGTGGTGACATCATGGGTGACATCAGTAATGAATCTTGAGGGCTCAGGGGGTTACTCATGGGTTACATCGGGGGTGAATGGGGGTGACTCATGAGTGACATATGGTGACATCAGGGGGTGACACAGTGGGTGAAAAATTGATGACACCAGGGGTGACATCATGAGTGAATCAGGGTGACATCAGTGGGACATCAGTGAGAAACATCATGAGTGACATCAGTGGGTGACTCTGGTCTCAGGAGTGACATCAGTTACATGGGGGTAAAATCAGTGGTGACATCATGGTAACAAAGAGGAACATCAGGAGTGACATCAGGGGGTGACATCAGTGATGACATAGGATGACACAGGGGTGACTAAGTGAGGCATCAGTGAGTGAATGTCCTGGAAATATGGGAATGGGGAGAGATAGTGGGACATAGTGGGAATCGTGAATGACATTAGTGGGTAACTCAGTGGGGATATCAGTGACTTAGGGGGGTGAACAGTGGTGAAAAACGTGATGACATCTGGGGGACATCAGGGGTGACATCAAGGGGTGACATCAGTGAGTGACTCATGAGTGACACATGGGTGAATCAGTGGGTGAATCAGTGATGACATATGGTGACATCAGTGGGAAATCAGTGAGTGACTCAGGGGTGACATCAGTAGTACATCGGGGGTAACATCAGTGAATGACATCATTGGTAACATCGTGGTGACTCTGAGTGACATCATTTTGGAAAACATCTGGGAAAAGTTATGAGTGACATCAGTGAATGACTCAGGGAGTGACATCGTGGGTAAAATCATGGGTGACATCAGTGGGTGACATCAGGGGGTGACATCAGTGGGTGACTCAGGGTGACATCAGTGAGTGACATCATGAGTGACATCGGGTGCATCAGTGAGTACATCAGTAGGTGACATCAGTGGTGACATCAAGGGTAACATCGTGAGTGACATCAGTGGGTGCATCAGTTGTGACATCAGGAGTGACATCTATTGACTAGGGGGTGACATCAGTGGGTGTTCAGTGAGTGACGTCAGGGGGTAAAATAGGGGGTGACATCAGTGAGTGACATAAAAAAAGTGACATCAGTGAGGAAAACATTGGAAACAACATGGGTAAAAAGTGAGGACACAGTGAATGCATCAGGAGGCTCAGGGGGGGACATCAAAGAGACATCGGGGTGACATCGTGAGTGACATCGTGAGTCTTCAGTAGGTGACATCAGGAATGACTCTGATGAATATGGGTTACACGGGGGTGACTCATGGGTGGTTTTATGGGTGCATCAGTAGTTACCATCCTGGTGACAACAGTGGTGACTCATGGTGACTCAGTTGGTGACAGGGGGGGAAAACAGGGGGTGGCAACAGGATAAAATCATTGGGTGACTCAGTGAGTGACATCATGGGTGATACATGGGGGGCATCAGGGGTGCATCGGGGGGACTCAGGAGTGACATCATGGCGACATCAGTGAGTGAATCGGGGTGACCCGTGGGTGACATTGGGTGGCATTAGGGGGGTCCCAAAATTTGGGGTGATTTCAGGGGGTGCATCAGTGGGTAACATCATGAGTGCACATGAGTGACCATGGGTGACATCATGAGTGACATCAGCTGTGCATCAGTGATGACATCAATTAGACTCAGGGGGTGACTTCAGTGATGGCATCAGCGAGAGGCATCATGATGACATCGTGAGTGCCCATCAGGGGGTGACATAGTGAGTGGCATCAGCGGAGGCATCAGTGAGTGACTCAGTGAGTACATCAGGGGGTGACATCAGTGAGTGGCATCAGCGAGGGGCAAGTGAGGACTCAGTGAGTGACATATGGGTGACATCGTGAGTGCAAAAGTGAGTGACTCAGGGGGTGACATCAGTGGGTGACTCAGTGGGTGACTCAGTGGTGCATCAGTGAGTGCCCTCGTAGTACATCGGGAGTGACATCAGTGGGTGACATCAGGGGGTGACATCGTGGGTGAATCAGTAGGTGCATCAAGGGTGCCCATCATGGGTACATCAGTAGGTGACATCAGTAGGTGAATCAGTGGGTGACTCATGGGTGGCATGTGGGTGACATCTGGGTGACATCAGGGGGACAGGGTGGGTACATCAGTGGTGACATCATGGGGGAATCAAAGGTGACACAGTGAGTGAATCATAGGTGACATCAGGTTTAAAAAAACAAATGAAAAATTTCATCCCAACATTTAAGATTTCGAAAATTTTTTCTTGTGTATTAAATGATTTCGGGTTTGACTCTACCTGCTGCTCTACCGCTCCCTTACCGCGCTAAAACCGCGCTCTACCTGCTGTCTACCTGCTGCTCTACCTGTTGCCCCACATGCGCTCTCCCTTTCCCTTTTACCTCTGCCTACCTGCTGCTTACCTGCTGCCTCCCTGTTGCTCACATGCTGCTCTACCTGCTGCTCTACCGCTGCTCTACCTGTGCTCACCTGCTGTTACCTGCTGCTCCACCTGCTGCTCTACCTGTGCCCCCTGCTGCTCTACCTGCGGCTCTACCTTTGCTCAAAACCCTGCTCTACCTGTTCTCTACCTGCTCCCAAACTCGCTCTACCTGCTCTAAAACCTGCCCCTTTCCCGTTGCTTACCTGTTTGCTCTACCTGCTGCCTACCTGTGCCTACCTGCTCCCTTTACTGCTCTCTACCGCGCTCTATTTTGCTCTACCTCGCCCCCCCTGCTGTTCTACCTGCTGCTCCCCCCTTGCTCTACCTCCCGCTCTCCCCCGGGGTCTCCCCTGCTCTTACCTGCTGCTCTACCTTTTCTCTCCCTGCGCCCCCTGCGCTCTCCCGGTGCTCAAAACCTGCTGCTCACCTGCTGCTCTACCTGTTGCTCTACCTCGCTCTACCTGCGCTCTCCCTGCTGTTTAAATGCTGCTCTACCTGCGCTCTACCTGCTGCCCCCTGCTGCCTACCTGCGCTCTACCTTTTGCTCTCTGGCCACCTGCTGCTCCACCTCCCTGCTCCCCCCTTTTCTCTCCCCTTGCTGCCCACCTGCTGCTTCCTGCTGCTCTCCCCTTGCGCTCTACTGGGGCTCTACCTGTGCCCACCTGCGCTCTACTGCTGCTCTACCTGTTGTCTACCTGCTGCCCTCGCCCCACCTGCTGCCCACCTGCGTCTACCTGTGCCTCCCTGTTGCTCTCCTGTTCTCTACCTGCGTTTCCCTGCTCTTCCCTGGCTCTCCTGCTGCTTACCTCCTCCCAAACCCTGCTGCTTTCCCTGCCTCTACCTCCTGCTCTACCTCTGCTCTCTCTGTCTTCCCTTTTGCTCTACCTGTGCTCAACCTGACTCTACCGTGCTCTCCCTGCGCCCCCACCTTGCTCCCCCTGCTGCTCTACCTGCTGCTCTACCTTTTGCTCTACGTTGCTCTCCCTGCTGTTTTATGCTGCCTCACCTGTTTTCTCTACGGCTGTCCCTCCTGCTACCCTCTTCCGCTCCTCCTCCTGCCCCCCCTGCTGCTCTATTCCCACCCTGTGCCTCCCTGCTGCCTCCTGCGTCTCCTGCTGCCCCGGCTCCCCCCGCTGCTCTACTGTGCCTCTCTCTCAAAATTTTTTTCCTACCTTTTTCTCTACCTTCTGCCTACCTCCCCCTTGCCTCCCTCCTGCCTACCCCCTGCCCTACATCATCCTACCTGCTGCTCCCTCCTGTCTACCCCCTGCCTACCCCCTTTCTCCCCCCTCCCCACCTCCACCCCACCCCTCCTCAAGTCCCCTCCTCCTCCTGCACCTCCACCTCCTCCTCCCCTCCACCTCCTCCTGCAAGTCCCTCCTCCTCACCTCCACCCCTCCTGTCCCCTCCTTGCTCTACCCCCTCCTCCTGCTTTTTCCCCTCCTCCTCCCCCTGCTCTACCTCCTCCCCGTCTACCTC
>NC_069471.1:15626690-15631690 GCF_026875155.1 Cherax quadricarinatus | reverse complement strand
GCTGGGTGCTAGGTGCTGGGTGCTGGGTGCTAGGTGCTGGATGCTGGGTGCTAGGTGCTAGGTGCTGGGTGCTAGGAGTGGTGGGTGCTAGAATTGCTGAGCGCTAGGATTACTGGGTGCTGGGATTACTGGGTGCTAGGATTGCTGGGAGCTAGGATTGCTGGGTGCTAGGAATGCTGGGTGCTAGAATTGCTGAGTGCTAGGATTACTGGGTGCTAGGATTACTTTGTGCTAGGATTGCTGGGTGCTAGGCTTGTTGGGTGCTAGAATTGCTGGGTGCTAGGATTTTTGGGTGCTAGGATTGCTGGGTGCTAGGATTGTTGGGTGCTAGGTTTGCTGTATGCTAGGATTGCTGGGTGCTAGGATTGTTGGGTGCTAGGATTGCTGAGTGCTAGGATTACTGGGTTGTAGGATTGCTGGGTGCTAGGATTGCTGGGTGCTAGGATTACTGGGTGCTAGGACTGCTGGGTGCTAGGATTGTTGGGTGCTAGGATTACTGGGTTCTAGGATTGCTGGGTGCTAGGATTACTGGGTGCTACGGTTGCTGGGTGCTAGGATTACTGGGTGCTAGGATTGCTGGGTGCTAGGATTGATGGGTGCTAGGATTGTTGGGTGCTAGGATTGCTGGGTGCTAGGATTGCTGGGTGCTAGGATTGATGGGTGCTAGGATTGTTGGGTGCTAGGATTGATGGGTGCTAGAATTGCTGGGTGCTAGGAGTGCTGGGTGCTAGGATTGCTGGGTGCTAGGATTGTTGGGTGCTAGATTGCTGGGTGCTAGGATTGCTGGGTGCTAGGATTGATGGGTGCTAGGATTGTTGGGTGCTAGGATTGTTGGGTGCTTCGAGCATTGTCCTCCTAACATTGTAAATGCCCTCCTAACATTGTAAATGCCCTCCTAACATTGTAAATGCCCTCCTAACATTGTAAATGCCCTCCTAACATTGTAAATGCCCTCCTAACATTGTAAATGTCCTCCTAACATTGTAAATGTCCTCCTAACATTGTAAATGCCCTCCTAACATTGTAAATGTCCTCCTAACATTGTAAATGTCCTCCTAACATTGTAAATGCCCTCCTAACATTGTAAATGCCCTCCTAACATTGTAAATGTCTCCTAACATTGTAAATGCCCTCCTAACATTGTAAATGCCCTCCTAACATTGTAAATGCCCTCCTAACATTGTAAATGCCCTCCTAACATTGTAAATGTCCTCCTAACATTGTAAATGTCCTCCTAACATTGTAAATGTCCTCCTAACATTGTAAATCCTCCTAACATTGTAAATGTCCTCCTAACATTGTAAATGTCCTCCTAACATTGTAAATGTCCTCCTAACATTGTAAATGTCCTCCTAACATTGTAAATGTCCTCCTAACATTGTAAATGTCCTCCTAACATTGTAAATGTCCTTCTAACATTGTAAATGTCCTTCTAACATTGTAAATGTCCTCCTAACATTGTAAATGCCCTCCTAACATTGTAAATGCCCTCCTAACATTGTAAATGCCCTCCTAACATTGTAAATGCCCTCCTAACATTGTAAATATCCTCCTAACATTGTAAATGCCCTCCTAACATTGTAAATGCCCTCCTAACATTGTAAATGCCCTCCTAACATTGTAAATGCCCTCCTAACATTGTAAATGCCCTCCTAACATTGTAAATGCCCTCCTAACATTGTAAATATCCTCCTAACATTGTAAATGCCCTCCTAACATTGTAAATCCCTCCAACTTGTAAATGCCCTCCTAACATTGTAAATGCCCTCCTAACATTGTAAATGCCCTCCTAACATTGTAAATGCCCTCCAACATTGTAAATGCCCTCCTAACATTTGAAATAGCCCTCTAACATTGTAAATCCCCCTAACATTGTAAATAGCTCTCCTAACATTGTAAATAGCTCTCCTAACATTGTAAATAGCTCTCCTAACATTGTAAATAGCTCTCCTAACATTGTAAATAGCTCTCCTAACATTGTAATACTCTCCTAACATTGAAATAGTCTCCTAACTTGTAATAGCTCTCCTAACATTGTAAATACCCTCCTAACATTGTAAATCCCTCCAAACATTGTAAATGCCTCCAACATTGTAAATTCCTCCTAAATGAAATGCCCTCTAACAATGTAAATGCCCTCCTAACATTGTAAATAGCTCTCCTAACATTGTAAATAGCCTCCTAACATTGTAAATGCCCTCCTACATTGTAAATACCCCTAACATTGTAAATACTCCCTAACATTGTAATAGCTCTCTAACATTGTAAATACCTCCTAAATTTGTAAATGCCCTCCTAACATTGTAAATGCCCTCCTAACATTGTAAATGTCCTCCTAACATTGTAAATGCCCTCCTAACATTGTAAATGCCCTCCTAACATTGTAAATAGCTCTCCTAACATTGTAAATAGCCCTCCTAACATTGTAAATGCCCTCCTAACATTGTAAATAGCTCTCCTAACATTGTAAATGTCCTCCTAACATTGTAAATGCCCTCCTAACATTGTAAATAGCTTTCCTAACATTGTAAATGCCCTCCTAACATTGTAAATGCCCTCCTAACATTGTAAATAGCCCTCCTAACATTGTAAATGCCCTCCTAACATTGTAAATGCCCTCCTAACATTGTAAATAGCTCTCCTAACATTGTAAATAGCTCTCCTAACATTGTAAATGCCCTCCTAACATTGTAAATGCCCTCCTAACATTGTAAATGTCCTCCTAACATTGTAAATGCCCTCCTAACATTGTAAATGCCCTCCTAACATTGTAAATGCCCTCCTAACATTGTAAATGCCCTCCTTGCCCTCAGAGCCAGGCTAGAGTTCTAGCACATATTTACGCCTTTACGTCACCAATTTACACTTTATGGCGCTTATTTACAAGTTTATGGTCCATCCCATGATCATTTTACACCAATTTACAGCCGGAGCACTCACCTGTGCCTCCCCAGAGCCATTTACAATTTACAGCTTTATTTACAGCGCCCTGACACACAGTGGCTGATTTACGAGGCCTTGTTACCCACTCAATGTTATTTACATTAATTGGCTTCTGTTTACACTTATACCTACGGAGGGACATTTACAAGACATTTACACTGAGAGAGAGACATTTACACTGAGAGAGAGACATTTACACTAAGAGAGAGGCATTTACAAGACATTTACACTGAGAGAGAGACATTTACACTAAGAGAGAGACATTTACACTGAGAGAGAGACATTTACACTGAGAGAGAGACATTTACACTGAGAGAGAGACATTTACACTGAGAGAGAGGCATTTACAAGACATTTACATTCAGAGAGAAATATTTACAGAACATTTACACTGAGAGAGAAATATTTACAAGACATTTACACTGAGAGAGAATTATTTACAAGACATTTACACTGAGAGAGAATATATTTACAAGACATTTACACTGAGAGAGAAATATTTACAAGACATTTACACTGAGAGAGATATATTTACAAGACATTTAACTGGAGAGAATATTTACAAGACATTTACACTGAGAGAGATATATTTACAAGACATTTACACTGAGAGAGAATATTTACAAGACATTTACACTGAGAGAGAATTATTATACAAGACATTTACACTGAGAGAGAATATTTACGAAGACATTTACACTGAGAGATATACAAGACATTTACACTGAGAGAGAACGACATTTACACTGAGAGAGAGACATTTACAAAGACATTTACACTGAGAGAGAATTTACAAGACATTTACACAGAGAGAAAATATTTACAGAACATTTACACTGAGAGAGAATATTTACAAGACATTTACACTGAGAGAGAAATATTTACAAGACATTTACACTGAGAGAGAAATATTTACAAGACATTTACACTGAGAGAGAAATATTTACAAGACATTTACACTGAGAGTGAAATATTTACAAGACATTTACACTGAGAGAGAAATATTTACAAGACATTTACACTGAGAGAGAAATATTTACAAGACATTTACACTGAGAGAGAAATATTTACAAGACATTTACACTGAGAGAGAAATATTTACAAGACAATTAACACTGAGAGAGAATTATTTACAAGACTTTTACCTGAGAGAGAACATTTTACACTGAGAGAGAGACATTACACTGAGAGAGAGATATTTACAAGACATTTACACTGAGAGAGAATTATTTACAAGACATTTACACTGAGAGAGAGACATTTACACTGAGAGAGAGACATTTACACTGAGAGAGATATATTTATATTGAGAGCCATTTACAAAGCCATTTACACTAATATTAGTAATTTTGTAAATGTATTGACTTGTTCTGTAAAATATTTACAGTAATTTACAAATGTTAAATTTAATAAGTTGAAAAATGAAAATAATTCACACAATAATTTACATTTTTTACAATATTTACTATATTCTTCCTACCTTCCTTTCTTCCTACCTTCCTTCCTTCCTGCCTTCCTTCCTTCCTTCCTTCCCTTTCCCTTTCCCTTCCTTCCTTCCTTCCTTCCTTCCTTCCTTCCTTCCTTCCTTCCTTCCTTCCTTCCTTCCTTCCTTCCTTCCTTCCTTCCTACCTTCCTTCCTTCCTTCCTTCCTTTCCCTTTCCCTTCTTCCTTTCCCTTTCCTTCCTTTCCCACCTTCCTTCCCCTTCCTTCCTTTCCCTTTCCCTTCCCTTTCTTCCTTCCTTTCCTTTCCCTTCCTTCCTTCCTTCCCTTCCCCCTTTCCCTTTCCCTTTCCCTTTCCTTCCTTCCCTTCCTCCTTCCTTCCTTCCTTCTTTCCTTCCTTCTTTCCTTCCTTCTTTTCCCTTCCTTCTTCCTTCCTACCTTCCTCCTTTCTTCCTTTCTTCCTTCTTTCATCCTTCTTTCCTTCCTTTTTTCCTTCTTCCTTCCTTCCTTCCCTCCTTCTTTCCTTTTTTTCATTCCTTCCTTCCTTCTTTTTTTCCTTCCTTCCTTCCTTCTTCCTTCTTTTCTTTCCTTCCTTCATTTCCTTTTCCTTCTTCCTT
>NC_069471.1:15607193-15626190 GCF_026875155.1 Cherax quadricarinatus | reverse complement strand
AAAGACAAAATAATATGGGAAATAAATCTAAAAAACGAAATGGTGTCATTTCAATAATAAGGAAAAAAATACTACAACAAAACAAGGTACATGCCCAATAATATGGAAATAAATACGTTACAACTGAAACAGGTATCATGTCAATAATATAGGAAATAAATACGTACAACTGAAACTAGGTAGTCATGTCAATAATATAGGAAATAAATACGTACAACTGAAACTAGGTAATCATGTCAATAATATAGGAAATAAATACGTACAACTGAAACTAGGTAGTCATGTCAATAATATAGGAAATAAATACGTACAACTGAAACTAGGTAGTCATGTCAATAAGCGTTACTTAGAACTTACTAGAAAACAAACAGTAGTAACAACGGTGCAAAAACTTTCAAGGTTCACAAGGACACACAAATCAAAACAATTATTTTATCATGGAGAATGACTCAAGAAACCCGGGATGGTGATGACCACTGTTATTTTTTTTTATTCGGCGGTATTCTCCTGGTCCGGGTTTTTTCCAGGTAGTGGTGACCCGGCCTTGACTCCCTCTCTGGGGAGTGTCTCGAGACGTAAGTCTCCCATGGGAGGAGGTACAAGTACCCCCTCGTCTGTGGGACCAACTGTCCCCAGGCCTAGCCACATTCCCAACTGTCCCCAGGCCTAGCCACATTCCCAACTGTCCCCAGGCCTAGCCACATTCCCCGTCCTCACGGGGCTCGCAGGGAGAAGCTAGGCCTCTGGTCTGCCATCTACCCCGCCTCAAAGGGGCTCGTGGGGATGGCAGTCTTATGAGCTGCAGATGGTAACAAGCTCTGGCCTTACCACTGTTATGATACTCGCTCTTAACATCAGACTTAAACTTTGTATATCATTACATCTGCGTACTAGTGCCAGTATCCAGATCAACATTACCACTGCAGTGATTACAACCATCTACACAAAATGAATTACTCAGAACTTTCACTCTAATTACTAACTTTATCACAACTTAGGTTCCATCCCTCGCCTACATAATTACCACCTGGCAAATATCATTGCACAAGTTCTAGCAACAACCACCAACTTTACCACTGTGTAGATCAAAGCCATCACCAACAACTTCACAAATTACAGTCCTGAAATGCGAGAGGCAATCAGTCGTCTTGTTTGGTATATACATTAGCGACGGCACTACTTATTATCCTGGAGACACCTCAAGACTTTATTCTCTGAGGTAACGTAATTCTTTGTTTCTACAAGTAAGATTAACCTTTAGTGTGACATGTTCAGCAGGTTCCTCTTGTTATATCTGACTCTTAAAACAATTCAGAACAGTTTTCGCTTTTTCCAGACGTCAATATTTACCACAAAGATCTTTTACCACCAACACTATTGTGACTAATTTCAACTTCTGCCATTACTGCTGCTGCTGCTCCGCCTCCTCCTACTACTACTAGTACTACTACTACTACTAGTACTACTACTACTACTACTGCTACTTCTACTATTACTACAGCTACTACTACTACTACTACTACTACTACTTTTACTACAACTACTACTACTACTACTACTATTACTACAGCTAGTACTACTACTACTACTACTACTAGTACTACTACTACTACTGCTACTTCTACTATTACTACAGCTACTACTACTACTACTACTACTACTACTACTTTTACTACAACTACTACTACTACTACTACTATTACTACAGCTACTACTACTACTACTACTACTACTACTACTACTAGTACTACTGCTACTACTGCTACTTCTACTATTACTACAGCTACTACTACTACTACTACTAGTACTACTACTGCTACTTCTACTATTACTACAGCTACTACTACTACTACTACTACTGCTGCTACTTCTACTATTACTACAACTACTACTACTGCTATTGCTACTACAAATATTATTATTACTACTGCTACTGCTACTGTTAGTAATTGTACGACTACTACTAACACTACTACTACAACTACTGCTATAATTATTACTACAGCTACTGCTACTACCATTGCTGCTACTACTACTACTACTACTACTACTACTACAACTGCTCCTACAACTACTAGTACTACTGCTACCGTTACTACTACTGCTGTTACTATTACTACTACTAATACTGATACTGCTACTATTACAACAACTACTTCTGCGACTATTATTACTAAAACAACAACTACTACTACTACTATTACTACAACTGTTACTGCTACCACTACTATTAATACTACTACTACTACTGCTGATACTACTGCTACTACAACTACTGTTACTACTATTACTGCTACTGATACTGCCACTCCTACTACTAATATTGCTATTACAACTACTACTACAAATACCACTACAACAAATAATATTCAAAAGACTACTCCTACTACTACTACCACTATTACTGATACTACTACTACTACTAGTATTAGTAATAATAATAATAACAACACCAACAACAACAATAATAATAATAATAATAATAATTAATAATAATAATAATGATGATAATATTATTATTATTATTATTATTATTATTATTATTATTATTATTATTATTATTATTATTATTATTATGTATTATTTAATATAAAAATAATTCTTCTTTCTTTCAACACACCGGCCATATCCCACCGAGGCAGGGTGGCCCAAAAGGAAAAACGAAAGTTTCTCCTTTTACATTTAGTAATATATACAGGAGAAGAGGTTACTAGCCCCTTGCTCCCGGCATTTTAGTCGCCTCTTACAACACGCATGCTTACGAAGGAAGAATTCTGTTCCACTTCCCCATGGAGATAAGAGGAAATAAGCAAGAATAAGAACTAGAAAGAAAATAGAAGAAAACTCAGAGGGGTGTGTATATATATATGCTTGCACATGTATGTGTAGTGTGACCTAAGTGTAAGTAGAAGTAGCAAGATGTACCTGAAATCTTGCATGTTCATGAGACAGAAAAAAAGGACACCAGCAATCCTACCATCATGTAAAACAATTACAGGCTTTCGTTTTACACTCACTTGGCAGGACGGTAGTACCTCCCTGGGTGGTTGCTGTCTACCAACCTACTACCTATTATGGTCGGTGTGAGATCTAAGAATTTAATTCCCATATTCCATAAACCCAACCTCCTGTACCTCCTGTACCTCCTGTACCTCCTGTACCTCCTGTACCTCCTGCACCTCCTGTACCTCCTGCACCTCCTGTACCTCCTGTACCTCCTGTACCTCCTGTACCTCCTGCACCTCCTGTACCTCCTGCACCTCCTGTACCTCCTGTACCTCCTGTACCTCCTGCACCTCCTGTACCTCCTGCACCTCCTGCACTCCTGCACCTCCTGTACCTCCTGTACCCCTGTACCTCCTGTACCCTCCTGCACCTCCTGCACCTCCTGCACCTCCTGTACCTCCTGTACCTCCTGTACCTCCTGCACCTCCTGCACCTCCTGCACCTCCTGTACCTCCTGCACCTCCTGTACCTCCTGCACCTCCTGCACCTCCTGCACCTCCTGTACCTCCTGTACCTCCTGTACCTCCTGTACCTCCTGCACCTCCTGCACCTCCTGTACCTCCTGTACCTCCTGTACCTCCTGTACCTCCTGCACCTCCTGCACCTCCTGCACCTCCTGTACCTCCTGCACCTCCTGTACCTCCTGTACCTCCTGCACCTCCTGTACCTCCTGTACCTCCTGTACCTCCTGTACCTCCTGTACCTCCTGCACCTCCTGTACCTCCTGCACCTCCTGCACCTCCTGCACCTCCTGTACCTCCTGCACCTCCTGCACCTCCTGTACCTCCTGCACCTCCTGCACCTCCTGTACCTCCCTGCACCTCCTGTACCTCCTGTACCTCCTGTACCTCCTGTACCTCCTGTACCTCCTGCACCTCCTGTACCTCCTGCACCTCCTGCACCTCCTGCACCTCCTGCACCTCCTGTACCTCCTGTACCTCCTGCACCTCCTGTACCTCCTGTACCTCCTGTACATCCTGCACCTCCTGCACCTCCTGCACCTCCTGCACCTCCTGTACCTCCTGCACCTCCTGTACCTCCTGTACCTCCTGTACCTCCTGTACCTCCTGCACCTCCTGTACCTCCTGTACCTCCTGCACCTCCTGTACCTCCTGCACCTCCTGTACCTCCTGCACCTCCTGCACCTCCTGCACCTCCTGTACCTCCTGCACCTCCTGTACCTCCTGTACCTCCTGTACCTCCTGTACCTCCTGTACCTCCTGACCTCCTGCACCTCCTGCACCTCCTGTACCTCCTGTACCTCCTGTACCTCCTGTACCTCCTGTACCTCCTGCACCTCCTGTACCTCCTGCACCTCCTGCACCTCCTGTACCTCCTGTACCTCCTGTACCTCCTGTACCTCCTGTACCTCCTGCACCTCCTGTACCTCCTGCACCTCCTGCACCTCCTGCACCTCCTGCACCTCCTGTACCTCCTGTACCTCCTGCACCTCCTGTACCTCCTGTACCTCCTGCACCTCCTGCACCTCCTGCACCTCCTGCACCTCCTGTACCTCCTGCACCTCCTGTACCTCCTGTACCTCCTGTACCTCCTGTACCTCCTGTACCTCCTGCACCTCCTGTACCTCCTGTACCTCCTGCACCTCCTGCACCTCCTGTACCTCCTGCACCTCCTGCACCTCCTGTACCTCCTGCACCTCCTGTACCCTACCCTGTACCTCCTGTACCTCCTGTACCTCCTGTACCTCCTGCACCTCCTGCACCTCCTGTACCTCCTGTACCTCCTGTACCTCCTGTACCTCCTGCACCTCCTGCACCTCCTGTGCCTCCTGTACCTCCTGTACCTCCTGCACCTCCTGTACCTCCTGCACCTCCTGTACCTCCTGTACCTCCTGCACCTCCTGCACCTCCTGCACCTCCTGCACCTCCTGTACCTCCAGTACCTCCTGTACCTCCTGTACCTCCTGCACCTCCTGTACCTCCTGTACCTCCTGTACCTCCTGTACCTCCTGCACCTCCTGTACCTCCTGTACCTCCTGTACCTCCTGTACCTCCTGTACCTCCTGTACCTCCTGTACCTCCTGTGCCTCCTGTGCCTCCTGCGTGGTCACAATGTTGCAGTGCAACATAATAAAGGAGAGTGGTCACAATGTTGCAGTGCAACATAATAAAGGAGAGTGGTCACAATGTTGCAGTGCAACATAATAAAGGAGAGTGGTCACAATGTTGCAGTGCAACATAATAAAGGAGAGTGGCACAATGTTGCAGTGCAACATAATAAAGGAGAGTGGTCACAATGTTGCAGTGCAACATAATAAAGGAGAGTGGTCACAATGTTGCAGTGTAACATAATAAAGGAGAGTGGTCACAATGTTGCAGTGCAACATGATATAAAATGATTTAAACGTGTGAGTGTATATTTGTTTAGAATACTGGATGTGCATATATATATATATATAATATATATATATATATATATATATATATATAATATATATATATTATATATATATATATATATATATATATATATAATATATGTGTGTGTGTGTGTGTGTGTGTGTGTGTGTGTGTGTGTACTCACCTATTTGTACCCACCTATTTGTGGTTGTAGGGGTCGAGTCTTAGCTCCAGGCCCCGCCTCTTCACGGTTGCTACTGGGGCCCTCTCTCTCCCCGCTCTATAGCTTTATCAAACCTCGTCTTAAACTGTGTATGGTTCCTGCCTCCACTACATCATTTTCTAGGCTATTCCACTGCCTTACAACTCTATGACTGAAGAAATACTTCCTAATATCTCTCTGACTCATTTGTGTCTTCAACTTCCAATTGTGGCCTCTTGTTTCTGTGTCCCCTCCCTGGAACATCCTGTCTTTGTCCACCTTGTCTATTCCACGCAGTATTTTATATGTCGTTATCATGTCTCCCCTGACCCTCCTGTCCTCCAGTGTCGTAAGGCCGATTTCCCTTAATCTTTCTTCATAGGACATTCCCCTTAGCTCTGGAACTAACCTTGTGGCAAACCTTTGTACTTTCTCTAGTTTCTTGACGTGCTTTATCAAGTGCGGGTTCCAAACAGGTGCTGCATACTCCAGTATGGGCCTGACATACACGGTGTACAGTGTCTTGAACGATTCCTTACTAAGGTATCGGAATGCTGTTCTCAGGTTTCCCAGGCGTCCATATGCTGCAGCAGTTATCTGATTGATGTGTGCTTCCGGAGACATCTTTCTCCTTGAGTGAGGTTTGCAGTCTTTGGCCACCTAGCCTATACTCTGTCTGTGGTCTTCTGTGCCCTTCCCCTATCTTCATGACTTTGCATTTGGCAGGATTAAATTCGAGAAGCCATTTGCTGGACCAGGTGTCCAGTCTGTCCAGGTCTCTTTGAAGTCCTGCCTGGTCCTCATCAGATTTAATTCTCCTCATTAACTTCACATTATCTGCAAACAGGGACACTTCTGAGTCTAACCCTTCCATCATGTCGTTCACATATACCAAAAATAGCACTGGTCCTAGGACCGACCCCTGTGGGACCCCGCTCGTCACAGGTGCCCACTGTGATACATCATTACGTACCATGACTCGTTGTTGCCTCCCTGTCAGGTATTCTCTGATCCATTGCAGTGCCCTTCCTGTTATATGCGCCTGATGCTCTAGCTTCTGCACTAATCTCTTGTGAGGAACTGTGTCAAAGGCCTTCTTGCAGTCCAAGAAGATGCAATCAACCCACCCCTCTCTCTCGTGTCTTACTTCTGTTTATTTTATCATAAAACTCCAGAAGGTTTGTGACACAGGATTTGCCTTCCGTGAATCCGTGCTGGTTGGCATTTATACTCTTGTTCAGTTCCAGGTGCTCCACCACTCTCCTCCTGATAATCTTCTCCATAATTTTGCATACTATACACGTCAATGACACAGGTCTATAGTTTAGTGCCTCTTTTCTGTCTCCTTTTTTAAAAATGGGAACTACATTTGCCGTCTTCCATACCTCAGGTAGTTGCCCAGTTTCCGGGGACGTGTTGAAGATTGTGGTAAGTGGCACGCACAACATATCTGCTCCCTCTCTAAGGACCCACGGGGAGATGTTGTCCGGTCCCATTGCCTTTGAGGTATCGATGTCCCTTAGCAGTTTCTTCACCTCCTCCTCATCTGTATGTATGTCGTCCAACACCTTGTTGGTGTATTCCTTGCTGGTGTCCCCATCTGGTCTGTCCCCCCAGAGTCCTTCCTGTCTCTACTGTAAATACTTCCTTAAATCTCGTGTTGAGCTCCTCACATACCTCTTGATCGTTTCTTGTGAGTTCTCCACCTTCTTTCCTCAGCTTTATCACCTGGTCCTTGACTGTTGTCTTCCTCCTAATGTGGCTATACAGCAGTTTCGGGTCAGATTTGACTTTCGATGCTATGTCGTTTTCATACTGTCGCTGGGCCTCCCTCCTTATCTGTGCATATTCGTTTCTGGATCTTCTACTAATCTCCTTGTTTTCCTGGGTCCTATGCCTCCTGTACCTTTTCCATTCTCTGTTGCACTTAGTTTTTGCCTCCCTACACCTTCGGGTAAACCAAGGACTCGTTTTGGTCTTCCTATTATTTCTGTTTCCCTTGGGAACAAAACTTTCCTCTGCCTCCTTGCACTTTGTTGCCACATATTCCATCATCTCGTTTACTGATTTTCCTACCATTTCTCTGCCCCCACTGAACCTCCTGCAGGAAGTTTCTCATACCTGTGTAGTCCCCCCTTTTATAGTTTGGCCTGTCCCCTTCAGTTCCTGTTACCTTCTCCACTTGTAACTCTACTATATAATCAAAACTCAGAACCACGTGATCGCTAGCTCCAAGGGGCCTCTCGTAAGTGATGTCTTCAATGTCTGAACTGCTCAGGGTGAACACAAGATCCAGTCTTGCTGGCTCATCCTCCCCTCTCTCTCTGGTTGTGTCCCTGACATGTTGATGCATGAGGTTTTCAAGTACCACATCCATCATCTTGGCTCTCCATGTTTCGGGACTCCCATGTGGCTCCAGGTTTTCCCAGTCGATCTCCCTGTGGTTGAAATCGCCCATTACCAGTAACTTTGCTCTGCTCGAGTGAGCTCTTCTTGCCACATCAGCCAGTGTGTCCACCATCACCCTGTTGTTTTCTTCGTACTCCTCTCTTGGCCTCCTGCAGTTTTGTGGTGGGTTATACATCACTCCAATGACTACTTTATGTTCTCCGGACTGAATTGTACCTACAATGTAGTCTCTTTCTCCAATCATGTCCATGCCTTCCATTTCCTCAAATCCCCATCGGTGTTTTATGAGCAGTGCAACCCCTCCTCCCCCTCTACTCCTTCTATCTTTCCTCAGGATCTGATATCCTGTTGGGAAGATTGTGTCTGTTATTGTCTCAGCGAGTTTTGCTTCTGTGACTGCTATGATGTCTGGGGATTTTTCACTGATTCTTTCGTTCCACTCCTCATGTTTATTCATTATTCCATCCGCGTTTGTGTACCAAACTTTCAGTTTCTTTTCTATCATTGTGGTCATGCAAGAATATTGGGGTTGGGGGAGCGAGAGCCTTGGTGGGGGCCTATATGGGGCTGTGGTGTTGGTGGGGTTTGTGATGATGGGGGTGGGGTCAGAATGCCCATAAGGGACAGCTGTTGGGGTGAGGTTTTTGATTTTGGGGGTTGGTGGCAGAGGGAACAGTGAATGGGTTGTAGTATAGGTTGCTCAGTTGTGTTGGGAATGTCGCGGTTGGAGTCTTTTGGTGGGAGATTCTGTGGGGTGTGTTTTCCCTTCCTCCTGTGTCTGGGTCCTGCTCATTTTCGTCATTGCCTCTCGTTCCTCCTTGCGTCTCTGTACCCTCTCTTTCAGTGTAGTCCTTTCTTCTTGTGTTCTGTCGCGGTCGAGGTATACTCTCTGGTACCCCTGTTTGTCCCTCAGTCTTGCTTTCTCTTGCAGAATCCTGGTTCGAACTGATTCTTCCTTGAAAGTTACTCTGACAGGCCGTATCCTTCCTCTCGCAAACCACCCTATTCTCTGAAAATTTGTCACCTGGGTCATATCGCCCTCACCTATTGTTTTCATGATGCCTTCAATCATTTTTTTCTCCTAATGTTTTATTTCTTCAAAGTTGTCCCCCTTGGCTTCTTGGAGCCCGTACACAAAAACTGACCTCGCCCTTTCCTCCTCCCACTGAGTCTCCATCTGCTTCCTCTGAGGCATTTTATTTCCTTCCATTGACATGTTCTTGCCTTCAGTCCCTGTCATATCTTAAACTTCTATTCTCAGTGAACTGTCTTTCATGACCAGCTGTCCCTTGCTACTGCAGTTGGCTGTTAGAATCTCTGCATATAGCATACCTTCATTGTCTTCGGACCTGTCATTTGATCTTAGTGTGCTCCTCGTCTTTCCCTGGCCCCACGTGGGTCTGATAGGGCCTTCGTGTACATCATGTCTCCGTTGTTGCTTACCGTCCCCTTGTCTGCGCCTGACATTGAATTTCCTGATGTCACATCTGAATTGTCATTTGTCTCTCTAATCTGTTTCAGGCTTTGCAGTTTCTCTTCTAAGCACTGTATCCTAGCTTCTGCTGCTAAGACCTGTACTTCCCACTTCCTGCACTCTTCAGCTATCCGCTCCTCCATTTTCTTACCAAGCTCTACTATCTTCCTTCCCCACTCTTCCTCCCTTTTTTGGAGCTCTAACTCCCAGTCTTTCCTCCCTGGTTCGTCTACCAGATCACTGGTTTTCCGTCCGTGTGGTGTGTGTGTGTGTGTTTTGTGTGTGTGTGTGTGTGTGTTGTGTGTATAGGGAAGTACCACCTCTATGGCTGGACTGGGGACCCTCATCCTCAGAGAAGACAATAAAAGTACCTCAGGGAAAACTCAAGGTTCTCCCTGGAGCTGTTTGAATATTTTATTCTCCTTCCACCCTCTATATATTTATATTCTATGTGAACATTTATTAATAAACAGAATACATGTGAAGAAAAATACAAACATGAATACAATTTCCTCCAGCTCCTCCGAGGCTGGATGCGAGCCAAGTATGCAGCAAGCATTTCCCCTCTGGATGGCTATGCTGAGGCTCTGGAAAATGAAAGTGGCTGCCCTTGGGTCCCTGGTGGTGTCGAGTCTGGAACCCAGTTCTTTGAGGAAACGTGTAGCATTTTTCCCCATGATCCCAAGTTCTCTGATCCCACTGGGACAAATTGATACTGTTGGCTTATGTCCCTGTACTTGCTGATCTTGTACTCCTCCCTGTGGTCAGCAGCTCCTCCCTGTCGCCCCACACAGTGATGGATACAGGTGTCAGCCAGTGTGGACACACAGGTATTGCCCCATGCTAAGAGCTTACCATTCTTCCAAGGATAGATGGTGATCCCATCGGGGCGGTTTGCTGAGCTGTGGGTATTGTTGGCTGCTAGTGATCGGGGCTCCTTCTCGGATGGGCATCCAGCGGTAGCAAGGGTTCTCTTAATGATGTCGTTGACCTAATAGTGTCTTGCATGCCAGCCCTTGGTTTTGGAACAATTAAGACCATGTAGACCGTATTGGTCTGCTTGTGCTTCACTGCAAATACACATATATTCTCTGTGAATTGGGGCAGCAAGGCGCAGAACCACTGCAGTACGGAGGGTTTTAGGGTCGAGTGGCGTTCCCATTGCCGATATGGGAACTGATTAGAGGAAGTCCCCGGAGTGAGGCGTGCTCACAGCCTAGAGACGGGCAGTCTCCCTAATTTATGTTGCAGCCCTAAGCATGTTGGCAAGCACCTTTTCAGCGATCAGGCCATCCCAGCTTGACTAGGGTTTGATGCTGCAGCAGCAAGAGTCTCCCATTCAGTGATGGCACTAGCACAGCTACTTACACTTAACAGTGTTGCTGATAATGGAGCAGAACTCTTCTCCAGGTTCAGGGACTGACCACCTCAGAACTGTGACTTCGACAATGACAGACTGATTACATAGTCTTTAGATCTACGCGGATTCTGTTGCCTTCTTTGCATTATACTGATGAAGACTAAAACGATACGTTCGGAATCAAGATACCCAACTGCGGCACTTGTTTCTTAATTATCTATATTTTGTGCTATCTGGTTATTGGATAGTAGTAGTAGTAGTAGTACTAGTAGAAGTAGCAGTCGCAGTAGTAGTAGTAGTAGCCATAGTAGCAGTAGAAGTAGTAGTAGTAGTAGTAGTAGTAGAAGTAGTAGTAGTAGTCGTAGTAGTAGTAGTAGTAGTAGTAGAAGTAGTAGTAGTAGTAGTATTAGAAGTAGTATTAGTAGTAGTAGTAGTAGAAGTAGTAGTAGAAGCAGCAGTAGCAGTAGTAGTAGTAGTATTAGTAGTAGTACTAGCAGTAGTAGTAGTATTAGTAGAAGTAGTACTAGTAGAAGTAGCAGTCGCAGTAGTAGTAGTAGTAGTAGTAGTATTCGTAGTAGTAGTATTAGTAGTGGTGGGAAAGTATAGGGGATGAGTGGTAGTAGTAGTAGATGGGTAGTATTTTTTAGTTTTATAGTAGTAGTATTAGTATAGTGGTAAAAAGTTTAGTAGTATAGTAGTAGATATAGTGGTAGTAGTAGTAGTGGGGAGTGTAGTGGAGTAGATAGAGTATAGTATAGTAGGGGGTAGAGTATTAGTAGTGTTATTAGAAAGATAGGGAGTATTTAAAAAAGGTAGTGTAGTAGTGGTATAGTTATTATAGTAGTGGTAGTATTGGTAGTAGTGTAGGGTAGTAGTGTAGTGGAAATTATAGTAGTATAGAGTAGTAGTGGAAAGTATTAGAGTAATATATAGGTAGTGGGGATAGTAGTAAAGTAGTGTAGTAGTTGTAGTAGAGTGGTAGAGTAGTATGGTAGTATGTAGTAAGAGTGAAGTAGTAGAAGTAGTTAGTAGTATTGGTGGTAGAATTAAAAGTATTAGTAGAGTTTTTAGTATTTTTAGTAGTTAGAGTAGTGGTAGTTAGTAGTAGTAGTACGAGTAGATATTTGTAGTATAGTAGTAGTAGTCAAAGTATTGGTAGTAGTGTATTTAATTGTAGTAATAGCATAAGTGAGTAGTAGATGTAGTAGTTAGTCGTAGTAGTATATTAGCTAGAAAGTATTATAGTAGTAGTAGCAGTAGTAGTAGTAAGTAAAGTGGTACTAGTGGTATTTAGTAGTAGTGGTAGTATTAGAAAAGTAGTAGTAGTAGTAGTTGGTAGTATATAGTATTGTAGTATAATGGTAGTAGTAGTAGTAGTTAGTAGTAGTAGTGGTAGTATACTAGTAGTAGTAGTAGTAGTGGTAGTAGTGGTAGTATGGTATTAGTAGTAGTATAGTAGTTTAGTAGTAGTATAGTAGTAGTTGTAGTAGTATGTATTAGTAGTAGTAATGGTAGAGTAGTAGGGGGTAGTAGTATAGTGTAGTAGTGGTAGTAGTAGTAGTATTAAGAAAGTAGTAGTAGTATTAGTAGAGTAGTAGTAGTAGTAATAGTAGTAGTAGTTTGTAGTAGTATTAGTGTAGTAGTTTTAGTAGGTATAGTATAAAAGAAAGTAGTAGTAGTAGTAGTACGCGTAGTAGTAGTAGTAGCAGTAGTAGTATTAGTAGTATTTAGTAGAATGTAGTAGTAGTAGTATAGTGGTAGTAGTAGTATTAGTAGTAGTAGTATTTGTATTAGTATAGTAGTAAAAGTTGTAGTAGTAGTTGTAGTAGTAGTAAAAGTATTAGTAGTATAAGTAGTAGTAGTGGTAGAGTACTAGTAGTAAGTATTAGTAGTAGTATAGTGGTAGTAGTGGTAGTTAGTGGTAGTAGTAGTATTAGTAGTAGTAGTAGTATTAGTAGTAGTAGTAGTATAGTAGTATAGTAGTAGTATTTGTAGTAGAAAGTAGTATTATTAGTAGTAGTTGGAGTAGTAGTAGTAGTAGGAGTGGTAGTAGTATAGTTAGTAGTAGTAGTTGTATTAGTAGAATAGTAGTAGTGTAGTAGTTGTAGTAGTGTAGTAGTAAAGTAGTAGTATAGTAGTATGGAGTAGTAGTAGTAGTGGTAGTAGTGGTAGTGTAGTATGTGGTTATTTTAGTAGTGTAGTAGAAATATAGTATAGTAATGGGTAGTAGAGTAGTAGTAGTAGGAGTGGTGTAGTAAGTAGTAGTAGTAGTAGTGGTTTAGTAGTAGTAGTGGTAGTATATAGTAGAGTAGTATAGTAGCAGTGGTAGTAGTAGTTAGTGGTAGTAGTATAGTGGTAGTAAGTAGTTGTGTAGTAGTAGTAGTGTATAGTGTATAGTAGAGTATAGATTAGTAGTAGTAGTGTGTATTAGTAGTAGTAGTATGTAGTAGTAGTGTAGTGGTAGTAGTAGTAGTTGTATAGTAGTAGTTAGTAGTAGTGAAGTAGTAGTAGTAGATAGAGTATAGTAAGTAGTATTAGTAAGTAGTATGTAGGTATAGTAGTAGTAGTAGTAGTAGTAGTAGTAGTAGTAGTAGTAATAGTAGTAGTAACAGTAGTAGTAGTAATAGTAGTAGTAATAGTAGTAGTAATAGTAGTAGTAGTAGTAGTGGTGGTATAGTAGTATGGAGTAGTAGTGTAGTAGTAATGGTAGTAGTAATAGTAGTAGTAGTAGTAGTTAGTAGTAGTAGTAGTGGTAGTAGTATGTAGTAGTAGTGCAGTAGCAGTTGTAGTAGTAGTAATGGTAGTAGTAGTTGTAGTAGTAATTAGTAGTAGTAAATAGTAGTAGTAATAGTAGTAGTAGTAGTAGTAGTGGTAGTAGCAGTGGCAGTAGCAGTTGTAGTAGTAGTAGTGGTAGTAGTAGTGGTAGTAGTAATAGTAGTAGTAGTAAATAGTAGTAGTAATAGCAGTAGTAATTGTAGTAGTAGTAGTGGTGGTAGTAGTAGTAGTAGTTGTAGTGGTAGTAGTAGTAGTAGTAGTAGAAGCAGTAGTAGTAATAGTAGTAGTAGTAATAGTAGTAGTAGTAATAGTAGTAGTAGTAATAGTAGTAGTAGTAATAGTAGTAGTAGTAATAGTAGTAGTAATAGTAGTAGTAATAGTAGTAGTAATAGTAGTAGTAATAGTAGTAGTAATAGTAGTAGTAATAGTAGTAGTAGTAATAGTAGTAGTAGTAATAGTAGTAGTAATAGTAGTAGTAGTAATAGTAGTAGTAATAGTAGTAGTAATAGTAGAAGTAGTAGTGGTGGTAGTAGTAGTAATAGTAGAAGTAGTAGTGGTGGTAGTAGTAGTAATAGTAGTAGTAGTATAAATAAAAGTACAAATTTGATAGTCCATGAGACACAGTTCAATAAGTATAAACTTCCTAACATTGTATAAGTTATTCATTATATTTACTGATGCTCACCATTGCATATTTAATTATATATTTGCGTTTAATGGCAGGTAATATTAGTTATTTACATTCTTTGTATATATTCTTCCATCCCTGACAATTTTGTGTCTGTATATGAATGTTATTTAAGTTATTTCTATTTTTATATTCTTTTTCTCTGTTTCTTCAACTCCTATTAATTACAATTTTTGATATCTTACTTTTCCAGTCTCCGCCATTTCAAACTTGTTTTCAATTATGTCATTACATTTTGCTTCAGCCCCGTCATAAGAGCATCCATGTGACTTACCTGTGTCTTATGGAGGTATGTGGAAGCTCAACTTTCCTTACACTTGTTGTCTTGTGCACCTAGCAGCTAATAGGTACCTGGGTTTTAGTCGACTGTTGTGGGTCGCATCCTGGGGGACAAGATTGTGGACCACAATGGAAATAAGACAGACAGTTCTCGATGACGCACTGATTTTCTTGGGTTATCCTGGGTGGCTAACCCTCCCGGGTTAAAAATCCTAACGAAATCTTATCTATCTTATCTTAACTTACAGTTGTACCTCCACATACCTCTCAAAAAGCCCTATTAATTCTTCTGAGTATTTTTAGTGTTGTTCCTTCTGTCCTCCAGAATGGTTAGGTGTCCCGTAGCTCGGTCGCTAGCGCACTCAGCTCACACACTCAGGTCCAGAGTTCGAATCTCCTCCAGTACGGCTGGAAAACATTAGGGAAGTGTTTCTATAAGACACCTGCTGTCCCTGTTCACCCATCAGTATAAAATGGGTACCTGGGTGTTAGTGGACTGGTGTGGGTCGCATCCTGGGACAAAACTGACCTAATTTGCCTGAAATGCTCAGCATAATAAGTGGGTTTTTATATAGTAGTATGTCATTGATGTCAGCTATGATCTGTATACTTTGTACGTGTACTTGTAGTAAATAAAGATATTATTATTATTCGCTCGGTTTTTGTCAGACAAACATTAGTGGTACTGGTTATTTAATTAACGCCGTGCTAAGTATTATTGTTACTGGTCCTTCTCTTTGAATCAGTTCAGCAGCGTCTGTCCTCCAGTCTCAACTCCGTGATAGTTTCTTGATTCCTTCCCCTTTCCTCATGACCTTATATTTCATTATGTTGAATTCAAGTAATCACTTGTTGGACCAGGTTCATATGCAGTCTTTTCCCCATCTCATCTGTATTCTCCTCATCAGCTCTACATCATCAGCAGAGATACCCGTTATTCCAAAAATAGTACTGGTACTAACACCGGCCCTTGTGGTATTACAGTTGTTACTTTTCTCCACTATGGCTTCTTGCCCCAGACAATCACTCGTTGCTTTCCTCCCATAACGTTGTATTTGATCCACCGTAATTTGTTCCCAGTTTATCCTGCCAGTTTCTCAAGTTTTTGCCATAGTCTCTCATGTGGAATAGCACTAAAACATTCTCGCAGTCTAACAATGTGCAATTCGCTCAATTCCCCTTTTTTTTCCTGTTTCTCTTTCATTACTTTGTAATAAAATTCCTAAAGTTTGTTATGATAATATTTGCCATCTCTGAAGCTGTAATGTGTATGGTACACTTGTAGCCAAGTGTTCTACACTCTCTTAACTACCTTCTCTACCACCTTGTATGGTACACTTGTAGCCAAGTGTTCTACACTCTCTTAACTACCTTCTCTACCACCTTGTATGGTACACTTGTAGCCAAGTGTTCTACACTCTCTTAACTACCTTCTCTACCACCTTGTATGATACACTTGTAGCCAAGTGTTCTACACTCTCTAACTACCTTCCTACCACCTTGTATGGTACACTTGTAGCCAGTGTTCTACACTCTATCTCTTAACTACCTTCTCTACCACCTTGTATGATACACTTGTAGCCAAGTGTTCTACACTCTCTTAACTACCTTCCCTACCACCTTGTATGGTACACTTGTAGCCAAGTGTTCTACACTCTCTTAACTACCTTCTCTACCACCTTGTATGGTACACTTGTAGCCAAGTGTTCTACACTCTCTTAACTACCTTCTCTACCACCTTGTATGGTACACTTGTAGCCAAGTGTTCTACACTCTCTTAACTACCTTCTCTACCACCTTGTATGGTACACTTGTAGCCAAGTGTTCTACACTCTCTTAACTACCTTCTCTACCAACCTTGTATGGTACACTTGTAGCCAAGTGTTCTACACTCTCTTAACTACCTTCTCTACCACCATTGTATGGTTACACTTGTAGCCAAGTGTTCTACACTCTCTTAACTACCTTCTCTCACCTTGTATGGTACACTTGTAGCCAAGTGTTTCTACACTCTCTTAACTACCTTCCCTACCACCTTGTATGGTACACTTGTAGCCAAGTTGTTCTACACTCTCTTAACTACCTTCTCTAACACCTTGTATGGTACACTTGTAGCCAGTGTTCTACACTCTCTTAACTACCTTCCCTAACCACCTTGTATGGTACACTTGTAGCCAAGTGTTTCTACACTCTCTTAACTACTTCTCTACCACCTTGTATGGTACACTTGTAGCCAAGTGTTCTACACTCTCTTAACTACCTTCTCTACCACCTTGTATGGTACACTTGTAGCCAAGTGTTCTACACTCTCTTAACTACCTTCCCTACCACCTTGTATGGTACACTTGTAGCCAAGTGTTCTACACTCTCTTAACTACCTTCTCTACCACCTTGTATGGTACACTTGTAGCCAAGTGTTCTACACTCTCTTAACTACCTTCTCTACCACCTTGTATGGTACACTTGTAGCCAAGTGTTCTACACTCTCTTAACTACCTTCTCTACCACCTTGTATGGTACACTTGTAGCCAAGTGTTCTACCACTCTCTTAACTACTCTCTACCACCTTGTATGGTACACTTGTAGCCAAGTGTTCTACACTCTCTTAACTACCTTCTCTACCACCTTGTATGGTACACTTGTAGCCAAGTGTTCTACACTCTCTTAACTACCTTCTCTACCACCTTGTATGGTACACTTGTAGCCAAGTGTTCTACACTCTCTTACTACCTTCTCTACACTTGTATGGTACACTTGTAGCCAAGTGTTCTACACTCTCTTAACTACCTTCTCTACCACCTTGTATGGTACACTTGTAGCCAAGTGTTCTACACTCTTAACTACCTTCTCTACCACCTTGTATGGTACACTTGTCGCCAAGTGTTCTACACTCTCTTAACTACCTTCCCTACCACCTTGTATGGTACACTTGTAGCCAAGTGTTCTACACTCTCTTAACTACCTTCCCTACCACCTTGTATGGTACACTTGTAGCCAAGTGTTCTACACTCTCTTAACTACCTTCTCTACCACCTTGTATGGTACACTTGTAGCCAAGTGTTCTACACTCTCTTAACTACCTTCCCTACCACCTTGTATGGTACACTTGTAGCCAAGTGTTCTACACTCTTAACTACCTTCTCTACCACCTTGTATGGTACACTTTGTCGCCAAGGTGTTCTACACTCTCTTAACTAAATTCCCTACCACCTTGTAAAGGTACACTTTTAGCCAAGTGTTCTACACTCTCTTAACTACCTTCCTACCACCTTGTAGGTACACTTGTAGCCAAGTGTTCTACACTCTCTTAACTACCTTCTCTACCACCTTGTTATGGTACACTTGTAGCCAAGTGTTCTACACTCTCTTAACTACCTTCCCTACCACCTTGTATGGTACACTTGTAGCCAAGGTTCTACACTCTCTTAAATCCTTCTCTACCACCTTGTATGATACACTTGTAGCCAAGTTTTTCTACACTCTCTTAACTACCTTCCCTACCACCTTGTATGGTACACTTGTAGCCAAGTTTTTCTACACTCTCTTAACTACCTTCTCTACCCCCTTGTATGGTACACTTGTAGCCAAGTGTTCACACTCTCTTTAAATACCTCCTACCACCTTGTATGGTACACTTGTAGCCAAGTGTTCTACACTCTCTTAACTACCTTCTCTACCACCTTGTATGGTACATTGTAGCCAAGTGTTCTACACTCTCTTAACTACTTCTTACCACCTTGTATGGTACATTTTTAGCCAAGTGTTCTACCTCTCTTAACTACCTTCTCTACCCCTTGTAGGTAACTTGTGCCAAGTGTTTACACTTCTTAAATACCTTCTCTCCACTTTTTAGGTTTTTTTAAATTGTGCCAAGTGTTTCTACACTTCTTAATACCTTTCTACCCCCTTGTATTACCTTGTAGCCAAGTGTTTACACTTCTAATACCTTCCCTACCCCCTTTTATGGTACATTTTAGCCAAGTGTTCTACACTCTCTTAACTACCTTTTTACCACCTTGTATGGTACACTTTACCAAGTGTTCTACACTCCTTAACTACCTTTCTCACCCTTTTATGGACAAATTGACCAATGTTTACACTTCTTAATACCTTCTTCCCCCCTTGTATGGGACACTTTGCAAGGTTCTACCCCTCTTTTCAAACCCTTTTCTACCACCTTTTATGGTACACTTGTAGCCAAAGTGTTCTTCCTCTCTTAACTACCTTTCTCTACCCCTTGTATGGTACACTTGTCCAAGTGTTCTAACTCTCTTTAAATACCTTTCTACCACCTTTTATGTAATTTTACCAAGTGTTCTACACTCTTTAATACCCTTCCCCACCCCTTGTATGGGACATTGTAGCCAAGTGTTCTACATCTTTAACTACCTCTCTACCACCTTGTATGGACACTTGTAGCCAAGTGTTCTACACCCCCCCCCCC